>JAXCHB010000050.1:8327500-9062090 GCA_036926305.1 Uropetala carovei | reverse complement strand
TTAGACGTGGTTCAATATCGCTCTAAAGTAAGGTGCCGGTACGCCGAACCGGCGCGTACCGTCACAGAAAAAGTACTGATTATACCAATTGTTAGGAGAGACAACATGATATTAAGTTATGACATACCAATACATACAATAAAAGGCTAGTGATTATTTGAAAAATAAAGAGTTTATAACTTCTGGGGTAAAAACTTTGATTGATCAGGCTTGGCCATCACAGAAAAAACTCACTACAGGAAAACACCCGAGAAGGGAAAAAGGGTGAACAAAAACCTGCGGATAGTCCAAAAATACAAACATACCTGTATAAGTACATGTATGTTAACTACCTTGGAACATTGATAATATTAATTGCAATCATATGGTTACAAATATCAGTCGTAAGCCTATGTTAGTCACTCTATAAACGTAGGTTTCTTTTCCAAACAAGTGAACCATCCTATATTATGTAGGTACGTATCTCATTAGTAATTTGAATTCTACAGGAGAAATTTCAGATAAGAATGCCTTATGCTTTGTTGCTGAAAGGCGCTTCTGTTTTCCCGACCTTCTTTTGAGAAAAGATATTTTTCCAACCCTCCGATGAAATGAATTTCTCTCCCCTTCCCATATTTTCCTCCTTTCCCCAACCCCGTTCGCTCTCTCCCAACCCCCATTCATGCCACCTCACCCAATATCCCATTCATCCTTTCCTCCCATCGACTCTCACGCGTCTAAATATATTTTCTCCACGGCCCCTGCCGTAACCAGGTTAACCCCTTCACATCACCTAAAGGTTAACCCACTTTTTCCTTTAACCATACGGAAAGGACTCGGCTCCGCTAGGTGGCGTCGATTTGATGTCAACAAACAATCCGAGAGGACGAAAGCCCCCAATGCTGACGTATTTACCAGAGCGGTCACGTGATTTCTGTCAACCGAGTCGACATATTTGGAGGGATGAATTAAATACTCGCTTAAAATTAAAGTTATAATAATAAAATGTACACGTTTGAAATAAAATTCAGCTATTTTTTAAAGTTCCAAGCGATGAATTACTAGTTGAGAAGTCTAGTAAAACTATACACTAATACAAAGGTCACCCAACATTTTACTAAAACGGCCGCACGAGGCTTCATATATTGCTGTGTGGACCACATAAAGCCTTTCAAATGATTGAGTGGTTGTGTAAATATGAAAGAGATAAATTTAAAAATTTTTTGAATGCGTCATGCGCCTGTATTGAAAGTGTATTGCTTTCACGCATTCGAAAATATCGTTTTGGCTTAATATATAATGGCACCCCATTATCTCAAATACACGAATGTGCATTGATTAAAGAAACTGATTAAATAAGACGGTATTAAATCGCTGCGCGGGTCTTAATTTGGGAATATTAGTACTGAAACATTTATAGTACAATTACATTATAAATGTGCTCACATATAAATATAATGTGAAGAAAATATTCTTAGAGGCGTTTGAATGAAAGTATTCTCGGTGCCGTCATATAACCGTTCGCATTGAAGACCATAGTTTTTCTTTATTGGTCATCATGCAAATAACTGTAAAAATTATATAACTTTTACTGTTAGAGTCAGATAGGGCCGCGATAATCCATCTACTACCGGTCATCTCCAAGCACACTAAGAGAAAACTCGAGATAAGTACCGTTTTTATCAAACTGTATGGTACACGGTGGAATTAAAAATTTAAAGGACAGTTTGTATGCTAAAATTTGATTCAGGATGCATGGTAAACGAAAATCCTATTTTTCTTCAATTTTGATAGGCACTTTGAGAAAAAAATGTTTCCGCCCGGGCTCGAACCGAGGACCTTCCGCGTGTAAAGCGGACGTGATAACCACTACACTACGGAAACTTATTTGTTCTGTATCAACCATCTTCAACTCAACGGAAAGGAATATTCAATCTAAAGTTTCATTTTTATTAAATTGCGCGAGACATATTGACGGTCAAATAAATGAGTGAATTTTTCAAGCTAAAAATCAAATATATCATAAAAAGTTATTTTCAATGCGTGGATTATATAAATTATTTTTTTTTGCAATTTTCGACAAAAATGTTTCCGCCCGGGTTCGAACCGAGGACCTTCCGCGTGTAAAGCGGACGTGATCACCACTACACTACGGAAACTTGATGTGTTTCTTTCGACCTTCTCCATGTTTAAAAGGGAATAATCTATTTGGAGTTAGATTTTTATTAGCTTGTGCGACACATATTAGTGATCAACTTAAGTTTAAATGCAAATAGTATAGCATAAGAACTCTTTTCCATGCGCGAATTATCAAAATTAATTATTTTACAATTTCCGACAGACTCTTCTGGCAAAAAGTGTTTCCGCTCGGGCTCGAACCGAGGACCTTCCGCGTGTAAAGCGGACGTGATAACCACTACACTACGGAAACTTATTTGTTCTGTATCAACCATCTTCAACTCAACGGAAAGGAATATTCAATCTAAAGTTTCATTTTTATTAAATTGAGCGAGACATATTGACGGTTAACTAAATGAGCGAATTTTTCAAGTTAAAAAGCAAATATATCAGAAAAAGTTATTTTCAATGCGTGGATTATATAAACTAATTCTTTTTACAATTTTCGACAAAAATATTTCCGCCCGGACTCGATAAGAGGACTTTCCGCCTGTAAAGCGGACGTGATAACCACTACACTATGCAAACTTTTTTATTGGGCAACGTTCTTCTCCAATTCAACAGAAAGAAAATATTCGATGTTTAGCAGGAATGGGAATACTTCTGACGGGACGGACCGGATTAGGTGTTTGTGTGTTAACCTATATTGTATTAACGTTTGCTTGTGTGCTAGCTTATCCTTCCTGTTTAGTGTTTTACTTCATATTATGTAATGCAATTATATCGATATAATAGATTTATACCTAAATAAGGCTCTATAATTGCTTTCTTAAACTATGGATAAACAGGAATACAAACGTAATATTTAGCGCTGAACATCGTGAGAAATTTTGTTTATTTTGAAAATTGGCGTTATAACAAATTAAGCTTGATTTGTAAAAAGATACTATGACTATTAAACAGACCGAATAAAGCTGCTGGCTTAAACTCTTGAATAATACGAATATAAATATATTTTAATTAATTAATTTTCACGTTTAAAATGTTGCGGTTGAAATCGTGAGAAGTCCTGTGTTTATTTTAAAAATTGCAATTACTACAAATAATGCTTGATTTCTAAAAATAAACTATGACTCTAAATAGTATGTGTTAACATTGGGATTGGGTATAGCTAGAAGAACCACCATTGGATGCTTGACTGAGATTATGGTAGCATTACAGGTCCGACATACTACCTGAGCTTATTTTAGGACTATACTTTAATTGTTATTCCCACCTCTCATTAAACAGGATTACGTTCATTATGTCCGCGACATAGATTGCACGATGGAAGGATACAGACTTTATTTATAAGAATATTGGAGATCGCAATATAAGAACCAAGGCAGTAAATAAAAGTTATCATTGTGGTTAATTTCATGGTTAAGCATAGACGCATAAATAATGGAATTCTCCCGCATAAATAAATATTTTAGCTGACAATGAGACTCCAGACAGCTTCCAGTTATTCTGAGTGTCGGCTCCCATTCGTACGGTACTCACATCAACGCGTTACACGCCTACGGACTCACGCGTGCCCAACCCCATATACAAAAGAGGAATTCGCCTCATTCCGGAACGACTGACTCACCCATTTTCCAGACGCCCACACCCTTGCTAAGCAGAATCACATCGCTCGTTTCTCATGGCTCCCTCCATACCGCCTTCTCTCACGTGTATTCCCTTCTGTATTCCTCTTTTCCATTTATTTTCCGCTCATCCTTTTTCGTGTTGGTTACCTCTTTCTACGTCAGCTTCCGATATCCTAATTATGATCCTCCTCTCGTTCTCCGCTTATTTCTTTCGTTTTCTTAATCTCCATGGCTTTCAACTGGTTGTTCGCATACCATTAGTAGCGCAACGAGGATAATCAGCTGGTAAGCGCTGGCGCTATCAGATATAATCAACATTTAAAAAAATATTTTTTGAAATAACATTCTGGGAGATCAGGAAGGATGACGAAAATGTTGACATTTTTTGAACCGAAATTGATTGCCGATGATAAAAAAGTAAATAATGGAGGCCGGGAACGTTCGTAATCCTGGTCCACTACATCAGATTAAATGCATCGTTAAATATTTTTAAACTTTATAAAATTGACATTCGCTAAAATATTTTACATTAAGCTACGGTTATTTTTTTATTTCTGTGATAATAACTATCTGAGGTATATTTTTTATTGATAAAATTTTGAGTTTGATTTGACCCACTTTAATATTGGAATGACTTTTTAAAACAATAGTATTCCGACCAGTGTTCGTCTCTTTTACCCTGCAATATTTATTTTTTATTTTCTTTGTTATTTGATTATACCCACAAAATAAATTTAATTTGTCATAATCTAAATAAAATATTTTCTGTGAATAAACAAAAGTTTTTCTTTCGAAGGGCACCAGTTAGGCCTCTTGGCCCCTTGCTGTATAACGTTGTTTATCGATATATTTCAAATTTATGGCCCTCCGCGCGTGCCAATATTCATTTTCTCCGTATCGTTCACGAAAAGTGATTCATATAACTTAAAATATGGAATACGATTAAAATAAAAGTTAACTTCTTTTGAGGACATATATTTTTGTAATTATTCTGTTAATTAATTTAACGTAAAATGTATGCGAGGGCTACTTTTTCCAAGCGTGCCTTAGGGCGTCGAACCCCCTCTCATCTTTTTCTCTCATAAAAAGGAAACTTTATGTGCTTTCCAATTCTGCCATTAGTCCATAAAGCACGGTGCTCTAAACTAGCTAACACCATATTAAACAAACGCCATTTCACAACAGGTTCATTAAACTTTGCGCGCGTTTTAAATATTATTTCACGAGCACGCTTTCCGGATCAAATTCATTTCACAGCTACCCTACACGAAGGAACTTTCTAAGTTCTTATTTGTACAGTTTTCAGCATTCGAATGGATTGAAATGAGTACCTCGGAATCGGTGAAACGTTGAACGGCTGATGGATTTTGTACGGAACGGCAGATGGCGCGAAGCGAACGTCAATTATTATGCTCGTGTGCCTCGGTGAAAGGGTGTTTTTTTTTCTTTTTGTACGCGATCGAAGCGGGCAGGTGCTATATAACATCCACGCGCCGCTTCTCCCTTCTAAACTCGAGTCTCGATGCAAAACCACTTCCCTTTCCCTTCTGTCATTTTCCTGCTTCCCAGATTTTCTATTGTTCCAACATAGCCATTTTGACCGCGTCGGGTTTTGTGCGTTTTTTTCCCTTCATCCCGTTCGCGTGAAAAAAAGAGCTTGCCAAGTTGTCTCGAGCGTTTCTCGTTATTATCGTTCACCTCATAATATTATTATCGCACAAAATTGGTGGACGTCGTGAGGGAAGTTTTTTTCCCTTGTAATATTTGCGTGTTTACGGCAGATATAGTCTTAGGGTAAATTATGCAGCACCTTATAGTAGTCGCCTTTGAAATACTTTGCCGTTTTAAGAAGTTATTATAAAAACTCCGAATACGCTAAAATGTTAATTTTCTGGATATTTTTTGTGTAATCGTTAGAGTTGATTTTGACATTTTTACTTTCTCATATACGAAGTATATTGAGAAAGTATTGTTATAGCGAAAAAATTCGTCCTCGAGATTTTTACGGAAATATACATTTTAGGCGTAGCTGACAATGAGTCCGAAAAAGTGTTTTTCGCAATGCCTGTCTGTTACTGGCTCTAGGGCCTAAACGGTAGAGCGAAAATGAATGAAATCTCGTACTTAGGCATTTTATCATACAGAGCAGAGTATATGAAGAAATGGTTGACATTGCTCAATAATTAAGGTATGTTTATTCTACACATTTTTAACAACAATCTGATTTTCTCAAAAACGTCTCTAACGGTTTTAATAAAATTTCGTACCGTTACTTGAGTACACATCTGCAATAATGCTACATATTTCATTTTTCTCAATGAATGAATATATGGCTAGTTTATTCTTGGGCAACTTGAACGAAAATAGGATTTTCTAAAAACCGGCTGATACGATTTTCATTTTCTAAAGATAACTAAACGACGCATTAATATATGAGAAATTTTGTACAATGTATGTTGTACCGTTTTCTACTTTCTCAGACGAAGTATCGAGAAAGTATTGTTATCGCGAAAAAATTCGACCTCGAGATTTTTACGAAAATATACGTTTTAGGTGTCGCTGAATCCGAAAAAGTGGTTTTTGCAGTGCCGTCTGTCTGTTACTGGCGCTGGAGCCTAAACGGTAAAGCAAAAATGAATGAAATTTCGTACTTAGGCATTTTATCATACTGAGCAGAGTATACATATAAATGGTTGACATTGCTTAATAATTAAGGGTAGTTTATTCTACGCATTTTTAACAACAATTTGATTTTCTCAAGAACGGGTTTAACGATTTTGATCAAATTTGGAACGGTTACTTGAGTATACATCTACAATAATACTACTTATTTCATTTTTCTCAATGAATGAATATAAGGCTAGTTTATTCTTGGGCAACTTGAACAAAAATTGGATTTTCTAAAAACAGGCTCATACGATTTTCATTTTCTAAAGATAACTAAACGACGCATTAATATATGAGAAAGTTTGTACTATGTATGTTGTGAGTTGCATGTATGTGAGTTACTTTGTACTGAAAGGGAAGGCAACGCTGTTGGTTGCCTTTTGTGTCAAAGTATTTATCAGGTCGGAGTGGATTTTAACCAGTGCTCGAAATGGAAAATGTTACGAAACGGAACGCTTTATATAAGGGATGGTATTTCTAAATGTCGAATGTCGAAACAGAACGGTATCATCGGCGAGCCGGAGCGGCGTTCCGGTGCGTTCCGGCTCATCCCGAGCTCTGATTTTAACGTGCTTTAAGGAAAATAAATTAGTCATTTAAAATATACTTTAAGTTAATTTCAAGATTATATTCAGTAAAGTCATAATATAATTCATAGTGACTCAGTCGTGTGGATTTGTGGTCAGTTGCGGGCCCCTTAAGTAAAATTTTCCTGGGTTGGGAAAAATTGCGTCCGCCCCTGGGTAATAGGCATTTTTGTGTTTTGCAAAATTTTCTGCCGACGCCCATGCATTCTACGGATATATTTCAAAATTAAATGTTTATTTTTGGGTGCGTTTGCATTCGTTATGTCCGATTTGGCTTATCTTCCACTGCACAGATTTGGAAATATCCGTTATTACCATACACGAAGCATATTTAGGTACGAGTAGATTAAACATCTCAGGATAAGCGACTGGAACGGATTAAATATGATTTTAGAAATGAGAAAAGAAACTCCAGAAATTCGGCTAATTATAGAATACGGTACATAATTATTTTGAAAATTTTTATTTGTTTAATTTATTCATGCAACTTTGGAGGCACGTCCAAGCGAATCCGAGCCTCGAAAATTATTTTTATGATACATGTAGACGTAAATAATAAAGAACATTTAGATCATAGGAGGTGAAACTACGGCCCGCGGGCCACGTCAGGCCTACACGAGAATTTTATACGGACTGTTATGCCATCCGGAAATCGAACCATTTGTTTGTTAAAATTAAGGCCGGAAAGCCTTTTCTTTTGATGTTTTTACGATAAAATATTATTAATTATCAATGTTTACCGATAGAGACCGCATTCTCTCAATTAATCTCCGATATGGACCTCCGATGGGGCCCGTCGAGACATTTCCATTTGTTAATGCAGCAGCTTATCTGGCCCCTCCCTTCAGAAGTATTCCCATCCATGTTCTACATTTAATACGCTTACTGTCGGGATGGAAAAGGTCGAAAAGTCGCAAATAGGTTTCCGTAGTGTAGTGGTTATCACGTCCGCTTTACACGCGGAAGGTCCTCGGTTCGAGCCCGAGCGGAAACACTTTTTGTCAGAAGAGCCTGTCGGAAATTGTAAAATAATTAATCTTTATAATTCCCGCATGGAAAAGAGTTCTTATGCTATACTATTTGCGTTTAAACCTAAGTTGATCACTAATATGTGTCGCACAAGTTAATAAAAATCACACTCCAGATCGATTATTCCCTTAAACTTGGAGAAGATCGAAAGAATCGCAGCAAGTTTCCATAGTGAAGTGGTTATCACGTCCGCTTTACACGCCGAAGGTCCTCGGTTCGTGCCCGGTCGGAAACATTTTTGCCAGCGGAGTCTGTCAAAAGATTGGAAGTTAATTTTTGTGGTACAGTGCCTTCTTAAATAGAGATATCATCAGTTTTCTTTAGGAATGTTTAACTCGAATAGGCATCAGGGCCGCATTAATGTTACGGAGGTTAAGACGGCCAGAGTTGGAAAACTAAACTTTTTCTAGAACATTGAACTTCTGATTTGAAAAATTACACTCTTTAGAAACTGCAGTATGTTCTACCTTAATAACCAAGAATAAGCTTTCTCTCATTTTTAAAGTACTATAGGGAAAGTTTCGTGAAAGCAATTGATTTTGAGATATCAACGGAAATACACGTTTTGTGGTCCATGGAACACGTTTTGACTATTTTCTTGATCATGTCTGTATGTCATAGGAATTTTGTGGGCGCTCTAACTTAAAAACTAACAATCAGATCCGCACAAAACTTTATTAGCAAATGAAGGTTTGTAAAGGTTTTGGCGGAAACGTCCGCCGGAAATGGATTTTTGTTCTAGTCATTTTTCCGTTTCTGCCAAATATCTATTTTAAAACTCGATTTTCATACATAGTTTTTATTATAAAAGTTGTAGATATTGTAATTGTCATAAAAACGATAGTTTAAGAGACATTTTGATTTTTCTTCTAAATTTATGTTAAATACTTTCCTAAATGATACCAATGATGAGAGAGTCGAGCTAATAGCCGGAGGATAATATTCACATTGTGATTCTTAAGCGCTCTCTATTTATTTTTTTGTCTTTTGTTAAATTAATTAATTTCGTTTGTTCCTTTGTTCATCCATTTTCTGTTGATTATTGTGTTCTTGCTGGTTTTTCATAGTTTTCGTTTTGAAGATATCGTTACGAAACTTCGCATAGGTATACAATTTTACCCTGCGGGTAACATAGGCTATATGGGGATTAAAAAATTTGTGGGGAGGAGAGTTTAATACAGAAGTTATTTTTCCATAAATTTACACGTAATTTTCGATTTTTCACAGTGCAAGATTTTCTTCATTCATCTAAATAGGTAAATTCGTACCGGTTTTCTTCATTTTTGCTTTATTGGACGGTAGAAACTGTGTACTATCTTATTCTTGCGATGTTTACATGTTACACAGTCGAAGTTTTAGATTCACTAATTCCGTTGAAATTCAACGGAAACTTCTGCTAGTGTTCCTATATTTTAGTGATTGATTAAAGGGGAATCCTATTAACTCTAATATATAAGATGGCATCGCGTTTCTTGTCGCATATCCTGTGATACTGTCAATTTGGTTACATTTGAAGGAACAGAAACGATAGATGTCGCAAAAAACGCTATCTCTTCCCCCTTCCACCTAACGTTTTCTCCTCAAACATTGAAGAGTTAACTAGCTAGACCTATTCTGATTAGTTGATTTTTGTAGTTCGTGACGTAGTTGTATTTTAAATGTGGTTGCGACCGTTAGTACTTCGGCAGCAGCCAATCAGGGATATTCGTTACGAAGAAGAGGTGAAGTACTGAAGGTATTTTTGCAGCATTACTTAATATTGTAGATTATTTTCTATATTTGGTCGATCATCGTTAGAATTTCAAGAGGAATATGATTTATCTATTATAGCAAATCTATATTTATATATCGATCTCTGTGTTTATAAGGATTTCGATGGAGAAAGAGTCTACTTCACATTAAAGTTTCTTTTTCACGAGGATTAACTTTTCTTATACTAAATGTATTGAGTACCTTTTCTCCCTTTATTTTGAAGAATATCTAGGAATTCGGATAATTTAAAACTTATTTCCCATTCCAGGTATAACGCGATTGTGGTGTCTTCTTTCGACGAGTATTTCATTCCTGTGTTCTGCAAGTGTATTTCTTGAGATTATGAAGTGATTGGCTGTTTTGTGGTGTAGCGCTGCGCTTCTGGGTGTGTCACAAGACTTGGAGGGGATAAGGTATTCACCGTTGGAACCATTTCAAAGGTAAGGAGGCGGCGACTGTTATTTCCGTTTTATTTCGTTTTTTTTACCTTTTCATTTACGAAATATATGGTGATGATGAAAATTTCGAATTAAAGATAATTATGAAGATTTACGTTTTAGGTGAGTCCGAAAATGTGGCTTTTGTGAAGAGTCTGCAATCTTTCCTATATGCACAGCAAAACGGGATAAACGGTTCAGCAGATTCTGATTGAAATCTTGTATTTTTATAGGATATCACACGGAATAGAACTACATCGCTTAAGGAGGGAAGGCACTTTTTTCTTGTCGATTTTCGCAAAGTGTCGCTCGATTTGGCAATGGCTGCATAGACTTTGGTTGAAATTCGTCCACTTGACGCCGTAAATAATAACTAATAAACTATATTTCTCAAAAAAATTATAGATTTCAGTGAATTAGTAACATAACGAGTTCTACGCCCAACAAAGCCAAGTTCTCCCCACTAAAACCAGCGTAAATTAATGTAAAGAGTGACCTTATTGCACAAACCAGGGGCTTGAGTATATGAGAAAATATCCGAGATGTATGTTACATCGATATTTCTTTAGTCGATTTGGTCAAAATTCGTCGCGGTTCGATCTAAAGAACCTTTTGGTAAGAAAATGTACAAATATTAAAGGGAACTTTAGCATTCGTTATTTTTAAGCAAAATATTTCCATAAACTTCACCTATAGGCCGTTATCGTACTGCGTACCGCAACATGTTTATGGATGGCGAATTTAGTGCGATTACTAATTTTATTTGGCGTTCATTTTCTTCACGCAATTTCACGTATTGCGCTCCTTTTGGATTGGCCCGGCTAAAAATGTCCTCCTGAGGATTGTGCTCCACATCATAGAGGCACGATAACTCAATTGTTACCGGTGACGATACATCTTCACCAATGATTTATTATTATTATCTATTTTAGTTTGAAATTATATCGTTTTCTGAAGGAAATTATTAGTTGATCATATTTATTTAGATATGCATATTTCGCGTATAGTACAGGTGATTCTCGAAAGGGGCACTAGAATAAGGCTGCATTGAAAA
The DNA here is from genome assembly GCA_036926305.1 of Uropetala carovei. Taxonomy (NCBI): domain Eukaryota; kingdom Metazoa; phylum Arthropoda; class Insecta; order Odonata; family Petaluridae; genus Uropetala; species Uropetala carovei. The sequence goes on along the minus strand of JAXCHB010000050.1, from coordinate 9,050,836 downwards.
TTTTTCCATTCGCATTCATCATTTTTTCGATATTGTCAAGAAAACCCATCTTCAAAAATGCTGGAAATATAATACTGAATTGAACGGGCTGTGTAGTGAGATGCATACGTAAAGCGGGGGAGCCAGTACACTTCCTTCAATCGTTCTTGCATGTAATGTGACAAGACAACACGAAATCTTATTCATTTAGTTTTTTAAATAAATTATACCTGTTCTCTGCGTTTATTTATACTGAAATTCAGTCGAATTTATTTTTACTTCTAAATTTTATCATTAACAACTTGATACATGTATAAAATAATTAGAGGGGCGTCATATTAAATTTTGTATGAGGATGGTCCTGCTTATAACATCGAATAAACTGAATAGATAACTCTACGGACCTTGTACCGACACATTTACTCCCGTCTGTTTTTGAAATCCTTTCGAAAGATTTTTTAACAAATGCACGTTACGTCTGACATTAAAACAAGATTCATTTTCACTTTGCAATTCTTCTACGCAGAAAGGGATGCCATCCGGGGCATCCCTGAAGGCCTTCCGAACTACGACGCACGCTATCCGATGAAAAGACCTTCATTAGCAATAGACGAGCATTTTTTCGGGCAAATGGGAAGAGGAGGTGGAAACGCGTGTGGAGTGGGTCAGGCGTGGATGGCCTCGGAACTCAAGAATTGGGTAAGGGGGGAAGGGATGCGAGATGGAGCCGCAAAGATAGGAGTTTGTTTCTTAGGCGTCGTCATCGCTACCGTCTGAATAAAAAAATGAAACAAGAGGAGGTGTGACGCGCGCTGATTAATTCCAGCTTTGTTAAAAGCAAGAGAAAAATGAAAGTAAAGGAATTATTGTTCATAATTCCGCTGTCTTCATTTTACTTACCCTACAAGGATTTTAAAACAATAGATCTGCAATATTAGTCGCATTTTGGACTGTGTTTAAGGTACAGTGGTACAAATTCTGTTATGCCAATTTTTGTATCAGGCTGCATGGTGAAAAATATTTGTACCACCTTTTCGAAGTTCTCTTTTTAGTAACAATCGCTATGTCAGCTCTTTGTAACACTAAATGTTTTCAAATTCAAGAGTCGTATAATATGACAGTTTTTAATGTGTACTTTTGTGCTCTTATTTAAAATCAAACCTTATCGAAAGGTCTGTGCAGCAAATGTAAATTTTCCATAAATTCCCTTGCTTGAAAGATTATATCGCATCGGGAACATTTAACTTTGATTTTTATTACGTACTTTATTTTCCGTGACAGAACATACATTTCAACTTTATGCAATATACAATTCGTTTTGTATTGCTTTTGTATTTATACATATGCCTGTCCCGGCAAATACCATGTTATAGGCTGACGGCCTCTTCAGATATTCATCCTTTTATCTATTAACGACTATCCGTTACCGTACCTTATCCGTGCATGTGAGAGGTGGTCGGCGGAACGCTGGTCCTCCTCCGAATTCTCTTATTCGACTCGCACACGCTCTCCAGCAACAATACCGTTTCCCCATTAACGGTCCCACCCTGCGATCTCATTGTTGCCCTTAGCGACGAAGCGCGATCGTCGGACCGTGGTGAAAGGGCGGATAGGGTTCAGCGGCGCCTGACATGGTACAACACCGATGAGGACCAATTGGGGAGGCTACGTGAGTTAGATAATGAGAGTAATAGGGAATGGTGAGGTTGCAAAAGGATGGGTTTGGAGGGGAGCGAGTCAGGAATTGAAAAATGAATTTTCGAGTGAAGGTCATGGCTCGGATCAATCGATGTGGGTCAATCGTACGAACCTAAAATTTTGTGTAAATAATTCGTACCTGTCAGCTAAAACTAAAAAAAAGAGCCGTGGTAATTCGTGGGTCCTTCGTGGTAACATTTATGATATTATATGGATTACTCGTATGAGCCTTAAATTAGAGTAAAACGTGCGTAATTCTATAATAAAGTAGACGTTTTCGGTGGTAATTAATTTAGCGGTAATTATAAGTAGAGTTAGATAAGCGGTTGATCAATTATATAGCCAAAATACACAAAAAAAGGTTTGGAAAACTAGATGAGTTATGGGCACAGCGCTGCCTTCTTTTTTTTTTTTAAAAAAAACGCTACTGCTATGTAACCAAAATGCTCATCAAGTTTTTCAAATACTTTTATGGCTACTGCAGAAACATTATTTCACAATTGTATTCCATCAATCTACAGGGTGTACACTAATTATCTTTACAACTTTAAAATACAAAAACGATCTACGCATTCAGGATTTGTGGCATCAGCGAGAAAAACTCATAACGTTTAACTGAAACTTTAAACACATTCAATATAGGCAACATTTGTAACTCTTCAAATGTCCAATCGACGCTCGAGTTCATTTAATTTAATACACGCGGACGACCTGCACCTTTCCTATGAATAAGACTTCCCGTGTCCTTAAACTGTACATACCAAGCACGCATCGATGGCCTTGAAGGCGGCAGCCTATGATATGTTGTTCGGAAGTTTCTTTGGACATGCGTATCCGATTTTGTTACGATAAACAACTAAACGCACTGTACCTTCTCCTGCGGTGACGCCATCACGACTGACGTTCAGATTACTCGCCTCGTAATGGTTCACGTAATTCCAATGACACGTACCGGCGTTTTACTCAATTAAACTTCATGGGTTTATCTCAAAGATAGCGCTAAACCCTGTATGTGTACATTGTTTTAGTATTTTTGTATTACAGATTAAAGCTGTAAAGATAATTTGTGTCTTAACATACAGGGTCGTATGTATCGTATATATATTTTTTATCTTCTCAATTGTTTGATAATGCATTAAAATTAAACTTGTTTTTACTATCAGAATCCAAATAGTATATTTTCTGTGAATTTTTTTTAAGGGCACCATATAGACCTTTTGCCTAGGGCGCCGAAATATCTTGAGCCGAAACTGCTCACGTGCTTTTTATCGTCGTGAAAAGCTAAACCTTCCGCTCTATACAATAGGACGTCGATATTTTTAACGAGTTATAAGGATAGGAAACTTCTTTAGCTATGAAGCGATTCTACTTCGTAATTTTTTTCCAGTTGTTTATACATGAAATTATTTTCCCATTCAAAATTTATTACAAGCGTGCCACAAGTTTAGAAAAGTAAAGTGAAAAAAACAACTCAACCCAACCACACCCTATTATTGTAATGAATTTGGGTTGGGAAACCCAATTCCACATACAAACAACAACAAATATAGCAAAATATTCTCAGATCAGTCAATTTTTTGTATCTATAAATAATGTGACTCAAATATATTGTTATCATTAAAAATATGTTTGAGTTTAATGTTTGTCACTTTTTAAAAACTTTTGTCACACTTATCGTTATATATTCGTATTGGAAAACTAACTTATGTATAAACAAAAGATATAACAAAAGTTAGAGTACCTAAGTCCCGTTAGGGAAAAGGAATGAGCATTTGAGAAACAAATATATTTCGATAATCTTTATTTATATCAATGAGAATGGCAGGATCCGGAAAGAAAGACGAACGAATCGTTTTCCCCTGGACGCGTATTTTATTTAATCGTTTTATTTTACCTTTGGCGATGACGTAACACGGGATGTTACTGCGTCGGAGACTATAAAAAACTACGCACTATCATGAGGAAAGGGCAGTTTGGTGAGAATGGGAAGGGGAATTAGGAAAGGGATAAAGGGAGGCGGGGGAGGATCTATTGCGTGAATGAAATGAAGCAAGAAAAACTTCATTGCGGGCTTCTGATTATCTCCGACGTAAATTGCGATTTGTTTCTTGATTTGCGGTTTCGTGGTCTCTCGTCACGGATCGCATCGTGTTAGGAAACGGAGGACATCAAGTCTTAAGTTTTTTTGTATTCTAAAAATGCTATCGATATTAAATGAAAGAAATATAGGAAAATAAAAACTCAATTATCAATGTTTCAATGCGCAGCGGACGAAAAATGCTCTAGCAGTGTATAAAATTGCCATGCCATTGTAACTCGATCGATTAAAGCTAATAAATTGATCCTATTATCGGCTTACATAATCATTTTTAAATATATGTATTTCGTATAATTGTAAACTTAAAATGAGTTTACGTAGTGTAGTGGTTATCACGACCGCTTTACACGCGGAAGGTCCCCTGTTCGATACTGGGTTGAAACATATTTCAACTCAGCCCCTGCACAAATATACGATTAGAATAAATTCATTTTAATATTCCGCTCATCGAAAGTGAATTTTTCTAGGGCAAATTCTTTTAACGTGTCATTATTCGTTATAGGTTATCCACAACTGTGTCCAACGATTTAATAAAAACTACACTCAATTTAAAATATTCACTTTCCGTTGGGTTGGAAAAGGTCGAAAATAGTTTTTAAAAGTTTTCGTATTGTAGTGGTTATCACGTCCGCTTTACACGCGGAAGGTCCCCGGTTCGAGCTCGTGCTGAAACATTTTTAAATGCAGCCAATGCCGAAATATATTACAGTAAAGTAAGTTTTATATTTCTCTCATCCAAATTGAATTTTTCTTATGCATATGTTTTTCAGTTGATGATTTTCAACTATTTAACTCCCAAAGTGTGTCGTACATACCCTATAAAAACGATTCTCAAGTAAAATATTCCCTTTTTTGTTGGGTTAGAGAAGGTCAAGAATAATTAAATAGGTTTCCGTAGTGTGCTGGTTGTCACGTCCGCTTTACACCCGAAAGGTCCTCGGTTCGAGCCCGAGCGGAAACATTTTTGGACGCTGCCCCTTCCTAAAGCATTAGAATAAAATAATTTTGACATTCCCTCATCGTAAGGAAATTTTTCTGGTGCGTAAGGTTTTCAAATGATAATCTTCCTTTTAGACTAAAATTTAGAGCATTGATTCCCAAGGTGGGCGGTACTGCCCTCAATGGCGAGTTAATTAATTTTGCGGTGGCGCCGGACGTCAAAGCGTTTGCATATGGGAATTATAAAACTCGTTTTGTGTGCTGATAATAGGCTATTGTAAGGCTATTGTAATGTTCAAAACTGTTAATTGAAGACTATAATATAATACAACTCTAACTTAGCGGAAAAAGTATATTCGTTCCAGAATTTAGCTTTTATTAGCGTCAACGACACATAATGAGAATGAACTAAGTAGACTATTATTTAAGTGTAAAAGTTCCATGTACCTTAAAAATTTACTTTCGATGAGCGTAATATCAAACTTAATTTTCTTTTAAAACTTTCGGAAGGAGCTGCGTGCAAAATTGCTCCTATCCGGATTCGAACCGGGGACCTTCCGCGTACATAGCAAGCGGACGTGATAACCACCACACTGTGGACTTATTTAACTGATCTCTGACTTCTCCAATCAAACCAAAGGACTTATTTTTAATGGATTTTGTTTTTTATGAATGTGTACGACACACATTAATGATAAGGCAGGGGTGGGGAAACTTAACATTAGCCGTTTCATTTGCTTAGGTGGGCCGCATTAACAGATAAAAATGTTTCAGTGGACCACTTTAGGGTCTGCATCGGAAGTTACTTGTGATAATGCGAAGGTTGAGAATCTTATATATACATATTTCCGAAAGTTTGTCTCTCATTATGCACGTTGGATTGGAGAAGTTCGAGAGGGGTTAATTAAGTTTCCGTAGTGTAGTGGTTATCACGTCCGCTTTACACGCGGAAGGTCCCCGGTTCGAGCCCGGGCGGGAACATTTTTTTAAGAGAAAATTAATTTTGATATTCCGATCGTGTCGAGAGTACAATTTTATGGTATATAAAACTTTTACATTTAAAATATCGTCCATTTAGTAAATCCTCAGTATGTGTCGTAGACGTTAATAAAAGCTAAACTCTGGAACGAATATGCTCTTTCCGCTATGTTGGAGACGTCACAGTATGTATTGCAAATTCTGTTCCCGTAGTCTAATGGTTATCACGTCTGCTGTACACGCGGAAGGTCTTCTGTTTGAGCCCGGGCGGGAGCATTTTTGTTACGTGCAGCCACTGAAGAAATTTATCAGAAAAATAGTATTTAGATTTTTCGTGAACATAAAACTTGACAAATTCAATTAAAATAGTGATATCCCAGCTCGTTTGAAGCATATTATAGTTGCCGCTGTCTAACTTAATCTATAAGATCATTGATAAATTTATTGTGTGGCAGCTCTCAAAAGAGGCTCAAACTAATCACTTAACTAAAGTTGCCGCATCATATACGTACAGCTGACCCTGTCTTTCTCCTCGGTCCCCTTGTGTCTGAATTGGCCACGTCATGCTCCCTCCCCTGCTATACATAGGAGCTCAAATTAAAACACATTACCCGTAAAAAGAAAGTGGCTCTCTTGATCGGATTTCCTTCGTGTTGGCGATGTCCGAAAGATTCGCATGTGCGTTTCCGTAGTGTAGTGGTTATCACGTCCGCTTTACACGCGGAAGGTCCCCGGTTCGAACCCGGGCGGAAACATTTTTTCAGATGTGTTATATGACAAACGTGTTTATTTTTTAATAATATTAAGAATACAAAACATTGTTTTATTTCTAATGCCAAGTACTTGCTTTTTAATTACCATATATATTAGGCCTGATAATAGAAATATATTTATCGTTTCTGAGAAGTCTTTAACCAATTTCGCATGTATAAGTATTGATTTGTTGAGACTAACAGGTCTAGGATATTTGGACTGAAGAAAATTTTTAGCTTTTGTTTTGGGATAACGAAGTTCAAACCGTAGATTGAATATGGACATAACTTTTTTAAATAAATAAAGACAACGTTAGATAAGTGAAAAATTATATGTTGTTACCTTCCTAACTTTATCCAAAAAGGGTTCAAGCAGGTTAAGCACAAAATTTTCAGAAAGTTATATATCACCCGGTCGTGATTCATCTTTTCCAAGAAATGGAAAAGCGTTTAGGACGTATTTCGATTTGACGTCAACTGCAACCAGATGTTAAACCAGCAATTCGATGGAATAACTATTACAGAACATAAAAAATAACTTCATTTTTACCTTCAAGTAGAATGCGTACCTTCATCCAGAAAACCTTTCTTAATAATTAAACTGCAATTGAATTAAATTACTAAGATACGTTGATTTCAAGTAATTACTAAGGAAATGCATCTCAAAACTGATTTTAAGATAAGGGATAAAAACGGAAAACTTCTATCTAAGCGGAGCTGATAAGATTTTATTGAGGAAACTGCCAAATGATTTGTGTTCGATAAAATTCCAGAAAGATAACCATCCTGGTTTAAATAGGTTAAGGAGAGGAAGAAACTATTAGCGTAAAAAGCAACATCGGTATTATTTTAGGTAATTTCATAATGAGTAAGACAACATCAGTTTATCTCACGATCTTGCAGTGCGTGCCAAAATAATGATTTTGTTTGCGAACTTTATTTAAGGGCTCAAAATTTCGGTATTACCCAAAGAATATAAATTTTTTAAAACTTTTTCCCTGTGAATTAACTTCCTCAGTCACCATTACATCCCAGATGTACTAGTGATAGAAATCATGATTGCATTATCTTGGTAATGCACAGAAAAAATATTTCTCTATGGGAAATTCATGTTATTATAGGCGACTAAGAATTTTCTCAAGTTCAACGACTTTACGATTTGATGAATTTGTCAACGAGTCTTATCATATTATTAAGTCAATTGCTTATAAATAAAATATGAACGAACCGTAATATTTCCTTCAATAACATAATAAAGCTTAATCTTTTACCTACGCACGGCTTCCTCGAATAAATCCTGGACTTGAAATATGGAGAAAGTAACGGAAATGAAGTTCATTCGACCAAAAAATGTTTGTGATTAGCACATTTTCTGGAAAACGAATATTATTTAATCTTGGTAAATTATAAATGCAATGCTTAAGGTTTGTAAAACACTTTAATATTTGAGGAAAGTTGTAATGCTATTCAGCATAATGTGTGCTTTCAACATTCCCTAATTAAACTACTGTAACTGAATGTGGTTGATAGTTTAGATCTGTTTTGTTCCCATACTAGCTGCCGCGAAAAACTTTGTTTGGTAAATAAGTAAATCAACGATTTGTTGTTAAATATTAAAGGAATAATTTTTCTTCAAATAAATCAATTATGGTATAGTTCCAACAAATGGAAGAGCTCAAAGGTTTTCATACCATTACCTACGTGAAAACATAATAACCTTGTTGTATTTCAAGACATTCTGCTTAGCTCTGAAAGGGTGCCGCGCCTACAAAAAAATTTGGAACCACTGTACTAGATATTCTTAAATAACACAATTTAGAACTAAAACAATAAATTGTAAAATGTTGATATCACAGTTGTTCTATGTATGATATATAATCAAAGATGATCCCTCTCGACGATCAAACGATTAGTTGCCGAAGAAATTCCGCGAGGAAAACGTGCTTCGTAAATAGTAGTATCGTTTTTCGAAGTTTTAGTGGATGTTTATGTGAGATACGTATGGGTATCTATACATATTAATACAGCACAGTCTCACGTTTTTGTCACAGATTCCAATAAGAAGTTCCATTAGTCGGAAATAATACAAAACGTATTCTGTATGTCACTGCGACATGCAGAAACCTCGGTACTAAATGATGGGAGGGAAATTTTTTTGAAAATGAGGAAACTGGCATTTGTCGTCCTTGTCAGAGCCCAGGACTTTTCCGTTGCCGCTCGATGACACTTGATCTTATCCCTCATTTGAGCAACTACCTATAGAAACGTAGCCCTAACACTCTACTAGAAAGTTCTGTCTTCATTATGGGCGTATCCCTAAATCGACATATTTCGTGATCAGGCGTCCCTCCATCCTCATCTACTCAACAGTTTTTTTGATTAGATAGATCTTTTCTATCAGTCTTATTTATCATAAAAGCGCTGTGAAATTAAATCTCGGAAGTCAGATAAAGTAATTTAAAATAATCTATACATCTCCGATACTAATCGAGACACAAATGGGAACGATAAAATCAGAGTTTGAGCGAAGAAAACAATGCAGCTACATGTGGTAACATAAAGAATACACTAACTGGATTTACTGGGTCTGGGGTAGGCTAGGGAAATTGAAAAACTTGGATAATACGAAGAACGAAATTTCAAAGGTAAAATTCATTAAAATAAATATATTGAGATTCATGTACTAACACTAAGAAAACAGTAACCATTTAACAACGGCTGTATTTGGAATTATAATGTTTTTTTTATACGAGCATATGACAAATAATAAATAAATTTATAGAAAGGCTATAAATTTTAAATATAAAAATCGGTACAACATACATTGTACAAACTTTCACATATATTAATGCGTCGTTTCGTTATCTTTAGAAAATGAAAATCTTATGAGCCGGTTTGTAGAAAATCCAATTTTTGTTAAAGTTGCCCATGAATAAGCTAGCCTTATATTCATTCATTGAGGAAAATAATATATGTAGTATTATTGCAGAAGTATACTCAAGTAACTACAAAATTTGATGAAAATCGTTACAGCCGTTTTTGAGAAAATCAAATTATTGTTAAAGTTGCCTAGAATAAACTAGCCTTATATACATTTCCTGAGAAATATGAACTACGTATTTGGTATTATTTAAGACGTAAACTCAAGTAACTTTACGATATTTGATGAAAATCGTTAGAGTCGTTTTTGAGAAAATCAAATTCTTGTTAAAATGCGTAGAATAAACTTCCCTTAATTATTGAGCAATATCAGCCATGTCTTCATAGACTCTGCTCAGTATGATTAAACGCCCAAGTACGAGATTTCATTCATTTTCGCTCTACCGTTTAGGCTTCAGAGCCAGTAACAGTCAGACAGACAGCATTGCGAAAACCACTTTTTCGGATTCAGCAACACCTAAAACGTATATTTCTGTAAAAAATCTCGAGGTCGTTTTTTTTCGCGATAACAATATGTACTTTCTCAACATAGGTACTTCGCATATGAGAAAGTAAAAAGGAAGCTCAGAGCAGATGCTATCGAGGACAATTTTAACGCACTTTAGGACACTCCGGTTAACGCGCACGGATAACCGGAGGTTTTTTTGTGTTGAAAACGATGAAAGCATAAAAGTCGTCGTTGACCGCAGAAAAACGGGTGGAAGACCAAAAATCAAACTATTTCTTGCGTCCTTTGATGACTATTCATAGAAAAATTATTCGAAGCAAAGATCGGCAGACGCTCTAACGTACCTAGCTGGACCGTGGTGAAAATAATTACGCGTAATTTCTCAATCCCGATCTTGATTAATTTTAGCATTCCGCGCTTCGTGCCCGTTTCTCGCGGCGACGGAATGGTTAACGTGTGCGCGTGTTGGCGTGGTGCGTGCCACTGCACTACGGGGTCAAGAACTTGGTTGCTTTTTAATTGTCGTCACGCATCGGTCGCTCGAGAAATCACTTTCCGTCCCGACGTCTTATCGAAGGATCGGAGTCACGACTGCCAACTGTCATAGGAGGTAAGACGGAGACTGAAATAGAAAAGCGGAAAAAGTGAAATCTTTTCAACTTGAAAGCGGATGGATTCCGTCGATATTATATCACTTTGACATTGAGAGGTAGGTTTTCCAAAGGATGGCTACGAAAATTAAGTGATTCCGTCGGTATCCGTAGAGGATTTCGAATTATCCTAATATGCATCGGAAAATAAATCGGAGTCGAATTTTCAGCCTTTAGAAATTTTTAAAATTGAAAAATAGAATTTCCCATTCATTAATTGGTTTAAAAACACGGAACGCAGTATTTTGGCGTAGACAGATGCGATATCCGCATTTTAGCGTGGACATCTGCAATTTTCGAATTTTGAAGTATGGAAACTTGAAATGTTTTTTTTTTAAAGGTTATCGTGATTCGAACTAAAATGAAAGCGGGGAATTCTTCAATCTAATTCCGGTCTTTATGTAGCAGTATATATTTGCTGTTCGATAATCACCGTTAAAAAATTCCAATCTCCTTGCTGTCCCGCAGTTCACCAAAATGGTGGATGCAGTGGGCAAAGTGCAACCAAATGTCGCTAACAATTTTCTCTCGCAGGTTTGACTCATATTACATCTCCTGATTGACCCAGGAAAAAATGAGCATCGATATTGCTCTCTCGCGCAATCTGTCTAACGTATTTTATCGTCGTGATCGTTTCTCCCATTGTGCATTAGTACTCCAAATATTCCGAAAATATTCTTTTCTAAATCCTATGCCTTCTAATTCCCCAGAAGCCTTGATCCAGCTTTCCTCCAGAGATAGCCAATCCCAGTCCTTTAATAGTAAAGTTACGCTTTTATTATAGTCATATTTTTGTTCTGCTCTGCTCATGTCTTTTGTAATTATTGTTTTTCATACGGATCCAATACACTTGAAGCCTATTCGACCTATCGTATAACTAACGATAAATAGCTAATTTCTCACACTTTTCTCTACTGCTCCGTACTATTCTGCATATGGACCATTTCTTGTCGACTGCGCCGATAATCCAACCAATGTGCGTGCCCCATGAGATATCGCGACTCATCTACATGTGATACGTGATACCCTGCAAGTCACCTTATTGGTGGATGATAGGGAGCAGGATATCTACTCTATAGATTTTATGATAAATATTTTTCAGTATTCAGGGCTGGTTCTGAAAAGATTGCGCTCTTCCGCAGATTCTCGTGCTTGGTCAAATTGATTTTTATTCCTGGCGAGTCGCTGCTCTTTATTTATAAAAGGAAAAGATATGTTTTTGGAATGTAAATCTGCCAATTATTACCTACATCATTCAACTACGTGATCCAAGACAAAAGACATTTTTCTGCCGACGAGTTACGAAATTCGAACTTTTAAATTCAAAACGCACCAAGCTGCTAATTTTCTTGTAGAGATACGCTAAGGATGGCCAAGGAAACCTAATGCAAGCTTAAGAAGAGGAGGCAGGCGTTTAGCGCCCGGTGTCGAAGGGTGTTAAGGCACATGTCCGTGCTACTCGGAAGCACGCTAATTACCTCGCCCATTCAACCCTGCCTGGTTCTGTTAAGCTGAAAAGAGAGATTAGGCAAATCATCTCTCCTTTTGTTTCACTCGAGGTCTCCTAACTGAATAGACCTTCCGTTTCTAACTGGGCCGTTGTAATTTCTAAATCGTTTTAACTAATTCTGCCACAACTCCCCTTGCCACGCAAATTGTCGAAATTTTCAAAAACTTTAAGATAAAAAATTCAACGTTATCGTTGTCATTAAATTACCCTCCTTTACCCATTGAATTTATTCGTGTAATTGTCAAATCAAAATTAAAAGGTTATAAGAATAATCAAAAAATATCTCGATTGTATATTTTTACACGTGGAATTTTATTTTAAAACCAATTTTAATGCTTTTCTTGGTTTTTAGATGATTAATTTCAAAGCTCTAGCGCAGGGTTTATCAAACTGGGTGTCATGGCACCCTAGGATACAACAACTGATTGTAAGGAAAATTGCCAAAATGTTGTTAAATGAAAACAAGATTTTTTAAATTTTGTTTGGCCATAATGGCAGTAATCGTTCTTATAATAAAATGATATAGTGCCAACATACGAGCTTCCAAACGTTGTAACCCCGTGTCTATGTATATATACACAACTTTGTTTTGTAGACGGGAGTGCCGGGAAATCCTGTTTGCCTTTGAAAGGGAAACACCTAAGCGGATAGAAACATCCGTTTGCCGTGTACATTTTTACACGACTTTCTTGATTACATATGGCCTTCATTCTAAAGGATTGTAACTTAAAGACCTTTATTTCCACAATATTAATTCCACAATATCGCGATCAATATTTATTGGAATATTGTGATAACAAAACAAGTTATTTTTACCAGAATAGTTTAACAAGTGCGTGTTCTGTGATACGATCCGGACGAGTTTCTGTGCGTCTTCCTGCATAAGGAAGTCTTTCCAAGTTTTTTACGGGTTCAAAACAAAATATATCATAATCCATCATTTAGTTTGGCAGGTGCGTCATTAGCGCGCCTCGTAGCTAGGGATTCTGATTTCCGATCTTTTCCATTTCCCTGGATACGACACATACTTTCTGAAAAATCCCGAGAATTCCAGAGGCTCGAGTAATTCATTAATGAGTTTTCATATTAAATCAAACAAAATATATTTTAATAGTTTTATTTCTTAAATTTGTAGTCATAATCACATTCATTTTTGTTTTGCAAAGAAGCTACTCAAAAATACAAGAGCTTTGATTGATGCATCGGCGATTCTGTTTCGAATTTTAGTAGCAATATTTCCTGCTATAGAAAAAACTAAAATTTGTTTGGGCAGTGATTACCCCAGGGGTCGGCAACCTTTCACAAGCGGCGTGCCAAATTCACGCCAATGTGTGGTCTCGCGTGCCAGTAATAAATTTTAATTTAATTAAATGATAATTTTTTATTGTTTGATCACCCCTGGTTAACTTAAAATAAGATCTCATTGTAAACGGTATGCTTTTGTACCTATCTGTCTAAATATCTGTATTTTGTGTCAAATTGTCACAAAGGCGGCGAGAGAGAACACGAGAACACATGAACTATGTGAGAACAGTGTTACATAATTAGAATACATAAGCAGACTTTAGAGGTGAATAATTACTCTTACTATTAAATACAACCTATATTTACAAAGATCATTAATTGCACCACATAATTGTAATTAATATATAAAATATTATTTTTTCTTTCGCGTGCCATTCAAAACCACCTCGCATGCCACTTTTGGCACGCGTGCCATAGGTTGCCGACCCCTAGATTACATTGTGCTGACTCTTCATTTATGTATTTTAAGGTGCTTCAACCCTTCAGAGTGATCGCTGTCTATTTTAGGCCGAAATATTTTATTCAAATAATTTTTTTTAACCCATAGAAATCGTTATAAAACTCACTTTGATGGAATTTTCAAACTGCAAATTCGCTGTAATGTGATTCACAAATATAAATTAAATATGAAGATAGCTGCAAACGGGATTTTCCGCCGAACTTAAATTATGTAGACCGCCCGAATTTGTATAAACGCACAAAAAATATATTCCCTACCCAGCGAATGTTTCGTTATTAAAGACAGCTACTAAGTCTGTTACTAATCAAGCAAAACATAAGCTTTTGTACATCCAAAAAGAGATAGATATATTACCATCATTTTTTCTTACAACTACCTTTGCTGCGGGTGGGGGCAGCGACAAATGTGTTGAACTAACGAGAATAGGACTCCGTATTGCTGTTTGCAGTTTGCACTTGAGTTATTTTATACGGCATATTTTCTAATTGTGTTGATATTTGGCCAAGTATATTTTGGAAACTTAAAATCAACGCAATAAGAAAATAACGCCTTACCAAATATATAATACACAATATAGTACATAATAATAACATAATATATAAAATATAAATATATTGGCTTTCATCACTAGTAACGAGTGTAATATTTTACTAATAAGGCGTCCCGAAGACAGCACCGGACATGCAGAAAACATTTCTTCTGCAGGGGTACGCAGAGTATCTTCATAACGAGTACGCAGGTTGTTACTAGTAACAAAATTGTTGCATTTCAAATTCAAGATTTCCCACCAAAGCATTTTTTATTTAAATACTAAGATTAAGAATATTTCCAATTTAAAAAAAGTCTCGATGTCACGAATGAAAATTTCCCGAGACAAGAAAAATTCTTCGATTTCCCGGAAAATTTTTGTCGAGAATTCTGGAATCAGAATCCCTACTCATAGCTTGTCGACATAATGCCACTTTATGCATAACTTTTCCGAATCTGAGGCAGCGGAAATTCAAAATATTTCGCTTCATATGACGTGTGAGAGTGTTTCAAAAACATTATGTCACAAAGGCACTTTTCACACAGGGTTGCATCTTTTCCAAGGTTACTACAATGCTTCCAGTCGAAAGCTGATGTGATCGAGAAAATATCAGCTGCCAGCGTTTAATGAGTATGCATGTTTTTTATTCCCTGGTTAACAGAATTCAATTTTAATTGAAATATTTAAGAAAAAATAAAATTTTACAGGAGTAAACCGCTACTTCCGGTTGACCGATTGTTATCAAAATCTTTTCAAATCTTAAATATATATAATATTACAAATATAGAATTTCATGCTGATCTAATTAATAGTTTTTGAGTTAGAGCGCACGCAAAATTTGTCACATACATACGGACACACACGCAGACATCAAGAAAACGGTCAAAACGTGTTGAGGGGACCTCAAAACCCGTATTTCCGTTGAAATCTCGAATTCGAAACTATACTTTCTCTATGCTACGTATGTATATGGAGAAAGTAAAAATTTGTTGAGAACTTTTTAAAAAAACCTATACACATTTTTGGACCTAGACACCAATAATTTTTACAATTCACCATTTAAACCATGCAGTCCGCCGAGGCGTGTGGCAGAGGGTGGCAAGCACCGATCTATTTCTAAATGACGCTGGCATTACTTAGAAGTAGGTTTTTGCTCATCGTTAAGATATCTTACTGATGTTTATGTTATAGAATCTGAAGAAATGTCTTATTTATATAGGACGTAACCTTGTTAAATCGTATCGCGCAACAATAGAGGGTAGTTTATGGACGATTTACTCGATGGCTTAAATGATTTTAACTAAATGTCACCAGTCATAGAGCTTGTCGTTCATAGTACTACATAAGCCGTATGCTTCAAAATATAAATATATCGAGACTTACGCCAATCTATGGCCAAACTGTCCATACATTAATATTAAAACTGACATTATTGTATGAACTAGATGAATTTATGAGAAAGTTTGTGCAATTTATGTCGCGCATTCTTTATCTTTATAAAATTTCGATGGTTTTAAGCTGTTGCGATTCGTATCCGAAACTAGCATATGCGATGATTTCTTCCATTCGTTGCTATTATTCAATTTCGGCAAAAAAAAACGGAAAATACTTCTACGACCAATTAAAAAAAATCCCTCTATAACAAATATTAGAGAGCGTTTGAATTAATTGAAATGAAAAAAATTCTCGTCAAAGCAGAAAAGTTAAACTCCTTTGAAGTCTTTACCTTATTCTCTAGTGTCCCAATCAAAATACCCCGAACAGAAATCCACGGGCGAATACGTCACATTTACCCCTGAAGGGAAAAAATATTTTGAAATTTGACGATAAATTTCACAAACAGGAAAACGTCACAGCTATTGGCAATCTCCTTTCCCCGCTATTTGCTGACATTTCATATCAAATTTCGAAAAGACTACATCAAGATGACAAAATACGACATCAATAATTTCCTTAATTAATTCAACAACCAGTTCAAGCTGTTTTCCATCGCCGTAGTCGCCCCTCTTTACCTGTTTAATATTTTCGGTATGTTAATTGTGAAATGAAATAGTCGCTGGCTTGCAGCATCCGAATCGACCTGTGATAATTCCTTATGGTTAATTTATCTGCCTGAAGCAACTGCATCTGATTAGTTTCTCATATCAATACTTTGTGGTAAATGAGGAAAGATGTTAAGTTGGGAGGCAGTCGTGGCAACCATTCGATTGATTCCGCTGACTCGTTGTCCTTAATGAGGGACTAAATTGGATGCAGGTGTATGGCATCGTTTCAATTGGGAACACCTCTTCATTCTCCACATAATGGACACACACACACACCAAACGCGAAAACAAGCGTGCTAGCGCGGAAGACCGTTTGGCGCTCTTTTTTTTTATTAGTTCTAATCGTCCACGAGGGTGTGGGTAACGAGTCACCTGGCGTGAACGCCATGTGGACTGCTGGACGTCGTTAGTGGGTCGAGACGAGACGGGTCATCAAAGGAACAGTTGGTCGTGTGAGGTTTTTAGTTCTAAATTGGGTCGGACTGAACAGCTGAGAAAAATGACCGCGTGGATGGTTGCCGTGCATTTATCGACACTGACGAGACTTTCTATCGATGTCCTGACTTATAGATATTTCTATCGTCTTTCTTATTATGCATCAATTTACATCAAATTCACGCACAGCATTTGAAGTAAACTCCTGCGAAACAAGTACATTTCTCTTCAAGGTTCCCATTAATACGACTCCAAAATACCCTTCATGATTCACAAACCAAAGGATATGCTGTTACCGGTAAGAAATCATGTCGAATGAAAATTTGTCTTTATGTACATAAGTAGCATGGAATTTACTAGGGCTGATTGATTATGTTCGATTAATGTTAAATAACTTAACTTCAAATCTTACTTATTTGGTGGGTATTTCTGTTATAAATAAGTTTCTATTTGATAAAGCGAGGGCGTGAATTCACCCTGTTTATATAGTATTAAATAACGATAGGAAGAAATTATCAGTAATATGGAAAGAAATGGCGGGGCGAGATTTTGTTATTAGACGAAAAGCACAAAATTTCCACCTGATCAATATCGTTGTTGATTTGCCGTCCGACCAACCAGGCCTTCCCAGGGCCCTATCGGAGGATTCGGACGTTTTTTCCAAAGAATACTTGCTGTCACTTCACTTCGACGAAGAAAATCGTAAACAACAATTTTCTCGAGCCGAACAGTGGGGAAAAAACTTCCTTACAGGGGCGACAAGGGCTCCCTTTCACTATTTAGTCGGCGATCCCTTCTCCGGAGTGCTTAGGAGAAGGATTTTCTATAAGTACGTCACTCTCATATTCTCTCGAGAAATCTCGAAGTATAAGAAGTGTTTGTGAAGAACGCCGTTGCATTCTCCCCTCCTGAGGCAATGCCTAGACTCGGGAAAAATTTCGACGGCGACTTCAATATTTTCCAGAAAGGGGCGCTTTTTAAAGCCGAGATTCCGTCGTCAAAAGAGCATGAGTGAGGATCCCTTCTTTTTGAAGGGGATAATGGTCGGTCATCTGCTTTTCCTCATGTCGTCAAAGCGTCTCTTTTCATCGAGCACCGACAGGAAGTCTGATCCCCGGCGATTCTATTACATAATTCAGCCATTTTAATTTCTGAATCCTCTTGAAAGTACGGTGATCATAAGGGTGCCCTGCACCCAGGAAAAAAAATCACGGCAACATTCGCGGTGTAACCTATTAAAAGGTGTGTAATATCCCATAAATATCTCGAGAAACATTCTTCGTGTAGCAGGTGTGCGCTGTGCTAATGATCTTTACTGAGTATAGGGGACAAATCTCTTGCGTAAAACCTTGAAATATAATACGTTTTCATATTGTGCGGTGACATCTGGTTGTATGTTTTATCATTTTCCTGCAAAACATTGAAGGAGTTAATTTTTTAATGAGATTGTTGCCACATACGGCGTTGGTACGAAAGGTGTTAGAAGGAATATTACAGACATGCTTGGTTTATGGCATCACATATGTTTACGTCGTTGGTTGAAATCAACGATGTCACGATTTAGTCTATTGATTCCCCATAAAAGCATAAAATCAATGCTATTATAATTAAAAAGTTTTTTGTATTTATTAAATGTGAAACTTTTGTTTACGGATACTTAACAAACCAAAACGCATCGGTAGTTCGATAAAAGCCCAAGAGTCTGATTCGTCAAAAAAAAACATGCACACACTTACTTCTCAGTTAATTATATTTCATTCTTTCTTTCGTAAACGCGCAGAAATGTTTACAAGAGCGCATAATCACAATTTAAAATTTTGGAGTTAATATATCCATATAGTTTTATTCGAATCTTGAAATTTTTAAATTTTGGAAACTTGGACTATACGTTATATATTTTTTTATTTTCAATCTTGGGAATTATTTTTAAAAAATTATATTTTTGGAATTTATTTAGGGGGATATCTGACATTTATAGGGTTTTTGCATTTTTTGGAATTTCTTAAGAAAGTTAAATTTTTTGGAATATTACAAAAATTTTGAATTTATAACATTTTCATATTTATTTATTTTGTTTTTGTTAACTTTTAGTAGAGTGGAAAAAACAGGGCCGGCTCAAGACATTTTGGCGCCCCAAGCAGATTTCAATCTTGGCACCCCATCGATACATAAATTCCGTAATGCACAATTTTAAATTGATTGTTTAGTATTTTAATAGGTTATAATTATCTAATGTTGCATTAATTTGGTTTATGGATAAATAAACAATTCAATACAAAAATATACCGTATATTTACAGAAAAATAAATATGAATTTTCACAAAAATTTTAGAAAATAAAAGTAATAAAAAAACACAAATAAAAATTTGGAAAATACGCTAATTGAAATATTTTATTTATTTATTTATCTTACAGTTTTAGATCGTTTTATGACATTTTTTTTTAATTTGGCGTTTGAATTTTTCCAAGAAAAGGAAATCAGAGGATATTAAGAAAGATAAGGCACTAAGGGTCGCATCAACATTGCTAACCCTGCGAACGCTGAGAACGCTGTGTTAACGATTAGCCGTGCCTGACTGCTATCTGATAACCGCTTAACAGTGGCATTGTATGCTAACTGCTGCTATTCTTAACCCGTAGTTTTAACGCCTTTAGAACTTTTTGTAGTCATTTTATTCAGATTGTTTGTGACAATATTTTATATTTATAATCAAGGCCGTCTGAACTTTTGCCTATTAGTTTTTGATAAAAATCGTTTAGCAGGAAAATCATGTTTTCTGCTATTGGTTTTTCGTTTTACTCTAATAGTGGTTTGGTTAATTCAAATAGAGCTAATTATTAAATTTGTCGAAAACATCATTCTAAGTACTTCATAAACTAATTCATAAAATAACTTAGAGACTGCGGTAATAATTTCACTAGTAGTCCTAAAAGACTAATACCTAATTACATCCTAATAGGGGCTGACCAAGGATACCAGATCTGACATGCAGTGCTTTGCGCATAAAATTATGAAAAACGTTTTGGAAAAAAGCTGTTACAAATTATGTTTTCAACAAATTTAATAATTAACTCTATTTATTGAATTGTTAAGAATTTTTTGCTGATACATTAAATAGTGAATTTTAAATTCACGTACTTATGAATTTAATTTTTTCTAGTTTTAGACCAAGTTTTGGTATTACTTAACCCTGGATTTGTAGCCGGGAAGTAAAATTTACTCACTCGATGATATAAACTTTAATTTGTCTTTCTTCTGCAGAGTTCGTAATAAGGTTATATTAATATGGACAGGTCCTGATATATACTAACTAAGATAGTGGAATTTTTGAGCGTTTTGCCAGATGTTAGTAATGTTGACTTCATGTTACTCAAACTAGCTAATTGTGGCGAGTATTTTAACTATGAGTTAGTAATAACGTAATAAAATCGTTGACTAAATAAAGTAGGTCTAATTTCACAGTTGTTCTTTACACGTGGAATTATAAAACATACTTCATCAGAAAAAATATTATTTAGTCGATGGCTGAAGTATGGGCGGATGAAATTTGGAATATCTTTGAGGAAGACGATCAATGAATTATTACTGTGCTCAATTTTCATCATATTTATGTTCGTAATCCGTACAAATAAATTTTGGTCACACAAAATGAACTTTTCGTCATATTTCGTAAAGTATTGCTCATATCAAAATACTTATCAAATAAAAATTGTAGGACTAATAAATTACAGTAGTATTTATTTTCCTATACATTTATTTTCCTATACATTTATTTTCCTATACATTTTTATCGTAGGAGTAGCCGTTATCAAGAAAACCATACAAAAAAGTCAATTCGAGTTGAAATCGAAAATTTCTTTCATGGTTACTTCATCATTGTTGCTAACATAAACAATCTCACAGAAATACGTGTAATTTCCTTACGTATGCTTGCAATAATTTTAAATAGGAAGAAAATGGATTATTTATGACGAAGGAATGAAATTTATAACGCTATTTCCTTTATGTACACGTATATCATTTCTTTCAAGTACTCCATTGCACGAAACATGCCCATTTGTGATACGATGTACCCTTTCCTAACTTGTTTAACTTTCATAAATGATATTTAACTACACTTCCTGGTGGAAAATATACTAATAAGAATGAGGTAAGGCAAGCCATATGAAATCAATGCGGATATGGCCCGCGGGTTGTCGTTTGCGGGTCCATAATCAAGTTGAATTCGGAATTTCCTCTCCTTGTTGTAACACGTAATGAAGCTTTAACGTTAATTCTGTTAATTATGTTTCATATCGATTTCGAACTCTTGCTGTTTGGCGTAACTTTTTCTGACCTCATGTGCATTCCAAAAATTCCCTTATCTTTAACTACAGGGAAAGTGCTTTCTTATTAACATGGTATGTACATTACTGACCATGTTAAATTAGGTTGTTACGCTTCACTACAATTCCAGTTGTTTCTCGTTATCCTTAGCCAATTATGGTTGTAAACCTCGGAATTTTACGGAATTAGTAGCGTTGGTGATCTACCATCTCGCGAACGTCGAGGAGAGAGCGGTGTTGGTGCAATATGGCACCCAAAGAAGAGGAAAAAATCCTTTCCCAGACCAGGGGTTGGTAATCTTTTCTCCATAGTGGGCCACATTGGTGACAGTGAATCGTTCGGTGGGCCGCAATGGAAATTGCCATTGGATTATAGTTAAATCGGAAGTTAACTAGAGATTCTTAGGCACCATATGCATGAAAATCAAATTAGAATTAGCTTTTTAGGGTTAACATTTCAATATTTAAAATCAAGATGGAATTCAATCTTAGAAATACATATGTTGGAGAAAAAAGATCAAAAACAGAGTTAAAAAAACTTATTTGAATCGAGAAATATTTACTCAGAGGTCCTAATATAACGTTAAATATTTTGCAGATACATGGAAAATAATATTTGGTAGGTAATTAAAATAAATTTAAAAAGTTTTGAAAAATATGAAACATTCATGGTATATAGGCCTCATAAAGCTGCTTATTAGTGGGCCGCATCCGATCCGCAGGCCGTAGTTTGGGCCGCCCCTGTCCTAGAAGGCTGACTTCACCAGGACCCATCAAAAAGTCCTTTCCAACTCCATAGCGGCCCTCCTCCCAAACCCAACACCCCACTGTGCCTCTTACCAGACAACCCATTCAGCACAGACCCGAGGGCCATTCTTCACGACCAGGTAGCCTCAGGCTTTGTGACGACGCCACTTAGCTTATCCTCCCAACTTTTCCTTTCCGCCTTCCCCGCTCTCTCCCTCTACCTCTTTCCTTCCCTTCTTCTTCCTTCCGAAGTCCAACCCGGCTCTCTTTTCCTCTCCCCTCCCTCTCTTGTTAACTTCCTGCTCACCCCTCCGTTCCTCCCACCTCGCGCATTCTCCCTTCTCTTTCCTCACCTCCCACGCGGGTTGGGAGAGGGGTGGGAAAGGTAACTATATAGGTAATGATTATCTTTCTGCTTCCAAGTCGTTTTGAAGTCAGCCAGGTGAGTTCGAAATGATAAAAGGAATTTGTCGAGGAGAGGAGAGAAGTTTGGGGAATGAGCAACAGTTTTATAATCGCCATTATTTTATTTTCCTATCGACATTATTTCGGAAGAGGTTGAGTATTTTGTTGAAACGTTCGGTGAACCGTATGGCGTCTCCCAGGCGTTTTTTCCTAGGAAAAATCGCAGCGGCGATGAATAAGCGGTGGAATATAACTCTTTCGTCCGAAAGTCTGAGCAATTCGAGTTAGTCACTTTCTACAAAAAACATTCTCCAGATACGGATCTTTACGGTGCCACAGCTCGCTCATAGCCTCGTTCCAAGCTGTAAGGATTTTCAGCCGACCAAGTCGGCGCATATTCATGCAAAGGATTTCACGGAATGGATATCAAATGACCGTTTTGTGAATTCAAGACAGCGTAAAATGAAACTTGGAGTTGGAAGATTTGCAAATTTATAAAATGTAACTTCCTTGAATGATCTCCAATTTTTTCGATATGTATGTAGTTAAATATGTATATTCAGAATTTTGACGTTCAATTCACCTATGATTATTTGAAAACTATGAGTTCGTAAAGTAATTTTGTAATGTATAATTCAGGATTGTTGGAAGAAAATCCGTTCTAGGGGATTTCTCGTAATTACTTGAGAATAAATATTTCTTCCTCAATCTGTTAGAAAAATGCGAAAGGAGCTAGAAAAGGAGATAATCGATCCACAGACAAATATTTGTGTTTTGTTATTGGTTTAACAATGATCCCACGCAAATGTAAAATTGTAATAAAACAAGTTATATTATATTATTTATTCCTAGCCTGCTCATGCGGATTTACGAGTTCTCCATAAGTCTTAAAACATTAATTAATCGATAAAAGTTTTTTCTGCGACGACATTGTTCATAATCAGCGATGAAGAGCTGGAGACATCAACGCCCGGTAGTAAAGAGAGCCAACGCGTTATACGTGAGCTGATAGCGAAAACGTCTGAAAATACATTACCATTCGTAATAGACTGTCATAATTCCCCGTAACTTTCAGTTATCGAAAAAATTTCCGAGTTAAAATCGTAATCACGACTTGCCTGCCGTCTGAAGCAGGCGTTATGTACATTTATGGAAAAACGTTATTGTTTCTACGTACACTTAAATTGATGGTGAAAGATATCGAATTATAAACATCTTATCTTATCCAATGAAATTTTTATTTGCGTTTTTATCACAGCAGGCTGTATTCTCGGTGCGAGGAAAAGGATAACATTGATAAGAGGAATTGTAACTATATTTTCATTCGAGCTACGTGCGTTCCGGCATTGTTATTGGTAACATCGACAGAAAGGGAAAAAATATTTTCGTTTTGGAAAGACCAGAGAAACGATTACCATTAATGTACGGAAAACACTGTGATAGAAAACAGTTATAGGCTCCTATGCGATTAAATCACGCGTAAATTAATTGTGATGTTTTTAATTCAAGACTAGCTTTTCTATCGGGCATCCTTTATTTTTGAGCAGCGTAAAATAATAAGGTATTTACAACGCAGTGGTTTAATATTACTTCGCTTTATAGCCAAAGAGGCTCATGCCACACTGTATTAATGGCCCTTGATAGTGCTTAAAAAGAGATGGAATTCTTAAGGTCCTTCTTGCCACACCCTAAACTACTAGGAAGCCATTTTTTACGTGCGCGTGAGAAGGCAAATTATTGGTTAGCTTGGACCATCGTACATAATTCTCTTTCTCAAGTCAACTTTATTTTAAGCGCGGCCTTTGAATATCAAACGCCATATACATACATAAGATATTATAGTAA
The DNA here is from genome assembly GCA_036926305.1 of Uropetala carovei. NCBI lineage: Eukaryota > Metazoa > Arthropoda > Insecta > Odonata > Petaluridae > Uropetala > Uropetala carovei. The sequence goes on along the minus strand of JAXCHB010000050.1, from coordinate 9,026,747 downwards.
CGCGAAAAGGATTGGCCGTTTTTCGATTCATGCATCAAGTTTTCTCAATAGTGTCAATTAATATTGGAAAGTAATCGTATTATGCCGTCCTTGCTTATCGGGGTCCATCGGGGCATACAAATGCCATTCTCTTCTATACAGAATTTCTCCTCTCACCATTGTAAAACCCACCCTTTCTTCCTTCTTCTATCCCACCCCACCATTTCCTACACATGTCCCTCTTCCCACATTCTACGCCAACCCCTCGGCCTCACTCTTCCCCTTCCTCATTCTCCGCTTTCGCTCTCCGTTCTCCTCTCCCCTTTACCCCATCTCACCCTTTCTCCCCCACCCCCTTTCCTTCTACACAGCCTGGTGAACAGGTAGCATAGCATAGAGACAGAGGGAGGTAGGGAGGGAGAAGAGGAAGGGAAGAGAGGGAGCGGAGGGGGGGAGGGAGGGGGAGACCGGAGGAAGAGGGGTGAGAGTGAGCCGTGTGCCAGGATACAACCGTTGGGATGGGAAAGGATGGGTCTGGAGGCAAGTTTTTCGAAGTGCGGTTCGCGGAGTGAGGGGAGGTAAATGGGGAAAAAGGGGGGAGGAGGAAGCTGAGGCATGGCGGGAGGGAACAAGGCCGCCGGTAGGGTAGTGGACTCAGTGTTAGAAGGGCCGTTGTAGCGGCAACTCACACGTTTGGAAATCGTATGTGAAGTAGAGGCTACAGTCCGTTGGGGTGTTTTTTTTTTTGGATTATATCTGGAGGTTAACCCTGTCGGTGCTCTTCAGTAAAAAGACAAGTGACGGATAATAAGTACTATATTCGAATAGAAGTGGTGCCCGGAAAAAAAATTTTTGGTGTTTCATTTTGTTTGGGAGTTTATTAGGATATCAAGAACCATCGGTTTGGATGTGTGTCGATCTCGTCTCTTAAGAGGACATGTGAAAAGGCGTGAATTTTCGTCGAGGCGTTGGTAACCAGCTCTCAGTCGAGTCCGATCTTCTTGCGGAGGGGTAGCCGGGTTCGACGACCATCGCTTCCCGAGGGGTTTCTATCAACTTCCGGCGGTGAGCACTTCGCACGAAAGGAAGAACAGGTGTGTTGTGTGGGTGACATCACTCGATCTTCTCTCGAAAGATAGATAATAAAAAATTTTTGGCGGTATTTGTTTTCCGTTTATTATATGATATAATTGTTTGTGGTACGGGGAATTCGAATATATATATATTTTTTTTGGACCACCTTTGTCCGGCTTTTTGTTCCACGCAACCGTTAGTGTCTTGTGCGTGGGAGGCAAGAGGGTCGATTTGATTCGTTGAGAGTGGTTGTTGTCGTTTTATTTCTTCGAAACGGCGGGATTCCGAGTGCTAAGGAGAGTCCGAGCGGGAACGAATATCGTCTGGAGTTTTCCCTCAGTCTGTGGTGTCTCACAATTTACAACGTATGGTTAAAAGATCATAGCGATTCAGCCAAACTTGTAATATCATTGGTATGCAGGAGTCGTCTAGGTTCGTCTTTTTATGGAAATCTGTTCTCGGTGAAGTTGGGTATTATACCTTGTAGATAAGTCCAATAGCACTAGAGCAGGGGTGCCCAAACTTTTTCATATCATGGGCTACTTTCATCCTGATAATTGTCTTGCGGGCTACTTATTTTTTTAATATAGGTATAAAAAGGGATTTTAAGAATGAATTAGACTACAAATTTACCATAAAATGCATTTATTATACCTTATACATAAAATACATTATACAACTGATTACTTTAATTAAATTTAATCTTGATTTACGCGATTATGGGCACGTTTACACCGCATATCTTCAGCTAGTGAATGGTAATTGGGCATGTAACTAGAAACAGAGAGAAGTAAACAGTCTTTGAGATGTTCATTAGTCAGAGCATTTCTGGTTTTTAATTTAATTAAGTTCATATTAGAAAATAGAACTCCTTACTCAGGATAATAGGCTTAATACCTGGATGGATGCGTGGGAGACACAGACCCTCCTAAAGGGCGACCGGTCGCCCATGGGAGAGGTAATGGGCACCCCTGCACTAGAGAGTTACTCAATAGTCCGTTCGAATAGTTGTTTGATTTGAAGGCGCAACGTCCTTTTCACTCGCATTGTTAAAGTGTTGTCCCATAAACCAGTCACTACTAAGTAGCAGAAATGCTACATAGTTGCTAATTCCTACATTTTATGTTAGTTGAGGTTTGTATATATTATTAATTTGGATGTACAATTAGAGAAACATTAATGCGAAAGACGCCTTTGTTCATGATTCTGAGGATTAGATGCTGGCGTTGAAATCTCTTGCATATTTTGATCGGATAATCTCGAAGATTAATGAAACGGGGTTGAAATTCGACTACAGATCGAGAAGGTGGTGGATTATAAAATTTTTGAGGAGCGATTTTTGTAAGGCAATGGTAGCATGGTAACAGTCTTATTCAATTATTTAACTATTTAGCTATTGCTGGCGTATTTGTAAGAACTAATACTTAATGAGCTTAGGTATAGATCGCAGTGTAGATACGAAATATCGCTGGTGCGGAAATGTCCAACAGGTCATTTTTCCCGGGTGCGATAAGACAGGTCATTAGAGATTTTAATTAGGTATGGCGTATCCGACACCCGCTGCTATACGCCATTGATAGGCTTCAGGGTTATAATGTTAATGTAAATTACGGTCTTTTAATGTTGTCAAAATTGTATTGGTAATTGCAGTGATACTTGCATGACAGGTTGTCCTGTAGGATTCACCTTCCTCTATTTTAGCAATATTTTGCCACCTTTAGCAATGGTCGTACATATTGTCGAAGATTATAATCAACGAAGTCGCGATTCATCCTCTAAAATTACATACCTTGGGCATTAACTTTCATTTCCGCCGATATCGCTTCCTAATTAGCTACAGCATGTTTTCCACAAGCCTATATTTAAGCTGAAATTTCTCCCCTCTAGTCTTAAAACCGTCTGAATGTAATTAAATATGTCTTTACGCCATAAATATATAAGGATATAATTGGTTATTCGTTGAAACATTTAACTATTTACGCTTCTACATCAAGTTACGATTTATTAATGTGATTTCAAACTCCTTTTTATTTTTATATGGTAAACGATAATATAAAATGACTGCCCAGAAATGTATTTTGTCAAGTTACTTTCAACGAGAAAGTCAGCGGGAGTGTCGAGTTATTTACCAATGCAGCGTGACTTGACAGCGTTCGCATGCAAAGAGTGAATGTAGAAAAGGAACTCCATCGTGCGTACCGAGAAACTATCGAGGAATGGACAGTGGAAAAAACCGAGAGAACATTCGCGTTTTTTTTTCGACTTTCATCACGGTTCAACTGCATATCTCGTGCCTCGAATTCCCTTTCATTCTCTCCTGGAAAAGGGGCCATCGCTCATAATAGGAGCGGCGGAGAGCGACAGCGGAAGTCGGAGAGCGTGCTCAAGTGTGTTTCTGCAACGGTGTTAACGAACAGCCATGGCGTGCATGTGTGTTCGCGCGTTTTGAGCTTTCCTGGTGCAGAGAACGAGGGCGGTGCTGTTTTTTTTTCCGCTGGGTGAAGTCGTCTCGAGCGATTTTTGCGTCTCTGTTCCCAGGTGTAGATTTTGCGCTCTTTTGCCGCAAAGGTGTTTGTTTCAAGATCTGATGTTGGTGTCGATCCGAAAGAATTTCCTTTGACTCCTGGGCCCGTCAGTATATTCTCAAATGTTGCAGTCATGTAATGTTTGCTATTGTTATATGAAAGGGCATGATTTCACTAGTTTTATTTTTATTACCCGTAAACTGTCGTAAATTAGGTCTCTAGATTTTCATGCTGTTTCCTTTTAAAAAAAAATTAAAGCATGACTATTCAACATTGTGTTTTGTCATTATAAGTAACAATGCACATTGCATCAAAGTGGCTTCAAGCCATTCAGCCATTGTTTAATAATCCCCTACTATTGGCCAAACATTTTGTTAAAGAATTTCGCGCTGTTTTTCTTTATATCCGCAATTATCCTTAGCCTTGTATGATGCATCAAAACTTCGCCAGGCTGGGTCATTGAAAAAACATCTGTATTTTTAGCGGCGTGAAATTTGCACGAGTCTTCCAGAATAATTAATAAGTGTCCTCAGCTTTTCATTCCATATGCCTTTAAGATACCCTTTCTGCCCCCTGCCAACGAAGAAAATCGATCACATTTGCCCTTCTCGTATATATGCACGCACCCACCAGACCGTTTCGCCGGGGAGAAAGAAAAAATGCCTGTCGTTAAAGTTCATTTCTTTCTGAACCGGTTAGAAGACTCACCTTGAAGTCGAGCTTCCTTCCTTTCTTTTTTTTGCTTTAAGCGCTTCTTCTCTCCTCGTTTGATTTGGATATCACATTTGGGATCTGCAGAATAAATACTCTGTAGATTTTCCTTCTTTGTTACAATTTTTTTGTCATTACGGTTAGCAATCCATTTCTGTTCATATCTTTCGACCGTCTTGTTTAATTTAATTTAATCTGTTGTGGTGAAGTGATTATGGTGTCTGTTTTAGAATATATGTATCAGTAGGGAAAGGAAACGTTGCGGTTAGCCTTGTTTATTGCGATTAATTCGTTGCAGAGTATTACACCGATTCTTTTTTTCTTGTGAAACCGAATTGTTGTATTTTTTCTGAATCATGCTCAGACATACCTTTCCATAACTTATTATTTGAAATGTTTTAATGTTTTTTCGTAGCATGTCAAGTATACGTATGACTATATGATACAACATTAATCAATGATACAGCCATTATAATGATTATTAATAATTCATAGCCGCTCTGTCGTAGCCATAGTGAATTCTAGATTCTTGATGGTGTTAATATTCTCCGCAAAAAGATTCTTTTCGTTCGAAAGTTTGGTGTTGTTTACAAATAACACCAGAATTAATCCAAGTCTTTGGAAGAAAGCGGCGAACGCAAAAGATTCTTCACACCAATTCGACTAGATAAGTCGTAATAGCTTTGGCAATTCTACTTTCATTCGGGAAGAAGGACGTAATATACTTGGCTACAGATTCAGACTTAGTTTCTAACTTTCTAACTCATTGGAAACGGTTGTCACCAGTCCAAATAGCACCTGCGGATAATATTATCCAGTTATCAAAAAGGCTTTTACTTATTGGATTCCTTTAACTTTATCTCAGCGATATTCGATCAAGTTCTACTCGTTCTCCTACCTCTCGTTTCGTTGAGGTTGCGCATCGATGTCCACCTGTTCATGTTTTTAAGCATATAGACATTTGTTCGTTTCACTTATCATCGAAAGCACTGCGGTACTCAAATGTTGGACCAACAAATAGGTCGGTTTTTGCTTTGACGCTGGCCTGATTTTTCTTTAAATTTTCTTGTCATTTCATAATTGGCAATGCTATTTGGGAGTGACAGATCGTGACCGAATCTTATGCGTTGACATGAGCTCCTTCGAGTGCAGGTTTAATTTTTGTCACTGGTGTGTCGCACGATCTTGAGACACATATTCCGCTAAAGACAATAGTAGTGGAACACTTCGTTATTTAGGTCACTCGGCAGCGGATCGCCGCATCGCTCTGCATGTAAGGGTTCAAATTTCTAGTCAAAGCCGTTCAGTTACTCTACGGTAAAACAATCAAGTCAACGTGATAACGGGACTCTCCCGTCTGCAGGTGTTTATTTGTCAGTAATGACTCCTCAAACGTCGACGGTTATTGATAGCCGTTCGACCTAGAGAATTATTCCTTGAGTCACTCTGGTATTTGATGAAAACCGATATTCACTAATAATCCATTAAATATTAAAAAATTATAAAAGTACCCAACTCAGATATCTCCAATATCCATGACAAGGTTATTAAAAACCAGAGGTGCATTTCGGCTAAAATGCAGCCGTCTTCAGTGGTAATTCACCGAAGGTAGATTGTAATAAAAAGTACCCTTTTTATATTTAAGCGCTTATTTTTGAAATTGTTTACAACCATAATAGGCCCTTGGTAATTGTCTGGTGAAAACCTAAGTTATTTAGATTAAAATCCCATATGCTAGTGCAGTTATGGTTAGCTACTGTAAAGGACCTCTCCAAACGTGTATACCAGTTTTTCTTCCCACGTTGAATCGTCAAAAGTCTTTGACTTCGGAGGAAGATAAGATGTCTGCCGGACTCTCTTCTCAAAATGGAAAATTCGATTTCGTGTTTCATCCAAAAAAAATTATAAGAATTTCCATAGTTGGAGAAAGTTTCCCTTTCCCCGACAGCAGGAGAGTCACCGTCGAACGCATTTGACCTTGCAGAAACCAGAGACCCTCCTCCGCCTTAACTAGTCTTCAGGAGAGGGAGCACCACGCCCCTGCGGCAAAACTGTCTCAAGGACGGTTTGGAATAACTACATGGGCCCGTGCACCCTTAGCGAAGTTGCCAAATTTATCGAGTTATCAGACCTCTCCTCCCTTCATCACAGTAACCCTTCCTCTACTTTCCTCCCCTCTACCCCCTCGGCACGTCTTCATCAGTGCGTAACGAATCGCGTGTCTGAAGACTCGGAATGCTTTATGTAAGGCGATTCTTCACGGGGAGGAAAAATTGAGAGTCGATTTCGTTGCGAAGTTGACAGGCGTTAGGGGAAGAGGTGACGGGGCTGTTACATTTTCCGAAGAGATATTGCATTTGGCAACGTAGAAAATTTGTAATGGAGTATGGAAATTATGTAACCGGGTGTCCGACAGGGAAATAGTGTAGAATATTAGCCGAACGGAGAAAAGGACCAATTGTACATACACGATTTAATAGGTAGTTTGCACCATAATTTTATCTTATCGTTAGACGCGACTGTGTCGTAATGGCGTGCTTAGGGCACAATATGCAGAAAATGTCACCTCAACCCTTTGTCGTCGGCTTTTAAATGTTTAAGAACATTTTTTGCTAATGCGTATATTTTCATAAATTTTGGGCTGTAATATCTTAGGAAATGTCTCTTATTTATGGTCCGTATAGTTACATATATGAGCAAATTCTATTCCGAAGTCTCCCCGAAGTTTTTAGACTGAATTTTTGACATAATTCTACTTAGGGAAAATTTTCCCATACGGCAGTGTTTCTCAAACTGTGTGACGCAGCTGATTTTTAGGTGTGCCGCGAATTAGTAAATAGATCAACGATTTGGGTATGTTGATAGGTAAGTAAGGCAGGATATTTCTTACAATAAAGTGATTAAGGTGTAGTTCAAACAAAAGGATTCATTGAAAGATTCAAATACTCGTATATGAAAATCTTGTTTCAAGGCTAAGGTGCCGCGAGATTATCTTTGAGAGGGTGCCGCGCCTACAATAAAATAAGAATCGCTTCTCTAAAACAGGATTTTACATCTTTTTTCAATCTGAAGGACCCTATTGGAACTTGTAAAATCCCACGGACCCCTTTAAAGCGTGAATTGACATTCGACGACACACCGTGGAGTGAGAGCACGTGTTCTTTGCTTTGAAAGACAGGAATGTTTTCATGCCAGTAGATTCGTTTTAAACTATTTTTGGCAGAGTAGGCAGCAACAAGTTATCAATAGTGAGTATTTTCTCGACACTGGCCTCATAAAAACGGTGAAAAAACAAAAATATCTTGAAATCGTATTAACGAGCGCTTTGTCTTGGAAGGAGCATATTCGACGGATAATAGGAGCAGCTCGTAAAAGGCTAGGATATGACCGTAGAATATTAGGGGTATGTGATGAAAAGACCCGTGAGACTTGTTATTTCTACCTAGTTAGACCGCATAATTAATTATGCTTGTAGCATATGGGATCCGCAGCACAAATTACATTACATTATCGTTAATTTTTTCGATACCTTTTCTATTCCCCAAATGAAGTCATCTTTTGAGCAAAGGTTTCATCTAGTTTTTTTGTTACATTTTTAATGCTTTTTTACTGTAGTTTAAGTAATTTAATAAAGGCCATGTAATCTCACGTCATCTACATCTACATGATACCCTGCAAATCACCAGACTGGTGGGTGGCAGGGCATGCAGCACACCAAAACCTACCTAATAACATCCCTCGTGGGAATCACTCTCCTGTTATGATCCCGTATGGTCCTTGGAAAAAACGAGCTCCGATATCGCTCGGTCCTTCAGTCGATCTCACGTATTTTATTCTCGTGATCGTGCCTGCCCATGTACGTAGGTGCCTCTAATATTCCTGAGACCTCCTCTAAGAGAACATCCGACCTAAATTTCTCCAGAAGCCTTAACCTAGCGCTAATTCTGCGATCCTCTAGCGATATCCAATTCAACTCCTTCAAGACTGATGTGACGCTTAATTTTTGCTCATATTTTTGCTTAACGAATCTGGCTGCTCTGCGTTGGATTCTTTCTAACTCAAGTATTTGTCCATTTTCGTACGGATCCCATATGCTGGAAGCGTATTCGACCTGAGATCTGACTAATGATAAATAACACGTTTCTCGTACCTTTTATGTGCTACTTCTTACTATTCTGCCTACGAAACCCAATTTCTTATTAGCTGCGCCTACGATCCTTCGAATATGCATATTCCATGATAGATCACGACAAATGGTGACTCCTAAATATTTAACGTACTCTGCAGATTGGATATTCAATCTATCAATACTGTACTCCGAGTCTAATTCATTGTTCTTACTCTTCCAGAAACTCAATAGGGTACATTTGCTGTGATTAACTTCGATTTTCCAATCTTGACACCATGCTGAAAGGGCGTTTAAATCTTCCTGGAGCGATATTTGGTCATCCGGACTCGTTATCTCCTTATATAAAACGGTGTCATCTGCGAAAAGTCTTATTTTGCAGCGAACTACCTAGCAGATATCGTTTATATATATCAGGAATAGTAGTGGGCCTATGACACTTCCCTGTGGAACACCTGATGCGACTTTTACCGGGTATGAAGATTTCCCATCAATAACTACTATATGTTTTCTGTTGGAGAGGAAGTCTTTTACCCAACTCACGATATTAGGGTTGATGCCGTACTTTCCTAGTTTTCCTATTAATTTATTATGGGGTACTTTGTCAAACGCTTTTTTAAAATCAATGAAAATGGCATCAACCTGAGTGTTTTTCTCTCCGCATTGTAACAAATCGTTTACGAACAGGGCGAGCTGCGTTTCGCATGACCTACCTTTCCGAAACCCGTGTTAGTTTTTGCTTAGCGAAGAACGACCATCTAAATGACGCAAAACAGAGCTAACGATTATATGTTCTAGAATATTACACGATAATGACGTCAAAGAAATCGGTCTATAATTTTCGGGGTTCTCTTTATCACCGCCTTTGTGGATGGGCGTTACGTATGCTAGCTTCCAGTCTTTTGGAACGGTACCATGTGCAACGGATTTTTCGAATATTATTTTCAAGTACATTTACATTTACATCAATACCCTGCAAGCCGCTAGAAGCGTTTGGCAGGGGGTGTCACAACACCAAGTGAAGTCTAGCTAATTCCTCTGTTGGATTGTCTTATCGCGTCTGGGAAAAAGGATCGGTAGTATTTCTCTGTTCTAGCGGTAATTTCGAGATATTTTCTCCTGCACTGTGATCTAACATTCCGTTCACTAACACCGATGGCGACGACTATGCCGCGTACGTCTTCAACGAATTCGGAACTTTCAAAAATTTCAAATAGTTTCCTTTTGCATTCAATTCTTCTACTCTTCAACGTCTGCCATTTCAGATCCCTCAATAACTCTGATACACTCGCATCATACCGATATTCTCCCTTTACAAATCTAGCCGCTCTACGCTGAACCATTTCGAGCTCTCTAGTTAGGCCCTCCTCGGAAGGGTCCCATTACCGAGGCTAGATCTTTCAACACGCGCGGGTATGCCCTCCGGCCCGGGAGACTTATTTTGCTTAATCGACTCTAGCTGGTGCGCGATACCTGTTTCAGAGAATATCAAATCTTCCATCGAATTTCCCTTATCATTCGAAGCTGGTTCCTTAAATTCGTTGCTCACCGAAGTAAACGATTTCTGAAAGTGTTCATTTAACAAGTTCGCTTTTTCCGCGCTATCATGTACTACATCACCTGCCTCCGTTCTCAATGACGCTATGGTGGGGCCTCTACCATGAACCTCTCTAACGTATGACCAAAATGCTTTCGGATTTTCTTTCAAATTACTATGCAGAACTTTCTTTTTGTAATCATTAAATGCTTCTCGCATTGTTACTCTAGCTCTTGACCGCGCCTCTCTGTATTGATGCCATATCGTTGACCTCTGTTCCTCTGTGACTTTCGAAGAATTGTTATTTAAGCGAGCGTGAAGTTTTCTTTGCCGTCTAAGAGCGCATCTAACTTTCTGGTTGTACCATCTTGGTTCCGCATCATCACGTTTAAGTTTATGTGGAATGATATTATCCGTACCCTCTCGCATCATATCCCTGAACACGCACCATAATTCCTCTGTACTAGCGTCTATAGATGCCCCGCAGAAATAAGGGAATTGTGTCTGTAAAAAAGACCTAAATTTCGAGAAATCGCCTTTGGCGTACATATATACGCGTCTTCTAGCCTTAACCTGTTTCTCCCCTTTTAGCTTAAATTCTACGTACACAGCATTATGATCGCTGCACTATGATCGCTGATTATCAGATGTGAAGTAAAAATTATTTCGTATGTTCGCTATGAAATAAACTATAGAAACACTCGATCGTGCATCTTTGAAATAAGTTATTAAGATTTTAACCGATATTCTTCAAGCAAACGTTACTTATGCGCGTTTTTAAGGCGTTACGATTCCTCGAGTTGCTCGTGCTGCATTTTCGTGATTTTTACGACGACTCCAAGGGAAGGCATTTGTTTTCTTAATTATTATCGTTCCGCTTTTACCCTTTGCAATTCAAATGAAAAATTTCACGCTCTTCCCCGAAAGCCCTAATTGACGCGTTTGTATTTTTTCCGTATCCCGTTTGGTAAAATTCCTGCCACATTCTCTTCCCTTTATATTCGTCATTCTTACGTTATAATAGCAATACGTTTCAATTTAATTTTTAATCCAGTTCGCGCTTGTAAAGACAGCTGAGCTGCGTTCGGGCGTGGCTCACATCAGCCATTTTGAGGTCATCGAATCACGTCCCTCATCCGCCGCCGAGCACGCTCTCGTCTCGAGCGAGGAGAAAGAGTTATTGCTTGCGCAACTAGAAGAAAACTCTTCCATGTTAGAAAAAAATCCGCGACGTCTAATACTTATACATTGTCGCGATCTTCGCAACTCTAGGAACCTATGTCATCCATGTCCGAGTCGGCGTGGACGATGGAAGAATTGCGTTTTTCGTTTCGGTTAGTGTCTCCATCGTGCCTTGCCATTAACTTTCCTTTGCCTAGGATTTTACGACGACGCTCGCGAGAGAGGCACGAAACGAAAGTCACGGAAAAGGGCAATTAAAAAATATTTTCGTAAATTGCGTCACGGTTTCGTGAAAATGCTTCTTGTCCGTTCAAGGACTTTGTCGATTTTATTTTGTTTCTCTTCGAGATTCATTTCAAAGCGAGAGAGTTGGGTAATGTTCCCGAGTTTAATTTCTCTTTCGTGATCGACGCGAAGCCGTTTATTGATACAGAAACTGGGATGCCTTACAATCTACGGAGCGTTGGACGGAACCAAGGGAATTGAAATTCCGGTTGTTAATTGACGTGTTTAGGTTTTATTTTAAATTTCTAGTCGCTTTCAGTTTTCATAGCATTTAACATCTTCACATTTTTCAAGAGGATGTTGCGGAATAGCGTGATTTATATAAGTGGGCGTGAATATGTATTCTAATTTCCGATTGGTAATTCGGAGTTGTTTTATTTTTGGAGACACATTTTGTAAATTAATTAGCCCTCTATGTATTTGGTTTGGCGTAACTTTTTCGTGATTACAGTTTTTACGGTCTAAATAATTTTGGAGTCGCGCTTATTTTGACCGGAAAAGGAACCTATTTTCCTGCCATTAAGTGGATAATATGTTGAAACTTATAAAATGGGAGTTAACTAATGGAAAACGCCACGTTTTTTTCGGCGAATTAATTTCTCTGTCGATGCGCAGATAATTAAAGTTTAATGTTTTGTTTACTCTCATTTTAGGCGATGTTAACCATGTGCTATAAAAAATCGCTCAATCGGTAGAGAGTATGTCAGCTGTGCAAGGGCGGATCCAGGCTTCATCCTTGAGTGAGGGGGAAATCATGAATGAGAACATAAACTATTTCATTGAAAATGCCTTTAAAAGCACTCAGATTTCTTTATTTAAAAAGGAAACAGGTAAAATTTCGTGCATCAAAATTAATAGAGTATAAAATATAATTTCTTCGATACATTATTTTTAACACTTTCTTCATTTACGTGCCTTACCTCCTTCCCCTGGAAAAACGCAGCTGCGCCGAATTCGTCATTAAAAATAAATATTCGAACGCTGGTTTGATATGATCATTTTGCTGCAAGTCGTAACTTCGCAGGCATAAAGCCGACAAGCTCGGGGTGAGCGCGATTTTTTATATGCGTAATTTCGCGACATAAAAGACACAGGAAAGACGTGCAGCACTTTACCTGCATTTTTCGAATTATCACTTACACATCTTCGTACCTCGTCGGCACACTTTCAGGCGGGAATTTGCCACCTTGTTTGCGGTCAGATGGCCGATTTTTTTCGTTTTAAGGCCGATTGGCCCAAGATATGCATCCGTGGACGGGGGAGTTGGGAGAGGGTCAACAGACTTGCGTGACCATCGAGCGTGGCTCGTTTTTTATACGAGGCGGCGTTAAAGTGCATCCGGCATCAGCAGGGCTCTTTTCCACCCCCAATATTTTACGATCTCTCTCTCTCCGGCTTCTCTCGAGCAAATTCTACCTCTCCCACGGATTCAAACGTGTTGGAAGAATGTTCTTCCATCAGATAGGGTGAGTCATGCCGCATACCGAAAGATTTTTTGGAGTATTTCGTTCGTTTGGAGAATTTTCATCCGAAACCACGTTTAATGTTTTAGTTAAGCGCTTTTATCGTCTTCGAGCCGTATTCTCGACGCGTTTGGTATTACTCACGAGGTGCAGCCTAAAATTAAACTCGGTTTTGTGATAAGTTTATTATCTACACACTAGTTAGTATTTGGGATCTCAGACATATCTTTGAAAGTTCATGTGGTAACCAAGGCTGGACAAAGCCAGGCTCCCTGTCACTATTGCCAACTGAAATTGCACTGTTGCCACTATATTTTTGTTATATTTTATCGTTTAAGTAGAGTTGCTAAGTAGGCACTAGTTTTACGTCGTATGTATGGTGTATGTGTAATGCATACAGATTTAAATAACCCTGATTCTAAATCCCATCCATACGGCATCGTCTAAATTTCAGGAAATAATAAATTAATTTGATAAATTATTGTAATATCTCATTGTGTGAAATTCCACCACCCTATGTTTTCAACACGAATCTCTTTGTTTCGTATTTCAAAATTAAGCTCTGAAATGGTTGAAGTATAAGGCAAAGACTTTGGTTTATTTTCAAGTCTTTGTCTGCATCTGAACACGCCACCGCTCAGGTCAGTTGCTCTTTTGAGGTATGACTTGACAGGCAGGTGGCGTGAAAATTTTCCACCTGAGACAAGAAAAAATCCACCCCAGATCACATAGGTAGGGACATGTTGCGCGAGTGCTGTAATGCTGCTCTTGGAAAAGTACCACCTCCGCCGGTCGCCTCTCAACTCACCTCAAGCTATGACCCTGTAAATTGGCCACCGATATATTTCTGCGACCGATGTTGTCCTCGATGATTACATATTGACATCCGCACGGCATCTTTCAGATTTAAAAGGGTAACTAACTCGCAATTTAGCATCACTGTTTCTTTAACTTTCGCGCTGAGAAATGTGATCCTAGCACTTTGATCTACAACAGAGGAAATCATGATTCTGCAGCAGTGTCAAAAACACGTCTACTCTTAAGCACTGTCACGTTCCACGTACGAGACGCAACTTGTTATGAATACCTACGCTGCGCGTGTTACAACTATCAGTAACGTTTTATCTTGCTCCATTTGTCAGTAAAAAGTTGACGGAGGCCAATAGTGTACTGCACCTCTTATATTATTGCTTCAGAACGGCTAGTTGAGGGCAATAAAAATTGGTCACGGGCCCATAAAAATTCACAATTCGCCCTTAGGGTCGTACCGTGGCCGTTATTATTGTTGTGCCCGGTGACATCTAGCCGCTAGATTGTAGCGTATATTCCTCTATTACGAAAATGGCATTTTATTCCTCTAGCACGATTTACAAATGCGGGAAATTTATAGGCGAGCATCCGGGAAAGCTCAAGGCATGCATGACCGTTGAATAGAAAATTGTCCTTTCTCTCTTTGGCGCTTGACTCGGGATTTTTTAAGTTTTGAACTTTTAATCGAAACGTAGACCTTGATTTTCAGCATTCTCAATCTCAGTCGACGTTTACCCGCATGACCTGTCGATCAAAGTTACCTACAACGTTGACAAAGTAATAAATCAGCTTCGATTGCAAGCATGTCGTGCGGATCCACATGGTTGCGCGGTATTGAGTGAATCAGAGGAATTATTCGCGTTGATATCATTGAATGTTTGCTGTGGTGGATAAACGATTAAAAATCGTCGCTACTTATGTCTAAGAATGTCCAACAGCTACGTGAGATTGCAAAATTTCATATACCGTTGATCAAATTGCAGTAATTATGTAATGAATGTTAAGTTATTCGTTGGAATGTCTAAACATTTTTAGAGGCGCATGAAAAATATCCTATTATCCCACTTTTAATCGATGGGAATAAAGGAAACATTTTAGAGTCTACTGCTGTCATAATAGACAATAGACTAAGAAACTTATAAGATTTAAAGCTACTATTAAATTCTGAATATGCGGTTGAGTTCCAGCAGGCCATTTCTAAATTATTTACATTATGCTGCATGGAGTCTTAACAACGCGCATTTTAATGTAAGAAACGCATTTTTTCGCTAAACAATAATCTCCTATCAAGAGGTGAAAAAGAGTGAATTCATTTTTTAGCACGTTTTCTGAAAAGAAAAAACGTGCTCATGTGATCACTCTCTCTGTCCGTCCCTTTGTTTGTGGACAGTCCACTTATTAGTTTCAAGAAATATTCGGAAAATTCTTTTTGGATTACGTAGTTATCATTAGTCTGTTAATTTTTCACCAATTGGGTTTTCCTGGTACTTCATAGATTTTTTGCTAGGTGGTTTCAAATTCGGAAAATTCCAGTTTTAAATTATATTGTATACTAGAGATATTTGTAATATTCTTTTAGTATAAAATAGCTCATCAATTTCTGATTTCTTCTTTTAGTTGGGTATGCGAATGTTCGCGCAATATATCGTTCCCCTTTATTTTTTTAAAAGTCGTAATTCCTGAATTTTCATTCCGCCATGATTTTATTACTCCCGATTTTAATAGCCCCCTTCCTGGGTCTAGGTCAGTGTTTAAGAGTGGAATTAATGCGGATATGCATGCCTATGTAACAAGCTTGTAAATTCAAGGAATTTCTCCCTCAGCGTTTCGAGACAGGTGAAAGTCCACGTCGGCGTTATGCGGGCGCCGGTGATTAACAGAGCGAAAATTTACGTCGAATTTAAAAAAAAATCTTCGTTATAGCAAGCGACGTAATTTCCGTCTCGGAATTATAAACAAAAGGAAGCCGGGGGCGTGATCGTAATGACTTCCGACGAAGTTTATAGCCGCCTTCTCTGAAGCAATATTTCAAAGGTCGTACGCCGTCAATCGCACTATGAATTAAAGAAAGTAATTTCGCGGTGAGACAAAAAAAAAGAATGTCGGCGGGTGTTTTTCTTTGATTTAGAGTTTAAAAAAATATCAATATGGCGTCATGCATGGTAGCGTGCAGAAACATTGTTGTGCTGGTGACATATTTGCATTAGTTTAGCGTTAACGACGTAAAGCACGGTCGAGAATGTTTTGCAATGCAAAAATAGGTTTCAACCTCTTCCGTTTTATGGGAAACCAATGGGAAGGTTGTTAGGAAAGGAAGATTGTTGAGTACCGTTCTGAATATTCTGTACGTCGGGTGTTGGGTTGGAATTCGTGACTTAGAACTGAATTGTGAAGTGACGTTTTCAGTCAACCAATGTATCCTTTTATGGTTTGATAATTTAGCGTGGATGAACTTAAATCGATGGTTTAACTAATTAACAAATAGTTCAATAGGCTTATGAAGAATATCGTCATACGTTATAACTCCGGTTACTGCTGCAGTGGCCGCCTTAACGCTTCATCCCTTCTTTGGGACCTCTCACCGCACCACGAAGAAGTAGACGCGTTTAATGGCACGACTTCTTGAGAGATATCTCCTTTCGCTCCCTGCTGCGTTTTGCACTCGGAAGAGGTTTCTTAAATGTTTTATTATGACTTAGAGCTTTGCACTTAAGGCCATTGTCCGACCGGCCACACACTTTCGCGGGGTCGTGGGAAGGATTTTCACGGTTCGAATGTCCGTGGGTTTTCTTATGCCGTTTAAATAATCGGCATAATGATCCCTCTGTTAAGAAGGAATATTTATTTTTGTGCTTTTTTTTGTCGAATTTTTTTTACGACTTAAAAAGTCATAATGCATAGATGATATGAAACTACATATGTATTCGATCTAGTCATGTCTTTTAAGAAATCCTACGAAATAGCGGAATTGTCGTAAAATACCTCCATATTATGCGGTTATGAATTATATAATCTCGTCGTCGTGTCGATGCCAAAACCTAGAACTATTTTTGTTTTACCGTATCAAAATATAACAATAAAAAGTCGTATTATAAATTTCTACTTTATCGTTACAAATATGACGAATTTTGAACTGATGAGGAGCCACACAATTCTCGATGAGGAAACGAATTTTTGACAGCATTACTTGTTAGAAATGCGCTACTTCAATCTTTTTGGCTAGAATTGTGAATTTTTACGTCGCGATAAATTATTAGTCTGCTAATGAGAAGTATGATAGATTATCATTTTCACATTCGCAAAATTGAACGCTTCGTCATGTTTCATCGGGAACATCATCCTAGCCATAGAAAGGGTTTTCAACGATTTTTACCTTCCACTTAATTTTCAAAGTTTTTTGTTCCTATTTCCCTGCACCTGCTTCCGTGGCAATTAATCACGGTGAATCCTACCCTTAAATCGTCCCTGTCCTCGTAAATGTTCCGACAGAGGTTGGTGCTTGATAACTAAAGTATGGAATATTTTTTGTCTGTATGCTGGGTTTGGGTTTAATTTCGGCGACGTTGCCACATCTTTGTCATGCATCTCGTTGGAATGCGTTCCTTTTGGCATTTCCAAAGGATCGGCTCGTTGTGCAACTCAATTCTTACATCGGCCTTGTCATTCCGGAAGAGCCGTAAAGTGAAGGGGAAGAGTTCAATCTCGTTGGCAATGAATTCATTCCTTCCTTCGTTACTCTCTCCCACTCCTCTAAACTCTCGACCTTGCATTTCCTGACCATTATCCAAAACGCCTCTGGGTCGATTATTTTTTTCAATTGTTTAATCCGAATAAATTCAAGGTCTACGGGGATGGAAACGGTATTTTCATCGATGCATGCAATGGCGTTACTTGAAACAATTAACGGCATTATTCTTTTCTCTATTTGTAAATGTTGCCTTTTTTGTATCCTCGTTTATAATGGAACATAACTATCGTTTGTTTTTATAAAGGTATTAATTATTCACAGTCTATGTTCACCTACATCTACATAATACCCTGCGAGTTACCAGATTGGTGGGTGGCAGGGGGTGCAGCGCACCAAAACCTACCTAATACGTAACTTCTCTAGAGGGAATCACTCCTGTTATGATCCCGTATGGTCCTTGCAAAAAAGGAACCCTGATATCGCTCGGTCCTACGATCGAATTCTCGTATTTTATCCTCGTGATCATGCCTACCCATGTAAGTAGGTGCCTCTAATGTTCCTGAGACCTCCTCTAATAGAACTTCCGACCTAAATTTCTCCAGAAGCCTTAACGTAGCGCTAATTCTGCGGTCCTCTAGCGATATCCAATTCAACTCCTTCAACAGTGATGTGACGCTTAATTTTTGCTCATATTTTTGTTTAACGAATCTGGTTGCTCTGCGTTGGATTCTTTCTGACTCAAGTGTCTGTCCCTTTTCGTACGGATCCCATAAAATATGTTTCATGGATATGTAAGTTAAATCACGGAATATATTTGTAAAGCTGTAATTGTAGTCATTGAAGTTTTAGTTTTGGACGCCGTTTCGGTTGCTTTAACTAAGTAATCCCTCCGACAACCATATATACAATGTCCGATACGCGTGACGAATATCATTTTTCTGCACAGACTGGAATTAAACGATCTTTATAAACTATAGTTTGCAAAATCTCAGCTAAAATGTATAAATAAGTAGTTCTTAAAATAAACTTTCTGCAATGAAGAATATATCTTTTGGTTAACACTTTCCGCGTAGCCGATGATAATTTTGCGTTGCAGCATAACAGAAAAAAGGAATATATTTTGTGAATGAGATTTCCTCATATAGACCATGCATCCATACGTGCGATGTGGGCGACGCACACGGGCGGCCAAACAACGGGGGCGGCCGATTTATCGTCAGACACACGTGCAGTATTTTTAAAAGTAATGCGGATAATAAATCGTATATTCTTTCATGTTTATTGGCTACGGAGATTTTTCAAATCATAAGGCGTTTTTTTAAAATTTTTGTAAAAAAAATGCCTATAAAGGGCTGAAAATGAGAGGCTTGCACACGGGCGGCCGTGAGGCACGGCCCGCTCCGGAGACCACGTTACGCGATAAAGGAGTGCTGCTGAAACTATTTCCCTTGCTTGCCTGGTTACCGTGCGTTGAGTACCCTCGCCTACCAAAACGTCGAATAGATTTCTTTCTACGAATTTGTGGAATCCATCGAAAAGTAACTAGGCATGCTATCATTTCCTCAATTTGCTATTAATGTCACCATTTGGACGTAAAACACGAGAATTAATAATTCGCGCTCGGTGCCAGTCTTGGTGCTAATAATAAAGCTCGCCGTTTATGTAAGACTGCCGCTCGTCACGATCTCCATTCGTGATTAATAAATTCCTATTTACGCAAAAAAAAGAGTATAAAAAGGTGAGTATTTTTGTTCGATTATCTCCGTCGTGAGCCAGGAGAGCGATGAATTCATCCTATGGAATCTGCGCGAGATCGTATCGTGGATTTATTGCGTGCATTCAAATTCCGATTCTCTTCAATCCTTCGAGCAACAGGTCCGTCTTCGGAGGAAGAAAGGGCAAAGGAAAATAAGGATGCGTTATTCTTCTGCCTCGTTTATTCGTCTCGGACAAGTTACCTTGACGAGTAAAGGAGAGAGAATAGAGGGTTATTTGCGGTGCAAAGCGACTTGGGATTAGGGAAGTGGTAGAAGGGGCGATGTGTGCGCCGAACACAATGGGCGGATATGCTGGTCGGGAAGAGAGGAAAAATGAGGTACGTATCTCGCAGAGGCGAAAGACGATTTATCTTTTTGAGTAGTTTTTTTTCTGGTCTTAAGAGCAAGAAACAAAAGTTAGGGAGGATTTTTGGTTCTTCCTTCCTTCTCTCCCCGTTGTGCAGATATAGATCGAGAGAGAGAGAGTCCTGTGAGGTCCTTAAGGTCTCTCATTCAGACAATTAGGAGCTGCCTCACTACCAAACATTCTGATGCTTTGTTTTTTTTTTGTTGTAGATTTAATAGCGTGCCAAGTCACGGTGTCCTCGGAGTCTTTTTAAGCGTGCCTCATTTTTACGATCTTTTACGCCGACATGTGTTTTTCTTTCTCGGCTTCTTTCATTTCATCGTGCTCCGCTCATCTCCTAAGTCACTGAGATTTTTTTTCGCGTTTCAGAAATTAAACCATATACGTTTTTTTTTAGTACAGGCGACGGAAAATTTATTTTACTCCGGAATCGTTTTAACAGTAGGATTACTTTTTTAAGTGTCAGTAAAATATTACCAATTGTGCCAAAATAAGAGGGCAAGAGTACACTATTTGAGTACTGAAACAAGGGATATGTTGGAAATATTTCATATTCGTCTCTTTTAAGTTAGGGATTATTTATCGTTATTTTCTTCATCTCTAATAGTTAGATCTACAGATCTTCATTGTGATTTTCTATAAAATGTCTCTTAAACCAATGCTGTGAGTAGTTGAGTGTCGATTTAGAAGTTTTTTTTCGGCCTATGCATTGCATGCCAGTCTTACCGAAGAAGAGATATTTTCAGAACATCAAGTGGTAAACGATGTCTGAGTTTTGTGGAAGAAAGTATTCGCCGTTGAGCGAATCGTGAATTACACGGTATCGTAATTGCGGTAGAGCTAGAATTTGAGCAGCATAAAAACATAAGCCGTTCGATGCACAAGCAGGAAACGGTTAAATGTTCCGCCGAAGCAAAGCTATTGTTTTTCTTAAATGATTCGGGATTGACTAAAATCGTCGAAGAACTCCAAATGTCATTAAACCCGAGCGTTTTTTGTTGTTGTTGCAACTCCTTGAAACTCTAGTAACTGCAGAAGAAATAGTTTTCAGACAGGTTTCACGACTTTCTCAAGTCGCTCGTAAAACACAATCTGAAGAGGATTTTGAATTATGGGTGTAAAATTGCATTGTTGTCTTCCTGTTGGATTTAGTCAACTTCCTAAAAAATATTAATATTTATCTTCCTTCCACAAAGCCGTAATGATCCTCCTTTAAAATGGTTGTTCCTTCGGTGAGTCATTGCGTGCTATCCTAAGCATATTCTTACCAGAGATATGTTGTCCTTTTTTTAAGGATATAGATCAGTGGTTCTCAACCGGTGTGCCGCGAGGAAGGGACTAGTGTGCCGCACACTCCGAAGATATTTAATTTTTAAGTTATGTATGTATTTAATGTACAATAAAATTATACAATTATTGCTTTACCAATAGTAACAATCTAATATAACTGCGACTTTTACTTGTTACGCTAGTTTTTATCTTTAAAAATGAGTATTTACGCAGTGAAATTAATTAGGGGTGGTTTGGCGTGCCGCGATGTTCTTAAGCATGCATGAAGGTGTGCCGTGGAGCAAAAAAGGTTGAGAAGCACTGATATAGATCTTCAAATAGTTAAAAAAATATAAAAACCCTAACGAGAAGATAAAAATACCTTCGGCTTGTACGAAATAAAAAAACGTAAATATATATGCAGTGCGAAGTCGATAAGACATTATTATAGCTTACGAACACTTTCAAAGAGACTTAAATTGCCACGTGATATGTGGTTAGAAACTATTTTCCAAATTGCAGGAATTTTCTTTATCCGAAATCATAAGACGCCTGCGTGTTTCGAAGTGGAGATCGTAAGCCTTGTTGAGCAGTTGTCTTCTGGGCGATTAGTAAGAACAAATATCCTGAAAACTTATTTGCTGGATTATATTGTCATGTCTCACCACATTCTATCGAATAACCAGTTTTCATACGCGGGTATATCTACTAGCAAGTAAACTCGAATGTTTCGGAGGGTGTGTTTGAGTTTTAAATTTATTAAAATAGGCGGAATCTGTTTTTCGTACCGGTCGATTCGCTCTCTCGAAATTGTGAAAGAGCTGTGAAATTGGAATCTTTGCGAGTAAAGCAATTGTTTCAACTCTCAAGTGAGAGAGGGAGAATGGAAGGTAATGTAAAAGTGAAGGGGACTGAAGCGTGCTGACGGATTGCGTCCAGTTTCGAGAGTTTTTCTTCCTCGCTGTCCTATGCCATAGCTATAGAGGCTGGAAGTTCTTCCGGTGATCGCCGCCGTGTGGATTTCTTTTATCCTAGAAATTGCAACCAAAGCGCCTGGGGCAGTGGCGGATCCAAGGGGGAGGGGGGGGCAATGGGGGCGATCGCCCCCTCCTTGGATAACCCCATTGCACTCCGCTGGGCGCTTTCTTAAATTCTTTCCGCGCAAAAATCCTCAATTATACGCCGCAGATTAGGTCTGCATAGAAAGGGAAAGAAGGATTCTGATAGGGGTAGGGATTTTCAAAATATAGGGCAGTTGGCAGGGGCGGACTCGATAGGTGGAGGGGCGATCGCCCGTCCCCCCTCTCCCCCCCTTGAGAAGTTTCTGGATCCGCCCCTGGTCTGGGGTCTATGTGACCCCACTGGATTCGATTGTCCAATTAGACCATAAACGACTTCATTTAATTTTTTGTTATTTGTTTTCAATAATATGAATTTTTACTCACGTACGCAGAGTTGGCTAGAAAAATCGCTGGGCCCGGTGCAAAGTGTGCGCGCGGGGCCTCTTAAGTTCCAAAAAATTTGATAGTAAATTTTATTTACTAAAGCAATCTCTCTCACTATGACACTTCGGTATTTTTTCAGGTTTTAAAAAAATTAATGTGTGTACTTTATAAGTAAGACAAATACTTTTTAAGAGAGCACGGGCCCGGTGCATTCGCACCGCCATCATTCCGGCTCTGCTCGTACGTAAGCGGTAATATATAAAAACCTTATTCTGTCCCTTTGTCACTAATTTGGAAAAAGTTCGTTTTCTTATAGTAAATTCCATGCTGAATCGCATTATGTATGTTTAAAATTTCTGAAAAATCGGCAACTACCTTAAAAGTTTAAAAAACTTGAAATTTTATATTCCGCATATGTCATCCTTTTTAAAACATCCAACATCATATCTCTGCTTATATTGATCGAAAAATGTCAGTTATTTTTATATATCGTTCCTGTAACGGAAAAACATAAAATTTATGATGAGCCTGTAAAAAATTTAGCAAACGTAACTTTCATCTCAAATTTTTAGTCGAGGCATGAAAAAGTTGACATTCGACAAAATTTTTTCCTAATTGGTTTAGGTGGGTGAAACGTTTGGAAATATTGAAATATGTTTTTGAAAAAGATTCAATATAAATAACTTTAATAGTTTTCATGATATTGATTTATACATGAAATCGCGGGGCCGTGCGCGGTCAGACAAGCGATCCGTACGTTGTTGGCGGGAAAGAGATCGTTGGTTGATGTTTCTAAATGACATTCAAAATGAAATAATATAGCAATATCCTATAGCAATAGAAAGTTATATCTATAGCAACCCAGTGTTGCTCACTTTGCCATTTTGTCTCTTAATCGGTAACGCTTGATTTCTCGAAATTATGTGATTTACAGAAGTCTATCTGCACTTTTTCAGCTATATACTTCCTGTTTTGATTGCCATTCAATTTAATTGATTTTAATTACCATGGTAAGCATAAATAACTGTATGAAAACACGGATTAATGATTTTAATTGAATTACGGAAAAGGAAAACCCGTCATTTTTTGACGGGCAATATTCTAGTTGAAGTATATTTACTATCGATATAATTCATAAAAATAAATAGAATAAACAACATCATGATGGTTGAGAGAAAAATAGAAGCTGAGGTCATATAGAAGTCAGTGACTGAAGGACCCATTGCCGCGTTAGAGTTAAGGCAGTGTCGAATATTATTTAAACGTATTAATGAGAACATTTATGTTAATCAATGAAATACAGCTTGGCTTGCCTACCCAAGTCTATTGATGGCAAATATAAATATGTAATATAGCTAGTTTCTTGATTGCCGTAGGATTCCGTGTTCCGAGGCCATCCGTTTGATTCTCACTTCCACAACGCGTCTTTTGACTGTCTGGTGGTTTTACATTAGGGAAATGCATCTTCATTTTCATTCCAGCCTCACCATTGGAGATTGCGGTAGACAATTAAATTGGCCAAGCCTTCTTTTTGTCTTGACCTGTGAGATGTTAGCGAACGTCTGGAATTACGATTGACGGAAGACGCGTTTCAAATCGTTCTTTCTCAAGGTCGAGAAATCATTATTCCCCAACGGGGACTTCTTTATGTACTTTATTTCGAGGAATAAAATGAATGGGCTTTGTTCTTCCTTCGTAAATTTCGTTGCTTGAATATGTATGGTATAAAACTGGCGACAGATATCACGTATTTTCCTTAAAGAAATTCCATATCGTAAATATGCATTGATAGCTTTTGTATTCCCCACGGCTTGTGTTGATTCGAGGATTAACTTCTCCTACCTTTTAAATGACAAATTTATTAAATGTTTATTTTACTTTCCATTTGTGTTAATGCATGTATTCGATTGTGAATTAAACTTCTGTTGTGGAAATCTGGAATACGAAATTTGGTCATATTCACTGTGTTCACTTTCAATTTTAGGAATTTTTATTGAAAATATTCTGCCCGATTTATTTATTGCTAAATTTAATTAATTTTGAGTTAATTCGGCGAAAAAAATTTTCCTCAAAATAAACAATGTGATTAGGTGCGATATGTTTCTTTGCTTTCGCAAATTATTCGCCGGTACAGCAAAATAGTTCGGCGTCCGAAATCTTACATGATATAGAAAACATTTCTTATCATTGTCGAGTGGATCGTCGTTTCTTTCTTGCGAAGTTTATTTATCTAAGGAATAGAACTGGGAGGCATTGGGAAAAGTAATCGAATAAGGAAGAATAAATCTGTTTATCTCTTTGGGCACAATTGTGAAAACGATTTCAAAGATATTTTATAGCGGCTTAATACTACGTCGTACTTGTATACTGATGGGAAGTTATCGAATCATTCTTTCATACTCATGCGTTGTATTTTAAATTGTTTTGTATTTATATTTTTATTTTCCATTAAAATGCCTACTCGAAAAACATTTTCTTCAACATTTGAATGAGTAAGAAACTTAGAAATGTTTCTGATCCGTTTGTCTTTGCTGAGCATCTTTAGAAGTGTAATCCAAAAGAAGTGGAACAAATTACGACAGCAAAATATCTCCCTCTTCCCGGCAAAAATGTTTCTTTTCTCAACGATCGACTTTCATTAGTTTCCGAGAGCATGGAATTCTTTCAAACAATGTCGCAGATAGGTTTCTCCGCTTTGAGAGACTTGAAAAATTGACGGAACAAAGATATTTATTTGGTCATTTAAATATGCCGGTTTTCTTTGCGATGTATTTTCCGCTAAATATTGTCATCACGGTCGAGACTTATAATCGAATTTAACACAGCTCACGATTCCACAAAGTAACGGAATACTTTTCTTATAGCATAGAACCATAAATTATCAGTCGTACGAAGGCTGTCGGAAACCAATCGATACGTCACACCTGCTATGATGTGAGGGAATTCCATTTCCCAAATTGGTATATGCGACGGTGAACTCGCGCCTCGGGTTATAGAGGGGCAAAAGTTATTTTTGAAGGGAATACAGTAGTTTTGTCGACTAGACTTCATAACTACAACTCAGTAGTTGAGTGAATGCGAGGGAATAATTTGATACATATAAATAAATCCTTCCTTCAACAAAAAATCGATTAAAATCTGTATTTTTAGAGGTAAATTCCAAACTCTCTCTTTAGAATTTATTTTCGTTGAATTACCACTGAAGACGGCTGCTTTGTAGGCGAAATGCGCATCTGTTTTTTTTTACAACCATTTTGTAGCTATTGGGGATACCTAAGACAAATGCAGTCGAACTCAAATTTTCCATAACTCGAAGTTAATTCAATTAACAGGACAAAATATTTTTCATGTTATTTTTCTTCTATAACTCGAATATTCTTAGTTTACCTCTAGGTTCGATTTATAGAAGTCCTTGTTCTTGGATTTCTCTCTCTGTTTTTAGAAAATATGTGTACGAGTCAGTTTTGCTTTTCACTCGTTTACATTTCCCTGCCATAACGATGCATATCCAAAGCCCGGATCTCCTTTTGGTCCGACAAGTTTCTGATTTCCCCACATTTCCAACGGAACGCAATAACACTTAGGGGTTGAAAAAAAATTGCTATTTGGCGCTTTGAAGTAAGCATCTCTAAATTTGGAACGTGTGTGTGTGTATATAACGTCCTGTTTGGCGACTGGTCGCGCGCACCCAAAGCCAACCTGACTCGATCCTCACTCTCTCCCCCCCCCCTCTCTCTCGCTCCACCTCCTCTTCGCCCTCTTCGTCTTTGGACACTTTCACTTCGTCGACCTCCCGCCCCCTCCTCCCCACATCCCCTGGGGGGGGAGGGGGGGGGGGCTGTTGGTCGCTGGCGGGTTCACTGTCCCCAAGTGAAACGAAACGCCCGCGGATTGAGTCCAAAGAGATTTGAGTGAGAAAGGTCGTCCTTCTCATCTGGTTTTAGAGCGCGCGTGGCGATTTCATCTTTCCAATTGCTCCCCCTTTAACCCCCCCCCCCTCCCCCCCCCTCCGCGAACGAGGAGTTTTGGTCGGTGGAAAAGTACGCACTTCTCCTTTTATGTATGTCGAATCATCGTGGCGTGTCTGTTTACTCACTTGTATGGATACATCCACGAATGAATATATTTTAGAAATGCCGTGGAAACGTGCCAGCGTTTCGGGGTGGCAAAAATTCTTACCCAAGGGCATTTGAAAGACAGAAGGCAGATTTAACTGGTAGTGCTAACTTGTAGGAAACTTCTCGTATGAGAAATCATTTTAACCATTTAGAAATTAATTACACCTACTTATTCCGCTTAGTTGTAGTTGATCTCATGTTGCGTTACCAAGTTTGGTGCGTAAAGTCGATTTTTTCTAATTCTACCCACCTATTCAAGTGCATTCTTGCCATCCATGATCTTCGTCGTTGGGCTCGTATGAGTAAAATCTGAAAATTGCCGTTTCCTAAAGGTTTTACGAGCATTGATCACAGTAGCGTCGCTTGGAAACAGCTTACTATCGACAAAACTGTGGAGCCTTTATAAAATCTCATAGCAACCGCTGTGAAGTTTTTATGGTAATTTCCTTTACCTGTGAGAAAAATGCGAATTCGGTTCCTATGGTGACGCCTATGCATGCGTTAAATCGATAATTAATATTGTAACTATGACGCCAGATATCATGTTTGTATAATCGAAATAACGTTCGGACGTATATTTGAAAATCTAGTGTTATTTCGGAGTTATGATTCCTTAAATAATGGTATAATTTTTTGGAAGTGTCGATTAATATGGAAACAACACGTTCTCATGGTATGATACCTTAAAGCAGCTGTTTCTAGACTTTACTTTCATCAAAGTTCATAAAAAATACCTACTGGATCTACAATTGCAATTTACATAGCCACTTTAAGAAAAACATGGACGCAAACGATAAACCCTAGCTACTTTGAGGGCTAAAATTCGGCGGCTGCATATTATCATAGTTAATTTAGTCGTTTGCAAATTTAAAGTTGCATCGCTACATTTATTTACAGTTTTCTCTCGGGCACGTCAACTGATACACGTTCGCTCCTCGGCGTTTCACAACTTTCATTTTCGACTGCGAAATGTTTCCCTGCTAACTCCACGCTCTGCATAAATAATGCGGGAAGCCCGAAGTTTTCGTTTCCTCGTCAAGTTTGCGTGTGCGTGCTGGGTTGGTGCCCAGTGGGCAAACGGACGTTTAATGCGATTTCGTCGCGCGGGATGGTTCCACGTAGGGTTGGCCCGAAAGAGAGAGAGAGAGAGAGAGGACGGTGTGCTGTTTAGTTACGAATCGATCCGAAAAACCGAACGCGACTTTAGAAAATCCGTTTCCCCAGCACGTCTCCATTCCCGGCGTGCTTCGGCGATAAATCGAGAATCAAATAGGGATGCAACTTGTTTGGAAATGAGAACGCGAGGAAAAGGTTCACTCCCCCCTTTTTTCGCAGGTTGATTTATCGACGCGCTTCTCTTCGGTGCACTCTACTGCGTCCAACGCAGGCGTTCTTTGATTCATTCGCGACGAATGGTCTAAATCAGCGGTTTCCAGAAAACGCGGCACCCTTTTAAAGACGAAACAAGATTTCGCTCGTCCTCCACCTTGAAACGAGGTTTTTTATTTAAACATAAGGACATTAAAAAATTGGGCCCGTCCATTTGTTGGTGCTGCACCATAATCTGTTTGAAGAAAGATTGTTAGATTCGTGCATCAATAACCTCCAAATGGTTCATTTATTCGTCCAACATTTCATTTTGTCTTCAATTCGTGGTATTACTCGTAAACTCGTTTCGATTAGTCCATTTAAAAAAAAACATTATTTTTGATAATTGTTTCAGAAGTTTTAGTCGCCGCCAGATTCTCGAAGTTTTCGCCCCAGAATGGAGCGTATCTGTACTGGAATTAATTAGTTTGTTTTTGAAACGCTTGAGGTCATGCGGGTTGCCGTTGCAACGAGACAGCATTGAGTGGCACGAATCGACTAATTCGCAAAAACCGATAGTGCTATGCTTCACTGTCCTACGCGGAGAAGACAATTAATTCACTGTGAGTTTAACGTAATCATATGATATGATCGAAGTGGTCGAACTAATCCAATAGAATACACCATACTGAATCACCACCGATGAAGATTTTTGTAGCCGAAGGGCGTGTATGGATTTCATAGTCTTTCTTGTGGCTCTCGCATAGGAATAGTTGGTCACTTTTAGTGTACCGACAAAGAGAAGTCACGATTTAACCCAAAAGTATGAGCGTAATGAGCGTTAAAAACGTGCAATTTAAAAAAAATTTAACTGTCCGAAAAGTGTTGAAAATCCTTAATCTATTTGTAAGAAGATTTCTATAGGTGTGGAGTTATTTGCGTAGTCTGTTACTAGTTGAGAGGAGCGGTTGGATGGACCGCTAGCGATGGCGCGTTCTTATCTTTTCGTATCTACGGGTGGAATCGTTTTAAATTGTGAGCAAGTTCGTATTTTGGCGCGGGTTGAATTTTTTGAGGCAATCATCGTAATAAATAAATTAGAATTAAAAAAAATCGTGAAAAAGTGGGACGAATATTTGATTCCAACTCTTTACGACATGCTGAATGAAATCGCCCTTTATCTGTCGATCGAGAAACCAAATGACTCTCGCGCCTTTTTTCCCCTCATTTTCCGCCGACTCCCTTTGCCGATCGACCCGGTCTCCGCGTTTTCTTTTTTTCCCTCCATCCCGCCAGCGACTCCCTTCTCCTCTCTCGGTACACTTTTTTTCCCTCCGATCTTTCTATTTTTCTCTCCAGGTGCCTTTTTAGCTCGTGCCAGCGCTCGCCTCTTTTGGTGCTCCGTTACTTTCACCTCCCCCGGAGTTTACATGCATCGAGGGTGTGTCGTGGCATCGCGCCCGACGTCAAACCAATCTCTCTCTCTCTCCCCTTTCTCCCTTTCCCTCCCCGGTTCTCTCGCTCCTTTCCTCAATCAAATCAGTAAATTTTCGCTCAATTTTTCGAGTTTGTGTTCCTATTTTTCCTCCGACGTCGCTACATGTAACGCTCATGCCTTTTCGGACCAATGGCGTAACTATGCCTGCGTGAGCCCTCCTTATTAACCTCAAATAAGTGATTAATGCCGAAGTAAAATAAGAAAATGTGCAGTTTAATTAATTATCTACTTCATTAGTTTTTAATTGTGTAAGTCAATGGTTCTCAAGATGAAGGATCGCAAAAGGTTTTTAGGGGGCCGCGAATACGTAAAGTTTTTATTATTTTTAAAGTTTCTTGCGCGGATGTATTTAGAATAAAATTACTTTTTACGAAAATAATATAGATTACATGTTTTGATATTAGCATTGCATTTGATGTATATTTGTCGAGGGGGTCGCGATAAGGTCGGCTGCCTTAAGAGATGTGTCAAGTTTGAGAATCGCTGGTGTAAAAGAATAAAATTTTATGTTGCCGCCCACCAATCTGGTGATTTGCAGGGTATCATGCAGATTTAGATGTATCATGGTGAGCTCTACATGTAGACGGGTTATCTTCTTCATTTTCATTTTTCGTTCCCTTTCTTTACTATCCTAAATCTTTCCATCACCTCCACGCCCCTTTCCTCGCATTTCACTCTATCCCTGCTCCTTGTCTGTCGTTTCTCTTTCTCTGCCTCGTAACCCCGACTACGTTCTTCCTTTCTCTTTCCATGTTTCCTCGCCCTGCCGCCGCTCCAACCACTCCTTCAATCCGCTCTCCATTACTCCCGACTCCTGCAGCCTCCAACTGCTGCGTACGCGTTCCATTAAATGCTTTGAAACTCTGCTCTCGTTTCTCAAAAGTGCACCTGTCGGGTTTGCTAGTCTCAGATTACCGGTTCCTGCGGCGTGATGACTTGGAGGAAAGTAAAGGAAAAAAACGTTTGTCGAGCTTATTCGATCGAGCAAAAATGTATATCTGTATGTATGCGCACGTGTGTTGGTGTTTTTTTTACATAATTATTCGTTTGAAAGTTTGTTGCGGCCTTAAAGTCGATTCTCGACTTATGGGGCGAGTTTCTTTAACGATCGCGAGATCACGTAGATCGTGAGATTCCGTTCGGTTGTCGACTGATTTTACGAGTGATAGAGGATCGTACTTAATTGATTGTCAGATATGTGTGGGATGTACTCCTTTCCAGATTTGTAAAATCGGTCGAAATCCTTGAACGTAATCCATTTGGTATGAACGAAAAATGACGATGACGTCACGCAATAGTTGATCTGGTTCATCGTTATGTGAAAATAGGAGTATCATATACATACATTCACTTTGAAACATGAAAACAGACTGCTTAAAACTCGATTTTTATATAGGTCCATAAGATCCTTGATAAGTTAGCAGTTGAAAATTAACATTTTAAAGATTGTAACTAATCGGCATTTTTGTCACTATTGACAATTTAAAAATTTTGGAACGTCATCGCTGCTATGAATCATGCCTGAAGCTCTCCCAATACACTTTCGTAAAAGGCTCGCAACGGTTCGGACACGAAAAGTGCCGTATTTTATCGATGATCCATTTAAGTTCGTGATAGAAATATTGGCGAAGCGAGAGGTTTTCGGGTAAAAAAAGACGCAATCTCGAAATACATTGGTTATTCAACCTGGGGAGCTTCTTCACGGTGATCTCATTGGAGTGAGGTAAGGCGGTTCGCGGGAAGGACGAATCGCGTTCATTCGCCTCTGTGCATGCGTAGCACACTTTTTCCTCGCCCTTTCGATGACGCAGCTCTCGTGCACGGCCACGATCTCGAATCCTGTTACTGTTCCTCTCGCTCAATCTTGTCTGTTCGCTTACGCGATATTTGGACGTATTCCCTCAGAGTTAGGCTAGTCGTCCATTGGATGCGTGTTCATCCGAACTCGATTCGTCAGAAAACGTGCGGGCCATTTCCTACAATTTCGGACGATGAGGGTGTGTCCACTGCCTGCAGTTTACGCGCGAATGGCATTTTCAGTTACCAAGATGGAACGTTTTTTAGAAAATTCTTTCCTCGTTAGACGTGTGATGGCCAAACGAAGAACAATTTGGACGAGTGATATCTTATTAAAAAGAAATTCACTATGGGAATTTCATCACTTATTTAAGGATGTAAAAGATAATGAAGTTTTTTTTATTATTTTCGCATGAATCAAGAAACATTTCAATAACAACAGAAAAAAGCAATGTTCCGGAAGGTTTCTAGGAGGAGGCTATCAACAGGTGCAAACTCGCACGAATAATTACGAAAATCCCAACAGAATGGGATCGTTCGCACTTCGCAACTATTCGTCCGAAAACGCACCAATGAAATAGCGTCTAGTGGACGACCTTCAATGTATTTCAATTAGATGGGACTGTTCGCGCGTTTACGCACGTTTTCTGACGAATTGAGTTCGGACGAACACGCATCCAATGGACGACTAGCCTTGTTTTTTTTTCGATCCAGTTCGATCTCAGCGACGAGGAAAGGAAAATGTCCTTCCTACGACCTGTTCGGACAAGTGTTTTCAAAGAAAGCCTCGTTCAGAGACAACATTTGAAATCTGAAGTACTTTTACGTTAAATTAGAAAAGCGTGTCCGTCCGTGCCCTTCCACGAATAAGTTTAATTTTGTTCGCCAGGCTGCAAAATCTATCTTGTTATGTAAACATAAATTCCAAAATGGCTTGACGTGATGTCAAGTTGAAACCCGAAGCTTTATTCGATATTTGCGCGCTGAAGGAACAACTATCTGACGAGAAATAGTTTCTCAAAAACTTGTGTGGATTTTTTGTATAGCCTTAGATTACGGCAGGAAAGATTTTGGAGGTGAGAGACGGCCTATACAGATGACAGTTCTTACGGTATTGATGCCATGATCTGGGTAAATCAGTTCGCAAAGCTTGCTGATATTGTAAACGAGCTAAACATTTTACTTGAAAAACTTACGGGTGGTCAATGTTTTGCAAATATGTAGTATATATCGTATAGGTATCGTCGTTGTTTTGTTTCACGAGGACGAGATGAGTATAACAGTCACAATTTATAATTTTTAATAATTGATCCCAAATTCAAAATACCTGTTGCGTCTTTATAAAAACTTTCAAATTCGTAGGAGCACTAGCTGCATTACTGCCTTTCTACAACTTCTGCGACTAAAATCTACTTTCCACGAATGCGTTACGTTTTATTAAATTGTTTTTTTATAGAATAAAGATTGAATTTTCTTTTAATATTTTTCTTCTTGCAGCATCGTCGCCGGACGTTTTTATTTCGCGGCGTTATATGCGTGCATTACCCCACCATAAAATTTATTTTGTCATCCGTTGCAACGAAGGTTTTCTTAAATCCACATATTTCCCGGATTTTTATCAATTTACGGCAGCTACTAAAGGGTAGCGTAATGCAAAAATTTCCGTATAAATTTCCGTAAACACCTCGAGGCGGAGGTGCGTACATAACCTCACCACGTGAAACAGGCCGGAGAAATTCGTAGGCGCGCCTTGTTTTCAACCCGCAGAAATCTTTCTCTTTCGTCAACCCTTTACTGCCGGAGAAAGCCGACCCTCGTCAGCGGGTGTATCCGTAAACGTAGTCCGGTTAGGGGAGAGAATTTTCGAGAGAAAGAGTAGGAGAGGGATTTTAAAAGGAAGGGGGAGAGGGAAAGATTGGCCTGTAAAGTCGGTTTGACGTAGGAGAGAAAGAAGAGTCTGATTTATTTGGTTTGGAGGAAATTTCTTTACCCGTGATGAATTCCGTCGCGATTAGTTTTCCTTCCGAGGGACTCGTGACACGGGTTCTTTTGCCTCGCGCATGATTAAAGGTCGTGACTGTAATGCGTGTCATTTTTCAGCCGTAGAGGAAAAAAGTTATTAAAAAATTATGTTCGTAAACTGTACGTCTGCTAATATGTAGTATCCGTTTCCTGTTCGAAGATCTGACTCATATGCGACTAATGATTTATGGCTCGTAATTGAAATAGCGAGTTCTGCTAATGTTTAAAAAAAACGTCATAGTTCATATTTCCAACCGTCGACTTTTATTCAAATGGAGCTCATCCAATGGCTGATGTCTAATTGACAAATTATGTCTTTCCATCTTCTTTATGCTTTTAGAGTGATATAGTTTGTCGCTTCTATTTTAATTTGCTATACCATCTGCGGCTGACGAGTTAGTTGTATTTTAGTTGGAAATTTAAAAGAGGTCTAGAGTTTTTCTCGAATTTTTATTCCGGAATTTTGGAGGTCAACGTGTTTCAAGTCACATATACAGTCGAATTAGTAAGCAATGCCAAGATTCTTAGAACCGAATCGCGAAATTTTTGCAACTAACACGAAAAGGAAACATCAATTATTACATCCATCAATCAAAATGGAACTGTATGGCTTCATATTGTTATTTTCTGGCTTCGTCTCTAATAGTACAGTCGAAATTCTTTAAGTCGGCGACTTTAACTCGACTTTTCAATAGCTCTAAGTGAATTAATTTTACAGGACTATTTCATGTCATTTTTCTTCTGTAAGTCGAATATTTTTTTGTTTCCCTTGAGGTTAGTCTTATAGAAGTTCCACTATGCCTGCTTAACCGTGTGATTTTCGGGTCCTTGTTTTTTGCGCAACTTTTTAGAATGAAGTTTCTGTAAGTCTCTTATCTAGCACGACTGAACTGTTTGAAAGAAGTGCTGGGTTTACATATGCCCGAAGTCGACTAAAACGAATTCTTTTGTCACTTTTTTTTCGGCCTCGATCGTTCTTTCTTTTCGTATGATAACATTTTTCACGATTATGACCCCGAAAATATCAGTCTTCCTTTCGGTCTTTGGCCTTGACTGTTGTGGTTGAATACTGCTAAGGGAAAAAGTTTTCTGGGAACTGAACCTGGGGCACACGCGTGGTTGGCTAGAGTTCGACGTTGCTCCTCTTAACACTGCGGAGATTTATTCTATATGTTATTAAGACGGCGTTTAGGCATTCTATAATATTTGTGTTAGGGGATGCAATACCAGTCCCAAAAATCAATACCGGTATTTCGGTATTGATGTTCGTCATTGCCGGTTTACCGGTATAAATAAAGAAAATCATGAATAGTTCAGGTAAAAGAAAGAAGATTAATTCAAAATATACTTCATATCGATTATTATTTATTGTATTTGTATGTAATGTATGGTGAAACAAACTCGCAAATAAACTCAATAAATCTAAGGTAAAAACTAAAGCAAAATAAAATAGAATGAATACCATCCAATCAAACATAAACATTAAGTTTAAAGTTTGACTATAAATCAAATAAAAAATTACTATTCAATTATTAATTAATTTTTTAATTGAATTAAATAATTTGAATTAAATTTATAATATAATGTAATACTGGAAGTAGGAAGTTTAAAAATCTCAACATATAGTCATCAGTTTATCCATTTGGCAGGATGGAGAACTACGTGAATACAAAGTTAGAGCATTCGAAGGTCGCTGCAGCAGATATGATATATTATAAAAAAGAAACTGTGGATTTCTCTGTTGTCCTAATAAGTATTTCTTTTGTCGAATAGCGTAAAGCATCTGGAGATACACAGTGCCTCTCCTGCATTCCAGTCGAACGAATTCACCATTTCAAAAACCGGCATACCTTCTTTGATCCGTCGTCGGCAATGTCACTTAAAAACACCGCCAAGCAGGCCGGTCAAAAATCATTTTTAAATTTATCATTCGCCCACAAAACTTTTTGAGGAGGAAAATATGTCGTCCTAAAAGCATCGAGAAAAGAATTTGAGGTGTGCATGTTACTTTTCTGTCTCTCTCTCTCTCCCTTTCCCTTCCGCCGCGCCCCCAGTAAACCTTCTATTTTCCCCTACCCTCACCCTCTCTGTCACCCGGTCCACCCCCTTTCTCTCTGCGAAGTACAGTAATTCGAAGAAGACGGGTACGGACCGGCTCTTCTTGGAGATTGACTCGACTGACTGGTCTTGGCACGGCGCCACCTGTAACGACCACTTGGGAACAAAAGACAGTTGATATTCTCTCTCTGTCTCACTCTTACCTCGCTGGCCCCTTTCCCAGAAGATAGGAAAATCGCCAAGGAGATCTGGGAGAGTGAGAAAATGAGAGATAGAAAAGATGGAAGGAAGAGATTGTGGGGGAAGTGGTAAGGTTGTCGGTTGTTGCGGAATTTACCAACCGAGTTCCTTAAAAAAAAAGTGAAATTGGTGGAAATATATTGCTTGTGTTAAAATTGAAAAAGTGCGTTATGTTTGTGTGCGGCGCAGGAATTTTGAAGTCACGGTAATCAGTTTTTATTGTTAAATACTTGGGAAATCCCCTCTTTCTTTGGTAGAAGCGTATATTTAAATTCGCCAGCGATTATGTTTTAGGCAGGTTAATGACGTCGAATTTGGATATCTTATGGCCATTTTCTTATCAGGTTTTTAAAAATGTTAGCTATTAAATTGTGTATGGAGAAGTTGTTATCGACTTATTTGAGAGCTCAACATAATTAAACCATTCGGCGAAGATAATTGAACAGATACTATACATCTGTACTACAGAGAAGTTCGAAAATTCAATATGCAACCTTAATTGTTCTCCAAAACTGTTGGCACCAATTCTTCAAATTGGCACGAAAAGCTTCCGTCATCAACGGCGATTTGCCGATAGTAAATGAAGAATTTAATATATTGTTTTAAAACATATTACGCGATAATTTAAGTACAAAGTTTAATTTCAGTTTAGTAATTACGAAACAAAGTACAAGCGTTGTATACGTGCGCAGTGATAACAGAACATCTGATCCCTTTGTTCACTAGCAACAGTACTGAA
The DNA here is from genome assembly GCA_036926305.1 of Uropetala carovei. NCBI lineage: Eukaryota > Metazoa > Arthropoda > Insecta > Odonata > Petaluridae > Uropetala > Uropetala carovei. The sequence continues at coordinate 8,990,749 of JAXCHB010000050.1, read as the reverse complement.
CAGCCGAATGCCCTCGATCTTGCACGAAGGTGACCGATGATCCAAAACTTCGCCTCGCGATGTCGTCGAATCTCTTTACAAAGAATTCACCGCAGTTATTTTCGAAATCAGTGGTTACAACATTTTCCTGGTTGACGCGCTTCGATTCGATGTGAGCGTACCTTATGAGAGTCTTTTCTCTTAGAGAGTGGCGACCGAAACGGCTCTGGATGCGGGGGTGTTTTCGTCCTAACGAATGCGTTTGGTGTGTCAGTGCGAAAACCGGTTCCGAGTAGACCCCTTTGTTTTTTTTTTCCATTTCCGCCATTCCCCGACGTCGTCTACACAAAGGCGCGGAATGGGTAAGGAGACGAAGGCGCTACGATTTTGGGTGCCTCATTCTTTGCGCGTGACGGAATCTTTAGACGCGAAAAGCACGTCTGGCCATCGACTTCGTTTCTGCTTTTAAAATACTACTCCGTTTCCAGTTAAATATATTGGCATCGTGCGCGTTGTTTGGCGTCGCCGAGTCGGGTAAATGTGATTTTAATTGGCCTCTGATTTCTATAGGCCCTTTTTTATGGTCTGGTTCGAATCGATAAGTGCGAGTTTGCCCCATATATTTGCGATTTTCGAAAATCCCGTCTAAGGAACACTGTGGGGTTGTTTTCCTTTTCGGACCCATGACGAAATATTTCGCTTGTTGAGATTTATGGGAATTCCGAGCACTCATAAACGAGCACTCATAAACATGAAAGAATGCGAAAGAAAGTGATACGGAGCTATTCTGGCGATTGAAAATGAAGTACTCCAAAACCATTATTTGAACAATTTATACTGTACTAATTCATGTTTGAAGACCTGAAGTCAGGCTAAGCTCGTGGAAAATGAAATGAATTAGATAGTTGTGTCTTTTGAATGAGTTTAGTTATTGGATAATTTGACGTGTCGTTTTACTTTTTATTACAAAGTACTCTGTGGGCTTTGGTTTTAATATCAAGTTGGTTTCTTGAAATTCCAATCGGGTTATGTGCTTGACTCGGGTAAAAAGGCTTGTGACCTATATTATCATACGAGCGTACCTTCAATCTAAATTGTAAGAGTTACCGGGCGACTAATTTACCAACGCCGAGAAAATTATGTATCATTGGCTCATAAAAGTATTCGAGTCCAATAAAATTCATGCAATCAATAGTGACAATGACTTTCTAAAAATTCCTTGCCCACAACACATTTCAAACCCTCTATATTTGGATTGGAAACCGGATATTCCAACTACCAATTGTCAAAGTATTTGAGATTACAAACAAAGTGAAAGTATTGTCGGTGAATTGTAATTGTAATTACGACTTATAGCTTACAATCTCTTTTTTTTTAACTTCTGATAATTTATTCATCCAGAGTATTGTAGCTATAAAGATGGCATTTGTGCCATTTTTCGACTTGTCCTAAAGTTCAGTAGTTCCGATCAGTATGACTGTGAATGTTTTTTAGAAAAATGAAAGCTCTCTGAAGAGAATTGAATTGGGTTGTCGAGAATTTAGCATGTGGCGTAATAAAAATCGCGGCATCTCACATTTGCCGATGCAACAGGTTGATTTATCGAAAATTTTATGGCGCCAAAGGAGAATTTTCGTGACTTGAAGCGATAAAGGAGGTGGCGGTCGCATTCCCGTCTATCCGTGGGACGAAATGGACGATCTTCGGAAACGGGCGCATCTTCTTGGCTCTCTCGAGCCGTGAACTCTGACATTTCACCGGGAAGAAAATCTCTCTCTCTGTCTCTCTCGCTATGCATTGCATGTATGTTTGTGAGTGACGGCGTTGTTTCTCTCACCCACTCTTTCTCGTTCACTTTTTACGTCTTTCTCTCTGTAACTCTCTCCCGTCAATGGTTTTTGGAGAATTTTTCGAGTCAGTCACCGTTCATTGGCAATAATTTTCTCCTTAATTCACGAAAGCCGTCTTTGTAACGTTGGCGTAATCCAGCATTGGCGGAGTCGTGGGCCGAAAAGGAAAATTCGCAGGATAGAAAATGCAAATTTTCCATCCCAAATATAAGGTCACCATGTACATATTGGTATAATAGCGTGAATGATATTTTTTGGCGACGGAGAATTAATTATATTTATAGCCGTTTCGATTCTTGACAATATTACGAAATTTTGTGATTTTTGTTTATTTTTTCACGTGGGTTGCGATTTTTAAGGTATTTACAGAGTGGATGGCATTCGCGCGGAGATTTCGTTTTACATTTTCAAAAGTAATTTTTCGGTGATATAATGAAAAGTTATTTTATGTGACGGCGATAAGTCCGATAATCTTCGATTTTTTTCACCGTCTTCATCATCGGGAAACTATCCATTTAGATCGTGAAATTTATTTCGCGGTATTCTGTATGAGTCGTCGCTTTAACGGAAAAATTCTTTCTGCCAGACTTTCGATTCATCGGTAAGGTATTTCTCCAAAGTTGAATTGTATTCTTCGAAGTGTCTCTTTGTCGTCAAACTAAGCTTAAAAGTGCTCAAACTCTTTTGACTTTAAATTAACGCTATTTTGTCTAATTAACCTAAAAAGTAAAACAACTTGATTGGCATTAGGTCTTATATATTTTCGCATGATGCGCGTTTACTCATCCATTTGATGAATTAAAAATAATATTTTACGAAAGAATTAAACTGTACTGCTTCATATAATGGATAATATTTTATCTTTTCGATGTCGTGTTATCAACGCTTTCCGTGTGTTCTATGCATCTGATGTTTTAAAAGTTTGGAGTTATTTGTATAAGTACCCATAGTAGGAAATACGAACGTAAACAGCATAGCCATGTTGAATTCTCTCAGTCGGATGTATCGTTCGAAAAGTAAGGCGTCAACGTTGATTACTGGCATTTAATGTATCCTCCGAATGAAAACTTGGGACGAGTTCCAAAATTCCGCGCTCTCTCGCGCACGCACATAACACACACCGATGGCGTGTAACTTTCGGAGAAAACCAGAGTTATTTTTTCCTTCGCCCGCTAGGCGATTGGTCGAGCCGAGTCGGGTGAAGGTGACCTTAGTCACACCTTGGGTGGATCTTTTTCTTGGTAGGTAATCTTCCAGGTCTCGAGAGATAGAAAGAGGAGAGAAAGAGTCGAAGAGAAAGAGAAGGAGAGAAAGAGGGGGTCACAGAAGGGAGGGAGAAATGATTCGTGGTCAGAGGAGTGGATTGTGCAGTGTAGAAGGGAAATGGAAAGAGGGGGTGAAGGAAAAGGAGGTTGGAGGGGGAAGAGGTAGGAGAAACCGGGTAAGATGGTAGCGGTGTGTCGGCCAGGCGGAAGACCCGGTAAGGTCCACTCGTGAAGGTCAGCGGGTTCCCCAAGGCGGAGATTCTCTGTCGTTGTTTCAAGTTTTATTTTTATTCCTCCGTAGACGTATAGGGAAGGACTCTTTGACCATTCATGTATGCAGGGGGTATGGATGTATGACCGTCATAAGTCATCGGTACGTGATGATGGCACGTGCGCGAAAAATCGAAAATTTTTCCCACAAATGGGAATGTACGAACTGGGATAGCCAGGTAATTCATCGAGCCATTCAGAAGTATCATTTTCGAGGTATTTAAAGGGTTTTCTGAAGTTTCTTGAAGATTTTTGTTGAATAAAAAACTATTGAAGTACACTCTTGCGTGTATTGAAAATGTGTGGCTCATTACTTTTATTTCTTGATTTTTTCTGTATACCACTGTATAACACCGTCGGTTATAAATCGGATTTGGATATACCGCGGGTCCTCCTTCATCTCAATTTCTTGGAAAGGAAGTTGTATTTTTTTAAGTTCTAAAATAAAACAACAAAATGCACTGAATTTTTAAGGTATTTATTAAATAAATTTCTTGTTATGACTTTATATTGTTTTTTATTATTTTGTTTGTAGCAATTAGAGAAATGTAAAAAATAAAAAGTTGTGTTGTATTGTTTATAACCAGGGAGGTGCAGTATAAAACCTTAGCTACTTTATTAAGTTCTACTTTATGTATCACATACTGTTGTTTTTCATGCCAAATTTTTCATGTTGACGAGAAATGGCTTTCAGTTTTGTTGGAATTAGTCCACGCACGTTGAATTCAATATACTAAAACGATATATTGAAAAAACACTTTATTAATGTTCTTTGACTTGTGTTGTAATAATTTTTCTCGTTTGTAAATATCTACTAACCAATCTTTGTGCTAAGGAGGTTGTTGTTTTATTGCCTTATTGGGTTGCCGGTTAAAAATTCACGAAATTGATGGCTGATCTTTGCCTTTACCGAAAGAAATTTTCGCACGTAAGGGCCATTCTTTAGTGATAATTTATATGACATTTCCTATTTTGGTGGATCACGTTCACTCGTGAAAAGTCTCCTGTCATTAGTAAGCAGTCGTATATGGAAATTGATGCTTTTCCTAAACTTTTTTTTCACCTAAGCATGTTATTTTTCATCATATCGTGTTCGTATAAATTGATAGTTAAGATTGTGGTGTTTTAAGAAAATCGTGCGTTGGTGGATTTCGTAGGATATTTTAATTTTTACTTTCTCATATACGATGTATATTGAGAAAGTATTGTTATCGCGAAAAAATTCGACCTCGAGATTTTGACGGAAATATATGTACGTTTTAGGTGTACCTGAGTCCGAAAAAGAGATTTTCGCAATGCTGTCAGTCTGTTCTTGGCTCTAGAGCCTAAACGGTAGAGCGAAAATGAATGAATGGTTGACATTTCTCAATAATTAAGGGAAGTTTATTCTACGCCGTTTTAACATCAATTTGATTTTCTCAAAAACGGCTCAAACGATTTTGATCAAATTTCGTTCAGTTACTTGAGTTTACGTCTTCAATAATACTACATAGTTCATATTTATCAAAAAATGAATATAAGGCTAGTTTATTCTAGTCATCTTTAACAACAATGTGATTTTCTTAGAAACGGCTACAACAATTTTGATCAAATTTTGTACAGTTAATTGAATTTACGTCTGAAATAATACTACATATTTAATATTTCTAAAGAAATGAATATAATGCTAGTTTATTCTTGGGCAACTTTAATAACAATTGGATTTTCGAAAAAACGGCTCATAGAATTTTCATAAAATTTCGTATAGTTATTTAAGTTGATGTTTATAACGATTCTACGTAGTTCATATTTTTCAAAAGATAATTAAACGACGCATTAGTATATGAGAAAGTTTGTACAATGTATGTTGTACCGATTTTTCTTGCGGTGAAAGTATCTTCCTGCTTATTTACCGATTTTGCATATTTCAAACGAAAGATGATTCATTTCTATGTGACAATTATTCATCTACATAGGCATTTAGCTGTCACCTTCAGCCTCGATTGATTGAGCCGTCTTATTTTTAAGACGTACCTATTCTGCTAATATTAAACGCAAATTTCGGTCGTGGCGTTAATTTGGCTCGCCAAAGTAAAAAACTTGCTTGATGACGCAAACGTCTGCTTGCATTCCGTAGTGTCACACGAATGTCTAACCTCACGATTCACCTTTTCGATGAATATAGATGGCTGTACTTAAAAACTGTCAGACCATCGTACTACTAAAAGGGGAAATGGTTTCTGCAGTTTTATCGATAGATTAAAAAAACTCGAAGAAATACCCTGTATTTGAAGGATAGGTGCGATGCTGATGATAATCATATTCTATCCTGAAGTTATGTTGAAAATGTCACAGAAACTCGAAAACCAGTGATTTAAGATTAATTTTCTGTATACCGACGTCCTTGGTCTCCTTTATCGTTAGGTACAACTGTCAGATGCTTAAGTGAAGATAGAAACGAGTAAAACTTAAGGAGAGAGCTAGTGAATAATTATGAATCGTTGCATAAAAATTGGAGCAACTAATGGGAGTGTGGGTAAATTCCTTCATCCTGGACGGGGATGCTGGTTTTCTTCCACGGACGTCTGACGGATCAGCTTGGTTGAAGTCCTTTGGAAAGCTGGATGCGATTCGAGAATTTGGTGACTCACCCGTGACTTTCCGCGTCCGCAGAGAGCGTAAGTCTGGAAATCGAGGAAGGAACTCTTGAAAGGAGAGAGATGGGAGTGGGAGGAGGGAGTGGTCTGATATAACAATTTCACAATCCTTTGTGATGTCTCAACGTCCAAACCGCACATCGAGTTTTTTTTTAAGGTTTCCAAACTTATGATATTAGGTTATTGTTGATATTATCTCGGAAAACATCATGGAAGAATTTTTAACGGACATCCGAAGACACGTGGAAATATTTCACGTAGGATGTGGTTTTTTCGAGGGCATTCCATGAATAGAAATTTCGATACTAATAATAATAATAACTCGATCGGTTCTGTAGTTATTCGTTCGTATCTCGGGGTTTATTAAACCTGGGTTAGTTTTGAGAGCGCGAATCTCTCATATCTGGTTATATGTATATAGATGATACCGTTGAAGATTGAACGTTCGATTGTTGAAGATGGAATATTAAACGGTCAGTTTTTGAAGATGGAAGATTCAGCGTTCGATTGTTAAATATCGAAGATTCAGCGTTCGATTGTTGAAAATGGAAGATTCAGCGTTAGATTGTTGAATATCGAAGATTCAGCGGTCGGTAGTTGAGGATGGAAGATTCTACTTTCGAATGTTGAAGGTCGAAGATTTAACGTTAGATTGTAAATTAATCGAAGGAAGAACGAATAGAAAGCTCACTTCGTGAATTCTAACGTATTATTTTTAAAAATTTCTTTTTGATCGGAATGTTGACGAGTCGCGTTGGCGAAGCTGAAGAGATGACGTTTTAGATAGGGGATTGACGTCATAAGATAAAATGCTCGTCATACGGGGTGTGCACTCGAGCTGCACGGATGATTCTCGTAAGTATTATTCTCGTGAGCGTGTAGATATCCAGAAGCCGGGATTACGCGCGATTTATAATTCAAATGAGGGTGAACTGGAAAGTCGTCGATGCGAGTGGACTCGCAATAAGAGGTAGCTCCTGATCATTTATTTTCACGGTTTCGCCATTGCTGCTGCATCTCTTTTCTCTCGCGCGTTTGGATACTTTTGCAAGAACGTGTTTGACGTCATTCGCGTTCGAAATTGTCGTTAAAAATGTTATTCGTGAGCGAATTAATGGTTTTACTAGTTGAACAGGATTTTTATTGATTTTGTTGTAATTCCTTATTTTTCTTAAGTCAATAGCGAGGTGGTGTGATAACATTTATGCTACTCTCCGCTAATTAGCAAGTTTTCTTATTATGTAAAAAAAACGTTCGTGTCGTTCTTCTCTACCTACGTATTTGTCGTTTTACTCATCAAGAGTTTTGAACATCGTTTGTATAAAACAAAAGTTATTGATATTCATGTTTTATAATTTTGCAGATGCTAAATATTGCCATTGAGGGGAATTGATTAAGAAATATTTAAAATCTTGACATTATATTTAATCAAAGATTTTATAGTAAGATTATTTATTGGACAATGTAAATTCTCATCCGAGAAGTTTGATGTTCTATTCTGAGAGGAATACCTATGAGGAAAATGTTTTAATTCTGTTATTTCCTTTGTGGTACTCTTACGAAAGGATAATTTCTTAATTTCCCACTTAGTTCGTGGAAAAACCTCGTGATGCAACAAGGACAACTAGTATTGAATTATAAATTTTCGAATATATTTTTCGCAGTGGTACTTTCCTTCGTCGAGTTTTCCGCTTCATGTTTCCTCGTCATGTTTCCTCGTCATCTCGATTGTCCTTCTCCATATAAATTCTTTTTCATTCCATACCCCCTCCTAAACCTTTTTTTGACGGTAACTACGATTTTTGAATTACATATTTCTCATAGTTACATTTGACCTCTACTGTGGCGGATTTAGGCATTCTGAGGCCCTTGGCGCTAAACTGTTTGGGCCCATGTCGCTAGACAATTGGGGGCCCTTCAAACTAAATATATACTGAAACCTCACCTAACGACTACCTCTTTATCTGTCTCCCCGTTTTAATAAATAAACCATCGCAGTGTAAAAAAAATTAAATTTTCCTTCGTGGATTTTAAAGTGATACATTTAATATTTCTGAGATTATACATAAAAACATTTTTTTCAGGACCCCTTCAAGGGGCACATGGCGCGCGCCAAGTGCGACCCTCCTTAAATCCGCCACTGGCCCTCTACGTATACTCTTCTCGTAGATTCAGTTTCCTACTGCAATTCTTTAATAATCGTTTCGCGCGGGACGTGATTATGTAATCATTAAGGACATAACCTTACGGATCTGAAACGTTATTATTGTTCGAAGGAATTGCGCCACTTGCAGTTCTCGCGAGGAACGATTAAGTTTTGGTTGTTCGGTCGAATCAAACTCTGTCGCGCAGTAAATAACTCGCTCGTATTTTATCCTGGTTCTGGCGAATGCAATTAAACTCGGTCGTTTTTATTTCGGTCGAAACGTTTCTACGAATCGGGCATAAAACTCCTTCATTCTCTGCAATAAATTCTCTCCATACCTGCCCCGAAGCGTTTATGGAGAAACAATTATGAAAACCCTTTCACCAATTTTCTCGGAATTAGCCTAACCAAACCATTTTTAGCGGAGAATCGGAAAGTTCCGTATTCGTCGTCGCCGCCGCCAAAGTCTGTTCGAGAAAATGCCCGTTGTCTTCCGCGGTAGCCGGTGTCCGTCCACCTGCCCGGCGTGTCTTCCATCCTACCCCACCACCTTTCTTCCTCCTCTCTCTCCCTTTCTCCTTGTCTCTCCATCAACTCCCCATGCAACGATTTTCCCTGGTTCCCCCCCCCCCTTTCAAGTCCCCAGCCGTATCGAATATCTGGGTCAACCCCTTCGGAAGGCCTACCGCCTAACAGCAAACCTCTCTCTCCCTCTTCCCCTACACTTTTTCTCCTCTCCCACTCTCCAGGAACCATCCATGTCCTCTCATAGTGGAGGAGAGGGGGTGAAATGGGTGGAGGAAACCTCTCATTGCTCTCGAAGCATTAGTTAACGCCCATTAATTATGTCTCGACGGTTTTTGTTTTATGTATTTTTTTCGTTGCTCCCAACCTATTTCTTCGTAAGTGTATGCATTATGCATCTCGTATATAAAAAATGAAGTCGTTTATGGCGTCGTGAATACTGATTTTTGTTTGAGGTATGGAAAAAATTGTAGGGGGAGGGGATAGTTCTGGTTCAGTTGTCGTCCCAAGAGAACTTGCACGCTCTTTCGTTTCCCAAAAGGTTGTCAGGTTGAATTTGAGATTGTCTACAGGAGTAGTGTGTCGGGTCTTTGACTTGGGCAACGATTTTTGCGTTGATTTATGATGTGTGTAAGAATGGTTTTAATGAAGTATGAAGGCGTGAAACTTCAAGAATGATGACGTGGCGAGTGGAAGAAGCTTGAAATATTCAATGTATATGATATATTGAACGGATAAAGGGTTTTTAAGCATGACGTTTAGTGGAAATTCGAGCGAGAATAACGGATTGCTATATTTTGTGATGACTACAATAGTGCGATGAAGTACATATTCAGAAAGAGGAAGTTTGTTTCGTATCTATAATATATAGACGCTTCTGACATAGGATATAGGAGGAGAATAAAATTATGTGCTAGAAACTTGAAATTTGGCACGATTATAGGTTTTTAGCCACAACCGAAGGAAAACATCCGAAATTGTCGAGATTCCAATTTTGAGGGGCTATTTTGGCCCCATTTTTGCCCATAAGAAAAGCACGTAAATCGGTGTAGAGGTTTTTATATTTGCTTTTCAAAATTATTTCACTTCAAGATTCGAACTCGGGACTTGAACTATTGGAAAGTACAGAAATTTTAGTTTTTTTTAATTTTTGAAGACAGAATTCAAATCCGAGTAGAATTAGCACAAATTTATAGTTTTTATCGGAAAAGAGTGGGAATTTTTCTGGGTCCCAACAATCGACTATCATGGTAACGAGCTCAATGCTTTTATATGGGTTAAGCTTTTAAAGGTAATCAGAGGGATATATCATAATGCCATTAATATTAAACTAGGACCAATGAAGGAAATCCGATATTGTAAAAATTCCAATTTTTGGGGCTGTCTTGCCCCATTTTTGACCCATAAAAGGATAAAAATTATAAGGCACTTCTAGACGAGCTAGAGACTTTAAATTTTGCGCGGTTATATATTTGGATAAAAATCTATGCAAAGAAATTTGAAATTCTAAATTTCAAAATTTTCAAAATGCTTGCAGAATGCACCGTCTACTAGTACTAGATGTTCTTATTATAGCCATTTTTCATCTTCGGCTACGCGATTATTTGTTCCCAGGTTTTATTGATCAATTTAAAATAAAAAATCATTCAAAATTCGGGTTTTTTAAAAAAATGTCTCAATTTGGGTCATTTTGGTCTCTCCATATAGAGTTAAGGGGATTATTTTTTTTACATTTTTCTATATGATACGTACGTTTAAAGAGGAAATTCCACTTACTACGGCCTTGAAGACCTTTTAAATTGACATACGTCCTCGATGCGATGCTTCATTTTGTTCGTTTCAGAGACCACAGTCGAGAACACGCCTCAATCGAACTTTCATTTTTTGCATTTTAAAAACGCCATCCTCGCAATATACTCGTATTATCACGCTAACGCGGGATATATTTAAATGCAAGTTTTATATTTGGATGTCCCGATAAAATAATTTTTTTTCTGGAAGGTTATTTTAGATTAAAAGACCTTTCGCAACCAAATGATTATATATTACGCGTGTAATTTGTGGTACTTTTTTATCTGGAGCCGCGGTGTCGCAAGACTTTTCTCGGGCAATATTTAGTTTTAAAAAAATCTGGATCGATCGATTTACGTTCGAGGATGAAGTCACTTGCTTTCACTCCTCTCTCCCTCTCCTTTCTCCCTACCCCTCCCCTCTCCTTTCTTCCTCCCTCCCACTCTCCTTTCTTCGTCCTGCCGTGCATTATAATTTCGCCGCGCACCGCCGCCGCTCCGTAGTGAACCGGTTTTTAAGGCCCTTTTTATATTTTGTTTTACTCTGACCGATATTTTAGGATCCGGCGTCTCATTCTCAATTTCCATGCGACGGTGGCGACCCTCTGGTGTCTGCGGGGATAGGCGCAACTCATGCGCGAATTGAAACTCCATTTTCACACGAGGCATTTTTCGTATTGGTTTAAGGTTTAATGGGACACTTTTTGTAAGAGAATTTCGAGAAATAAATGCCGTTTGTTGGGATTATTATAGGTTTATTTGGGTTTTTGTATAATCTTTAAATTAAAGTGGGAATCGTTGAACGAAGCGGCAGGACGGGTAATTAGCTTGATAGTAATCTAGAAGCGTTTGCAGACAATTGAATTGGGAACGTTCGAGGAGATTAACAATCAAATTAAACTGGAAAAGAGGCGAAGCGGAAGAATGAGCCTGGATTCTGTGCAGTTTTAAGTGTTATATTGCGGTCTTATTTTAAAGAAGACTGGTGAATTAATAATAAATTAGACACCGTACTTTTCCACAAACTTTTTAATCTTGCTACCGGTTTCTCACGTGATACGGCATCATTTGGCAAAGAGGAGTAGTGCATAAGGATTATATAGAAATATGCAGGGGTGGGTGGTAGAAGACAGTCTTTATGAATATTTCACACTTCCACGAAGTCACGCCTGACTCAATTCATTATAACATTGGTGAATATTTGGAAAAATAATACAAAAGATATATATATATATATATGTAAGTATCATACTGTTCGCAGGGAGCCCAGAAGAGCTCCTTAGAAGAACTGAAGAGCTTGAGCAAGCAAGCCGAGAAGCTGGACTTAACATGAATCTTAATAAATCAAAGGTTATGTACAACTCCTTCACTAATTCTTAGAAGATATATATCAACGGAGCAGAACTCGGAGAAGTAACCAGCTATGTTTACTTAGGTCAACTCATCACTACTGATGGTTCGCTTATTGGAGAAATCAACCGGAGAGTGAAGATGGCATGGAGTGCTTTTGGCAAGAATGCAAACATCTTTAAATCAAATATTCCAGTCTTCCTAAAAAGGAGACTGTATGACCAATGTGTTCTGCCTGTTCTGACATATGGTTGTGAAACATGGACCATGAATGCCAGAATGATACAACGCCTGCAAACAACACAGAGGGGCATGGAGAGATGCATGTTAGGGATCACCCGAAGAGACCGCAAGATGAACGACTGGGTAAGAAAGAAGACGGAAGTCTGTGACGTGATTAGAAGAGCGAAGCTGCTAAAATGGCAGTGGGCGGGCCACATTGCTAGAAGAAATGACCAGCGTTGGACGTCCAGTGTCATCGAATGGATCCCAAGGAACATCAAGAGACCGAAAAGAAGACCGAAAGACAGGTGGGACAGAGAGCTTGTTAAGTTCTTGGGGCAAACTTGGAGGAGGGAGGCAGTTGACAGGAAAAACTGAAAGAGTCTGGGGGAGGCCTTCATCTGTCAGTGGACTGAAAAAGGCTGATGATGATGATGATATATATAAGTTATCAATCATTATAAAATTTAATTCTTAGCGTCTTCCAGAACGTTCCTTGTGTACATCTCGCACTGTATAATTTGCCTAGAACTTATAGTGTAACCTTAAAATGATTAAACATGCTGATGATTGAACTTGGAATTCATTTTTCCAGTATCTCAGTCTGTACTGATCATCTATAAATTAATGCCCTCTTATACCAGCCAACTCGATAAATTTAGAGATATTTCCTTTCCGTCGTCCTCTTTAAGTCGTCATTGGATAACTTACTGCGTTTGTTGCTTATTGGCGCTTTGTCTGAAAAAAAATCATAATATCTCTGGAATCCTATAACCTGGAAATGTCATATCTTCAGTATAGATCGGTCTAGATAAAAGCTAGACATGTTAAAAATTTGGTGAATTTACGATGGGTTCCGGAGGAATAATAGAACAAATCGCCTTATGTAATTTATTCTGCAATTATTCCCTCGCATGTTTTCTCTGCGGACGATCCGTTGCTGTTACTAAGCCGCGGCTAACCATTTAAACTATTCCGCCAGTCTCCCGTTTGTGTCGTATATTCATTTTTACGCGCTCACGGCATTTTATCACCCCGTAAACGCATCCAAGAGGCGATTTTACGCGGTCTTTATTATCGGAGAAGTTTGCGCGAGAGATTTCGCTCGCTAAAAGTTTCGCTTCGAAACGATCTTCTTTTTCTTTTCGTCCAACCCGCTCACATCCCGGAAGCTTAGATTTTCGCGGAATCCGACAGCTCCGTTTTTTTCGATTTTCTCGCCACGGAGGAAAAAAGGGGGGGAGGAAGTAGAGAGACGCTTCGGCCCTTTTGTGCAGGGTTGGTTAAGCGAAAAAAAAAGGAAACAAGAACGAATCGAGGCTGCGTCAGGTGCAGGTAACATTCTGGGAGGAACGTGAACACGACCGAGAGCGTTCGGCATGTCCTTTCCATCTTCTTTTCGATTTTATTTTTATTTTTGAAAATTTTTCCATCGCTCGAGATCCGAGTCCTTCCGAATGGAAAATTTTCGTGTGGCGCGGACATTAAGAAACAAGGACGACAGGAAAATCGGTGCGCAGGAGGATAAATACGGCAAAAAAATTGAATAAAATTAAAAAAGATGGAGCGAGAAAGAGATGGCAACTGGGCAAGTTTCTTCCTCTCACGTGCAGAGTGAAGTGGGCGTAGGACAAGGGGATGAGGTAGGAAAAAATGAAGGTGACATTTATTCTTGCTCGAGGACGCAACTGGCGGCCATCTTGTTGGCGAAACGTTGGAATGGAACAAGCGGATTTGGAATGCGGAATAGTTTTTTTTGTTCTCGTTGTTATCAAAGAAAAGAGTAATCCATAGCTAAAAATGGATCAGAAGTTCATGAGTAAATTAAAATTCAATTTTGGGTTTTTATTTGCGACTGAGCGTATTTTTCTTATTTTATATAACCAAAAAAGGGTCAAGTTTTCCATTTATATGAAAACATTTTGTATCGAATTTTTTCCTACATATTATGACATTTTCTAACGCACCTCAATGCAAAATCGCGAAGATGTTCGCCGTTTTTAATAATCGTTTTTCCTGTAAATTTTCGTGCTAGAGGTGGTGTAATTTAAGGCGTTACCGCGATTTTGCTGTTTTAACTTTCGTTTTCCGCACAAGAATTTTTCGCCCAGTAAGCGGGTTCCCTTTTTGATTGTAATTTTTTTAACGAAACACTTTAGAATATGGCTATATTACAATATGAAACAAGATAACTGGAATAGGTAATAAACAAAATGCGTCATAATAGATTAAAATTTGGCGCCGTTTCTTTTCGAGTTAGGTACGTATAAAGTATGCATTTCTAATTATATCTTCGTTGAAATTCATCGCTGGCAGAAATCGTTTCAGCGTTATGGATCGGGTTCTTAGCAACTGCCCTAGTTACTGTTTAAAAAAAAACTCGTTAGAGCGCATGAGTCCCTTTCATGATCGGCTGCCTATAGGAAGTGATATGTTAGTAGCGGTGCACCAGGATGAAATGTGGGAATCTCGGGGTGGATCAGTCACCCGGCGGGCGACGTATGTAGAGTGAGACGGAAGTTGGAAAGTGTTGTGGGACAGGCCGAAAGTCGGGCTTCCCGTCATATCACCAAAGGGGTTACTCTCTCGCATTATGGGACACCTACAGCTTCGTCATCGCTGGTAGGTCAAATTGCACCCTGCAAAATTTTCTTTCCGAAAAAAGCCTCTTAATGGATAGGTTTAATATTAAAAGATGTACACTGAACAGATAGGTTCAAACATAGGATCAAATGCACCCCTTGCCACCCACCAATCGGTGATTTGCAGGGTATCATGTACATGTATATATATATATATATATATATATACAAGCAGCCCCGTAAATATATATTTGAGCGCTCGGGGCAAGGTACTAAATATGCGCCCTCTCTCCCTTCAAGAAATTTTTCTCTAGTTTATTTAGTTACTATTTGGATTTTTTGCGCCCCTTTCTTATTTGCGCCCGGGGCAGATGTCCCGCCGTAGTTACGGCACTGGATATACGTATTTTATTCCACGGAAAATATTTAAGTTGCGTACACGATTAAATAAATTTCCACAATTCAGTTTTGTTGTTGATATGTTAATGTTTGATGTTATGGCACCATTCCACGTCAATGTGACTCCCTATTGGGCAGTGTGCAGTGGGAATTTAAATGTGGTTGATGTTTAAATATGTGGATATTGTGCGTTGGAAATTTTAGCAGTTTTTTTTTGCGGCGGATCTTTTTGGGAATTTTTGTTATTTGGACATTTAACCTGGAAGCTGTTATTCTCTCTCTCTCTCCTTGTCCTTTTCTTAACAATCAGTCAGAGACCTTCCATTTTCCAGAAGATGTAATTTACTGTTTGTGATGTGCCACTGAGGGTGGTTGCACTGCGCATATGTTTTATGGAGATGAAGTTTTTTGTGCTTTGTGTCTGATGCAAGTAGAAAATGTAATGTATTATCCTCCTTGTCGGACCAAAAAATACTTTTTCTTTTATTGCTTTTCATGTCCTAATACGTATCCCATTCTCCCGAACCATGTCAAAATCCAAGTCATTCAATCGACAGAACTTATCGAATGATGGAAAAAACATGGATCGGAGACAATAGGGGGAGCAATCAAAGTTGAGCTCTGACATAAGTCAAGGTAGGAGATGACGCTGCCAAATCACGCACAAGAAAAAGCAGGGGCAGCAGATTCACTCAACGTGGCAATGTCGCTGTTCTTTTTTGAAAGTTCCTCCACTCTAATTTTTCTTGTTTGTAAGAGCTCAAGTTAGATTTAGCCTACTATAACGTTAACCGAGGCTGGGTATACTGTTTAGTTTTGTCTAAAGAGTCTAAATAATCATAGACAGGTCAGCTTTTGTATTGCTTCTCCTCGCATAAAGTGACATTATAAGATATCATGTTGAGAATGGTTGACTCAATGTCTTTTAAAAGTCAGTTAACGAAAGCTAAATCGAATGGAATTGATTGCTGTCGCTAAAATTAACACGTGCTATAGCTACCCAGTTGGCCAAAGTATGTATTAGTTGCTGTAAACGACAGAATGTTGATAACATAGTTAACGCGCTCTATAAGGATATAACGAGTCGCTTGTGAAATTAGCATCTCCTAAATGTCAGTTAACTTTCGGACGTAAATTACATTTTATCCTACTCCGTTGAGCGGCTCATTTCTCAACCTTACATTCTCGATTCGTAACAGGGGGGGAAAAATTAGTTCGGTTTTCTCAATCGGCGCTGGAAAGTAACCAACTCTTCGATCGGTGCACGCGAGACTTTCCACAGATTCGAACACGCGGCCTCAATCTCCGAGAGAGTCACGACGCGGTCTCTTCTTCGCGCGTACGCCAAGGACGCAAAAGATGGGGAGAGTGGAAAAAATCTCGAGTTTCTTTTAACACGAAGGTGTCTTGTTTATCCATCCCTCTCCAGCTTTTATTGCGCGTAATATTCCTCGGGCCTAAAAACGGAGAGTGGACTCGATGCAAATTAAAATCTCCGTAGAAACGAATGTCTAAAGTTTATTGTTAACTAAAGCGTGAATTAATTTTTCTATACTGGAAATATGTTATTAAAATGAATGTATTGAAACATTTTTAAGTAATGGGTAAAGTGTGGGCATTTTTTGCTATAACGACCTTTCAGTAACACGAAATGGTTTACGCATTTTCGGGAATTTATCTGTAAAAAGGACACTCTGTAAACCCCTGTGAGGATTGCTTTAAATCGAAACTTGATAATTTTCTTTTTTTACGAAGTTTGATTTATCAAAATTTACTTTTAATTTTCATTAATTTTGTTTTATTTTTACCGATTACTTTCCCGTGTACACGGCCCTCCGTTTTCTATTCTCTACGTTGCCTCCTTTATCATTTCTTCGCAATCTTTTTCTTCCCCAAACTACCGCCTTTCTCCCCCGCGAATCTCAACACGAGCGCGCTTTTATCATTCACGGGGCGCATCTCGACGGCGTCCACAGTCCTCTATCTTTGTCTCTCCTTTCCCTTTCCTTCCCTGTCACCTCTCCGGGAAAAGGGGACGAACGCGCACCCGTGCGTGAGTGCGCGAATAGTTCGTTATCTCTCCGAATGCCGAGATCTCGCAAGATTTTCTGGCTTGTAAAAGCCTTTCATAATCCTGGCGAAATAGACCGAAATGAGACAGCGAAAGAGACGAACCTCGCGGCGCTGCAGTCGCCGCTTTGGCGCCACATTCGCGGTGTATGGGGGAGAGGTTTGACGTGAAGGGAAGGAAGCCCTCTACGATATACCGAAAGGGGAGATGGTTTTGACGCGACGTTGCGCGTTCGCGGTGCACGTACGTAAGTTTTCGTGACCGTCTTTTGTCCTCCCAATCACGTAATGGCGGGAGAAGGGGTTATAGACCGGCGGGAGGATTTTGGAAGTAAGTTGGGGTGAGAAGGCGCACATAGGTCTAAGTATGGGTTTAGGGAAGTTTTTTTTCCGGATGGAGGACCGTGATGGGCATCAGATTAGGAATAGAAGCGGGAAAGGATCGGATGAGATAAGGGTGGCGCGAATGGGCGTGATTATGTAATCTGCGTGCGTTCCTTTGCGAGTAGTGAGATGGTTGAATGGATGGTTTTTGAGACACCGACTGGGCTCATAGTCGATTCGTTTTTGCCTCGGCACCGGGCTTTTGTCCTTCTCGTGAAGGGTATTGAGTCGAAAAATGTTTCGAAGTCAATATCCTATCGCGAAGTACTGTTTGTATTGTCTCTAAATATTCGCTTTGTACGGTTAAGGAGTTTTTCTTAATTTTGAAACATATCTATTAGTATTAAGAAAAAATTTTAATACCCCGATATACGTTATTTTATTGAAGTTGAAATATTTAAAAATTACTTACATGAAGTTAACAAAAAACAAAAGGCCATCCAAACGATATATCTCCTGGAAAAAAGAAATTGTCTGGTGATGAAGTAAGAAGTTCGTTATTTGGATCAATAGAAAGAAAACTGTTTAATTTTATACTGTGACAGGCTTTATGCTTTTTACGACTTCTGTGCGAAGTACGCGTATTCTCTTTGACATTATTGCAAGATTTCCAAAACCTATTCATTCGACAGTAGATATTATTTTTATTTATTTTTTGTAGATGTTTTGCTGCAGATCTCCCCTCTCCTATTTTTTTCCCTAAAATTTGGACTAATTTTTCACATTACGTTCCAAAAAGATATTTCAATTTTTCGTACATTATGTAAAATTTTAAAATACGTTTTAACCCCTTGGTCGAGTAACATTCCATCCACGATACCCCCTCCCCTCCTTTATTTCTGCTATGATGGAGCTCGAGCCGAGGTCATGTTCCTAATACTTTTTATGCGAATGTATGCAGACAGTTCGCTCTCCATGTAAGACTGCGGCGGCTAAGCCTCAGGCGCTACAGTAATGGCGGCTGAAAGATTTCTGGGGAGTTTTGTTTACGGGTCACTTTGATTAGGATATTTCTTAGCTCGAAAGTCAGAGGGAGGGATCCTTCAACTTCATTATTGCTCTACGATGGATGCAAATGGACATAGGAATGGGAACATACTCGTATTATCTAGTTTATTTTTGATAAAACTAAGTGGAAGTAAGTTGCGGGTCGTAATTGCTACTGAATAATTGACACTTTCGTGATTCTTCCTTTCAGATACTATTTATTTGATGTGTTATTTTTATTGGAGGAGTTTGTAATGTTTTAAATGTCCATTTTTATGGTAAATGTAAATAATCTAGCTTTTCTCTCATATGCATTAAAATAAGGAATTGATGACTTCTATGTATAAATCTCCCGTAGGCTTTATTTAAGGATGGTAAATAACTATTTCTTAATATGTTTTTGATTTATTGCCCCTCTGATACTAATAATCCGTTTATTTTATTATTTCAGGTAAGGATAGCTCAATGTCACACAGTAGCAACTTTTGCCTCATGATTTAGCGAACTGACGAACTAAAAATGGTGAGGTATTTATTAAGTTTAAGTATTTAAGCGTAAATTGCTTTTATAGAGTTACCCTCACATATGTTTAAGTCAGATTGAAAAATTCATTTTCATTGAGTCGCTACGTACCTTGATGTATTAACCTAAAATATTTCTGTTCACATACTACTGATATTCACATCTTTTCCGAAAGAGAAGCTCGTTGGAATTGATTCACAATTGGATTCAATATGATAGAAAAGTACTAGGCATATGTGTTTTAGAGGTCAAACTTAAGTGACTTTAGTGATTACTTGAGGCTGTAATGAGTATTTAAAATTATGCTTGGCTTAAATGGAGAAAAATTCGCAGTGCACCTAAACGTTATAAAAATAGTTCTGCCAACCTGAGAATAACAAATCATAATTCATGGAGCTCCCTAATCTGTGAGCGTAATGGGTAACAGAGGCAAAGGAATATTGATGGCCAATAAATCACGCATTTTATTCGCACTTCAATATTTACTTCTCTCATAATAATCCTATTACCCTATACGGTCCGAATGACGTCATGCTCCCACGTGACCGAGGAACAAGTATAAGAAACATCCAGGCGTTAAAATCAAATTGCCGAAGGACGAAGACAAGGCAGTAGGTTCGTTTTACATGTTTTCTGACCTCCTTCCATCCACGAAGGTTCTTTCGCCGCAAAGAGAGAGATTTCCGAATTCTTCCGCGAGGCGTGGTGCAAGCGAGAAAGAATGCATGAATCAGCCGTGGAAGGGAAACTGGAAGCAACGAATCCGCCATTTTGTATCCAATCACTCCTATAGGATTTTTATTTCTCCCTTGCCTCACCAAAATGGGGAGAAAGGGGCCTTCCCCTTGGAGGTCGCGCTTCGCGGAATTCAGTCTTTTCTAGATACAGGAAAGAAAATAAAAAATGTAGTGCGCTACCAGAAAGAGTGGTGGAAACAAAAGACGGTTGAGCTCGGGAATTGAGAAATGCAAGTTTTAATTACTGTTACGTCATTTTCTGTGGAGGAGTGGGTGTAAATAGACATTTCTTTTAACTCTTTAGATTCGAATTTTTGCCTTTGTGCTGTGAATTTACTCGGATTCAATTTTCTATCTTCCGGAAATGGCTCATCTCGTATCTGCGACTATGTAATTTGAAATTAATTTTTATTCCTATATTTGCTCTGGTAAAATATTTTTACACATTTATGGTTTATTTTATACCAATTGCAATCTTTGAGCGCAAATGATTTGCCTCGTTAAATTAATTTATTTTAACGTTTCATAGATTATATATATGAGATTTTTGAGATGTGAATTTGGTCCTGAAATTGTTTGCTAATATTAATCAATGAGTAATCTGAAAGGCTATGTAATCAGACCTTGAAAATAAAATTTTCCGCTAATCTTTTAATCGATGGCGTGTCTCAACTTCCTTATTCGCGCGTTAAAATCTCTACCGAAAGAATATTTTTCCAATGATTTCTTATATTAATTTTTGAAATTGCTGCGCCCTGAAAAAATATTTCCTTTCATTCCGCAGATGCCGGCGTTTATTTTTCATGTTTTCTTTATTTTTGTACGGTGTAGGAGGCGAAAAGCTTGGGCTACTGTTTTAACATTTCTTTAAAATTATATCCGGACAGTTTTGTACGTAATGCTTTACAAGTAATCCAAATTTCGAAACTTAAAATAGTTTCTCTTCTATTCGTATACATTCCATATCTTATCGGAACGATGTACTGTTGACGTCAAGAGGATCGATGTAGTAATTGTTGGAACGGCAGTAACTTTGGACCTTGCCAAAAAAAGCGAAGAGCATTAACCTACTTCGGCTCCTTACCCTCTCTCTTTTTTTTTGCTAAATGCCTACGCGCGCTTGCATGTACTTACACGCTGGTTATGATTCGAATGGAATGTGTTCCAAATGTTTAGCAATTGCAGTTTCTTCATTTTCATTTTTTTCGAACCTTATCGCCACATTTCCGGCAGATACCATTACAAAATAGTTCACCCTCTTTCCGGGTATATTTTCCCTACCATTGTCGAGTTTTTACAATTTTTTTCATAACTCCTACGTACTTAAAAATGTTGTACGAGGGTGAACTTTGCACAACGAGTCGTATTTTTTTTCGTTTCATCCGTGCACGCGCGCGGATTTCATTTAATGGGTAATATCCGCCGACACGCGATTACCTGCGCGGTTTCCGTTTACAATTAACTCCGCCTCACCGCCGCATTCGAGCGGCTTTCTTCGCCTTATCTCTTTTTTTAATGCGTAATCTCACTCTGGCTATCTTCGTCGGAAGGTTTTTTCCTCTCCACTTGTTTTGTTTCATTTTGTTTATATTAAGAGTGGTGAATGGAGTCATTTCTTTTTACGCGAGAGAATCGCGATGAATTTTCTCATCGAGAAGTAATTTTTTAATTCGTTATTAATGAGGTTGTTTTTGTTTTCACAAAAACAAGGGTCGTGCGTGTTTAACCCAGCGTGTTCTGTCCGTAATTCAGATATTGGCGTCTGTAATTAAATGTTGTTAGAATTGGATTCTTTAGTAACCGAAATAATTAATGCAATATGTGTCTCAGATGGTCATAAAAAAGGTAATGGCAACCACATACGCATTTTATCTCCAAGGCAGCAGTCATCGTAGGTGATTCACGGACAGTAGATTACAATAGTAATAATTCTCGATTTCATCAGCTTTTCGAAAGGTTATTATAGTAGTTAGAGGCGTATTGATTCATTTTTGATTCACCTTCAAGGTTATCTCGATAATTTTCTATAAAATGTGATGGTTGGTTAATTTCAAAGTAGCCCATACAGCAAGAAATCTTAAGGTTATAAATCTCTTCTCGCGTTTTCAATGTAGCGTCGTTAATGTCGTTCAAATTATCGCGAGTGCACCGCGTCTTCAATTTGCACATCGAAGTTTAATTTAGCGAAATAAATATTTGCACTCCTTTCCAATACCTTTCTGCTAATCCGCCTTGAAAGCCTTGCTAACGATTCAACGAAAACGTTTTCAGAGGTAAAAAAGTTCGGTTTCTCTAAGAAGTTGCTTTGCCGAAAACATTATGAAGCGAGTCAGACGAGTATAATTGCGTACTCGTTAATCTCCCACCTCACCTTCTCTCCCTTTCTCCCGTCCAGCCCACATGTCGTTCTGGTTTTTCCCGACGTCCTTGTCGCCTCGAGAGCACAATAACGGGAGTCCCGGGAGAAGCCCTCTCTTTCCCTCGTTCCTCTATTTCAATCCCCTCCCTCCCTCTCTCTCTCTCTCAATCCCTCTATCGCCTCTCCCTCATTCCTCTTCTGCCTCTCTCTCTCCCTCTCCCTCATCTCTCTCCCGGGAATCTCTCCCTCCATTCCGTTTCCAACTTGTACACTCCATCCCGAATTCCTATAATCTCGGTCTCTCTTTCTTTTCGTTTTTCTGTTACGTCTACCTCATGTTCTTGCCAATCCGTCCATAATTTTTTCGGTCATTTTTGTGTGTCTCGCATGAAGAATAAGAATCTTATGTAAGATTATGTGGATGTTGGGTAAGAGGAGGAATGTTGCGGTGAAAAGTAAGATTTTGAACAGAGGTTATATACATTATGTTATGTTATATTGTAGAATTATCGAGCTCACCTTCTGGCTAAAATTAAATATACACAGTATACCTCAATAACCATATAGAGGTTAGGAAAAGCGCATTTCGTTTAAGAAACGATAATATTTTTCTATATTAGAATTATTGATTATCCTAATTTTAAAAGATTAGGATAATCAGTCAAGGCGCCTTGTATATTAGCAGTCGATACGCAGTTCATTAAATATAACTATTCCTCGTGCTCTTGAAGACGGCAAATTATTAGAAATTTAAATTCTAAGAGAGTAATCCCTAAGGTGATCCATATAATTATCAACGTGTAAATCAACACCGCGCAAGGCTACAATGAACATTTTAAGCACCTCCTCCGCGCCATTTTCGTCTGAAGCCTAGTAGCTTCTGCAAGCTCCAGCCACTTTCCGTTTCACGAATAACTCAGGGCCGTACTCTGATCGAGCACAAACTATGGTCTGTTTGTGATTTTCACCTCGTCCGATCATGTATCCCTTTTATTCCCTCCACCCCACACATCCTCTGAGCAATGAGATTAGTTCTTGTCTGGCAGCCGTTGCCGCCGATGCAGGACTCCTCTTTTGGCCAGCCTTCCATTGTCGTGGGCGTCTCGAACGACGAGAGGGAGAGAGAGACATTGTATGCCACCGGACGGTCCGGTTTTCGATCTCTCGCGTTGCTTTTTTTTTGCGATCGCTTTGGTCATATTTTCGCCTGTGGAATATCATGTTTTCTAGTCTTTCGTTTTATTTTGTTTTCGTCGAAACTGGAAAGCTCAAGGGTTTTTGGGTATTGTTAACAGATGCTTCCCTTCGTGTATTCAAGTCTGTTCCAGTCTTTCCAGAAATGGATGGAAATCGATTTATCGCGTGTCGTTAGGTAGGTTATTCTGAGGACTATCGCGTGGAGAAGTTTTGGCCGCCAATTCGATGTTATTCGCAAAAAAATTGCTTTTCTTTTGCTGGGAAGCGTCGCGTATTGTTCGTTTGAATTTAGGGTTTATAAATAGAACTTTCTCGAGGTCTTGAGATATTTTTTCAATTACCATTCCAATTCTTTGACTCGAGGTTTGGATCATTTCGTTCTGTCGTAGATATTCGACTTTACTCTTATTCAATGGAGTTACTCGCCCTATTTGGCTTTATTGGGATTTTTGGGCGATTTATGTGTCTTAATATGTCAAAATTTATTTTTTTGACCAAGAAGGTATATTCTGCAATTTAGTAGGATCACATTTTAGGAAGAATAAAAAACTTGTTTTAATATTTACTTCCTTTGTCAATGACGCGTGCAGCAGATAATGCAGAGAAGTGTTGATCCACGCTCCCTGATATCAGTCTTCATGTAGCTGCATATTATCATGTAAATTATTATGGAGATGTTATAAAAAGATTTTCAACATTTATGAAAAGAACTCTTTTTTGTACTCGAGTATCAGTTTTGCAGGGTCGATTAAAATTCCACGTAATTATATTATTTTATTCAGCCGATAACGCATACAACAGTCGAAAAGTGTCTCCCATACGTCCGCTATCACATCCTTCTTCGTTCGTGGTTCATCACGTGAAGTAAGATTCATCGTTAATGCGTTAGTAAAATCCTAATTATTTTTTTGCAAATATTCCGTAACGACGTGGTTTTCGATAAAAAAAATTGGAATGACTTCATTTTCCTTCGCGCGCGATCGATTCTTAGAAAGTTTGTGTTGGAGAAAGTGACAATTTTCCTGTTGTTTTTGAAAAGTGAGGTGGCATTCGTAGCTTTCTTGGAAAGGGATGAAGGAAGGAAACGTTTTCCGGAGCGGATCGGAATTTCGTCGTGAAAGCGAACGTTCTCGTTGGAACAATTGAAAGTCCCATAGAGCAAACATTCCCCTCCTTAGACATCCACGTGTCGTTGGGAATGTGGCCGTTGCTGATTTAACGGGCGCTTCTTCACTATAAATTGCATTGTGCTCGAAAATCGACTGGGTTTCGTCTGCAAGGGTTGTCTCCAAAGGAACTTCCTACGGTTCTACGTATTTCCATAATTCCGCAACGAATAGTTTCGCATAGTAGTTCAGTAGGATTTCCACGTGGTATTTATCTTGGGTTTCCAACCTTCCAAGACGAAAATAAATAAGTAAGAAAAGAAATGAAGTTTCATAAAGCGTGTTCTTTTTCAAATAGAAGACGTGAGCTAACAGTCATTTATCTAAATCGCGTGGGTCGCATATGGCCCCCGTGAGGATTTGATGCGGCCCGCGAAGCAATGATGAAAGAGAGATCCGTCAAATTTAACACATTTTTATCATTCAAATTAATGGCAATAAAACATTTTATATTGAAATTTTAACTTTGAAAAAATCAAATGATTTCCATTTACACTTCAGAAATTATAGGTTCCGTACGATTTAAACTATAATCAGCCCCGCCGAAGCATTGGCAACTTCCAGTTTGACCCGCCGAAGTATTTGCAATCACCGATGCGGTCAGACAGGTAGAAAACTTTGGCCATCTAAATGTTGCTCCTTTACATTAATGTTGGATATAGGTTAATTCCCTGATAAATTAGATTCTGTGGCTCTTTGTTTATTAGATGGGTGGTCGAAAAAACGAAAGAAGTACCACTTTTCAATTAAAATCGCAAAAATATTGTAAAGGCGATTTAGATGCATTAGATTTAGTTTTTCGATGCTTGAATAGGAGGGCACAGTTTCAAAGTAAACTTTTTCGATCGATTTTTTTACTCATTTCTTCACCGATTGGTTTTGTCGGAGTCGTAGTGACTTTATAAGTGCAGGAAAGTAAGAAATCTACGCTTTTCCACCAAGTCAGAAAGGTCGAAGAGGTTACGGAAATGGATACATTCTTTATAGGTTATGTTACGTAATCATTTCAGCCCAAGTATTAATTACCTGGAAAAACCCGCAGGTTATGAAGATAAATATAGTCTTATATAGTATTCGCAGTTGTTGCGGAATAAAAAAAAAACTTATGCATCACTACACATCACTCAAGCTCGTAATGGTAATTTTCATAGAATTCCTCGGTTTTATCATGAAATTGTTTTGAAGTAATATTTTAAAAATAAAATTAAGGAATGGTAGATAAACAAACTCAGAAAAATACCTTTAATTCCTCTTATAACTTGTTAAAATAAATTATTTGTAACATGCTGCAATTTGTTTAAGAAATTTTTAAGTATGACACCAAATTTTAATCGTTAAAACCCATAAAAGCACGTACGCAAAGACACTTAAAATTTCATTGACTTTTAATCTCTCACTCGAAAAATTAATGATGGTTGTTCACGGAACTAAGATAATTTTCGTAGAGTATCGTTTGACAAGCGACTGAATTGCATAGCTTCGCGTGTGGTCGCATCCATTAGCAAGCGGTGTTCGTCGAACGAGCGGTAATTGTATGAGAAAGAGGTCGCTATTGCCGAAATGCTAAAGGGCTCTCTCAATATTGGTACGTGTCGCGACTGGTAACTGACGCGCAATTAATTGGTCGTTGAGGTACGTCACTTGTAGACGCTTTTGAATGCTAATTAATTCTTCAAAATTGACATTTAAACTTTTATCGGTCGTATCGTGACCGGATGTTTTTATTATTTGTAATTACTGTTGTTTACCTGATTGTTTTGATGTGTACTTGCTCTTAAGTAACTTATAATTAAAAACTTACAGCCAATGAGTAATTTCACACTTGAATATTTTAGATGAGACCAGATAAATGCTTTGTGTGGAAGTACTGCGGTTCAGAGGTCACCTCAAATTCTTGGAATTCAAATACATACTTAATTTTCTGTAGCCACGATGAATATTTTATTCATTGATTTGGTAACCTACTCCACTAATTATTAATTACAGAGTGTTCACCAAGTGTTTTTAACGAGTAGGAAAAACGCTTTGAAGGATGTATCACTAAATATGGCGGTTATGTTGAAGCCTAGATATTTGAATTGTATCCTGTAAAGAAACGATATAAATTATGCCTTCATATGATGTTAACATTTTGATTTTATGATGTGTGTATCCAAAGCTATTAAAATTTAAAATGACACAAGGACATTATGGACCCCCAGTATATAATTTGAAATACGCGTATATTGAAGATATTGTAAGAAAATCTCATTCGCAGCAACTAATTAATCAACACCAGAAACTAAAATTGTGGGTGCACTTCTGGAAAGGCACGTATCAACCAAGGAATTTTGCAAAATCGAAATTCAGAACTTCAAATTGTAGCGTGATTACCATACATAAAGTCAGGAAGGGGGTAAATTATGGGACCCTTGCTCTTTCATCCTGTCCTAATAACGCCACTACGATTCGCGGTGAACGAAGTCTGCCATAGGAGTAATTATATCCAATGACATTACTTGTGTTGAAAGAAATTTCCCCAAAATAAGTTTTGAGAAAGGCCCTTTGGGCGCCCCTTAATTTGTCAGTTTCATTGACGAATACGATCAAATTTGGAAAAAATCTGATGTGGCCAACACATGACTTCTCCATATTTGGGGTATAGATATTTAAATTATTATGAATAGCATTATAAGGCAAATTTATTATTTCGTACCGTAAAAGAATACGGTCATCCTTATTGCCGTAAATTATATTTTGAATATATTTACAGAATTCACCGCTAGTTGCTGGCGCTGAATACTGGAACTTGACGAATAAGTTAAATATCTCCGAAAATGATCGTTCCACGAAAATTTGTTTCAAACAAAACTTGGAAGAAATATTATTCTCTACACGAAGATTACCAATAACGACGTTTTTAAGGAGTTATTTGACGGAAACCGTAAAAACCGATTATTTATAAATAATTCCTCAAAAATAACTGTTATGGAAAATTGTTTCAGATAAAAGTTGTAGAAAATTACATTCTCTATAATATTTGTATCGAGTTGGATATAAAATAATGATATTTTAACGGATATATTTCGCCAAAACCGAATCTGGTTTCGAATAAACCTCGACTTCCGGTTAACCGGTACTGTACAAAAATTAATCAGCTCTTTGTGCTCATACTAAAGTGTTATATATGAAATTTAGTAACGATATGGCAAGTACTTTTCGCGTTAGAGCGCCCACAATCACATACACAGACACACACAGACATAATTCCGAAAATATTAAACGTGTTCTAGGGACCTCAAAACATGTATTTCCGTTGAAATCTCGAAGTCGATTTTTTTCATGAAAACAATACTTTCTCTATACTACTACGTATATGGAGAAAGTAAAAATTGAAGTAGTTTAAATATAAATTAATTTTGGTATAAAGTGTTATTATATTAATTAATTTTGATAAGATAATTTTAACGTAAATCAATTTTAATATAGAGTAATTTTATTAAGAAAAACTTAACACGAAATGATTTTATTTAAAGTAATTCTGTTTTAAAAACTACCGTACCGTAATTTTATATTTCACGAATTTCTGGAACGTGACGGTTAAATAGCCGGTCAAACGTCTTTGCCACCAATTAATCTGTTGATACGCTACGTGTATTTGAATTTGCTGATGAATCTCTCCTACTGCTCTCATCCAAACCACCGTACCGCTTAAAAGAATTCATAATGATGTCGGCCTCTGTTAGTCCATAGTAGTGATGAATTTCGTCCACGTCTCCTCCCTGCGTAATGAAATGCGCAGTAGACTGATTGCCGCTCGCAACGCAGGAGCGAAACGGTAATTCCATTCCAGTCGACAAAGGGGGGGAAGGAGGAGACAGCCTTGGGATTGGTTCCAAGGAATATTTTCATTTTAGCTCGACGACATTAGCGAAAATTGCGAAATTGAAAGAGGAGAATATGAAGAAGCGGTATCTGCGTCTATTCGCACCTGACCGTTATTGGTACTTATCGTGACTCCCTCTCTAGGAGACCCACCTCCGTCATTCCGTAGTGCGTCCCCCTCTCTCTCTCTCTTTCCCCTTCTTTCTCCTATCCCTCTAGCGTTTATCATCACCTCTCGTTACCTAATAGTTTCGCATTTGTTTAACGGTGTCCAACGAGTCGCCCTATTGACACATTTATCACGGCTTTGCTGCAGCGCGCGCACGTGTGCATCCAAAAAGATGTCGTGTCGTGCTGAGGATGGGTTCATCTAGAAGGGAGAAATTTCGTGCTTTTTTTTACCTGTCCGTCAGCTGTTTATTTAAAATGAAAATTGGCCGAAATGCAGCAAGGTCCAGGGGGAATTTTACGATGCAGTTTTCTCAAGTCCGTTCAATAACTGGTTTGCGTCAAATAAAACTTGACTCTAATCTAAACAGCCAACCTAATCTCAAAATCGTCCAACCGGAAGTGGAATCGAGGTTTTGGTTTAGTACTAACCTAAATCAAGGAGGCAAACTAATAATACAAGCATTTCTGTTCTTCAATTATTGTATATTAACCTCTCCCCCCGCCCCTCCAAAGTGTCGCCTGCGTTGTCACTGCTGCTGATTAAACAGGAATGGGACATAAAGTGCCGTAACTAGGGCGGGGCAAGTGGGGCATCTGCCCCGGGCGCAACTAAGCAAGGGGCGCAAAAAATCCAAATAGTAACTAAGTAAACTAGAAAAAATATTTTCTTGAGGGGGGAGAGGGCGCATATTTAGTAGTTTGTCCCGGGCGCTAAAGTATCTCGTTACGGGGCTGGGGACATGCATTCATTGCATTTTCAGCAGAAATTATGAAGCATAAGATATGTTATAACGGAGTTGGTGAAAAGAATGTAGGCACCGTCTAACAACGGTAAATGTTGTCTTAAATGTGAGCGACGCAATTTAGGGAGTTTAAGGTCCCCTTCTTTATTGAATAATTCTCTGTAATCATTCCATCCATTTCTGCTACCATAGGCATAATATCTTCCGCTTTTCTAACATTTAGATAAAAACTCCCTAAGCCAGCTAAATGCTAACCAGAAAGGTAACATGTATGTAACTATTTTCTTTTGATTAACAAATATGACAAAGGAGTCATTCACAAAAGCAGGCTACTTTTGAGCTCTCTAAATTGGTTAATGTATCTTAATACGTTTACTTTAGCAGAAAATATCAACATTGCAATTACTGCTTCATATAGGAACTCTAATAAAGGCATAAGGAAGCCTGGAAATTTACAGGTGTGTATATGCGTTTGGCATAAGTCGATTTTGTTCCTGTGCAGATATATGATTTGGATATCTACGATCGTAAAATTACTTTCGTATGCGTTATCCTTTTGTTCAGATTCTGACCCAGAAGGAAAGGGGGAGACAAATTCCATTGGTTGCACAACCTATTCTTTAGTTTTACTTCGATGAAATATTCAAGTAATTTCCTATTTAGTGATTTCATTTCCGACGCTGTCTCGTGAAGGTGGTATTTTCGTCTCCGCCACAGATATGAATTTGGGTCATTAATTTCAAGAATTTCTTCCGAGCCGGAACTTTCTGTGCCGAGCAACATAGGAGGTGGAATATCTTGAATACAGGTGTTTACGTCTCGGTTTAGAGCGTTTCACGAATATGGATGTCTGTATTCATCATTATATTTCGAACCAGGCGCGTAACTTGGGGGGCGCAGGTCCACGCAGTGCGTGGGGTCCCCAAGATATTTGGGACCCCACAAAAATACTTAGAATTTTTCCCGTAATCTGGCGTAAGGTATTCGAAGTAGTAATATCCTTATGGTAATGAAAGATTTCATCGCTCGAAATGAAGACGAAAATACCCATCTCAAATGTTTGGGGTTGTTTTGTCCTATCCTTATAATGTTAGAATTATAGAAGTCTCAATGTATTTTTGGAATTGAAACGTAAAAAATATCGATCAACATGGTATAATAATTTAATATATTTTTATATAAATGGGGGCCCCAAAACCGTAGTTACGCCCCTGTTTCGAACGTGTTATAAATTTGAAACGGTCCATAGTTGTATTGCTTAATAAGGAAGTAATATAAATAATAATTTAAGTGTATATATTTACTAATAGAGTCTCTTTAATGTTTGAAGGTATCAACAAATAAAAGAAAGTACAGAAGTCCAATTATCCGAACTAAATGTGAAATTCCTGCACATTTGTTTAATTTCAGCAGTCAACTTTTTCATGACAAAAATATCCCCGAACTACAGTGGTAAAGTAGTGTATTAGCTTCTCTCATCCAATAATTATACCTATTTTAAGGCCACAATGATTTATTCGGATACGTGAGAAAAAGAGTCATCTGTGGCTTGCCATAAAGTTCATTTCATGCAACTCGAATCAATCGGCTGAATTAATGTTCTATATTTCTTTTGATTAACGTATCATAAAGTGTATTCCAAAACAAGCGGTCAAAATACAGACACTCTTCCACTACGCACACAATATTTATATTGTCCAATTATCTGAATTTTCCGAACCACCTTTTGTCTCGTTTAGTTCGGATAATGGGTGTTCTGTATATATATTTTGACAGTAACAAACTCGATAATATCATTATAGATTAATACAAGATTGGGAGTAATTGGATTAACATTTACTGCAATAAATTATTAATTAAAGTCGAGCAAATGCGATAATATACAGAGGTATTACTCCACTCTTGTTTGTGTCATCACAGCTGATCATAAAAAATCACCTCGGTCATTTTGTACCGATCCCCATCTTTCTGATAATACAGTAGGCAGACATATATTCTATCGGTGAAAATGAAGCAATGACTCGGTCACAAAAATTTGTCTCCGAGTCGTAATCGGCTGTTCGTTCCTCTCTGTGCTTTACGGGTCCTCACACCGGGCAGAGGTATTTTTTATTTTTTTTAATAGCCTCCCCATATGTGGGCCATTCCCGTCCCTCCATCCTTAAAGGAAAGATATCTTAGCACGTGGTGGGAAAGAGGGGCACCTGAATATTTTGCTGAGGAGGAGAGGGCATTGGGTAGGAGAAAGAGGTGTAAGCGAGAATGGGAGTGTTTGAGAGAGAGATAGCGGTCGGTTTTATATCCCTCGTGGCATTCGGAGGATGGGATGGCGGTGGGAGAATCGTACCCGACGTCTGCTTTTTTTTAAATAGAGGATGCAGGTGCGCGCGGAGACCCTCTTTTGTTTTCACCGCACGTGTCACGGGCGAAAAGATACGCCTAACCGTCGACGGATTCCGTTTTCATAGGGTATCGTCCGCGTCTGCTCATGATTAGATCTGCGACAGTCCCGCCAGCGTACATTTCTGTTTTTTTGCTATATTTTAAACAATAAATGGGTTTATTTAAAACGTTTATTAAACGTGCTTTAAAGAATAAGCGGCGCGCTAATCGTTGCATTTTTTTAGCGTTCGGAGGTATATTTTCGGAAACATCCTGCCCTTGTTATGATTCATGTTTGTTCTTGTAATTCATCGTAATTTTATATAATAATTCTTTCCCTTGCGAAAGAATTTACTAATTTTGAAGAAATTTCAAAATTTAGTTAATCAGTTATTATTTAACGATTTATATAAAGACTTTATGCACGTATTTTCGATGATGGAAGATCTTACCCACCAAGTAATTCTAAGTTAGTGTAAATTCAAATTGTCCTGTGTGAAACAAAATTGATTTTCATCGGCGACTTGTTTAGAACCTGCTGCAAAACCTCTCAATCCCCCCAACAAGTTGATATCCGTACTACCGGTCTGGTTTACGGACATGACGAAATTCACGGTCTACCACACCCCTGCGACATGCTCCTATGAAAGATTTTTAAAAGACGAATTTCTATTTCTCTGCAAACATTGTACTTATATCAAAATGTTTCAGTGGTGCATCCAATAATCTGCAACGATAGTAAAGCCGCGGTCCGCTATAATGGATGTTGCATATCGTGGTGGGGGTGATGCAGAAGCAAATATTTCTTAGAAGTAAATGAATCTTATATTTCTCTACATATAATAAAAACGTAGCGGTCATCATGATCATGCGTGTAACGCCGCCGGAATGAGTGTAGCTTATTTTTCGTTTGCATTTTAAAATTACTTAGAATCATCGTACAAACTCGGGACTTAAACCAAAGAACTCCTAAAAGACCGAAAATTTATTTTCTTAACGTAGATTTTACGAATAATGGCATGAAAAAATAAAATATCCCGGAAGAGGTCCCAGGTTCGAC
Organism: Uropetala carovei; assembly: GCA_036926305.1. Classification (NCBI taxonomy): domain Eukaryota; kingdom Metazoa; phylum Arthropoda; class Insecta; order Odonata; family Petaluridae; genus Uropetala; species Uropetala carovei. The sequence continues at coordinate 8,958,093 of JAXCHB010000050.1, read as the reverse complement.
TCCATAAGTTTACGCGGGATTATCGATTTTTATGGCCGTCAGAGAGATATTATTCGTGAATTTGATTTAGACATAAGGTTATATGGATGTTTCTTTTTGGAATTTGATAAATTTTAGATATTTCTACTAATTTCCGAATTCGTGGACGATCGCGGAAAGAAAATGTCGGCGATCATCATTCCCTAAGTGGCTGGTGTGTTATCACGCGCAAGCGCACGCGTAGCTAAAGTAGAAGGAGCGTGCAAGGCGGTGGACGTGTATGCGAAAAGGCACGAAGCAGTCGGAAGGGTGGATGAGGAACGAATGGGAGGAATGAGAGAACGTTCGTGTCCGGAGAAGATTGGTTCGCAGGCAGATTCGTCTTCCTTCTCCAAAAGAGAAACCTCTCGTGGACTTTCTCCCGTCCCCCTTCAATATCCCCGCCACCCATTTCCCCCTCTTCCTTTCGCACCCCCCTACCTCTCACATTCTCTGGGCCTCCCCTCACACGCTTTCGCGTCCGATATTCATTTTTTTTTCTTGCGATCTCTTTTGAAATCTCATTCCACACATCCTCGCCCTCTTCAGGGGGCATGCGTCTCGTAATAAAGGTGCTAACCCGACATTTATATGGGAGTGGATGGATTTGATAACACGACTTACGTGATGGGCTATAATGATGCGATCAAACTGTAGCAGGATTATTAAACGTTTCTGTTAATGTTGGTTTTTACGCCGTAGCATTATTAATTCTCTATTCGTTGATTTCTCTTTAAGTTATCTATTTTTCTTCCATTGTTATTTATAGCGAGTGATTTTTCTCCTGGTGTCGGTCCCTATGCTTCTTTAGAAATCATTCTAGAAGCTTCGTTACATAAGTTGGAAATCTATCGAAAATTCATTATGCTTTTAGTGAAGGAAATGCGTGTATTTTCGTTTTACTTTCCTACTTTCAAGTCATGGCATCCTCTTTTCGTAAAAATCATCCTTTTACGTATAAACCTTTTCCTTGTGAAATTGGCGGCGTCATACCCCAGCTTTCTTTCCCGCTAATACACTTCATTTTCTCCTTTTCCTTCGGTTTCTACCATGACTGTCCCGTTTTCTTGTCCACTCCCACCTCTTCCACGTATTCGCTTCTTATTTATCCTTTTACTCGAACTCAGGCGGACGTCCTAATGCAAACACATTGTCGTTCCGTTTACCGCTTCACTGACTGTCCATCGCTATCTTTCCTCCTTTCATTACTTCAGTCTTGGCAATTCTAATGCAATTTCTTTGGTTTCGTATTTTAAGCGTTCCATATTCCTAATCTTCCTCAATATCGGGCGTAGTTTTCTGCTTAAATCCTATTCCGACTTGGCCAATTCTCCCTCTATGCTTCTATTCACCTTTTCAACGCGTTCGCTATATCTTTTTTTTCCGTCAATCCTCCGAATAGCCTCCCATTTTTCACTTCTTTTCCACCCATCCAATCCTTTCCTTTATTACATATATTCGTCCCATTTTTCACTTTTCCACCCATCCAATCCTTTCCTTTATTACATATATTCTTCGACGTGCATAGTTTTGTCCTATTTCATTTCGTATTAAGCGTTCCAAATTCCTAATCTTCCTCAATATCGGGCGTAGTTTTCTACATAAATCCTCCTCCGACTTGGCAAAGTCACCTATGCTTCTATTCACCTCTTCAACGCGTTCGCCATATCTTTTTTTTCGTCAATCCTCCGAATAGCCTCCCATTTTTCACTTCTTTTCCCACCCATCCAATCCTTTCCTTTATTACATATATTCTTCCAAGTGCGTAGTCCTGCCCTATTCCAACAAATTGACACCCTCTCGAACCCTTTTACTTAACTATTCATCTTGCATCCCATTTCCTACGTGCCTATTCCCGGTCGTCTTCCGCCGCGATTTTCCCATTTCATCCCCATTTATCTCTCGCCTTCGTCTCGTCTTCACCGTTCACTATAATTTCCCAGTCTTTCAATCCCTGTGTGTTTCTCTCTCTCCTCTTCGATTTATCCCCTAGCTGGGGCTCTCTCCTCGTTTCCTCCCAATATCGCCTGGGCCCCTTCGGTGTGGTGCTCTTCTCTCTGCTCTCTCCGGGGCAATTACCGCAGGAGCCGGTTGTCCTTGGTAGTCTTCCCACCTCTTCTCCCCCCCCCCCCCCTTTTCTTCTATCCGTCCTCCTCCTCCCCCATCCTTCGCCTCACGAACCACGTCCGGTTGGGTCGCCTCGTTTCTCTCTCCCCACTCCCCGACTCTTAACCATCTCGGCTGCTTCTTTTTATTTTAAACAATCTTTCTCTCCCCTCCGCCGTGCGCGTTTCCTCTCCGCCCTTTCGCTCCACCCCACTCCACCCCCCTATTTCTTTCTCTCTCTCTCCCCCTCTTCCTTCTCTTGCTCTCCCAAGCCACTCTGTGTTTGTTCTTTCTCCTGCTCCATTTTGTCTTTGATCATCTCCGGCTGAGGGAAAAGGGTGACGGGGACCTCTCTCCCTCCTCCTTTTTGCCCAAATTCGATTTTTCCCCTATTTATTGGCGTCTAACGCGATCCGTATCGATAGCGGCAAGGTTTAAAAAAATGTTTTAGTATAAGTAAGAGATAATGTGCAGCGGGGGAATGTTTACGCGATTATTAATTATGAAAAAAATAGAAGTTTGGGCCGGTTACTTTCGTATGTGGTTGAATCGGTCGCCTTTCGTTTGTTTTCGTTTGCGCCGCCGAGGTCGAAAAAAATTGTGGGCCAGTTATCCGTGGATGTATTGATTCGGTCACTTCTTTCTTGTTGTTGGGAGCGGCGATGTGGTTGCGTAAATACGTACTGGATAGTTATTTTTTTGTTGCGTGGTTGGAAGAAGTTTCAATCTTCATTCGGGAATTCTAAAATTATCTGAATCCGCGGGGCTAATTGGCACATGTCAGGGCTACTCCGCCAGTTTCGGCCTAGGAAAATGAAATTCGGTTTCGTATATTCGTGACGTTTATTTTTACATTATTCGTTATCTATGCGAGAAGAGTAATTTTTATGCATAAAGGACGTTGCTGCTTGTGAAATCATTCCATCGGTAAATTTCTAAATTTTACGGAAAGGTTAGGATAATCTTTCTCGAAAACATTTCATTACGGAAATGCGACAGCAATCTTATCCTTGGCCGCACGAACGGCTTAAATTATTTCGACATTCTTGTCTTAACTAGAGAAAGTCTTCAATTCGACAACTATGCAGTGGAATTAGGGTTAAGTATGTTAAAGTCAAATGTGTATTTGTTGTTCTTAAAGTATTTATTTATATTTATTCAACTGAGTGCATGTTCCTGCCACTGAACCTAACGATTAAGCTTCATAACCGAAAAACTCAATGGTATATTACTTTTACTTGTAACATACGATATGAAAGCACCATCTGAACTGATTTCTATTGCCCAAAATTTTCGGCTCTAGGGCCACATGGCCCACTTTCGTACTCATCGCAGACCACACGCAGACGATAACAAAGAGTTAAATTTTGGTCAAAATTATCTTACATGTTTTACATTTATTTATCCGTAATAGTAATAGAGACGTAAAGATAAAATATATTGTTTTTTATAAGTTTTTGTTTCCATTTTGCGATATATCGTGTCCTTTAATTGATAAGCTCGTGGCGTAACGGATGTGGCCTGTGGGCCGTAGTTTGGGCATCACTGCTTTATGGTACCTTCCATAGTTCATTAAATAATTTTGGCATAAACGTTTTGGAAGGTGTGTTAATATACATTTTCGGGCAGTCTCTTATTCTGGTAATGTTGCGCTTTATAAGTGTCAGGGTGTTACACAGTGGCGGATGCAGGGGGGGGGGGGCATCGGGGCACGTGCCCCCCCTGTCGTTATGGACAGGGCTCGAAAAATGCGGTCGCCCGCTCGCCAGTGGCGGGTTGATATTACCAGCTGGCGACATCTATTCGCATTAACAATTTTTATTTTTAAGTTTAGCTCTCCGCCGATCAAACCAACTTTCAAAGTAGATTCACCTGTCGCAATTGTCGTTGGAACGTCTGTGAAGTACGTAGTTAGCTCCGCCGTTAAAAAAGCGTCTCGATCGCCTCGCCTCCATAAAATAAAACGCACTGCGTATCTTAATTTTTTGTTTATTACCTCATTATTGTAACTCATGTTTAAATAACATTCTATGCATTTAATCTAATATTTACTATATTTCAACGTGTAATATCATGAAGAGATAAGCTAGGCTTAACTATAGGATTAGGTATGTACCTCCCGTAATCCGGCAATTTCCCTAATCCGGCTTCGATCAGGTCCCAGGGTTGCCGGATTAAGGAGGTTCAACTGTATTCGGGTCAAAATTAGAAATCTTCGGGTTGTCTCTGAGGAAAAGGTGGCAACCCTATTCCCGCATCACACGTAGAAACTTACAGGAACGCATGATAATGTTTGTTTGTTTATAGATTTTTTATTAAGTGCCCTACCTCCTCCCCTCCCGTCAAATATGTCTGGATCCGCCACTGGTGTTACATGAAAATGTAAAACGTGTGATTAAATGAGCTCCATTGATCGTTTGTACTAAAAATAGTTAATTTAGCGGAGAGTGTTTATTTATACTACTTACGTAGAATATGATTAGTAGAAAATTTTTCAAACACCGAACCATTTATCCAGATTATTTTATCATTCTTAGGGAGCGAAGGCATAAGCCACGCTTAATATGTCCGAGAATTGAGTTGGGTCATGATAACTAAGAGAGACGGCGCGAGCACCTTTCTGACTCTCTCCTTATGAATAAAAAAAATATTTTAAAGTTATTGAGGGTTTGGAGACCTGACCTAAACACCTGAGCATCTCTACCTCCTCTTAGCCTACTTAGCATACGAGCGCGCCCCCTTTCAAATGTCCGACGGTAACCGCAGGCAAAGCGCTTTATAGGCACTTAAAATATTTTTCGGTTCTTAAGGCGGTAATATACTGTGTGTATTTCAGAACGTATTTCTTATACTTTTGTTGGAAGTGCATAAAAAATCATTACAGATATGAGTTATTTGGCTTTTAGTTAGTTAATAGTGGACGTAATTTCAAAGACGGAAATTTCCGTGTGAAATGTTTGACGAAGGAAAGGGTTTTATGTTTTACTGCTGGTTTTTTTCTGAAAAAGAAAACGAATTACTCTTCTCTAAAAAACACGTCGTAAATTGTGATATTTTTTTAATCGGCACATTACTCTCTCTTTCCATCCATAATAAAATGTAGAAATGTATGCTTTCCGAAACATAATTGCTCCTTTTTATTCTAATTGAGAGAAATTTAAATCGACCAGTTTTTGTCACTAGTTACATATCTGACCCAAAACCTTCTTCACGGTGGTGATAATTTATTGGCCAATTTTATTGGTTTTCATCGACGTCGTGCGGACATTCTCCATGCTGCTATATACTTCTGTTATCGGTAGCAAAAATATTCTTGAGCCCAATCAATTTTTAAATTAATGAACTGGTTGAATGTTTTTTTTACGAGAAACTCATGGGAATTTCGTTTTTATCGAATGAAACGTGTCAGTGTAATAGATGGTAAAATGCAACTCGTTTGCAAACTGTCAATCCGCGTACTTTTCTTTACGATAAAATGGAAAATGCAACGTGGATAAATTAGACTCTGTTGGCACTCTGTCGATGTCGTGTTACTCATTTAAAAATATTTTAGAGCAATAAAAAATATTACGCCATATTTTTAATGCATTGGGAAAGTATAGAGGGTGTAACTCGTTAAATAACGTAATTATGAAACTAATTATGCCAATTCGTAAAAGTCGTAAAAAAGGAACAGATTTTCCGGATGGTCCCAATTTACACCCTAAAATTATCCCTTTTTTGCTCTTATTGGACCCGCCTAAGAGATCCGGAATTACCTATTTAAAGGTTTCTTTCTGAAGATTTCAACTCTCCCTGAAGAGTCATCCTTCCTAGCCACCATGTTACTTCATTCTTAAGCTTTTAACCCTTCCTTTCTTCACTCTATATTTATTTCCCCTCACTTTTTTCATCCTTAGCTCCCTCCTGTCCTTCTTCCACTCTTTTATCTTCGTAAATTCTCTCCCTCCCACCCTTGCTTCACTCTCTTCCCTTCTCTCGTAGCTCCCTTCTTCCCTCTTACCCATATCTACTCTCTTCTCTTCCTCTTTCCCTCTTCTGTTGCCTTCCTTCTCATCTGCCAACCTCTTGCTCTGCCTCCCTCCTCATCCTCTGCCCCCGCCTCTTCCTCCCTCATCCCTTCCTACTCCTCCCTTCGTATTCTCTCCCAAATCTTTCCTCCTTCCCTCCCCTCTCCCCCCTGCAATAATGGTACCTTCCGCTCCCAATATCCGGTCAATCTTCTCCATTCCGTCTCTACCTCATTCGATTACCATTCAATAGCCATTTAGCGGCGACCCTTTGATTGATCTTCTTTCCTCCCCTTTACTGTTTATGATTTATCCATGGCTCCTCTTAAGCCTTGTCTTTTCGATTGGTTTGTCGGCCGTTGAGGTATTTTATGAGAGGAGAGTTGTTTGGAAAAGCTTGAGGTTTCACCAAGGAATATCTTCAGGTATACTATGGAAATCGTTTTTTTTTCCTTGAGGAAAGTGCCGGAAGTTCTTGTAGGTGGTAGTGGGAGATTCACACTGATTGACTATCAAGCTATTTTAACCTCTTTCGATGTGGAATTCGTTTGGATGTACCAAGAAAAAAACTTAATTTATCAAAGCAATGGGCCTGGGGAATAAATACATCAATTTGTGACAAGAATTAACATTTAAGAAATGAATACATATTAATATAAAGTACATAGTCTCTTTTTAACTCAGATTTGACCAACGCGGATCTGATTATGCATGGCTAAATAAATTTGGCACGTATTTAGCCTACACGTGCATAAATTTAATTATACGCGGTCCTGAATTCAGCGCTCACCGCATATAGGCGATTCCAGAAAGTTCGTGGTCTCTGTAAATACGTTGTTATTTCTATAAGGTATCATATTTGCGCAATGTCATTCTACTCAACACGGCCTTTTACGAAAACGTCACCTCTGCGTTACGCAAGAGACTACTGTAGTTATCCAGAGGGAACAGTGAGTAAAGTACACATATTATACATTCAAGTAATTAAATATTGGAAACTTCACAAAACACTGTGCTTTGCGACGGTATGTACAAGGTAACGAGCTGAATGATTCAATCTTCAAATTAGCCCGATAATATTATGTAATCGAATTAATCTTCGACTTGACAGACAAGATATCTGTAGCATATCGCACTCGGCGAATGTGCAACATTAGTAATGCTCTCAGCGTGACAGACCGTGAACATCTCCTTTGCTCAAAGCCTTTACCACCTAGAGTTTTTGTTTTAAAGCGGTCGAGTTTTCGATCGTCTGATTGAGTCATCCGGGACATAATTTATGGCCGTTCCAGAAAGCCGAATCGAGTTTATCATAAAAGCGTTCCTTTCGATTTATCTTTAGGAATTTTAATCGGCTCCATCGAACACGTGGCCGTTGCCAAAATTTCGATTTTTTTTGCTAATGGAACGATCCCAATCTTTTGCGAGGGGCTAAGAGGGAAGGTTATTCGCAGCCGGCGCCGCGTAACGAACGAGGCGCTTTTTTTTGTTAAGTGGGCCAAGTCATATATCTCTTTGTCCGCCCCGGTGATGTTGGTGTGCTGTCTGGGAGAATATAAAGCCCTCTCAGGTGGTTGGATATTCAGAAGTGGCGCCGGTAAAGACGGCGACAAAGTGCCTCTACGGACACGCCTTTGCGCGGCGCCCAAGTGAAAATGCTACCCTCTTGTCTCCCACCCGCTTCGTCTGACCTCCTCCTCTCTGGGCGACCTTTCTTTCCGCGCCAACCTTCCGGAAGCTCGAGATGAGGAATTCGCTTTCCTTTCGTCGCCGTTATTTTTGGGGGACGAGATGGAAAAACTTTTCGGAAAGTTCTATTCCTTCACTTCCACTATAATTGATGCTAATAGTAGAGGAGTGTTTTTAATGTTGTTATTTTCAGGATGCAATGATTTCATGTTTCTCACGTTGCATCCATGCAGTTTTGAAAGCGTTATATTATACAGTAATTTAAACAATTCCAGTTTGGCGGAATAAGGATCGGGAAATTCTTAAACGGGGACGAATTATTTCTATTTTCTGTTTCATTAAAAAAAATGTTTTTGCGTTTAGGTTCCTTTAATAGAAATATGATAAACCGCCTTCAGGAGGCTATTTTGGTTAGTTTTGTGTAAAACAGCATTTTGACGACTTGGGATCTCAAAATCACTAGTGGAAAACAATGGACGGTCTTATCAAAACTGTAACGAAGAATAGACTTTCTCCGACAACAGCTTGGGAAGTATTCGTAGAACGGATTCTTGTTGAACTAATGGAACGTATTTAAAAAGTGCGACTCCGTAAACCACTTAAAAGAGTTTCATCGAATTAATTATAGGAGAAAGTTAACGGCTTTATAGAATTTGAACGGTAATATTACTGATACATAGGTACTTCATCGAAAACAACTTTCATGTTGAGTACCACAAGTCAGTTACCCATAAATATGCTCAAATAGACAGTTTAATTTCGCGTTGTATCCTAATGCAATGCAACCCACAAAACACACTTTGCTAGGAGTTTGCATCGTCCTTTTCGACAAGGCATAAATATGCGCAAATAGACAATTTAGTTTCGCGTTGTATCCTAATGCGATGCAACCCACAAAACACACTTTGCTATTTTTTTTTTCATAGCAGTTTGCGTCGCGTTTTTTCGACAAGCCCAGATATGTATATTTATATGTAATTTACAAAGAAACCGTTAAAATATTTACGTAGTTGATGCGAGAGGTTTGGTAAATATTTAAGTCTCGATCTTGGCCGCATGATGCGCTATCTTCGTTCTACGTTGTCGAAGCGAGAGAGAGAAAGAGAGGAAAAAACCGCTGACGACCTTGGGCTGCCGTGTATCCCTTCCAATTCGTCCGAGATGCGTCCCTCGTCATTATCCGCCGACTTCGTGACGTGTTGGCATTCCGGGCTCGGAGGTAAATCGACATGGGATGTAACACGAATTCGCGAATGCTCGAGAAAAGAGTATCCATCGACGGTTAAAAATTTCACGTCGTCTCCCAGATATCTCTCATCGTTCGTGGTATAGGTTATCTCTCGCCTCCTGACGATTTTCGCGTTTTTTCATTCGCGGTGTGGGTGTCTGTTCGACGAATCACTTTCGGCCATCGCTGACGGTTTTTGATGGCACGGATGGAGCTTGAAGGCACCACGACCGCAGCCGGGATTCCAGTCATGCGGCGGGTGAAAGTTGTCGTGGCGACTGTGACCTTTTAAAAGGAAGGCATTCGCATTCTTCAATCAGAAGCCGTTGAAGTCGGTATTCTCGCAATTAGATATAGAATCCTCTCCGGGCCGCAGCTTAATAGAAGGATAGGTTAGGTGAATTTTATGTCGGGATATCGTTTGGGGTGTAATTATATCGCGCCATTAACGAAGTCCGTGATACTAGTATTAAATCTTAATCCTCTTTGAAATCAAATGGGTGTTTATTTCAATTTGCCGGTTGCAAAGTCGAGGCTAGAAAAGGTCGCTGTTCTTTGAACGCATTAGTGATTATGCCTTGCCGGATAAAAGGAACGTTATTTTAACTCGTTCCTTTGCCTTATGCCGGCTCAACTGGAATTATGAAGCACTTTCCAGCAGAGACGTTGCTGTGAGATATGTGGCGCCTATGAGAAATTTTTCGGAAACACCTTAGTTGCGACGAGTGACATTTTTTCCTTTTTAAAAGAGACTAGTAGCATTCTAATGAAAAATGACTGTAAAATTTGGTCATTAAATGATTACTAATTTATGGGAAAATAAACTTATGGTACTTTTGTGTGAACTTTCGCCATACACTAGTTACGGCACTGCTTTCCAAAGATTCATCGATTAATTTATAGCTTTGCGAAATTATTTTCCAGCGGAATCTGGAAGAACCTCAATCACGCCCGATATTTATAAAAGTCTTTTTGGGTCATAAGCGAAAAGTTTATAAAGAATAATAGTTGACCGCTTTGAAATAAAAGAGTTGACTTCGAGACTTAACCATTTTGGCAGCAGACCTCCCGCAGGTGTAATTTCAAAGAATTCTTTATCAGAAACATATTTGAAAAACGCCAGGAAGTTATTGTATTTATCACCCACTGTCGCGGATCAATCCAAAATATTTATATTTGTATATATCCTCCTCCGTCATCGTTGGAGCTCGCTTTTAACATGTACGGAAATTACTTTTTCACATTATCCCCTTTGTTTTGCAAGATCCATATTAAATTCCAAATGTGTGTCATTGAAGGATGGAGGTCTTTGCTTACTTGGTTGAGCTATTGAAATCTTCGTCGGCGTTTCCTTACCGCCTTTTGGGATTTATGCCATCCGCACGAAAGAAGCTTTTTACGAGAAGGTATTAATTGCAAATTCCTTCTACGGTCGCGATATTTTTGTTAACCATTATAAAAATAGCCTTTAGGGCATACGTGTTTCTGTCGGTTCCGCCGTTCACCCGAGAGCTGCGCCGTAATTCTAATCAAAGGTCAGTTATTACATTGACCCATTTGTGACCCATTTGGTGGAACTCTTAAATGCGCACCAGTTAGAGGCCGAGTGAGAGGACAGACTCCGCTGTTAACACATGCGAAGGAAGAATAGCGTCCAGGAGAATTTTTTCCTTTCCTTTCCTCTCGCCTCCTTGACGACTGACGTTAATTGCGCATCAAGCACTAGCATTTTTTCATACCCTTCGAATCTTTTCGTGTTCTTGCACACGTCCACACGTCCGAGCCTTGAGGTATCTTGCACGCGTTTCAATCGATGCTTGCGTTTGCGTAAGTCTATATTGATATGTGTGTTTTGTTTTGCCTATTTCTGACAATTACTCGAAGAAAGTGATGGAAAATGAGTTGCCTGCTGCTGAAATAGTAATGCATATTTTGACATTTCTAGGTAATATATTTGGTTTCTATAATCGCTTAAACTTTTTAGCTTGGATATTTTTTAGGCTAATACTACGAGAAGAGGAGTAACGAGCGACGTTCTTTCTTAAATTTTTAATGGGAAATTTCCAAATAAAATAACTCTAATAGAATTTATTCGCCAATATGATATCAAATCGGATTGCTCTTATTCATGCTGTATCTGTCTTTCTTTCCCCATCTCGTGTTTCAACCACGTTTTAATGGAAGACTAGAGAGTCTGGTATTCCTACGTCTAGGGGAACAGATGGTAGAAGAAACCGGATAACTAAAAGAAGGCCGCATAAAAAAGTTCTGCAAGCCGAATAGGATGCTGGGATGAAAGGGTTGGACTTGGCCCTGAGTGAAATGAGTAGCTCAAAAGTTGAATGAGAGGGATTGGGAAGCCTTGCTTCAATTTCTTAGTTTTAACGAAAGTCGGATTTTGCTGGTATTTAATTTCTATTTATTGTGGATTATTGGAAAAATTCAGGTCGCAATTTCCGGCGAATTTATGGTCGCTTTGATTTTTTTTTACAAAAATTGGATAACTGATTGTAAGTAATGAAGAAAATATATCGATTTAACAATAAAAACATAACATCTTTATGAACCCAATAGAAACCTTCTTCAAGAGTGCGTTGAAAGCTCTGGAAATGATAAATCGATTTCAAAACCATGATTGGATGATAGCCTAACTATGGCCTAATGATCAACTGCAAGAGCTGCAGGTGATATATGAGCAGAATGGTATTCTTTAAGGATTCCGGGGGAAGTGCTAGTTTAGTTTATTATTGGAATCCATCTCAATGCATTTTATCCCCTTTCTATATTAAAATCTTCGACTTCGCTCAGAGAACTGGGATATTTTTAGATATCATTTTATAGGTCATTAAACATGTGTGCTGTTGAACTAGTTTGGTGGCTTGCTCTTACGTAAACTCTTTCGAGAAGTTGTAAAGGCGCGGAGAATTCAAATATTCTATGCATAAATATAGTATAAGCTTAGGATTTTAGGGTTGTACACGAAGCTTACCGGTTTATAAAATAGAAACTAAAATCATGCTAGTTTTGTCATGGTTTTCGGAAAAATAGTCAAGCCTGTTTCGTTTCTATTGATGTATGAAATATGCAAACATTGCAGGTTTTATGTCAGAGCGCTACTGTGTAATGGCTCAAGAAAGGGATATGATTTTCACTAGGCACACACACTTGTTGGAAAACCATGGTATGCAATAACGTGATTGTGAGAACCAGTTGTTATTTTCAGCTATAAGACAACCGTCGTCAGTGATGATTCATTCATTCATTCGTTAATTCTAAAAAAAGAATTAGAATATCCAGTAGGTGTATAAACATCGGTGACGAATGCTTTGTAACCATAAATGTGCATCTGGTTATATGGTTGTTGGAGAAACACGGTTTTTCAATTTAGATCTAAGAAATAAGGTGAGCTAAATAATTCTCTCTTTAAAATTTATATATATGTGTTCAGAAGCCGGAAATCTGTTGGAAAAGTAATAAATCGTATCAACACAAAATTTTAATTGGGTAAAACAATCGCATCTCATTAGCGATACGTGCTCCGACCGAGATGTATTACTTGAGACTTGCCACGTAATGGCTATTTAATCTCCATGGAAACAAGGAAGGAGGAAAGACGGCAGCAATCATCCTACACCGTCTTCGTATTTTTTCCCGTGTGCCTCCTAAATATAGCAAGAGAGCGAGAGCACTCGCTAGGTAGATATTATACCGAGTAAAGTGGTCGAAGAAGTAGGAGGAGAGAACAGATGAGGCGGCGAGGCACTTTTTTTCAAATACAAATCTCTCCGCATTGCTTTTTACGCCGGCGTTCGCAAGAGCGAACGGGAGAGTTGGCCGTGTGTAGCTTTAGCGACTCCGTAGCGGGCACGTGCCGCCCAAGTTTCACTTTTCCCACTCGCAAGTTTTTTTCCCTTCTCCCTCTACCCCGACGCAATCTCTCCGAAGGCTGGTTAATTTCTCCTTCGCCTCAGCTGCCATACTTGCCGCGGGGCTCCCTCGAGGGAGAGAGGCGGCGATGGAGAACGCTACGCTGCTTCTCTTCGTCGTGATGGTGAGATACTTCCGCGTTCGCATGCAAATATAACGGGGGCGACAGATAAAACCTTGCACCGACGCGTACACGGTGGGAAAATTATTGTCGTGATCAAGGGCGTGCGGAAGTGCATGGGCGAATCTTGACCAGTTGGTTTAGACGGCAACACCCAAATGTATCGATACGTTAAATAAGTTTGGTCCCAGAATGGTACCCTGAGGTATTTGGGGTAAAGATGGTTCCGTTTCTAAACGCTGGAGGTCTCCACAATTTGTTCTTTGTCGGCGTATTAATATCTTCCAGTTTCCAGGACATCAAAATTTTTAAGGTTTTGTTATTTAAAGCTCTAAAGTTCATAATCTTTTAATTTACTGAACATGATGAACTTGAACTGATGATGATCATTCGTCGAAACCGATCGCACATCTTATTTATATGGAAATAATACAATTTAAAACAGGCTATGGAATTAAAATTTTTAAAAATTCAGATTTCACCCGTTCTCTTATTGGGACTTGTAAGATTGTTATGTCCAATTTGAATTGCGACATGAAGAAAATTGTTCTCTTTTTGATTTCATATTATTTATTTGTTTTAAACTATGGTAAAGTATCTAAAAAACAGTTGTAATGTACTATAAAGGAATTAAGTGATACCATCAAGGAATTCATTTGCTCAAAGAGGATCGATTGCATTAATTTTCTTTCTCAGTTCAAAAAGCGGTGGAAGATTTTCCTATATCGATCCTTAAAATTGATAAGTTTTCTGTGATAATGTTAACCTTTGGTTGCCCAAGTAGTCATCAATGACGACAAAGAGCTCATAAATCCTCTACATTAATCATTCCTCATTTTTTTCAGCTTTCATATTCCCTTAATACGTATTTTCTACTTTTGCCCTGAAGGTTAAGCACCACGAGTCTTTGTTTTCTGCGGGTTTCATCGGTCTTTTTATTTTAGGGCTCAATCCTAATAGTGTGAGTGGTTTTCTAAGTGCTGCACCTTTGCAACGGCTGAGATCCCTCGCGGCGACTTAGTTTCTATAGCATTCCGAAGTTGACGTGGGAGGGAGGAGAGAGCGCGAAAGAGTACCTACATGAGAGGGCGGGGTAGAATGGGGAATTTGCCAATCCGCAATGCCGAAAGGGATGGATATATTGTCTCGTTATCTGGTAAAACTTCTCTGCAGGTGCGAGAACCTCGTATGAGACGAGCTGCTTAGCCATTGACTGCTCTGCATTTTCGAACATCGACAGGCGATATTTGCAAAGAGGATTTAAGGTTAAAGATACTATCTTTGAAGGTTAGTACGGCCTCATTTCCATTAATTTCATTCATACTAACGCTAGTTTTTTTTTGGATAAATCGGAGAAAGATTATTTTAATGGAATACACCATAGATTTCAACCTTTCTTGATTCACCGTCCACTTTTACTATATTTTTCTATTTGAAATATGTTCACCGCTCACTTTCCATAACACATTAACAATAAAAGAGCCCACCAAAATTAAAACGCCACTGGTGGGCGCTGTCTCTCACCTTGAAGACCACTGGAATACACAACCCATTAGTCATTAAATGGATGTGAAACCCAGATGCACATTTCGATTACAAATCAGCCATCATCAGTAGTGATTCACTGATCACAGGTTCTAAAAAAGTGACTCGATGATTGTATTTTGAACTATAATGGAAAGAGGATCGATTTAAACATGAGACATCATTGATTTATTAACGAAAGTATGTAATACATTTATAAACGCTAGAAATAAAAAAGTAGTTATTTATAATTTTCGCTTCAACTCATCGTAGTACAATAAGGAAAGCACTTGGGAGAGAAAAGAGTACAATTATAGCCATTTTGGGCCAACCGTTTTGAAAAGTTTCACGTGAGCAAACATTGTCGGTGATGTAGGTCTCTAAAATAAATTTTTGAAATTGTAATGCCTATGATAAATATATCGTAGTTTTATTAATATTTGGATTGACGCTGGAGAGCACCATTGGAGATTTTTAGATTTTGTTGAATTAATAGTGTTATAAAGCTGCTGAGACTAAATATTTAATAAAATTGAAGCAAACTATACGTTTCCTGTAGTTTTTTTTGTTATATAGCAGTAGGTACAACTTGGGCGGTTTTTATATTAATTTAAAAAGCGTTAGTAATTCTACTCGTAATTTAGTTTCTTGACATTGTTTTATTTGCTACTTCGTTCAGAAGAAAACTGTAAAACTTTATAGTGAGAAGTTACATATAAAAAGTGATATTTTTACAATAAATTGATCGGATTGAGTTAAACGTAATGATATGTGAAGGTACTGGCGAAACAAAATTTATCGAGAGAAGATTAGCGGGAGAAAATGAAAGTTGGCGAGTTCCTTTATGATCTTGTAAAAGTAAAAAAAGATGGTATAAAAAAGTCCCAGCTCCGTTTTATAGGGTTGACTTTCCATCGAGACGTTTTCACCGCCGATCGCGAAGATGAAGATGATAATTTCGCCGAAGTGACTCAAAGCGCACGCCAAATAAGAGTGCGCATGCGTACACAAAGACGCCATTTGTGCTAGAGAGATCTCTTTGAACGACTTAGAAAAAGGGGTCGCTTTTGATGGCGGAGTCGATTGGTGGGGGTTAGAGGTAAACACCTGAAAGAAAAGAGACCGAAGGCAGGGAAAAGAATAAAAAACGAAGGATATCGTTTTATTTTGGAAAAAAATCATTCGCTGTGGCTTGAGGACAGGTTTTAATTAACAGTAAAATAAAGTAGTAAAATTTAAATAACAACCTCATGGCTGGAATCCAATTGCAGATGAAGAAAATGGCTTCGAAACGATATGAAAACCGGATATAAATTTCGGCTACATAGCAGGCGTCTTCATTGGTGAAGCATCGCTCGTTTATTCTTAGATAGACGATTCTAGGAATAGTGGATCACCACTGACAACGAGAACGGCCGGTAGGTATGTAGCCGAAGTGCGTATTTGTTTTGTCAAGCAATTGTTGGCTATTGGAGGCTTGTTCAGCGTCACTTAACTAACTGCAAACAAATCTTAGACAAATCCTATACCTTTCCTAGTGTACCTACCGATAGGTAGCGACACCGTTGGAGTATCTCAACCCCTCCCGCCACCATCCTATCGTGCGTTTGATTTAAGACAAATATTTCTTTTTTGCGTTCCTGCTTCTCCTTATTTACGTACGCGCGTATTTTATTTTTGTATCCTGTTCGCCCGGTATGCACGCACTCTGCGGGGTCGGTTTCTTGCTTGGTGTTTTTTTTTTCTGTTAGCAGGCCGGAGAGATCATTGGTGCGTAATGGCCCGAAAGGCTTTGCGCATGGCAAGTAGCCCAAGCTGCTTCTCGTAGACTTTATAAAATCCCCTTGTGTGTGTGTGCTCTCTGTACCTGCCGCCCACTCCTATCCTCGCTCCACTACTCTCCCTCTTCATGGACACGAGGTCGCGGCGTGTTCGCTTCGGCCGTGTTTCTGGCATTGCTCAGGTGCGGGGCGAATGACCGATTTTTTTCATCGCTTTTGATGTATGTACCTGTCCCTCCCTCTACAGCCAGCGGCCTTCCCCTTATCTCTCTCTTTCTCTCTCTCTCTCTCCCTCCCTTTCTCCTCCCCCTCCGCAAGCATCGCCGGGAAGGTTTTGTAAATCGCGAATAATTAATCGTCTCTTTCGCGTGTACCGGGAGAGTTCTGTTTGCGGGCGACTGTCTATTCTGTTATTGGATACTCGATAAAACACGTTTTCTCATCGGACGGCGAAGATATATTCCTTGGAGTCGAGCTCTGAAAACAGGTGAAAAGTGCTTAACACTTATGATTTGCAGAGGTAATTAATCCACACGATGCTTTTTTTTGGAAAAATGCTCAGAATAGAATGAGGGCACATTGTATTAATTTTTCACACCTTGTTATATATTTCAAAATTTTTGAATTTATAAATGTCTTTAGTGGCACTGTCTTCCATTTCTTAAAATTCGCAAGGAATTTTTGTGTAGATTAGCATTTTTTAATGTCACCCACTAGTCGTCCTGCGGTCGATTATCCTAAGGTTGGCTTCATTGGAGTCATTTTAAGGGTACAGGAGTATTCTTGACCATCTGATTCTATGCTTTAAGGAACCGACGATAATGATTAACAATTAAAACCTACCCACCTGAATGGTTGAATCGATAAGGTTTTTGTTTCGATAGCAATTTAATGCCGTAATGAAGCAAAAGCGACTGCTTCTTCATTAGCAACTCTCCTCGAATATTTTAGTGACATCGATAGTTTTAAATCAATGCAATGGTTCCTGGTTTATCAGCATTTTTATTGAAAAACTTTGCGAGCAGATTTAACGAGCGTAAAACCGAATGACTTATAATCTTAAGGATAACGATGTAAATTATTATGGCTACAGTTTTTTTTGTTACTTTCTGATAGCTATTCGTGTGGGAACGCTTCATCATGGACTTCGCATCGTAAAAGATTACCAGCTCAATCGAAATCCGACGTTAAATGATGCACCGAACGCAATTTGGGTGCTATAAAGATCGATCGTACGTCAAGCTGTCTTACATCGAGATATGCTATATTAGGAGGAGGAGCGTCCGAGAAATATTTTCTTTATATTTTTTTTCTTTCTTCAACTTGTCTCTTATCGCTCCTTTTCGATCCTTTAGTGCGCTCTAAATTCTTTCCGATCTGTCGGGAAACATCTGTCGGTGGTTTGGGATCTTATCAGTTCTACTAATCTTCGCGCGTCGGATGCCCGTGAATTGAATTTTGATTTAATATTGCGTTAATATTCCAATACTAACAGATTCAGGTTCTGTAGTTCGATTTTGTTTTTTTATTTAAGGTTCTTTCAACGAATTCTCGCGCAAGAGTGAATAATTGAGCTCACCTCATCACTGGAATCGAATTGATGACCTAGGCAACATCTGTTGTCATAGGACAGTTGAGTTTCAGCCAAAGAATAGTCGCCTTCAGTGGTATTTCACCGACCGTTGTTTCTAAAATCTTGATACAACGGTCAATGAATTATTTTATTCAATTGTTAATTAAGGGCATGGTTATAGTTAATCATTACTGTACCAAGGCTTATGTTTAAGTGTTTTTGACGTTTCTTTTGCTGTTTTCTGATTATAGTAAACCACGAAGCATTAAGTCGCTTTAAGTTTGTTTTATCTACTTTATACGGGCAATGTTTGTACAGGATGTCCTAATAGTCGCTTTACTTTAGCTGTTAAAATTGCAAAAATTAAACAATATGCTACATTTGTTGTATATGTTGCAACATATATGTATATATATTATTGTATTTATTGACGTATTTATGGTTTATTTAGTACCAAATTATTTATAATGAACAAGAACATCGGTATGAGTTTTCCATAAATTCCTTTACCGCTGGGTGAAGTAAACTACTATTGCGATTTGGTGTTTTTACTGTCGCTTTTTTTTTTATGGGGTGAAAATGAGTGACCAGGTTTCTTTTTATACACGGGGGTATGATTTATTTGTATTATTATCCAATATTAACAACTGGGACTGAAGGAACTTTCGGGACACTATATGCACGTACGTGTATATGAGTATGTTTATATGTATCTTCAAACTTGAAAGGTTCAGTTTCGTGCGTCTTTCGCTTATGCTTACCCAGGAGCGAGTTCCTTCAACCCGCCACTCTCGCCCTCTCCGAGAGTCGTGGAGGGAGTTGGAATAAGGTGGTGTTTACAATTGGCGAATCGAAGTATGGAAAAATGGCCGCTTTGGGAATGCGGTAGCTGGGATTTCCGCGAGAGACAATAATAATCCCACTACCCCGACCGCTTTCTCTCATTCCTCGGCCCCTCCGGGAGGGATTTCAATCTCTCCGGAAAAGCTCGAGCAATTCTCTTGTGCGCTCAAAAATTGCTTCAAATCCGTCGTATCAACCCGTTTCCATTATTAGAATTCAAGAAGGTAGGATATTAAATCCTTTTTTCTCACGAAAGCCCCGTCGGAAATTTCGGGCCGGTGGCTGGGATTGGAGTAAAAAATGAAAATTGTAAGGTTAACACGAAAGTTTAAAAAATGTTTTTCCGATAGCCAATTAAAAGACGAGAAAGCCAGGTGATCATTCACGCTGCAAAGCCGTGGAGTGCTACTTTTTTTAGAATCGCCGCTGATGACGGCTACTTTGTTACCGAAATGCGCTTCTAGTTTTCGCCGCCTTCTATATGGCTATTGAATAAATATAGCTATAAGGTGAGCTCTATTATTTGTTCTTGAATTAACATAAAAATGTTCGATATTAGTGTTTTACGGTTGCTATACAAACCATTGGCTTTTTTTTGCGTTCCAATAAGTTAAATATCGAAGGATTGTTTTATTTGAGACTTTCTTATCGTACAGAAAATTTCATCCAGGAAAAAGTGTAGTGCAGTGGAAATTACTGCGTTAAATAGTTGTTGGATATAAGCTGACTGAGTCGCATAGTAGGCTTTGAAATCTGTTAGAAAGCGTAGTTCGTAACAAATGAAACCAAGCATACGAAGCGTTTTATTTCGTAGAAACGTCCATAAACATCCGGAATGTGACAGCTTAGAAAGGAATACTCATCTCATATTACGATGGTTTTCTAACCATGAAAAGTTATGAATACGTCTTGAATATTTATCGTAGATTAATAATTCTTGCTCGTTAAGGATGTTTAACGTTATAACCAAGCAGTATCATATTTCCTAGAAAGAAGGGGAAAGCGTACGTTTTGTACTTGGTCGTCTTTTTTCTTATTTCACGAAAAGTTATTGGCTTAATGAAGAATATGAAGATGATCAGGTTTTAGTACTAGTAAAAGCATCGCTAAATGGTCGGTGACTTGATCCATTAAAAGAGAAATTTAGGTCCCTCATAAATTATTAATGGTTTCATCGTTTCTAGCTACCATGCCGAGAAATTTCTGCAAAGAAAACGTTGCTACTAATGATGAGATTTAGAATTTCTCTAAAACGATATTTTTTCATTTAAAGTTAATTTCTTTATTGCTAATAGCAAATGTGAATGAGGTGGACGTTTTACGCGTTTACAGGAGAGCTTTTAAAAGTTTATATTAGCAGAACGAGAAGATATTTACACCCAACGAATGCTAATACAAATGACAGTCGTTTCTCATTTAGTTACTAATCTGAAGTTGAGACATACCCGCTGCGTAGAATTTAATAATTCGAGCAGAAAATACCTTCCGTGATATCTTATGCCGAATTCGGTGGAATTAGCCGTCGGATATTCGATTCAATTCCGGAAAACAGAAATTTTTCCCCAGACGCCACTTTTGTATGCTGTCAATTTGCGGGACACTTTTTATCCGACATTTGATTTCGGTCGTTAGAAAAACCAATTCGTAAATGAAAGCGTTAGATGTTTATTGTGTCGAATTTGCATCCATGGTATTTCAAAATCATTTATGGGAACGGGATTCATGCCGCCTTGGAAGTCTTCGAAAGTCTCAGGCCCATTGTTCCGAGAGACATGAAGGTTTATTTTCGGCTCGCAGTGTCTGCATTGGCCTGAATTTCTCGTCCTCTCTTCCATTAATAACTTTGGCTTCAACTTGAACAAATCATGCGCCGTGCTGTTTGAAGCAAGTCGGGACGACAGGAGAAAGCAATGCCTGTGCGCTTGCATTTAAAATTAAACCGTCGTACGTCGTCGTCATTATCGTCCTCGTTTTTGGTCGGCTGTCTTTTCCTAGCCGTGTTTGTTTTCTAAGTTGGTACTATTGTGTTCCATATTAAATTCCGTTTCGCAGGTTTTATTTTGGTATACATTTTATTAAAATGGGACGACGAAATGTTCTCCTTCGTGGCATATGCTGATGCATCTTAGCTCATTTAAATATGGATAATGCTAACAAAATATAGATTATTCTTATAAACTTCAAACGAGCTAAAGACTATTCAAATGTAACTTAAAGTGAAAAATTTATTGCTTTTTGTGTCAGATGTCAGCGAACCCGGAGCCATCTAGATGCATGTTTCCCCGAAATATTGTTTACGATATAATGAGTGTAATATATAGTAATTAATATTCGCGCGTACATGAAATTTATCTTATTCGAGTATTTTAGGCAAAAATAAAGAATCTAATTCACGTTAATTACCTCGTAATGCCAAGCAGCATAATATTAGTTTTATTTCATGGGTAATTTTAATGTCGTAAATTATTATCGAGTTAGGTTATGTTGTTTAATGTATCTGTATTATGACAACTAGATCCTCCATCAACTAATGTGACTAGGGAAAATACTTCTTCCCGCCCAAACGAGATTCTTAACCCACCGGTTATCAAACCGGTTGATTTAGTCGAATTCAGAGGAATGTTTTCGAGTTCAATTCCGTGGTTTAGTCCGCGACATGCCGAGGGACAGATCTGTTTGAACAGCGGAGGAGAAAAAATAATAATAAAGGAGAGGGTGCTTTCGTGCGGATGGAATTTTGAACCACCGCGAGCACTTTTCAGTTTCGGGGTCCACGTCCCACTTATTCCGGTTCCCGGGGACTGGAAATAGCTTTCGAGAGAGAGAGAGAGGGAATGCCCTTGAATGTTCTAAAAAGGACGTTGATCCGGGACTTCGTTTTTCCCATTGCCGAATTTGCAGATGCTTGTTAAAACGTCGGGACTTGGGAGTCGTAAGAAATGCGCACGATTCTTCAGAACATTATTCTGGCACAAGACAGTAGCGCAGATGTTCTTTTTAAAAGCCGCTAATTTAATTGAAATGATGATTTTTATATTGACGATTTTTATGTAAGGCAATGAAATTCTATAAATGGCATCGGCTTCATTTAATTTCTAGCTTTATTCAACCATAACAATGCTATGTTATTAGTTTGTGATTTGCTTACAAATAAATGTTGCCTACGAAAATTCCTTGAAATGAATGAATTAATCATCTTCCATATAATTGGTCGCATTTTATCTTCAATGTAATTTTCTTACCCTACTTGAAGTTGGCAGACATTTTATTTAAAAATTAAGTGGTGAATTGTAATGTTTTTATAGCCAAGTTTGATTTTGAAAAATATGTCTCACGGGACGTAAGTAGTTGTGCAACATCGGATTCCATTATAAAAATGTATTTACTTGGAAAATTTCCGGATGAATTACCTATCTCAATTATTATAATTAGTACCACAAGGATGAATGTTCGTACTGGAGGAATCTTTCGTCGCTTTCGAGCATTGTTAGTTTTTTGGAAAGGTTCAGAGAAAATGCGGATAAAAAGCGAAAGAAAATTTAATGAAAAAATGATGGCAGTATTTACCTACGTGGTATTCGATTCACTTTTTGTTTATACCTTTGAAAGTGTAAATTCTCAGTAACCGTTGCTGCATTGTTGTCTGAAAAATTCGAGAAATCATATCTATTTTCTGTGTCAAAGGTCAATGCGTAAATGCTTTCCAGTTGATCTAAGAATTGAGTGAATGGAAATATTGTTCAATGTAAATAAAAGTAATTAAACTTGTTATACTCTTTAAATGCCAAGTTTTTGTTGCACTATTTTATAGAAAGTTGTATCGATGAAATCTATGAACTCTTTCATTTCCATTCTGTGAGATGTTTATCGAGTGAAGTTATTTTTTTGAAGAAATTATTCATTATGATGCGATTAAATTCATTGAACTCCTGTTCGTTTAATTTTCATTCATAATTTTGTAAAATTCAAGTCTCAGCACTGATTTACTACCGAATTTTTGTTACGTCCTAGTTTGCAACTATTTATTGATAATTAATACATATATTTAAGTAGTGCTTATATAATGGTCCATTGTAAAATCCCTTGCCCTTAATGGGGCATCTTAAATATATGCGAGAATAAAATATCTTATTCATTTGAATTTTAAAGATAAATGTAATTGAAAAAAAAATATACAGATTATATGAGTAACCAGTTGTAATGAGTCCTAATTCGATTTTTTTTATCGTTTTAGGTAAGACCGAATTTCAATGGGTATACTCCTCTAACACTGGTCTTTCTTCATGAACGTGTGCACATGACGATGGAGAGGTTGAGCTACCCGCCACTCTGAGAATCTACTTCGTAGTAAAGGTTTTTCATTGAGTTTTTTATATATGCATATTTCTTCCTGACGACAAATTGCACAACAAGCTCCCGTATTTTAACTCACGTGCGTTAATTAAAATTTTATTTTATTTAAACTTTTATAAGTAACTTATACGAGAGTTTTTATAATAAATGTTTAGTAAAGTATCCATTTCCTTTGAATTGATTTTTACTCGAATCTCAATTATAGAAATTGTGGTTACATAGAAGTTAATGGTGGAAAATGAATTGCACTTAATCTGGCGTGAAATTCGGGAAAGTTTTACTCTGGAAAGTAATTTTTTCAGCATCATTACTTTTTTCGATGTGATGTATTATTGCAGTTGTAATCGCTTTCGTTCGTTACCTGATTACTAGATCTTCAAGGAAGAATTAAACCCTAGGAAGAGACAATTATCGGGAATGACTTTGCCTAGAGAGTCCATAGAGCGTGTTATTGCATAGTAATAAACTTGGCGGCGAAAGTAATTAAGAGGTAGTGTACTGGAACATCGTCTGTTTGATATAAAAATAGAAACGATATTTGATGATCTTGGTCGTCCTGAAATGGCTGTTGAGTGGAGCAGTGTGCTGTAGAATATGTAGCCTTTTGCTGGGGGAAAAACGTACGTAATTTATAATTTGGTCGTAGGATAGATAACTGTGTCAAAATGCAGTTACGACACGTCTGTCTGTCGAAGCTTCAAAGGTCGCTTATTATTTATTGTCAAAGCAAATAATAAACGAACAAGCAAGCTAGTCTCTATGAATGACCCTCCAAAATAGAAACGTAATCTTTTATTTTTCGTTTTGAACGTTCAGCCAATTAATCAATCGAAACGCATTAGTTTAGGGGACCTTAATTGGTCGAGCTCGACTTTTACGGTGTGGATCCCGTTACACTTTTCCTCACTGACCCTAAACACCTGTTCGATGGACCGCCTCGATAACTCTGAAAAAATTACTTTCGTGTCACAAGTTTTATTTGAATAGAAATTAGAAATGGTTTTCTAAGTCGTCGCCCCGAAGAGTCGAATCTGTCACATTTCTCGGTGGATATAACTCGCCCCGTAGATTCTTCCGGAAATGAATCGAGTCGCTTTTCATTCCGGTTTCTTTTGGAACGTTTTCTTTTTCAAAGGCGGATGTGCGAAGACGTCGCGAGCCGGCGGACCAGTGACAAGCGTGCCCAAAAAGTGGCGTGCGAATGAATTTGCGTGACTAGATCAGTTTTATCAGCCAGTTATTCTCGATTGGTGGATGTTCGATTAAAAGCAAAACTGTTGATGTAGTCAGAATTGTTTCTTGCGTTTTCGAAAAAAAATCCTTGTTCCAACGTGTTCTGGAATGAAGGTTCGTTACAAGATGTCAGTTTTTGTGCCTTAAACAGGAGAACTACTTGTTAAATTTTAGTTAATGGTTTTGTATAAGGTGTGGACGAAAATAAATATCGATGTTTATATTACTGTTGAAATTAATATATAATTCCTTTTAACTGAATCATTAGGAGTTAATGCATTGCCAATATATATACAGTTTCGTTTGTAAACATTTCTTAATTCAAATTTAGCATTTACGATAAAGAAATTTTTCTGTAATTGTAAGCCTGTGTTCCACCTAATCTCTTGCAAAGCAAATATGTATAGCATTAGGTATAAATAATATCATCGAAACGTGCTATAAGAAAAATTATTCTTTCAGCTAATCCACGTTTTGCGTGGAAATTATGAGGAATGATACTTCATTTTGAAGAGCTTGAAACGAGCGATACTTACTTACTTAGAAAATTAATCTCAAGACAAACTCGCGTATGTAAAACGAAATAAATGAATTGTAAAATATAATATTTATTATAAAATTTCGAATTAATATTGTAAGGTAATTTTATGGAGCTTTGATTTATAAATACTTGTATGCTTTATTTTGACAACTCCAGTCAGCTATGCCATCGAAGGTATCATGGTTTTCGCCGTTTGGATCGCTAAATATCAAAACTCAATTTCCACGCGTTTCGCGATTAAGTGCGAGGATTTTATCAGCGATCGTATTTCAGAAATTAAAATGGATTCGGAGTTATACGCGTATCTTTTTCACGCCAATCGGCAGGCCGAAAATAAATTATGCTTCTCTTAACTTTCAATACTCGAGCGCGAAATTCTCCCCTTTGATAATTATCGTGAACCGTATCATTTATATTATTTCTCAGATTTAAAAGTTTTTTTGAGGTCGTCTCGCGCTGATTGCGTTCGCAGTCCAACGATGAAAGATTGGGATTCCGTTTTCGATTGTTATTAACAACTGGAATTCCTAATTCAATATAAAAATCTTTCGTAGACCGGAATCTCCCTCCCCCTCCTCGAACGAAGGACGGCCGGAGTTTTTCTCGGGTAAATAATTGAAATAAAATAAAACAAACATTTCTCGACCAATTAATAAAGTCCGACCCAATTCCTTGTTTAGGAATGGCCCTTCTCTCGCGCCGAAAAAGCTGTTTCTTTCCGTTCGGAACGGTTCCACGCAACATACGTGGACTGGAGGTGTTCCGTATTAGGCCGCTCGCTTTTTCCTTTTTTTTTACGACTCTGCTTCCCCTCCTCGCACTTTTAGCTCCGGGCTCTTGATGTCTGGGTCGACAAGAGACACGGTCAACGAAACAGGTGTTCTTAGATGCGGATTTTAATTTCGCGATTTTGCGGTTCTTTTGGGTCGATGGAATCGGAAAGCACAATGCAACTATACGTGAAGTTGAATTCTTTGATCGTGTAAGCGTTTTCGAGCATAATGAATCGATACCGTTAATCTTTCTCAGTTGACTTCAAAGGTGGAAAATATAAGTCTGATTTAATCGGGAGAGGTCAGTTTTGTTACGCTTTCGGGATTTTAGCAATCTTTTAATTTCAATAAACGAGAGAGCAAACGTTTTCGATTTTGTTTTATAAACCCCGAATCCCGTTGTAGTAATTGTATTTGAAATAAGTGTTATTTTTTGTGAACTATACGTTGCCATTTCGTTTTTAACCTATATATGTTTCTAGAATTCCTCTCACTTTCATGGCGGTTTAAATCTTTTCATTTGTTTCGATTTCAGAAATTTAATTTGCGCTTCACATTTTGTGAATTTTCTGGAATTAAAGAAAATTGAGGAAGGTATTGTAAAATTTTTCATATTACGGTTAGCTATTCAAAACAAATCCCTCTAGAACGATGTGTTGAATGTATATTTTTCGTCAATTTCGTATTATATATTATGCCACATTCAGATTATTTATTACACAAAGGTAACTATTTAATATCGAACTATCCATATCGAATGTATTATAACATGTGGATGTATTTTATGCATATTTTCAGTTTGACTGATAAAGGTAGAAATTATCAGTACATTAAGCTCAGACGGTCATAGCTACTCAAATGTCACTGTCACTTGTCAAAGCTTTTCGTCACCTTTATTCAAAACGTGCGATAAGTGAGTTTAGTCCGAGTGCTAACGCTTCCGTTGTCCTTTTGCTCGGTAATGGTTCTATACATGGGATATCGTCCCACTTACGGCGAGATGCACCGTAAATAAAAAGCCTCTCTCGGTCGCTCCGCGTGCTCGGTTACTTTCCGTTAGGATTCTCCGAGAACTGCGTAACGTTCGGCATCCCCTGTCACGAGTCGACCATTTCCTTCCGATGAGGGCAAAAGAATGACCTTTCGTTCGTTTTCTTCTAAGTAAAAGTCTGTGTTGCCATTCCGAAAATGTGTTTTCACGTTATTTTTTCAGTTAAGCTTAAGAGTAACTTGGTCGAGTAATTGCGCGGGATGATTTTTTTGGGTTACTGTGGTTATGAATTTGTTTGTAAATATGAGGATAAGATCGATAGTTTAGTTTTAGCTTCATTTTGTAATTTAAATTATAATAATATTGACAAACTATGTTTCTCCTACAGTCATAAAAAAGGTTGGGATAATCAGATGGGTATTTTGGTTACAAATAAGTCATAAGTGGTAGTAGATTGTAAACATTATTTTTTAGTTTTTTAAAATATGCTATAGGTGAATTGCCGTTGGCGACCACTGATTTATAGCTTGCAGAAGCATAGCTTGTTAGTTTGGTTTCAACCATTAGGTGAACTCTATAATTCTTTCTTGATTTATAATAAAAGACAAACTAATAAAAAATCATATTAAATGTTTTTAATTCAAAGGTCATTCGAAATTAAAAATCTTTTTTTAGATGTCTTGGCTGATAATAAATACGTAAAAATTAAAGCGGTCACTTTGAGTATCAAACTCAATGCTGTAAAATTTAAAGATTTTAATTAATGAACACGAAGAGTGTATGATGGATCACAAAATAAAACTAATCCTTACGGTTTCGAAAGTGTTTTTTGGGACAGCCTGCATATTTCACCCGTTTCTTAATTGGGCAATTTAGGGAGTTTTTATCCATTTCCCAAATTAAATTGGGAGTTTTGAAGGCGTTCTGCTCGACCTCTAATTTCCTTTCGGTTCGTCAGTTAAATTCCGGCCCTTCGTTCTTTCATTCACATTTTCGGACCCGCCAAGGCCGAAGGACGGGTACTTCTTTTCGTTTATAAGGTCCTTGGGACGGAGTAGGAAAAAAAAGTGATTGTGTGGGCTTATGACATTTCCGCAAGTCAGCAACGCGTGTGAGATAACGAGACGGACCTTGCGCGGGGGAAGAATCGTTCTTCTCTCCTTGTTTATCCGCGAGTTTTTGACCCACGCCATCAGAGAGTGGGTTAACAGTCCCACGTCAAAGAATGCTCGTGAGATTCTCGAGAATCATTATAATATATATATATTTTTTTTAAAAATCGAGATCAAGGAATTTGGTGAAAAATTGGAATTCGTCTCGAAATTTTCCGGAAAATTCGTCTTATCTGATTTACTGTCGCGTTTGTAGGTTTTCGTTAACCTCGCAACGCGGAAGAATCGTCGACTTAATAAGCACCAAGATTGCTGGAATTGTCTTCTGTCGTGCTGTATTGTGTAGCAGCGAGTTCACCCCCACTCCCAAGTTGAAGGATATGAAAATTATCTCATTTTAACGTTCTTTTGAATTTTAATAGCCCGATTAGAATTCTTACAGGGACGCACTTATTTATTTTTGGGAATTATGCAAGATTTTTTGGAAAGGATTATTTGATTATGCAATTCCCCCGTGGGCGATTATATGCTAACCTTTTTAAATCTTACGCCGAAGTCCTTCCTATATCCTTGTCCTTGTGTTTATTCGGTCACTTTCCTACGAAATTCAGCCGCCTTCAGATTTACGATCGCCCGCTTACTTTCCATAACAGTAGATTGTATAACTACTTCGTGTAAAGTTTATGAATTATTTTTTTTTTAAAAAGGGTCATGGCGTTATGGTTGGTTTATTAGATGAGCTAACCGAAATTTATTTTTTAAATAGAAAAAAGTACTGCGTAATAAATCTTGATTACTAATGAATATCCTGGCGTCCTTCGGTAAACCAATATATGTGACGTCTCATTTGCGAAAGAATATAAATGTCATCTTTAATTGGAAGATGTGTTTTGCATATCATTTCGAGAAATTTCTATAAATAGCTAATTTTGTAGGAAGTGAGAAGGTTTTGGGCCAAAAACAATTTATAATCGTAGCATCCTGCAGGTAGACGTGTTTAAATACCTATGGAATATACCGGATAAGCTCACATTTTTGGGCACTATTTCGCGAGCCTATTTATAATTTGCAAACTTCATAAAACGGTGTTTTTAATTAATATTTAGCAGGCAGAATTTTATGACGATAAATTTAGATAAATATAAATGAATACGAACTACATAATGGTAAATATTATAAAAGTTGAATTACGTACGGGTGCGTAGTTGTACTAATGGCGAAAGCCACAGGCCGGCCTTAGCCGTAGATGACGTTTAATTCCTTGCGTCGATCCTCGGATTTCGTATTCGTCGAATCGCAGTGAGGACATTTTCAACGAGGTTTTTGCACAGTCGTCGTATCTTTTCGCGGACGATCGGAACTCAAAAAACCACGCATCCCGCTCTTCATCTTTTCCGCCGCGGGTGCGAGTAAGTCATCCCGTCGCTTATTATTGAGGAGGATAATCGAGGCACGTTTTGCTCTCTCTCTCTCTTTCTATCCCAGAGAGTGCATCACGCGTGCCGCGACGTGTTCGTGCCCTGCGAGACAAGAACGTGCTCCACCTTAGGGATCTCCTGCAATACCGCTCGCAAGGAGGAGAGTTTCATTCAGACGATCTCCACAGGAAGGAACAGCTGCTCCTTTTTCCCTCTGTCTCACTCGGAGGAAGGAAGTCGAACCATTACTTACACCAGTAATAATATATAGAACATTGTGGAACAGTTATAAAGCTCTCTCTCGATTTACCGTTAAGGCAATCATCGGTTTCGAAAACGAAAAAAAATTCGCGATAGTTTTCCTGGGAAAAAATTTGTAAAACGCTATATCGGTAACGTCCTTTGAATCGTTAAAGTCGTAACGTTTTTAATGTTACGTGATGATATTAAAAAGTCAGGCAAAATAATTTATTTTTGTGGAAAGGTGTTTATTAATTTACGCGTATTAGTTCTTCGTTATTTGCTATTAACGATCAAGTTCATCCTATTAATATTTAAAAGTATCTGTTTTTAGGAATATAGGGAGAATCGATATTTTTCACAATCGTATTTATTATTTCAACTCAATTTTTTAAGTAATCATTGCCGCATACGTTGTCGAGGAGCTAAAAGGGTCGTGTCTTTTATCTTTCGAATTCTGAGGTAAAACTAAAAGAAAAGAATTGAAAATTTCAGTTTTGCAGTTTTTGCACGTTTCGAAGTGAAGAAATAAACCCACCATTTTTCCCACTTCACTGTTCCACGCTCCAATTACCGTGCTTTGTTTGCGTTTTTGCCATTTTTTTAAAGTAGGGAGATATAAATGTATACTATAACTCTCTCGGATAAATACCTACTAGGGAAAAGTAATGACCGACTAAAAAGTCGTTCGACTTTCAGATCTAGGAGTAAGTTTAGGTCCCTTACGGTAAAAATTTATATCCGTAGAAACTACGTGAATTAATATTGAGAGTATCGATCACCATGAATGTCTGTGCCGATATCATGTATGTTGTCATTTTTCGACTGAGCAATATATGACAATTATCATTGATTTGATTGCATTAAGTTCTCATTTTACATAATTAATTGGTAGGAAACCGACATGGGATGCCGTAACTTTGCGGTTTGCGTTCCAAGAGAATTTAATTCACAAAAATGTAAAGTAACTTCGTGCAAAATTCCAGTAAATAACATAACCATGGTTTCGAATTGTAGTTGATGGCTCTACGTGTCGTATAATGATGTTATTCAGCGGAATGTATTACTATGTTTCTTTACATTTTTGTGATTCCGGTTTTCCTCGTATTTGTTACACTAAAATAGGTGTGTGATGAATTCCCGAAAACTATTTTAGGAGATTCGAATGGAAATTGGGCAGTCAGGAAATATTATTTCTTATCCATCCGCAATTCAAGATAAAAAATGTCAACTCAAAAAATGGAATTTATCTATAACAATTTCATCGAGATCGTAATGTCTCATACTCGATAGCGATTATATTTCTCGAAACTTCATTGAATCTCAAGAAAAATTTCCTCAAAAACTATAAGGAATCCCTTATATAAAAATCAGTGAATTTACCAACGGTTTCCAATAACTTAAAAGTCAGTATGTCGTTCGGAAATTGGTAAATTTAAGACTTTCTTCAGAGCAGAAATGAAGGAAACGTCGATACACGCGATTCCAAAAGGATAAATGAAAACCCGGTCGATGATTAAGCCCCCGCGACGGGAATGCGAGAGGCGCATTGGGTAGACTTCAGTCGAGTTTGTTAGTCGGCTCCTTTTACGGTAACAATAATTGCTTTTTTCCTCCGAGGTGAATAAAACATCTTGCGGCACCATCTTCTTACCCATTTTTAGGCACGGCGTACAGTCTCGCGCTAAATCGCGAACCGAAAAAAAAAAGGAATTAAGGACTTTTAATTCGGAGAGATGGCAGTCGGTAGAACGAGATTGTTCGACCTGGGCACGCGTTGGAAGTTTTCGAACGAGTCGCCCGATGGTCTGGATGTAGGCCAGTGTGTTCATTTCCAATGGCCGTCATCTGGGAAATGGATTCTACCTCTCACCCTATCTCTATGCGAGCAGACGCTATCTCCTGGGGAGAGCATCTTCGAATCTCTCTTTCTCACTCTCTCTCTCTCGACCGCATATTTACCGCCTTAAATTCTGTCTCCTTCTACACATGTCATCTTCCATAAGTTTGTCGCCTTTCTTCTCACTCGGACTACATTTTAGAAAAATTTTTACAAAAATGTACCAACGCAGGTGTACTCTTTTTTTTGGTCTATTTATATCCAAATCTGTTGTGTGGCTCTCTCTATTTGAAGGATATCTAATGCACAATGAGGGTTATCGATAATAAAGTTGGACGATACTGGAGGTTTTTATTATATTAGCGAATGTCAGACCTAGAGTTAAAATTATTAAGGTTTAATGATGTTTAATGATCCGGCTACTATTATATATATATATATATATATATATATTATATAAAACCTATGACTGATAACCAAGAACAAAATTAAAATTTTCTACAGCAATATTTCGTGTTTTTATTCTAGAATCGGAAAAGGACTTTTTCGAACAATCTTATGTTTTTTGGTTTGTGTATATGCACGTAAATTTCCGTACTAAAGGAAAAGAAGTGAGCGTGGCCGCTTTTTCTTTATTTGACTTTATCTCCGACACCATTTTGATTATCGTCCATTTTATTATATTTTTAATATTCCTCGTTTCGATGTTTTAGCGTTTCGTCATTTTCTCCCGATTTTTTGTGAATTTCCCTCCAATGCGTGCGTAGGCATTTTTCACACCCTCCTATGATCGGGGCCGTTTTAAGACCTTCGTAGGCTCTAGGCACTCTTGCATTCGAAGGCTCAACTCTACGTCATATCAAATATATTAAAATGCACCCACGTTAAATCTAATTTTTTGCTATTAAAGATATTCGAAAGCATTTTTATAATTTTGCTTTTGAAATTATTTCAACAATACTTCAACACTTATTCAAGCATCAAACATTTTCGTAGGCCCTTGAAAGGCTCGTAGGCCGTAGGCACTGTGCCTATTGTGCCTAATGGATAAAACGGCCCTGCCTATGATAGGTAACCACCTGCCATCCTCGGGCCAACAGGGGCTTCTTCCATTTTTTTACGGGTGGCCGTAGCAAAAAAAAGCGAGTACGTGCCAAGCTTCCCCTTCCTTGGGAATAGATTTTTATTATTCGCCTCCTTTTAGAGGCTCGTAATTTCTTTCCCGGAGTTTGGTCTAATCGGTTTTGCCGGATAGGATGGGCTGTTTTTTTGTCGGTGTCCGCCTGATACCTGCTGAGTTCCGACTTCGGAGAAACTCTTCTGAGTTTCCATGCCGAGATCCATGGGTATATCTGTATATATCATTTTGTATGTAACAAAAAACGCGATATTATCTGATAAAAAATAGCATGTTTCTGAATTTTAGGTCATTTCTCGGAATCTCGTAAATAAGGAAGTTTTTCGGATATTGAAGGAATGTTTTTTGTTATGAAATTTTTTCTACGTGTTTAGACCATTTCGTGGTAAAATAATTTTGCCAGATATATTCTACAAGTCGAATTTGTCGATTCATGCTAGGATTACACGGAATTCACATTTTTTATTTTAAATGAGCGTTGCGAGCAGGGCAGGTTATTCGCTTTGAAGGCTTTGTTTCGAATTCCCTTTGCACAGATTTGCTAATTGTCGGTGTCTTATGGGTAGTTTAAGTACTCAGCGTCACATGTTTTGATGAATTTTAGCTAGTACTCTGAGAGGCAAGGAGCATATAAGATATTATATCATGTTAATAATAGGTTCAGTTGAAATCATACTTTCTATGCTATCCACTTAATAAATCAATTTGCCGCAATTTCATTCTTTTTATTTTCTTTTTTGCGAGGACTACACTCTTTGTGAGAGAAATTCTCTTCTTCTCCAAGTTGCTCTACATGACCACCTATTCATGCACGCGCCTACTAGCTGTTTGGCACTTAAGAAAAGAGCATTTATTAGTATTTCAACGGAAAAGACTTTCATCCCGCATTTAGCGGCGCATTCGTAATTACTATTTCTGTCTCGTTAGACATAACTTAATGTTTTCGTCTTTTGCAGCTACGATGATCTTAGTGTTTTGTTTGGCATTTGGGATTTTTCGCGTCTGTCTGAAGGAGCTGCTCTCGCAAATTAAGGGTGTTACTGCCACTCACAAGTTGCCTCCTGTTCTACCGAGTTCCTCTTCTCGTCATCTCCCGCTGAGTCTCATGGGAAAGGAGAATCCCTCGCACGTCTTACAGCTCTTACAACATACAGAGATTCTTCTGTTTCTTTCTGTCTTCTTTTCTATCTCTCTACCTCACTCCTCTCTCTAACTCCCCCTTCGCCCGCCTAAGTCTTACTCCGTGGCGGCCAGGGTCCAGCTCCGCCCCGGGCACCTGTGCTCTGCGGGGTTGTCAAATCTCCTCCTTCGTCCAGCATCTTTTGCGCGATGTGACGGGAAAGCAAGAGAATTCGATTCGTTGGACAACAGTCGCGGAGTCCGAGTGTCAGCTGTTTTCAGTTGTTAGGAAAAGTTATCGTATAATTCCTCTAATAGTGCGGGCATATAAGTTAATCAGTTCTCCAAGGTTTTCAATTGCACCGAGAATTTCGAACAGATCCGCCCAATTACTGCGTGAAAAAGAATTAAAAATTTGTCATTATTCGGTGAGAGCGTTCATAACTTATTTGCGCAAACGGACAACAGAAAATGCCATGTATTGCGCAAATTCAGATGGAAAAGTTATATTTTTTATGTGTTGTAATGGTTTACGGCGAAAGGTTAACTTGATTTGCTTGACTTTGTTTTGGAATCCCAAGATTTGCGTAATTCGCGTTACTGGATACGCACGTTCCCCGAGTATTATATAATGTTTGCACGATATCGCAATCTATTCTTAGCGAGTGAGAGTTCATCGGAAATGTTCAGGTTTTTCTCACGGTTCCTCGTATTTTTTGGTCATTTTATCGAGTAAATCGGTTGAAAGTTGATTTTCGTTATGCCATTTAATATTGACTCTAGGTGCAAGCTGTTCCTTGGAAAACATTCATGAAAAATCTCGGAAATAGTGACTGTGCATACCTTTCGAAAATTTCCTATTATGTAGTCTGTAAGAGAATAACATCTTCAAATCGGAAACGTTTCGAGTCGATTGCCTGGCAAGAAGTACTGTTGGCATGTTCGGTTTGTACCTCATTTCTGAGCATTGGCGAATGACGAGTTTTCTTCATGACGAGTCCTTCATTTTGTAAATTGACGCAAGAATAAGAAAGGATTTTTCCAAGTTGTTGCATGCTTTTACTATTTGACTGCGCAGAAAATAAATTGTTCCGCGCAAAAATATGAATGTCGGAAATAAATAACTTTTTGAGTGCTTCAAAACGAGTGTTTTTCAAATCACGCTCGTGGAATTACTTAGCAAACTGTTTATCAATCGAACCATAAAATAGACATTTTAATATGACGTTTACAGTCCTGTGTAAATTATTCTTGAATTCTTTTCCTCCTTTATATCACTACCCGCCTTGGATCGTTCGTGAAGGAAGTCGGAATCGACTGTGTGTTGGGTCTTCATTACCAATGTAACTAAAAAGTAATCATTTCTCAAGCCTATCCCGATATTGTATAGCCAGTGTATCAGCTGGTGTTCAAATCAGAAATATTTTCTTCGACTGTCGTTTGAAGAAATCGTCCGGTGAATCTTAATTATCTACGTAAACGCCATTTCCAGTATGTAGTGGGTCAGCTTGAGATCTATCAGAACTTTCTGGACCAAAGGTGAGAGCTTTCATCTTGCATCAAGTTTCCGGTTTTTGGCAGTCGGAGTTATATTTTTTTTAACCAATTGACTATTTTAAGAGCACGTGCGAGATTTCTCGCGGAACTAACAATAAGTAAAAAAAAATCACCGTTTATGACGTGTTTGATATAATGAATCTCGGAAGAAAATGTTTGCCATTATCACGTAGAAATTTTTTCAACGAAAATGTTTGATAATATGCATTGTCAAGAAATAATCCCTGGGATTCATGTGGCCTCGGTAGCGCAGTAGGCAGCGCGTAAGTCTCATAATCTTAAGGTCGTGAGTTCGATCCTCACCCGGGGCAAGTTTTTTTGTAATTGGCCTGCCGGAAGCGAAACCTGTTTTACCTCCACCTCGATTACGTAATTTTTCTTTCGCTCTGTACAAGTTATTTTCATAGTAATTGGATGAGGTTTTGAAGAAAATTAACCGAACTGATAGTCAACCACAGATATTAGGTATTCCATTTTTTAATCTTGGTTTTACGTTATTAGTGACAGAGGTTTAATTTGCTTGAGAAATGTTATGCTTCCTGAAACGCCCTTGACATGTGAGCACCGCAAAATGCAGGGTGCATGCAAGGTGTCTTTTAACCATCATGGCGTTCGTCAGCCTTGGATTGTGGTAAATAAGAGTTCATATCAAGGGTGAATGGATGGTAATGTAATAACCTTTTCATATATCTTGCCTCTAAATGACTTTTCAGGGGTTATGTCAACGAAGAAATGGGCGTATATTGCCCAAAATGGTTAACATTTGTGGTTTTTAAAGAAGACTCATTAGAGATGTAGAGGCAATAGAATGCTGTTTAAGTTTAGCTCGTGGGTAAAGTTGTCAACGGTATTCATAACCTTTACGTGGCATACTTGGCAGCCTTCATTTTCAGATTCCGATTAATTCCGCCATCTTTATAAATACGCTTGGAATGTGATGTAGGTAAAGAAGAATCTGACGACCGACAACTCCTCTCCAAATTTGGTGTCCTCAAAATTCTCGGAAATTATAGATCAGTGTGAGCCATACGAACGAGCATTTTTCCATTAAGATTTTCCTCTGAGCACGACGAAAGTTTTCACACTAAAAATCCAAGAAATTAAAGTTATATGTACGTACATTCTGAGTAATGTCTAAGTTCGATTAGATGTTTATTTTACAGATTATAAAACTGCTTATTTGTGCCTGCTATTCTAAATTCTCATTTATCACGTCCCATGCGGGGGGATATGCTGGTATAATCGCGATAAATCGAATTTTCTGTATCTTTCATTCGAGGCACGTGGGCGACAAATCATATGCGTATTGGAAGGTTCCCAGACCCTTAAAATTTCCGCCCCCGCATTCTCTTCTCCTGAAGACGACCTTCGAACGTCTTTCTTTCCAGCATCATGGGTCAGAGAAGTAGTGAGCGAGAGAGATAGAGAGGGAGAGGAGGAAGTTTACATATTTGCATGAGTGAATCACTCGGGGTGATTGCGGTTTTTCCGGACACGCTATTTAAGAAGATTGGGAAGAGTTTTATAGGACTGGCGGATGAGATTAGAATGGAAACGTGGGGGGAGGAAGGATCCATAGATTGTTTTCAGGTGCATTTTGATGAGGTCTTTTCTTCGTGAATGGCTTGAAGGAAGGTCGATTAAAGGTTGAAGGAGAGCTCGGTTCGAGTCTGTTCTTAAAGAGGAGAGAGAGGATCTTCGGTCTGTTAGTAGCCTCGTTTTTTTATATTATGAGGTAAGTTCCGAGGACGGATCGCGTTGACGTTAAGGACAGACGTCCTCAGGTGACCAATGGCGATGGGTGAGGAGAAAGGGGAGAACCGGATGTTGATTCAGGAAGGGATTTACCGGAATGAAATCTGCCTGACATTCTGACATTGGATTGTTTTTTCTTTTCGTCCGGGAGTTCGAGTGGGGTGTAAAAGCTATTTACGAAGGATTTGCGTTTGATTCGTCTTCGTCACGATCCGTGTTTCGTTTCAAGGATGTTGCTGCAAAACCTTCGAGTTTTGCGTATCTACCATTCGTTCGCGTGGCGAGGGGAAAGGGGAGAAGGGGTTTGGAGTGATTGAAAGGGTACTAGTTCTTGAATCGCTTCCTCCTAGGTCCATTGTTGGATAGATAAGGTCGTGACACAGTGCGGATGTTTTTTATTGCTCTATGGTTCGCGTCCCTTTAATTGAGGTTTATTTTAGCGCGCTCGTTTCGAGTTCAGCAAGCGTGGCTTTAACAAGACTATTCGGGAAAACACTGAATGAATATTTTTATTATTGTTGCAGTGGTGGTGCTATCCCTGGTTTATTTGAAGGGCAACGTAATTAAAAGTCTGACCGGAAACATACGCCTCCGTTAGTTCCTTTAAACGATAGCAGTGTTAATTTAAAATTAAATGGATACGTATTATGCGCAGTATTGTTTCGTAATGGTAAGGTAATGAATTGCCAAATTCGTGTAGTTGACAGGGTACCGCTGTGAAGTTTTTCCTTGTGCCTCTACGAATTCGTTCTTCTTTACTTACCGTCCCAGACTGCAACTTAATTATAAATATGGTGAAATGTAGCTGATATCTCAATAATTTAGAGGCGGATTCAGTGGATTAAAAGGTTAAAAACACTATTATGAGAATTACTTTTAATTTTTCTTTCCCAAATGAATAATTATTTACGTTTTTCCCTCACTTGCTTTTATCTTTAGGATGATTTTATCTCCGGTGCTCAGTAGTTGATCTTTAACCTTCAAGCACCAAGGGTTTTGATGTCACTTCTCAGGCCAGTTAACTTTACTATACCTTCAGCCTTACGAGATTACTTTGGCGGTCACCTGTGACCGCTCTGTTTACATGATAAATATCATTTGATCACAACAAAAATAATCGAACTTAAACAAGTCAGTTAATCCATTAATAACTCTGGGCATAATTTTAAGTTTAACTATATTTTAACACTTTTTCCGATAATATTTCTAGGGTTAGGATGAAGTCGTGGAAATATTGTCCATGCTCAGTTTTAGAACAAGAATTCCTTGTTTTTCCCAATCCTCTCAACCCTCCAAATTCTCAGTATGCGTCCCCTTAACATTCCCGTCTCCTGTTCCTTTTAAAAACTTCTCAAAAGGGTCATTTCTCTTTCAACCACTCAAGAGGTCTCCCATTTAAAACATGGAGAAGAAGGAGAATCCTTGGAAATAAACGGGAGCGGCGGTGACTCTATGGCACCCGACTCTCTGACTCGTTTCCACTTGACGCGCTGCAGAGGCTAAATGGAGTGCTCCCCTTCCGCCATCCTTTCTGACCTTTCTCAAAAAGTCCAGTCCTTCCCTTCACCAAGTCCACCCACCTAGACTGGCAGACCTTAATATACTCTTCCCACGTCTCCCTGAATAAATATACGACCTATCCCACTCCATCTTCTTCTTTTCTATCCTACACAAACTCGCGACCCACTTATTCTTCCGCCTATATTACCGGAGACGCCTACTCTGTGTGATATTCTGGTTGTTAGGAGAAACGGGACGTTTCTATTTGAAATATACATCCCCAGAATAGGGCTGGGAGTTGCCCGTCTAAACTCTCTCGCTCCTGCTTTTTGCTTTCGGGTTTTTGACTGCGGTGGGCGGTGGGTTTATTGCATGTGGTTTGAGGTTTCTCCATTGGAGTGTTTTATAGCCAAGAACTACCAAATTTTATCATGTCGTGTAGCCCGATGGAACCAGGGTGGCAGATCCAGTACATATGTACAAAACGTTATTTGCTTGAAATACGGTGGCGTTGTAAAGGCTGCCTGGGTCTCGTTGTAATAATGTGTCACCACCCGTCTCGAGCAATAAATAGAAGCATTAATGAAATATTAGCGTTTAATTATCTTTTAAAAATTTATTAATTATTATTTTTGCCGTAATTAAATATGAAATATTTTTGTGTGAATGCGTAAACAAATTCGGTAATTTTAGTGGGTTCCCTCCGTCGCCGGTTAGTCTTAACGCACTAAGCAAGCATACCCACGCCACTGTTGATGCAACAAAACTTTTTAGTGAAAATATACCACCAAGAATTCCTACGAATTTTTGTATATCAAGCAAACATCATAAGGAGGGAAAGTTCAGTGAAGCTTACCATGCAGTAAAATATTAATAGAAGTAATAGGGCAGTTCAATGCCTAAATAATAAAACTGACCAAAAATTTATTCTTGAAGAGGTTAAAGAAAAATAAAAGGACGCTTCAGTCGCTGAAGAATTCACCTGAGCACCAATATTGCTTAATTGATAATACAATACAAAGTAATTCTACCTTGCGGTAGGTTTTAGGCACACACCACCTAATCCTTTCTCTTAAAATTCTCATATCCCATTCCATCTTTTAACGAATCTAATATGTGTATCTATCCTCTTCCTACTTCTTTGTCTATTTCCTAAAGCCGGTGTCCCACGGTCAAACTTTTTGTCAAAAAATTTGTTCAAATACTTTCAAGTATCGTGTGACATCGATAATTTGATGAAAAATGAAATTTGAGCAAATACGCTTAAAAAATTTGAGCAAAATAACTTTGCTCAAAATGAATAGAAACGCTTGTATATTTTTGGTCAAACAGCCAATTAGGGAGAAGCTGAATTCAAGATGGCTATTTCCGTAATTCATCGCATTCGCTAGCACGTGTCGAAAAATGGCGAAAACGTGGTCGAGAGAAGCTCAATCACTTTTGATTGATAGTTTTTCAGAACACGCTAATTTGTACAAAACAAAATCAAAACTCTACCACAACAGGAATTCCAGGAGGGATTCATTAGCAGAAATCCTGAAGGAAGTAGAAGTTCTGCGTCCTGGAACAAATCGCAGCCGCTATGCTTGCGGAATAGCGTGAATTTTTGTCAAAATTTTGATGAAACGATGTGTCGTGTGAAATGCAGTTAAAATTTGATAAAACATGTTACGGAAAGAAGTCATAGAATGAAGAATGGCAAGCTTGTGTCCCGCGGTCAAATTTTTGAGCAAATAAAATTTGATAAAACATATGTTTTGTCAAAAAGTACATTTGCTCAAAAATTTGACCGCGGGACACAAGCTTACCATTCTTCCTTCTATGACTTCTTTCAGTAAACCGTTTTCTTTCAAATTTTGACCCACCCATTTCTTCTGTCTACCCCTTATTACTCTATTGAATTGATAATAGGCTACTTCAAAAGCGATAAAATGGTTTGAAGGTCTCGGTGGCAGTTCGATTACCGGTTTCCTTTCTGCTTCGTACAGCCTTCGTCGATAGCCTCTGCCATTTTTGATTTTTTCTTGCGATCGATTCGATGACAGTTAAGTTATACTTAAGGTTTACGCGTGTCGCAGTTAGGGAATTGTTTTCACAAGTTGTTCTGATTACATCCTAGGGTGAGGGGATTTTCAAGCGCCAATTTAAATCCTATGTCTCTTTCTCATATCCGGCATTTCCGATATACGTGAATGAATTGGCGGTGGAGCTTGTAGAAAATAATTTCCAACCTCTGGCCTCGAACGTAGGGATTGACTTTTGTATGGTAATGGCCCGTCCTTGAGTTGTATTCGAGAATTATGCAAAGTGCATAATGGTGAAGGAACAATAACTTTATGCCTCACAAAACGAGGAAGGAAATTATCTTAATTAAGCACCACTATGTCGCACGCGTATGTGGGTTCGAGGTGATTCAAATCCGCTGCGCAGGCTTCTTTTATATATTTCAGTTCATTAATATCCGCTTCGTTTATACGCATGTAATTCGTTGCGACATTAAAATATTACCCCGCGATCATTAAACATAGCGATTATGTGACGATTTAGTTATGATTTATTAATTATTGTTTGTAAATTTGTTTTATTTTTCCGCTCTTAAGTTAGGTCAGCATTGCTTTGGTCATGAGAATTGCTGGTTCTGCGGTCGAGCTTGAAAAATAAGCCGAAACTCTTTTCTTAGTTGTTAATTTTCACTGCCCTTGAAGTAAATTCGTAAGGCACTTATTAATTTTTATGAGTTTAGTTTTTCAATTTACTTGTTGCGCTTTACACCCGGTCAAGTGAGGTTCATTGTAATAGCGAGTTCCGTGGATACTCTTTTATCTTCCTGAGGAATGATGGGCGCAACCATGATAGTCATTCAACTTAGCTTTCTAAGCATTTAAGATGGTGTAAATGATAATTCATCCGAGGGTTTGCTTAATATACGGCATTAATCAAAACCGGTTTCGAAACGCATAATTCAGAATGAAGACGTTCATTTTTCCTGCTTCTTAAGCTACATAAATGATGAGAGAGATTTAGCGATCACTCATTTTTTGCCTATGCGGAGACAATGGTATTATGTGCTCGAAGATATTAACATTAGTATTCTAATTTTTCTTTGGCTAGATCTATGCCTATTAACCGCACCAGTCGGCTGTTTTGTGTTGTTGCGAAGACTGCGCATTTTAATTTAGTAAGAACGCATCACCGTCATTCAACTCTCACCTCAGCACCACTTAAATCGAGCCATAAAAACATAAAATTATTTTTCCGCCTGACGGAATTTACGACCTTGATTTCCTCGGACGCACGCTCGAAGAAGAAAAACGCAGATAAAAAGTGAAATTGATTAAAGGATGAATGCAGGAATAACGTTGGAGCTGGCTCATTCGGGAAAAAATCGGTGTAACATACTTTATCTCAATATACGATACAATAATGCCACCGGTTACATTATTTTATGGACAACTGGACATATAACTTAAACTGTAATAATGGCATTGGATTGGACACTATATAGACATTTATTGAGATATCGTTTATGTGAAACTATTTCTGACGTCAAGCTCTATAACTGGATGAATTTTAATTTTTATACTTGGAGACATTTTTGAGTAAATCTATATTTAATGAAAATCGAACTGATTCAACTATTCTCCATTGTACATACAATTGTTTATAACGTGATGTAGCTCATTTCAACTAGGTTTCTATTCCTGGTGAGCGGTGGCCACAGAGTTTCTGAGGCCTTGGTCGAGAGAATCATTTGGGGACCTTTGGAGTATCAGCACTTCGGGAATTTCTGATTTAAATTTAACTTTGTCCTTCCAATGACTGTTTATAAATGCGAGATTTCCTCAGATATTGTTGAGCATTTGAAATAGCGGTGCATAGAGGACAGAAGACAGGCAGGAGGAATCGGAAAAACCAATTTTTCGGGCTCGGGAGAACCTAAAAGCCAAATTCAAACGGGAAGACAGGAAAACCGCGGACGTTTTCATTGTGCCAACATTGGTTTTCGCACTAAATGGGGTATTTCTTAACCGAGCTGTTCCTCGATCTAGAAATGCAAGGAAGGAAATTATTTAGTCTGATATTAACGATGTATAGCGGTGTGCGTTGGTGCGATAGCAATTGTAATGAGGATATATAACTATAGGTAACTTGTTTTTTTAAATATTCCTGCAAAGCCATGGCATACAGACATGGATATATTCTGTTCTATTAATTTTTACGTTATTTTCTTATTGCGCAAAAATAATTATATCCAATAAAACCAAAAATGAACAAATCTGACGTACGACCGCCAAGTACGGAAATTCACAAGGTAATGAGAGATTACTGCGCATCTGCACCGTTTAACTCCCGTGCGTAACTTTGGCTTTGCAGAGACATAAGTGATTTTCTCTCAGGACTAAGAGGGGTACACGAAAAATGCGGGTTGTGATCAGACTGAATATATATCTTATTTACCTGACTTAAGAGGAGGTTTTTCCGTTTTTTTTCAACCGAAGGTTTGGGATCGTCTTAAATTAGCGAAAAAAGAAACAAAAATAGTGACTGATTCTGACTAGTCTAGCACGGTTTAAATCGAATTAATCTTTACACTGAATATTGTGATGACAACTTTTAGATAATTAAATATAAATGACTTCAGTAACCTTATTTATTTGCTTCGGAATACCTTATTATAGATTATTTCCGTCTTTCCCCGTTCGACTTGGCCTAAAACGTGCATATTCATCAAAAATCTGGAAGTCGATTTCTTTCACGATCGCAATACTTTCTCCAAACGTTTTTAGTACGTATGTAAGAAAGCCGTAAAGCAAACCGTGAGGATTGTATGTAAGAGACTGAAGTTTGAAGGTGTTTACGCAGGGAGATGATACTCACTATTTTACATTGAGCGTTCTTGCGGTCGCGTGAGAGAGAGAAAGAGAGAGAGCATCGGTGCAGATGGCAGCACCTTCGCTTCCTGGCGGTGGTGGTAGTATATAGTAGTAGTGACTCCTCTCGTTGTTTATCCAATCCTAGTTTTACCACCCTCATTTTACGGCCCTCTGCTCATCTTTAACCCGCCTTCTATGCAGTCGCTCGCCAGCCGATCAAAAGGTTTTCTCTCTTCTCCAAACCCGCTCGCATCTGTCTCTCATCCACCGGCATCGGCGGGCGTTGATCCCAATCCCTGCAGGCAAAGAGGTAGAAGGATGAAAAGAGAGAGGGGGAGAGAGGGAAGATATAAAGTCGGGGAGTTCGCAAACTTTTCAATCGCGTCATTTCTCAGTCGTGCCAACGGAACGGATTTTTT
Source organism: Uropetala carovei (assembly GCA_036926305.1). NCBI lineage: Eukaryota > Metazoa > Arthropoda > Insecta > Odonata > Petaluridae > Uropetala > Uropetala carovei. Next base: position 8,914,410 of record JAXCHB010000050.1, on the reverse strand, counting down.
TTCGAGCCGAGCGGACAAATGTTGCGACGTAACGCCCAAATGTTCGATAAACGCGACGATAAGTGTTTTTATAAATATTCGGGTCGTTATGGAGGCCGAAGAAATATTTTTGTTGCAGTTGGAGTTCCGTAGAAATGTTCGTGATTTTTGTATTAGTCGAGCTTTGTAGAGTTGTGTGTGGTTAGCCGGTGTGGCCGTCATTGCTAGGGTTGCGGGGTCGAATCTTGCCCATGGAATGATTGTATGTGTTTGTATTTGCTTTCGTTATTGCGCTCATTGTAAAATGTATTTTGAGATAGTTAAAATAAAATTAACATTTGGAAAATTGAAGGCGGTGCAATATTAATTTGATAAATCAATGCCAAAATTCGCGTTATTACTTCATACGCATAAAGAATCCTATATAGCGCAAATTAACTTACTTGAAAATCATAAGTAAAAGGCATAAAAAGTGTGCGAGACCGTACTAATGTGATTTCGTATTAAAAGTGCCAGTCATAGAAATTTATTTCTTAAAAGTTAAACGAATGAAGACTTATGAGTTTCTACGTTACGTTTACTGAATGCTTTCATAGTTAATAGAGTATCAACTTTCTTGTTTAACTAATCTTACTAAATCTCAGATAATTTACTTTCCTATCCGTTCCTCACTGAACAAATTGATGCACTCGTAAGATTTTCTATCATTAAATATCCGAACTCCCATTATTAATTTTGAAGAGGGATAACGCTGTAAAATTATTAGAACAAATTTGCAAATTTATAATTTTTTATTATATTTTCCGATATACGTATTTTTCGAATTGAATAGTTCTTTTCAGCTCCTTAACATAAAAACGATATATATCGCAATTTATCAGAGGGGTGGTTAGACTCTAATGCATCGGTCGCTTCCGCACATTTATCTTTTCGGTAACATTAATAACCCATCACGCGTCGGCTAAGTATAATTTTAGCCAGAAATAATTTGTTTTACTCTAACCCTTTACTTCGAGATAGGATATTTTTTATCGGTACTTTCTTTCATAAAAATTATCTTCTAATAAATACAAGTTGACTTAGAGTTTTACCGTGTTACAATCATAAAAGCCATAAATCGTATCATGGCTATTTCATTTGCTATCATGTTGAGAAGGTTGGGTCGGCATTAATTTCCCAGTTAAGGAGAACGATGTTCCCAACTCCGAAAGAAATCTCTTGCACGAGGAAAATGATGTTCGTAATTTTATTTGGACAGCATAGGAACACTCCCCCTTGAGTTGTGGCGCTCTCTTTATTTCCATCTTTCTCGAACAGGTGCTTTCTAATAAACGCCCTGGATTCGCTCCAAGGTTAATGCATGGTAATGCTTCGGATGGGAGATGAGAAAAGTATCGTTAACTCCCTCTCGCACCCTTTTTTTCCCTGCGCATATCTCTCCGCTTGGCTCGGCTCCTGAGATGTCGAGAGACCAACCAACCGTTAACAAGGTTCGCCTCCACAACTTTTCCAGCACTGCAGATTAATACGATCGCTTATTCCTGTAGAGACGCAGCATAGGAAGGAAGAATCGGTTATGAGGGAAATAACTGTAATAATTAAAAAGATTTTTTACCCAAGAGAAAAAAAGGGGCATAAAATTACGACAATGTGCAGCTTAATGCCAGAAAAAGAAAACAGTTCAGGATTGAGAACGTGCCAAGATAACCAAGATGAATTAATACTTTCAGTAAAGTTAAAGATAAAAAGGTTTTATTTTTGGAACAAGAGGATGAATTGATATAGATAAAATTTGCCTGGGTGAATACTGCATTTTTGGCGTTGAATTGGGGCGAGAATGACGTAGGAAAAAATAAAAACATATCTGCAGGAGTATGTCAGTTGAAACACTTTTCGTTATGGTTTAATTCGATAACGAATTTCGTATCTCCCTTTAAGCTTTAAAGGGAGTTTTTATTGCATTTAAATTTTATGAGAACTACATAGACCTATTGTAGTTAAAATTTTTATCGTGCTGGTAAACTTCGTCGATCTCGAATATTCGAAATAAAAAACTATAAAATTAGCTGATAAAGTTTGAATAAAACCTGCGCGTGATAATCAAATACTCTTTGAAAATTAGTTGTTGCTTACATTATAGCTGCGGACCGATTAAATTTTTTCAGGATTTGTTCGCGATGAAATTTCTAGACTTTTTTGCAATATTAAGTCAAAAGGTTTATGGTGGAATGTAATAAGCGTAGCGAAATTAATTAAAATATATTTTCTCTCTTTGCTTATTCAAAACCCATAAAGCATAGCGGACATACTCAGGCGGAACACATTGACCGCAGCCCTTATTTATGTATTTATGCGTCATAGTTTTTACCACAAAATTCACTGAAAAATTAAATCTACATTTCCTTCTTAGGAATCAAGTGTCATGATTTTACCGTATTTGTATCACTCAAAGAGAATCTCATGAAGCCAGGATGAGAGTTGTTTAGAGCAGGGGCCTGCTACCTACGGCCACATCTGGCCCGCGAAGACATTTTAAGCCCGATTCTTGCCATAACACATTGCCTGTTTACGCTAAATATGGTTAAAACTTGATTTTCAGTTTTAAAATCGCATATAATCCCTGATTAAGTTCCGATGTAAACTCTAATCCGGCCCGCCGTGGCACTTGTGACTCCTAATGCGGCTCGCCAAAGCACTCCAATGTATGAATGCGGCCCGCCACGTAAAAAGGTTGCACGCCCCAGGTCTAGAGGATTAGGCATGATGTATTCAGATGTGTGTTCTCAGAAGAATCGCCCCTTATGAAATTTCGAACATGAACATAAATTGAATGTTAAGTCTGAGGTTGAAAACATTTATATAGTCCTTAATAAGTTTGGTAAATGTAAAATACAGGGTTATATTTAGTTTATTTTTCCTCTTTGAAGTTATTTCCACTTAGCTGCTGAACTATACATCTATTTATTGTCAGCAAGATTGCGGAGTTCATATCTCGTAAATTTTATTGACTTTTAGAAATCTTTTTGACAAATTTCATATCATTCGTGAGTTTCAATAGGCGATTATTTACAATAAAGACCTCTTTTACTTTACAATTCGCCGTTTTATTGCCGCAGAATCCGCATGTTTCATTAATTGTGTACAAAAGATTGAATTCATTTTTAATTTATGATGTGTTATAGTTAAAATTGAACAGCACGTACATTTTAAAATGTAAACGTGAGCATCTCGATCATGCTGTACGCGTTTTTTTACTTATAAATTACTCACACATGCCTGTCGCCGAATGAAATAATTCTGTCGAATCCACCTTTAGCGCTCCTAAATAAAAAAAACGTGGCAGTCTTCAGGAACTCTGTAACGGAGAGAGAGAGAGAGGTTCGCCCGCTCTTATCGAGCGAAAAGTTCGTCCTCCGCTCACCCGATCTTTAAAAGAAAATGCGACTTGGAGAAAATTTACGACGGGAAATCGTATTCTCAGGCGAATTTGGCAAAAAAAACTTCGAACGGCGTGAAAAATTCTGAGAGCTGGAAACATTGAAAAATTGAACCGTTTAAGGCTTTTTTTTACTCAAGACCGACTCTGTGCGACTGTACGTATCTCATCCATGGCACGAATTATCATTAATTCGAGGTGTTTGATGGCATTCTTTGACATGAAGCGGGTAATGAATACCCACTCGTAAAAAACTAATCGAGAGTGATTGCGGGTCGTATAGATGGAAAAGAACAATGATTTCACGATTATATCGTTATCCAATTTCCGACGAATCTGTAAGAAATAATTCCGAAGAGAATAATTTATCGTGTCCTCTTCTATCTGAGGCAGGCGTACCACTTTTTTCTTTGGATCGTCGAATAAAGCTTATAATTAAAGCGACGTATTTGTAAAAAGGGGAGCCGTGGCGTAGTGGTGAGGGCACTGGCCTGCTACGCTGAGCATACCCTGTTCGAGTCCTGCGAAAGTAGGAGTTTTTACGAGGTTGCCCGCCACCCTATTTGCGTGGCTGATAGGAGAGCACGCAAATCAGTGCTCCGTACTTCGGAAGGGACGTTAAGCAGTTGGCCCCCTTGGTGCTCTTCGTAAGAGTAGGCTGATACCGGCACCGGGTTTCCCTTCTGTGTGTCTGGTGTCGAAGATAACGGGAAACTACCAAGCCATGTGTGTATATTATGTTAGGATTGAAGATCATGAATGAATGAATTTGTAAATAACGTTCATTTTTTCAAGAAGAAATTGTACGACGTGTGAATTTGCATCATTCGTCGTCATTTGTCTAGAATGATGTGCTTTAACGAACGACCCCTAGGGAAAAATAACCAGAGGGTAATTATTAATAACGAAGACGTTAACGTCCCTCATTCAGAATCTGTTTTTAACACATTGTCGCATGGTTTGAAACGCGTCTAAAGGATATTCACGTTCATTTGGATGTAATTTTCCCTCCTGCCTATGTAAGTTACAACAGAATTTTCTTCCGTAATTGCGCAAATCTTTGCGTTTACATTCTTCCTCGTCAATTGTTCTATCTTTCCTTATTAAAGAAAACACTTGGAAAAGTAAGTCAACATTTAACTCAAGTACTGTTGTACTCTTTCGTTAGGTATAGGACAAGTAAATATCTTAAATATATACGCACTCATGGCAACAAGTTATAAAACTTTCACTTATTCGATATCCGGTTAATCGGGAGTTGACCGTATATTTCTTGTACACAAAGGTTCCGAGTAATCCGGATTGAAGCGCCATCTCCCTTTATCTTTTTATACGAGTTTTTGTGGTACTTCCTCGTTATTCATCAATTCTAAAGCATGGAATATACCTCACTTCCTTTGTGTTTGGGGTGTGAGGATGCGAGGGCTTCGCAATATTTTTTTCGCTGGTCTTTTGTCTCAAAAAGGGAATCGGAGGGATGCGATCTTCTGTAGTTCCGGGGTTATGGAAGATGCTTTGCTTGAGTGACATCTTGCGCAAAGCGTCTTCTTCGCCGCAGAATAATTATACGGGGCTGATTTTTTTTACCCAGGAGAAAAAGTTGAAACTTGAACCTCAGAACAAACAGGTGAGACTTTTTTCGTTGTTTGTCCGGAAATCTCTGGCCGGAAAAAAATGAAGAGGTTTCTTATGCAAGGAGAATTTTCTCTAAAAATATCCTTTACTTGCTGATCTTGTTGGAAATCAGCTTAATTTTGTTATGCAGAAATTATTTCGCACATGTATCGTCCAAAGTATTTTGATATATAGAGTGCAAATTTGTTTAAGGTTTTGTAAGTAGGAAAGCGTGCGTATGACTATGTTCATACTCGCATTCTTCCGGAGTTGTAGGGCAGGGGTTCGCGAGTTTCAGGAGTGCAATCTACATAGATCGTTTCAGCAAAAAGTTGTGTAAACTCTGCAGCTACCATCCGGAATTAATATCGTAAAATATTTACACCTTGCCATGAATTTAACATAGTTGGAATTTATTTCATTTTTGCCTGAATCGAAAGAAATATCTATAGTGATCGGATCTAAATTTTCTCAAAGATGTTTTTCCCTTTTCTTTTGGTAATTATCGAGTGACCTTGTAACGAAGAAGTGAAAACCTTTAAATCTGGAAAGAAATTTCACGATGAAACTAACAAACCATTTCTCTCCAAAAGCTATAAAATGGTTGGGAAAACCAGACGTCTGTTTCACCTACAAAGCGGCCGTCTTCAGTGGCGATGGTGGATTCTGCGTATCTGTTTTCCCCAACCTTTTATGGTTGTTGAGAGACGTAGTTGGTCAGTTTGTCATTACCCATAAGTTGAGCTGATAATTCTCTTTTGAATAAATTTCCTTCAGACTGAGAAGATTAGAGACCGCGAAAACATAGCGTAAAAACTGCTCAACCAAACAAGAATACTTTTGATTCAAAATAGGACATTAAAAATGAATCAAGGAACTGTTCCCTCTACCAAGGACCAAATTCTCGTGGAAACGTGGCCATCCATTCGACTCGATTCTTATCCAGTAGGCTTGAGTAGATCATTTCGGTAGATATTACTCAACCGGATTCCTCCCTTCCCCCGTTCACCTTACTAAAACGCAAAAGCGCGTGAAAACGAAAAGAATAATTCCCACAGAAGTACGGGCGGTAGGGAAAGAAGGAAGGTTGGGATTAATTCGACCGACAATGAACCCTCCTCGCTTACGCTTCTTCTACCTCTTATAGCACGTGGAGTGGTTGGGTAAGTGAGGAAGTGACGCCATGTTCAAGCCGGAAGTCGGCGTGCCACACGTAGGAATTGATTCTCCAGTTTCATCGCGGTTCATTTTTTTTATCGAGGTCCTTTTGTCGCAGGAGGACGATTCCGGGTATGGCGCGAATGAGTGAATATCCTCGGATAATTCGCGATTATTTACGTTACGCCTACGTTACAGTAGGCTTGGCTAACTAGGTGGGGTATCAGAGCACTATTAACGGAGTAAAGTTGAAAGATTAGGACGGAAGTAGACTTTACATCAGTTAATTTTGTCATTAAAATAATAATTTAGAAAATATTTTTTGTTATAATATTTCACTGTAAAATGATTTGCGTTGTATGTGGAATTATATGGATAAATAAATATATTTTGTATCGTAACTTAACCCATCGGCGTGCCTAACAATCTTCGAGGCTGCCTCAGTAAAGGTTCCCAGACTAACTATCCTAGACGGGTTTTTAAAAGAAGTCTGTTATAATCACGTTGTTTTTTAGTCAATAGATGATCTTATATGACTTTTTCTCCGTTCCTGCATTAAACAGGAGATAATTTCTGACCTTGGTCAAATTTCTGAGTCGCAAATTACGCGAACGGGTTAATAAATTTTGGAAAAACTTCTCTCCTTTTAAGGAAAATTAGCATTTTATATAATTTTGGTAGGTTTTATTTATAGGAAAATCATCATCGGGCACAGGAATATAGATAAGGGGTCACATTCCTTCGTAAAGGCACGAAATTCGACGTTAATGATTACCTCCATAAGAGGTTACGTTATGAACACAGTGCAAATTTGTCTAGCTATAAAATACCTCGCTTCTAATTTAACGACGCTTTTATGTTTACTTTAAAAGAAAACGAAAACTCAACAAAGCTCCAATGGCGATAGCGGCTGTTGACCTCGCCAGTTTATTGACCTAGTGTATGTATCGTAATGGATAAATACGTGATACCGAAAGGATTTTGGAAGTGGAAGGAGGGGATAGGGTGAATGGGAAACAAAAACAGCAAAACGTCTCATCGAAAAGCGCTTTGAATGGAAACATAGTAATGGGAAATGTTAATTGTTTTGTGGTTAGCGCGGAGCGAAATTTTTCACGGATTTTGCTGGTAATATTATAATTGCTCAGGTTCCCACGCCTTCATGTACCAAAGGTGCGAGAGTTAATTGTTGCGATTCCTTTCGGTTTTGATCGTACGTTTTAATGAATGGTTGTTACGTTGTTACTACATTTTTTCCATTCTTCTCTCTCGCGGAGAACCGCGGATGAGGCGTTTTCGAAGTGGCGTGCTACAAGCGTATGGAGACGGTAATTGAGGCAATCATTTAGAACCGCATGCCCTTATTTTCTAGCGCATCTATGTAGATCAATTCACCTGTAATGACCGTTAAACTGAGTTGTGTAATTGTGTGTAATTTGGCGGTTATATTATGAAAATCTTCTGCGGAATGCTATGTAACATTAATGCGTTTGACTTTTTTTTCTAAAGCTCAAGTTTTGGATAATGTTTTACATAAAATTACATGGATGCTATTACTGATATATTCATGTATATACGACGGTAGTGACGAGATATTTTCAATTATTTCTCTTCGGGAATTTTATCCAGAGCTGAGCGCATAATTCTTTGTCTCGCATTAACTTTTCATATACTGTATAAAAATTAAATCTTAACCCTATTATTTTCTAATCGAATCGGAACCAGACTAATAAAACAAATTAAGTGTAAATTATTTGTCAAAAAATTAGCTGTAGTTGCGAATGTAAACATTGCAAACGATACAGTAAAAGAATATTATTATTGTAAGGGAAAGGTTCAAGGTTGTAATCGAAGGAAGATGCCTAAAGCTGAAGGATGGAATCAATCTATAATAGGGAAGGATAGTTGCGATGAGAAGAAGTTTGCCTTTGGTTTGTTGAGGATTTTGAAAAATGTATTAATCTTTAATATTAGCAAAACTAAACTTCCTTCCATTAATAACTTTGATTATCACAAAATAGCCTAATATCACCGGTGTCATCCGGTGCTATCTAATCTGAATTTAAGGTAAGAAACCTACAATTTTTTTATAACGGCCGATTAGTATTATCTTATGTCCCACGAGATTTTTATAAAACGATAGCGAACCTAAAAAAAGGCTCTAGAGATGTCGTCGACCTTTTCTTTCCCATCAGTTTTCCCGATTCCCCTCTCATTTTCCCTCTCAAAGAGCTTCGGGGAGTTTCTTATCTTCGGCGCAAAACCCTTTGCCGGAATGGCAAAGAGGTGCGGGAAATTACATGTCGTGGGGCAGAAGAGTAAAGGATTTGGACCGGTGCGCTACTTGAATGCGAGAGAATTAATAGGATGCCTAGGCGCTCTGTCGCTGTTACCTCTGCCTCGTTGACCTTTGCCTCGTTGACCTCTGCCACATTGCCATCGTCTTTTTAGACGGGTTGAGAATGTGGGGAAGTTTCTGGTAGGCAGTTTATAAATAGGACGGGTGCCGTAGTAGCTTTTCATCGACTTTGGCGAACTTGATCGTTTGAACGAAAAAATTCCTGAGAAACCTATGAATAAGAACGATTTGGGTCAAATAAGTGATGAGATGACGAAATGATTGTGGTTAGATCGACCATTTCGTAGGGCTGTAAATCTATAGAAAAAGTAATACGTTCTCTATTTTGATTCACATTAAGAAGATGATAACAGCTGCATAGGAAACGTTACTTAATGGAGAATAGATGAAAATGTTTTTTAAAGAGGCATCAGCAGGCATAAACTATTTTGTTCCATTGTTCCGATAATTGCAACTAAGCGAGTTTCGCGGAGGAATCCTTAAAAGTAATCTTCCTTTTGCATCTTCGTGTAAAAAATGCAGTCGGTGGCTTGTCGTGGCGGCTCCAGTGCATACTAATCCATACAGTACTCAAATAATGCAGTGTAACTGTAGCAATTGCAATGTACGTTACGACAGCTGGTCCATATCTGTTCGTTCATTATTATATCGAACGGCTCTTTTATGAGGATAATAAATAATTATAAAATCGGTCATGCTATCATTCAAGTTAGCTTCATCGCCTTAGCAAACTCGGTAAACGATACAGACTTTGGTTCGAGAGGTTCACATTGGTTTCTCTCGACTAAATTTCATATGGTTTTCTTTGTGACTTACTGGAAATATACATTTTTCAGGGACGAAATATGTTATTTTCCCGGCTTTGTCGTTATTTCTTTCAAGCGCTTTAATCTCACTTTAATACAAGCGGAGGTCTTCCGTCGCCTTACCTAAAAATTTTTGCGCCTCCTCTTACTAATTTCCCTTGGCAGAAATCACGAAAACGAAACTCGTGATTTTTTTTTTGCCTCGAATGAGATCGAGAGTGTTAATCTACCTCCATTTCCCACTGTCATTCTCTCTCTCTCTCTCTCTCTATCCATTACGTGAGCCATTCCTTTGTCGGTCGGATGAGGAGGATGAGTTTTATAGTCGTGAAACTGGCTGGGAGAGAGAGAAAGAGCGTGATAGTGGTGGAAGGATAAGGACGACCTACGCGTCGGGAGTAGTGGGAGGAAGTAGGAGGCTAGCCTTTGGAGATGAGTCTGTTGCCATTCCTCTCTCGGACGAGAGAGAATTTTACGCTTTCTCGTCTGCGGTTATTCCGTCCGCGTCGGGAAAATCACGGGATGAAAGGAGCCTGGGGAGAAAGGAGGGGGGAGGTGGGGGTAGAAGGGTTGGGAGGAGGGGGGAGAAGGGGGGAGGGGTTAGGGGAGAGACGTGAAAACCGGAGAGGATTATGAAAATGCATGGGTTTGAAAATTACGTGGCGGAGGGAGCAGCGGAGGGTGATGATCCCTCGGAAGGAAGGGGGGAAGGGAAGGGGAAGGGGAGAGTGGGGGGGAATTGCTTGCGGGCGAAGAGAGAATGTATTTTTTCCCCGTTTGTTTAATACGAGTTTCACGATAGAGAGGGGATTAAAATCTTATTAAAAATCTGTTAATTCGCGAATATTTTTTTTCGGTACGAGTAAATGTTCCGGTCCGTGCTGGAAATTATCAATAGCTGGGTGGCTCGTAGAAAGAACGTTTGGAAACGTAACAGTCGTTATTATAATGTTAGTTTTAAAGTACGTTTTAAAAATTCGTGGAATGTGTTTATATTCATGCAGACGGAAATCGAAACTGTTGTCATTATGCAGTACTCATTTTTATTGTTAAAAGGCTGAAATTTCACCGAAGAGCTTCTTAATTTTAATTTCTTAATTTTGCTTGGTATTTTGTTTTTATTATTAATCGCAAGCAATAAATTGATGTTCTTGCCTAAATCTCTTCATCTTTAGTTAATTTTTCCATTTTCTTTTATTGCTGTTATTTTGTTGTTGAATTTAGATCTTAACTATTGATAAACGATAATGCTGATGTTGTTTATGGAAGGAGTAAATAAATAAACAATAAATTTTATGTCCACAAATTCCTATTATTTTTGTGCTAAAATCCTCAGTAAATCAACTTTCAGGATTTCTTATTCATAGAGTATTTGAACTAATATGTCATAATATAGTTGAATGTGCTGTAACTCAACTATCGAAGCACCACATTTATTAACTGTATATATGCGAGGTCGAGTCATTCAAACGCGAGTTTCATCTCTTATCCTATTGCAAGACTCCTCCGATTAAAACCACGTTTGTTTTCCTTTTTTCCTCGCATGCCTGGAGTTATTTATTAGCCCAATTTACGCTTTCCACATATTTTTTCCATTTTCTTAGGTAAAACCGTTTTTTTGTAGAAATTTTAACTTAATCTCATTAGTTATGCCGAATATCTCTCGCAGTATATGGAAACATCTTTATGTAATCGTCTTTTGCGTCCGCTTCAGCGTGACTAATCACGAGATGGAAAAAATACGAATTTTTTTACTATTTTTTTCGAAGGATAAATTATTACGCAAACCGTCTCGACTGCCTGCAGATGTGAGCATCGAGTAGTGAATGGCGCCAGGAAGGGCACACGACCGTGAAAATCGCTCTGAAAAGTCTTGCGAGTTAACGGAAGTCGCAAAGGTGCTTGGATTTCTCTCTATGCTTCACTCGACATAAAGGGAAAAAATTCAGTTTTTTTTAAAGCCACGAATTTCCCTCGGTAGAAGAATTTTTTAATGGTTCTAGTTTCATCTATTTATTAAGTTATATACTGGTGTAACATTTAGAAATTACAAGTTAAACAAGTTCGTACGCGTCCACTGACCTAATTTCCAAAAAAAATATGCCGCCGCGGTAAATTAAACGGAGGGAATGAGGGTTTGATTCCGTTTCCTCGATCTCATGTAAATTCAACGACTTAAACAAACCGCATTTTGTCACGCCAAGTTGTGTCATGGTTTATTTGGAATACATACCGGATAATATATTCCTGATATTCAGCTATAAGTGGGTACATATTTGTTGAAATGGTCATTAATCGCAAAGTGTGGTCATAAACAGTTGATTTGATTGGAAGGGTTTTTTTTGTGAGCTTAGTTTACTCGGGTTACTTTTTGTTGCTTATTGTATTCCGTATACCACCTAAGATAGGATATGAAATTTTATTACTGTCCTTAACGAAATTATTCATTTCCTATGACTTTCAAAGTTTCTTCTTTCCCGAGGCACGTATTTTATTAACTACTGTATTCTCTCTTCTTATAAACGGTCGAATGATTTCTTTAATCTCTTGGGCGGCTTCTGACTTCAATTTGAACTGAAAGGCTTGTATCCATCTTCTGGCGATTTCTTTGGTTTATAGCAATTTTTGAGTTTCAAGGAGTATCAACGTGTTGCTTGTTACGTGATTTATATATTTTTCGATATCTCTTATCAATAGAATTTCTAAAAATGCACATTTGTTAAGTTAGTTTGATTTTATTGTCTAACAACAATATCAGCTTATGTTTTTTGTGACGTGTCACTTCCACCGCATTTTATTTTTTCTAAAAGCAAAGGCATATGATTTCAGTGAGCGCTGCGCATAATTATTCGGTTCTACGGTTAAATAAATTCGGAAAGATGAAATTTCTCGCTAGATTTCAATCTCTCGACTCCAGATAATGAGAACTCCGCCGTCTTTAATTATATCGTTGCGCAGTATTATTTTCTCGGGTAATACCCCTCTGACATAGATTTGAATTTCCATTCCCATGTAGAAACAATGCCCTTTACCAGAACTTCCAAAATAATGTGAAAGTGTGAAGATTTTGAGTGAAAATTCTTTTCTTTGGGATACGCACCGCCGACTCCCGGAATGGCTTAGGATTCGGGAAAAGAATTCGGTTAATTATGTGAACCAATCGTTCGTGATTAATAGAACATTCCAATAAGCTGCTCATCGAATGATTCATCTTCTGCGTTACAGTATTACTGTCCTTGAAACCTGCAAGTGAAATTTGTTAGGGCAGTGATGGCGAACATATGGCACGCGTGCAAGACGATTTTGGTTGGCACACCAACGAAAGGCGAGAACCAATCAAAACATTTATCGTACTGATTTAGCGCCGCAAAAACATTGTGTTATTTAGTGAACTACTGCAAACGTTAGTTTTACGGTTACAATCTAATGTCTTGATCATGAATTTAATTTAGTTGGCACGTAAAAAAATCAAGGACTTTTTGTAGCACGCGAGGCGGAATTTTAGTAATATTGGCACCCGGAAAGTAGAAGGTTCGCCGACACTGTGTTAGGGTATCTGGTTCACAGGAGCCCCTGTCACTCATCTGCCTGGTGAATTGTGGGGTACTATTACGTAGGTGGTAGAGGGTGGCTTGTAAGGATGCAGCAAAGGTAACTCCAAAGATGTCGATTTCTCGCTGAATTATTCGCGTACGCAAACAGTTAAAACACAAAATCTAGTGTCGTCACCGGAATAAGTCACCAACAAGCAAGGTCCCCTCACATTGTCGGTCTCTTCTAAACAGTTAAGCGTAAAATACCCATTTCTGAAGCGGGAGAATCAGTCTGCCACGGTAGTTCAGTGGAATATCCGCCCGGCAAGATAAAGACTCGGGTTCTATTCCCGGCCAATGCAGAAATTTTCTCCGGCTTTTTCGAAAATCTTCAAGTCAAGACACTCGCAATCTCACCTCGCTCAAACAGCTTTCGCTGGGACGCAGCACCTTCATCTACATCTACGTAATACCCTGCAAATCACCAGACTGGTGGGTGGCAGGGAGTGCGGCGCACCAAAGCCTACCTAATAACTTCTCTCACGGGAATCACTGTCTTGTTATGATCTCGTACGGTCCTTGGGAAAAACGAACCCTGATATCGCTCCGTCCTACAGTCGTCGATCTCTCGTATTTTATCGTTGTGAACATACCTACCCATGTAAGTACCTGCCTCAATATTCCTGAGACCTCCTCTAATAGAACTTCCGACCTAAATTATAACTCTTTGAGAACCCGTCTTGAGCACAAGTAGTCTCAACACTCGCAACAACGTTAATTACAATGTTCGCTATGTTTTACACCGCGGCAAACCGACACATTACTATCCGTTCAATGTGTCATGGCCGTTTTATTTTGGGGACAGGTGCTCTTCAAGCTTTTACACCATAAGGATAATCTTTAATGTGTAATTGCTTGATATTCTTGGGCCAACAATCGCAACTCTTTAAAGAATATAAAGGGGAAAACTGAGTTGTTTCCGTACTAATTTATTTTTTTATACCAGTTTTTAAATCTGAATTTTATGTTGAAATTCAAGAGTAAATTGTAATCATCACTAATTTTGCCCCCTTTTTCTGTTCATTTAGGTTGCAGTGCTTCTGGTCCTATTGCTCGAGCCATTTAAGAACCTCTAGGGGTGTGGCGCTGACACGCTACCGAAGGAACAAGACGGTGAGTTTTAAGATAACGGATCTCCACTCTTTTAACTGAAAGCTGGTCAGATAGCATTGTTGGCCAACTTCTTGGGAACGATATTATTATTTTTACGAATCAGTGGGAATTAGTTGGCATAACTAATTATAAGAATGTAAATCCTTATAATTTATTTAATTAAATGTATTTAGCGAAATTGTATCGCGAATTTGTGAAGGTATGGATTGCCATCATATTATAAGATATAAACAGTGCCTCGGTTGGCTTTTTTAAATTTTCTTTTAGGGAAATTTAAATCAATATCGTATTATCATGTCGATAAAAATAGTTTCTGTCACGTGTCAGTAATTTTACTGTCTATAATTAGAGCGGCAATTTTTAACGTATTCAAATCAGTACAAGTGGCATTGTTTTCCTTCTGTAATTGACAGAATTGGCAGAATTTTTCAAATTCCAAATAAAAATTGTGTTTAACAGTAATTATCCGTTTTAAATTTTCCGCACCAATCGGCCTTTTTCACCATCATGCACATTTTAATCTAATCAAATAGGTATGAAATGGTAGGACCTGTGGCACGCGTACTGAAGGAGGTACGCGAAGAGATGGCACGATGTTTTTGGAAAAAATTCCAAAAAGTATTTCAGTTGTATTCCGTATTGTAGTTATGCCGCATAATATACAGAATGATTTATGTTGTAAAAATCACTTATGTTAGTACGGACTACATATGAATTTAAGGGTGGCACGCGGGTAAGGTTACAGATCATGAATATTGATGAAGAGCAGTAACCAACGAAATTTCGGCTCTTGATCTAAAACTAAGAAAAGTCAAGTACTAAGTATGGTTATCATGATAACTTCTCAAGGGCACGCGGACTGTGATATATGAAGTTACGTACATCTAGTCTTTGTTACACTGTCTAAACTCACTTCTACCTTAGCCTTTCTCTAAATGAACCGAATGTAGCTCTCGAAACAAAGAGGAATTTATTTTTTCAGTTAGTGGTTTGAAGATGAAATAGCCAATTCGAAATCCGTCATCTTCACCGATCGCACTAACCTTCTTCCTACCGTCGCGAACCACGCTAAGCCATTCTTCATGCGGCTGCATTATAGATTACCTCCTCCGCCATTTAATTCGCATAGGGAAAATAGACACGTCTTTTAATCGAATAGGAAATAATCACGTTTTCCCTTCCATCCGATTGTAGTCCATTAATTGCATACATATATAGAGCCAATTCTTAGATGAGATTAGGAGACATGGCGAATCTCATCCAGTTCCACGCAATTCTAACAAACGAAGCAATTTAAACTCGTCTCCCGCTTCAAATTTCCCGCCTTTTTTCGGAGTTTTTTCTCTCCTTTAAAAAAAACCGCTGGAAACGTACCATCGGCAGTCTTTCCTTCCGATATCCCACCTATGCATTCCTTTGTTACGCGCGAGTTTTTTCTCACGCGCTCTCCCATCCCGTCCCCCTCCAATCTTCGCGCACGTCTACCTTCAATTTTTTTCCCCTTAGCCTACCCGCTTTTTTGCGTTCTTCGTCCTTTTTTTGCCGTTCGCCGCCTTTTAAAGTGAACGTGGGAATAAGGGGGTAAAGGGAAATGGAAGGGCAGGGAGGTGTACTGCCATCCTCCCTACTTGGACTCTTCTTCATCTTGCCTCATCAAAAGTCGTGATCCTTCTTCATTCTCGGAGATGGCTCTCTTCTAATTTCATTGGGTACCTACTTTCTAACTAATCCGGGAAAGTGCTCGCGAGTAATCTCATCGTGTTGCGTAAAGAATAGTGTTCGTAATACTGCTGAAAGGATTGTAGTTTTTATTAAAAATGAATAGTGTAATTTCGTCGACCATTGAGACAGTTGTTGAATCAGGATTCTCCAAAAACCATAAAATGATTGTGCAAAACAAACGCGCGTTTCGGTGGTAATTCTCCTATAGGATATTCTAGAAAGAACGTAACGGTTTGATCTTATGTTAGTCATTCTTTAAATTGAGACGGTTTTTAAAGGCTTTCAATAGTTATTAAAATATGTATTTTTCCGTAAGCTTGCATCACATGGTTTAATATACTAAATACAAAAATCGTATCATTCAATATCGATAAATCGACGGGTCGCACCAAAAGTCATTATTAGTGAAAATGTTTTTTATTTCTCCGTTGATGTTTAATGAATGACACGAAGTCATATCAATGCTTATCACTTGAAAAAAGGTTGAGCCCCTCTGCTCTAAGACCCTCTTCCCCTTCCACCATCTTCCCATTGCGTTTCCTCTTTGTTCGCCACTTGTTTTTTTTAAATCAATTTGCCCCGAATAAAGACACGTGTTTGTTAGTATTATTATAAAATCTTTTATATGCGTTCGTCCGATATATATACACACACATACACACTCACACACACACACACACACATATATATATATATATATATATGGACTTAAGATGAATCTTAATAAAACAAAGGTTATGTACAACTCCTTCACAAATTCTGAGAAGATACATATCAACGGAGCAGAACTCGGAGAAGTAACCAGCTATGTTTACTTGGGTCAACTCATCACTACTAATGGTTCGCTTATTGGAGAAATCAACCGGAGAATGAAGTTGGCATGGAGTGCTTTTGGCAAGAATGCAAACATCTTTAAATTAAATATTCCAGTCTTCCTGAAAAGGAGACTATATGACCAATGTGTTTTGCCTGTTCTGTCCTATGCTTGTGAAACATGGACCAGAATGCCAGAATGATACAGCGCCTGCAAACAACACAGAGGAGAATGGAGAAATGCACGTTAGGGATCACCCGAAGAGACCGCAAGATGAACGACTCGGTATGAAAGAAGACGGGAGTCTGTGACGTGATTAAAAGAGCGAAGGTGCTAAAATGGCAGTGGGCGGGCAACATTGCTAGAAGAAATGACCAGAATTGGACGTCCAGTGTCATCGAATGGATCCAAAGAAACATCAAGAGACCCGAAAAGAAGACCGAAAGACAGGTGGGACAGAGAGCTTGTTAAGTTCTTGGAAAAACTTGGAGGAGGGAGGCAGTTGACAGGGAAAACTGGAAAAGTCTGGGGGAGGCCTTCATCCGTCAGTGGATTGAAAAAGGCTGATGATGATGATATATATGTGTGTGTATGTATGTATATATGTATGTGTGTGTGTTTATATGCTTAAGGAAAAGGAAAGGTAATTGTAAAGGTGGGTGGCAACAAGGTGTTGGAGGAAGCCCAGTGGACACTTACCAAAACTGGAGAGCCGCTTAGGGTGATGAAGACACATGAAAAACAACACAAAAAACAACACTCAGTTAAAAATCTCTCCTTTTACAATCTCCATCTTTTCGTCTTCTCACTATCCAGACCCTCTTTCGTATATTCTCTCCTTACACCTCGCTATTTTCATCTCCTTTCAACCCTTTTACCTATTTTCGACCTCTCCATCTTACTTTCAAATTATCTTATTTTTATCGCTCTATAAAACTCCTCTTTCTACCATTCTCTTCCCTCACTTTCTCTTCCTCATTCCTCGTCACCTCCATTCGCCTCTTTCTTTCCTCCCTCATTCCTCCGCTTGTTTATTTCTCTCATTTCCTCCTCTCCTCACCCCGTCCTCTCCTTCCTCGTCCTACCTTTTATACTCATCCTTTCTCTTTATACCTTTTTCTCATCCGAGTTCCTATCTCCCTCCCCTCCTCAATCCATTCGCACCTCTTTTTATTCTCCCACGCCCTCCTTTCCTCCTCCTCCTCCCCTCCTCCCTCTCCATCCCGTAGTGGCTCGCCCTCAACGTGTCAGTTATATACTCGACCTCTTCCGCACCCTCTCCACTCGCCTCGCGTTTTTCATTTTTTTTTCCCTTTTCGATTCAGCGTTCCCAAGAGATTCTTCTTCTTCTCCTCTGCGTCGAACTGGATGGCCTGCCTCTCATTGCTTCAGGAATTCCACTTTCGGTGTCAATGGCACCCCCGAGTCAATTATCACCTCTTTTTCCCTTTCCTCTTAAAACGCTTCCCATTCCATTCGTTCCACTCGGTCGAGTTCTTCGCCTCGGATTCTCTTCTTACGCTCGCAAGTCTTCACGCGTTTCCTCGTGCGTTTTTGGTTCCTCTCTCTCTCAATCCTTTCGGCGCATTCGAGAATATTTTACGGAAGGATGATTTGTTTCCCGATTCTTTGAAAAGAAAACTGACGATTCCGAGCCCTTTTCTCAAAAGTGGTTTATTTTCGTGGCTTTTCTCGCGTGATTTTTTGTTTTGTTTGTTTCTCGCTTATTCGATAGTTTAGTTTACTCTTGCAGTTTTTCTCTGCGAGGCTCTTGTGTCATTTCCTCAAAAAAATGTTCGGTTTGTATAATTTTTTGTTCTTTTTAGCACGGTTCGAAGTCGATGTTAATTCGCGCCATTCCTCGCTTTATTTTCGAATTTTCTATCGTTTGCTCAAGTGGTTATTTTCTCTATTTCTCAGTAATTTATTATTTTAGGTTGCAATTTTTTTCGTGATTTGGTGGCCAATATACCTTCTTCTTTTCACGGACAATTTCTGTAGTAATATATGTGAATGATCGCACTTACGGTTACGCGTCGTAATATTAACGTGCGATAAGAGTAATTTCTTGAGCAGTTTTTTATATATTTTTTTTATTACTCGACATACCTAAGAATTTGACCACGAAGTTACAAACGATGTTAATCCAAAAGTACGCATGTAGATAAATTATTGATATTTATTTATTACTATCCAGACTTTGCCTAAGACGTTTTTGATTTGATTCGTCGTCGCGATGTTCAGATGTCTATAAGAATAGAAATTGGGGAACCTCTCGCTGAGGACAGTGTTACTCATAAGTTTGCTTCCAAAGCCGCAGTTTGAAGACAAGAAAATAACCGAACTGCCACTTTAGTTTTATAAAACTTCAACTCGTTGCTCAAAATAAATTAATTTGTTTTGAAATAAAATATATTAACGTTATTTTTCCTTTATCAGCATATTTACCGCGGGTGTTTGGAAAAGTTCTCTTGAAAATATATCCATAAAACTGAGGAAAGGATTGCGTCACCAAGAAAACGAGTAAGACCTGTGACCTGTAGTTTTTTATTCCCTTACGCAGAACCGCGGAACTTAAAAACTATTTTTTTTTCCTTTTACGAATTGTTCGGAATGACCCACGTGCGCGTAATCGTATAGAATCGCCTTTTGCGGTCGTTAATAAAGCCGCGTCGGCCGCTTCTTTTGTTTCTTCTCCATTCTTCGAGAGTGTTGGCGGTGGCTGCGTTAGCGTGCGTGCCTGCGTGATTCGTCCGCAACGCTCGGGGGAGAAGATTCCGCGGTGAGCTACGTTTGCCAAGCACGTCTCCCTCCCTTTCTTTACTCTCTATCCTCTATCTCTGTCTCTCTCCCTCTCTCTCTCCCTCTCTCTCTCTCCCTCCCTCTCTCTCTCCCTCTCTTTCTCTCTCTCTCTCTCTCTCTCTCTCTCTCTCTCTCTCTCTCTCTCTCTCTCTCTCTCTCTCTCTCTCTCTCTCTCTCTCTCTCTCTCTCTCTCTCTCTCTCTCTCTCTCTCTCCTCCATCTCTCCCTCCCTCCCCGTCTCTCCCTCCCTCCCTCTCTCACTTCTTCCCCATCTCCCCTCCCTCTCCATCTCTCTATCTCTCCCAGATCTCCCTCTCTCTCTCTCTCCTCTCTTCGTCTCTCCCTTCCTCCTACTCTCCTCTTCCTCTCTCTATTACTCCCTCTCCCTCCATCTCATTCCGTCACTCCCTTCCTCCCACTCTCCCTCTTTCTCGCTCTCTACATCTCCCTCACTCCCTCTTCGTCTCTCTCCCCTTTCTCTCCCTCTTCATCTCTCCCTCCCTCACTCCCTCTTCGTCTCTCTCCTCTTTCTCTCCCTCTTCATCTCTCCTTCCCTCACTCCTCTCCTCCTCTTTCTCCATCTCTCTCTCCATCTCTCCCTCCATCTCTCCCTCCATATCTCCCCGTCTCTCCGCTCCATCTCTTCATTCCTCTCCTTTCACCTCTCCCTCTATTCCTCACCAATTTTCTCTCCCTCGCCCACCCTTCCTCTCCCTCTCTCCCACCCTTCTTCTCCCTCTCTATCTCTCCCTCTATGCTTCTTACTCCCTCCTTCCCTCTATCCTTCTTATTCCCTCCCCTTCCATCCAACGGTTGGGTAGAGGTTGGGTGGGCGGGTGAAGAAGGGAGAGAGAGAGAGAGGGTCGTATGTGTGGGGGAGGGAAGAGGGAGGGAGAGAGGTGGAGGGGAGAGGCGGGAAGAGTTCACAAAGGCGGAGGAGAGGTCTGGACTCCTGCACGCTGTCCTTGAGGTGGAAAGGCTGGACTGAGAGTGCGAGGAGATTGTTGTGTGCGTTGTCGGAGGAGAGAGGGAGAGGTGAGAGAGGAGAGGAGGGTTTGTGGTGAGGGACGGTGGAGATAAGGAGGGTTTGGAGGGAGGAGGAAGCGGATGGGATGAGGTAAGGAGGTGGGGGTGCGAGGGTGGAGTTGGAAGAGCTCGGGAGGTAGATGAACGGACAGAAGGATGTTGCAGGTCTCTCGGGAGAGAGTGGGAGGTGTGGAGGTTAGAGGAAGGAGGATGGTGGAAGTGAGCCGGACTACGTACGTGGAGAAATATCTGCGGCAGGCTTGAGCGTTGCTGCGGTTTACGATTTTCGCGCAGATTTCGCGTATTTTTTTTGCTCATTTTCGCGGTGCTCTTTGCGTCGCTTTCCTTCCCAGTTTTTTCTAATTTTTTGTCTCGGTTTTCTTCGTCGGTTACTGGAAAGACGGAAGGTTATCAGGAACCACGTGTTTTGTACATTTCATGTTGCCTTGCTCGCTAAATATAACCTCTTTCGAGATAAAGTATTCAGTTTAAGGGAGTGTTGATGCTGCTTAAATCAGAGTTTAATGTAATCGTTTTTGAACAGTAGAAAATGTGTGGTAGGTTTTCTCTCCCTTAACTAGCTTAACTAGCGATGAACTGTTTTTTTTTGCTTGAATACATACCAAACTTATTTTCGGTTAATTCGGAAATTCGATCAGATGCCGCATTTGTTACGCGGTTTTTTTATGTCACGGGTAAACACAAGTTGTGTCGACTTTTTGAGCCAAAAAATTGCATGAATGTCGATGTCATGTGGTATTTTCATCTGTTTATATTATTAAGAGTGAAACTCTTATTATGTTTATTTATCATTCATGAAATATAATATTTTCAGCATAAATTATTTATCGCTATTATCTATGACTCCCGGAAAATGAGACAGGACGCCAAATATTTGAATAGATCCTTCTAAGGAAACTTCAGTCAAACAAAATTTCAGTTTTTCCAATCACTATATAATATAAATTATCAATAAACATCGAGATTTTATTCGTTTGTTGAAAAAAATAATGGAAGCGATCTTACTTGTAAAGGTAAGACGATCGTAAAACCTAAACCTTTAGGTTTTCATTTCTGTATCCAAAGTAATTAGTTCTTTTAAGCAATCGTGCGTGTTGTTTCATTCTCGTGGCGAAATTAGTTGCGAGATTGGATGGAGATGCTGTCCAGCAACTTTGGGTCTTTCCATATTGCTTTGCCCATGGCGGAGTAGTAGCGTGTAAACAAGAAGAGAATGCTAGGGAGAGGCGGTTAGAGAGTGGAAGGGGTGTGTGGCTAGGGGTCAGGCGGCTGTTTGTAGGCGGTAGAGGGACGGACGAAGGAAAGTGAGAGTTACCGAGGAAAATAAGGGTCATGGGAGTACAAGGATGCGTGCCCGGATGAGAGTGGGAAAGGAAGACGGAGAGAGACGAAAGAAGAGACGGAAGAAGGTAATGTGCTCGGAGGCGAGGTAAGGAAGGAGGGATGCGACTACAGTTCCAACGGAAGAGTACGTTGGAGAGACGATTTCTACTCTTTTGTTTTCGACTCTACCGAAGACAAGAGGAAAAGGAGTTAGTTCTTCGTGTTTCACAACTGTTCGAGAAGAAGAAATTGTATGGGATTCGTGTTTTGTCTTTGAGAAACAGCTGTTTCTATTCTTTATATTTCCTTGAAGAAATTTAGACCCATTAAGTCTGCGATTTTCGCCTAACAATACTTCGTGAATAACGTATGCATAAATAGATAAGCTAGGAAGTGGCTTTGTTTGTATGTTTTTATTATCGTCGTAAATAGTTAACTTTTTGTGGAGAGAATTGCAGATAATTTTGATAAATTTGTTTGGGTAACAAACAATAATCTTGAAGTTAAGTCGGACGTATAATTTACATCTAATAATTCTCCTTGCTGTTTAACACTTTGAGTATTCGTATCGAATGAATGCATAGCTCGTGCTTTATACATACATACAATAAATTCTGCATATTGTTAAAGGTTCAGTATTTCTTTGTTTGCTGTTGTTTTCTATAATAAAAATCTATTATTATGGTGTATGTTACTTAGGGTCTGGAAGCCTATCTTTATAATTTAGTTCTACCTTTATAAGCTATTCTTTCGCTCAGTGTCATTTCATGTGTTACTGATACAATGGTGCACTAAAGACAAATCTAGAATGAATGGGGAAATTTAAGGGTTTAGAAGACTTACTTATTTTCGACTCGATTGTCGGTTTTTAAGTTTATTTTACGCCTCAAACGTGCAAAACCAACATTTTAAGTTTCCGGGTGAAGGAGGAGCTATTAATGTCATATACCCACAATCGAATATGTGGTGTGGTTATTCTGGCGGAACAGAATCGGACTTATTTCTACTTATGCCTTAAAGGCGTTGAAATCTCCTACACACTGTGTTAAGTTATTTCTAAGCCCAGCCGCGTTCTCTGACGCCCTTTTAGTAACGCAAGATCCGGTTTATCTTGATCGTAAACGGTACTGTTAACCAGGTACATAATTTAATTTTTACCCAGAGATGAAAATTTAAAACTGCAGTAACTTTCCACCGACGAATCATTTTATTAAAACTCATCTGAACACGGAATTTAAAAAAAGCTGAGGGAGTACCTCCAACTCTATTCTTTGCGTATCAAAATTTTCAATATTTGTGATTCCGTTCTCAATTTAGTTTTATCTTTTCACTGGTATATACAAATCTATCTGGAGATAAAAAATGTTAAATATCATAGTTGTTGGTTGAGAATATATCTGTTATATAGAGCTGAAGAACATCACTTCCGAATTTATCTTGAGGCGCTAAAATCTTCATCGTTGTAAATGTTAATATATGAGCGTATACATGGAAAAGGTAAATGTATTTTTTCCTTTTTTTCATGCAGTAAAAGAACTCCAAAGAAAAAATACATACTGTTTGACTACGCCGTTTAAATTATATAAAAACCATTTCATAGATGCGGTACCAATTGGCTGTATTGCCTACCTCGGCAATTTTGTCGTTTCCGAAGCGTCTTTCGTTTATTTTTATTTTCTTCGAAACGGTTCTTTCCGTAACTTTCGTTTTTTATCTCTTTCCAAAGTCTCTCACAGTCTTTTGTTTTTTTGTACCCATTGTTGAGCGAACAGAGCGCGGAAGAACAGGATTTCATCGTTGTGAGACCCAATATGCGGAAGATAGGAGTCCTTCGGGAGATCTTCTTTTTCGGTTCTTTTCCGCAATAAAAGACCTCAGTCCACATCGGAAGGGTTGTGGAAGAATGTACAAATGAGGGAGGGAGGGTATTAATGGCATCTTGACGTCATCAAAGAGATACTTTTATCTTTAGTTTCTACCTTATTGCTTTTTGCGGAATGGAAAGAAAACAAGTTAGGAAAGTACTGCGAAAGCGGATGATAAAAGACGATTTTTTACAAAAAATCTAAGGTTCAAATTTTAAGCGTACATTTTGAAAAAACTGTTAGCGGCATCATCAAAATAAAAATGGCACATTTAGAGACTAATTGTACCAAGGATACGGTTCAGATACCCCCTGAAAACACTTATTGTAAGTCTGGTATAGTCTTCCCCGCTCTGAAAGCATTTCCGCCTATTTTGAAGGCACGCTGTACAAATGAAAGCATTGGGCTCGTTGCAATGGAAGTTAAGTATTTCCTTTGTTGAAACCCAGAAAAACTCCCACTTTTTTCCGATAAAAACTAAAAATTTACTCTAAATCCACAGTCGTAGTTTAATATTAATGGCATTATAATATAGCCCTCCTTTTCCAATTAAAAGCTTACCCATGTAAAAGCATTGGGCTCGTTGCCATGATAGTCGATTGTTGGTATCCAGAAAAATTCCCACTTTTTTCCGATAAAAATTATAAATTTACCCTAAATACACAGGGATTTGAATTCCTTCTTCAAACAATAAGAAACTACAATTTCTAAACTTTCTGATAGTTTAAAGTCCCTTATTCGAATTTTTGCGGGAAATAATTTTAAAAAGCAAATATAAAAATACCTACACAGAATTACGTACTTTACTTATGGGGCAATAATGGGACAAAATTAGCTCCTGAAATTCAGATTACCACATGTAGCTCTCATTTGTAATATCCTGAAAATTTGGTTTATCTAGGTTAAACCGTTTCAGAGACATCGGCCGCACAGTCGGACGGACAGGCTAAGTGAATACATAAGCGATTTGTAAGAAAATCGCTAAAAAGGACTGTCAGTTCTGATATTTTTATGATAATAATAATAATATAATGGACCATACGTGGGCATTTTTTTTACAAGGAATGATTTCCCCGAAGGTAGTTGCTTCAATGAACCGCCAAAAGTCTAAGTCCTGGGTGTTTGTTTTAAAGTTGACTCATCGCATTGTTTTTTTAGCAATAAATTGAAGATGCGACTGATTCTTTCGTAAATGTTTTTACATATATTACTTAGCAAAAGGTTTCAGATTTTGGGGCCTGAGTTTTGACTTACTGCTCGCCAGAAAACATAAAATATTTTAATTCATATCATTTTAACGCAAAGTTCATAAAAAGGTCCCTGCGTTGTCTAAAGTGGCATCAGATATGTATGGAAAACGTGAAAAGGTGAATTTAGATCGGGAGAGGCGCTCACTTCTAACAGTTGACTGTGTCTTAACTCCTTCAATAGTGATCGTTCGAGCTTTTCGACTAGAATTTTAAGCATGTTGTTTCACATTTGTACCGTATAAATTAACACGTTATAGATATGAGTTAATGCTGACGTCATGAGAGAAAACGCCTTTGCATATGTATAGATGTGAAGTGCGCAAGAGGGACTGGAAGAGAGAGAGAAAGGGAGAAGTTTCGGAGGGAGTATTAGATGGGAGGAGTGGTGGCGGTCAAGAGAGAAGGGCGGCCAAGGTCAAGGGGCGATGGTCTTCCTTAGCAGTCTTTTCCTCTCAAACTTCTTACATTCTCTTTATACACTCTGGAGGAGCTCCAAATTTAACTTGTTTACGTTTACTCTATATTGACGTGTTTAGTTCCATATACTATCTCATCCACACAACAGCAAAAAAGAGTTAATGTAACTCGACCCTACTTTATCATATTTATCTCCTGGCGAATTTTCTGTTTGTTCGACGATTTTTCCTCTCCGAGATGAATTTTGAAAACCATTTTCATTACTCTTAGCCATCAAAGGAAACCGGTTATGATCACCTTTTTTTATACAGATACAATGAATTACCTGTAATGCGACGCACCTAAGGTTATTCATGTATTAGAAGAGTTTAGGGGAAAATTTCGGTGTGTCAAACGGATAAGTAAGTCCTATGTATCCGGTACGCATGCTAAATGGGATGATTGTGTGAGCATGGAGGCAAGAACGTAAATGTGAAACTTGCAATAGGCACGCATTACCTTATTCCGTATTTTACTGTTGAACAGCATTGTTCTTTCTTAAAATCGTGAAATCGCTACTGCACGCAATGGACTCGATCGCTGCACACTGGTTACAAAGCTTTGCGACAAATTCCAATTGCTGTTTGGTCAGATGTGACATGCCTTTGAGTATCTTTCATCCTAAATTGTTGTTTGTAGTCGAAATAGCATATTGCAAGCGTATATTCAGTTGCAAAATGTCATAAGTTATCTTTCATACAAACGTGAGCAATCTAGCAGGCTTTAAAACCATACTTTAAAAGCTTTCACCGACGAAATTAAGTAGGTAATTTTCCTTCAATTTTGGTTCTGGCTCGAAATTGGTAACTTAAGAAATTTTCTGGCAATTACCGACTTTTACCGAAGCTTATCGAACTCGTTAATTGTTTTACGTATTTTATTTTTCTATGCGGTTTTGAGTGTAATTTTATTTTATGCACTTTTGTCAAGGCTCTGAAACGTGTTTTTTTCCAGTCGCGAGAAAAGTATTAAAATCCCGAGAAATTCTTTTTAACCTCGCGCCGCTATTATGCTTAATTGGCGGTAAATTGCTATTCACGCCTTCGCGTCCATGCTTGTCAAGAAAAAAGCTCGCTGCAGCAAATTTCACATCCGTGCCACTGCTTTCAGATAATTTTCGTATTCGCCTCATCTCTAAAAAAAAAAAAACAGCCTCTCTTTGCAGTAGCCCATCGCAGCCGTCTTTTTTTTCATTCGCACTTCCCTTTGTTTCACCCTAATAATATCCCGAGACGTCGCATTGTTTCCATCCCTTCCCTATTTCCTCCGTGCCTTTCCTTAACAATTCCCCATTCCCTGACCACGTCCTCCTCCACCGTCTTTCCTCTCTCTCTTTCCCTCTTTTTAATACCTCTATTTATCCCAGACTTCTCCCTTCCTCGCTGCCACCTTAGCATCTGCTTCACCGCGTTCTCTTTTATCTCCTTCGCCTTCCTCGGTCTTCCATCTTGCTCAGATCTCTTTGTGTTACATCTATTCGCATCCTTTTCCCTCCATCCTCCAATCGATTTCCTCTCCTTTTTACCCCCTCTCTTTTCTCTTCTCCTCCCTCTCTCACCTCTCCCAAAGCCATTACGTCCTGGCGTTGAAAACTTCTTTTGAGTCACGTAGCTCTGTAAAAAGGGTCGAGCGGTCGTGATTCTTTCGAAAAACAAGAGAGAGAGGGATGGCGGGTGAGATGGGAGCGGAAAAAAAGATCGGAGCCAAAAAGGAAGAAGAGGTATTAATTCGTAATCTTAAGATCTCTTATACCGATTCGGTTCGAATCACGACCTCGCTGAAAAACTGTTGCGCTGTATTATTGGACGTCATAAGAGTTTTTATGTGGCCCACCGGGTTGCCCCGAAATTCCTTCCCGAAGAGCGGGGAGAAGAATGTAACTTTCGAGCTAATGGTCGATCGGGAAGAATTGAGTGGCGTAAGGTTTTAATGGCATGGGAAGATATTGATTTGAGTTTTTATACGCCATTTGTATCTCTTAATTGCGTCGCAGCGTGGGTGATTCAATTTCAGTCGCTCAGTTTTTTTGTATTTATTTTATAACTTTGTCATTGATCTTTTTTTTAAATAAAACTTCTTTTCTTAATTTACGTGCGATTGAAATACTTAACGATTGGCAACTTACGATATTCGGAATTTAGTTTATGTTTTGGCATATTATATTTATTTTGAATATTTCAGCATTTAGCTCGCTTATAGTGGTGTTAGTTTAGCCCTCATATCGTTTAAGGTCAATAGCCGTTTTAATAATTTTATTGGTAGCTGTTTGGTTCGATATAACTTCGCTAGACATCCAACGGTATTCAACTACATTTTATCGTGTCGCAGCTGCAATTTCTAGCGGTGAGGTAATACTCGAATATTTAGTGCCAGCCTTAAACAGATGTAAAGTTTACAGAGCTCAGTGACCTAAGAAGGTATATCAAACCGGATAGCTCACCGTCTTGGCGCGTTCCGACATAAGCACGTATCATGACGCCATCTTGCAGCGAAGTTGAATAAAACTCGCCGTATCAAATTGTGCGATCAGTTTGCAAGCGTTAGTATCTACCAAGAGGATACTCGGGCAGTAATGATTCTTTGCTTAATGGACGCTACATATCTTACGGCACAAAATGTGCCAACTCGGTAATTCTCCGTAAGAGTTTTTAAAAATTTAACCGCTTACACAGTTGTAAAATGGAACCATTAAAAGCATTAAGGAGCTACTCACCTTCATTATTATTGTTTATTTATTATTAATTTCTCGTGAGAATGGATAATTTAGATAATTGTACATTATGTAAAGTATGAATAACCTCCCAGCTGGTTATTGTTTTCGCTATTTTTTTTAATTACAGATAATATTCTCCGATTGTGGAATAAAAAATATTAGCAGATAAAAGGATAAATGTCGGAGATTTATAATAGGATATATTACGTGTATTATTTTATGGATGTATTTCTTAACAGATAAAAGTGAGGCATTTAAATTTAGTTACCATAACTTACCGTTGGTAAATTTGTTTTTTTTATGCCTTCCCCGCAAAGCCAATTTTAGGCTTGTCTGCAGGTAGGGGAAAAACCCCAAGACGAATCACAACATCCATGCCCGAAGCGGGATTCGAATCCGCGACCTTTGGATTAGAAGGCAGGCACACTACCTACCAGTCTTTTCAATTCTACTTATCCCCACATCTTTTAACCCCATTCTTCTGTTTCTTATCATGCGCCACGCAGCCGGTTATTCTTTGTAATGACTCACAGAGTTTGCATTCTCCTTTGCGCTTACTCTCGGGATGAATGCACTTTGAAGGAATGACGTCACCACCCACCAAGTACTAAAACCCATCCGCCGTGGTCTGTACTTCAGCAGGGGGCAAATGACGCGCTACCTATTCCCTTATCCTCTTTTTCTCCTTCCTTTCCTATTCCACTTTTCTATTCTATCCCCCTCGCTCTCTCTCCCCTTTACTTCCTTTCGCCCATTCTCTTCCTATCTTCTCTCTTTTCTGTTTGTTCATCTCTCATTTTACAAATTCTTAATTCCGTACACTAGTGATGGTCATCTGACGGCCCCCGGGCCACATCCGGTCCGGGGGAGCATTTTATCCTGCTTCTGGTATAATAAAATTATTAAATTATTTTTGTAGCAAATGTACACACAGTAAAATTAAAAACTAGCGTAAGTGCCAGTTGAATTTCAACAGATTTAGTGAATCTACGTTCGCTGCCAATTCTAAGGCGTATACGGGATATACAAAAACATTTTAGTCTACGAAAAACAAAATCACCTATAAAGAATACTTTTTCACTTAACCTTTCTTAACAATTAACCAGATTTGTTCGTAAACAATCCACTTCCGAGCGCATTGTATTCAAATATAAGGACAATTTTATTTCCTATCACATCACTTTCGCCAAATCCAGTTTCATTCTTCTTTCTGAAATGTTTACTTTTATGTCTTGTAAGCAAGAAAACCCGTGAAAAGGCAATGTATGTTTGTCCTTGATTTAACACTGGCTTTGCTGCAACGATAATTTCGTTGCTTAAACAAAAGCGTGAAGAGAATAACGCAGTTCTTTCGTCTATTAGAAGGCTTTATTAACACCAATTGAATCAGACGCAACATTGATGACAATTCCCGGAAAGAGTATGAAAAATCAACAAAATTTCGAAAGAGAATGCGCATTTCTGAAAACTTCGACCGTGTAACATGTAAGCATCGCAGTAATAAGATAGTACACAGATGTAACCGTCGAATAAAGCAAAAACGGAGAAAATCGGTCCATATTTACTTATTCGATGAATGAAGGAAGAAAAATCGAAAATTACGTGTAAAACTACGGAGAAATAACTATAGAATTAATCACACCCTTCCCAAAAATTTTTTATCGCCATATAGCCTATGTTACCCGTAGGGTAAAATTATATACCTATGTTATATTTCGTGGCGATATCTTCGAAGGTGTGGATTTCTATAGAGAACGAACAAAATTTGAATTTCACTTTTATATATTATGTATATTTGTCAAATGGATACGTATCGTTTGCACAAATAACTATACGGGGAATATTCAATGCAGGAATTGAAATTATAAAATTTCTGAGCGTACGTTACCCGGTCATAATAGTTTCGGCCGTAGAATGCAGCCTTGGCAACAAAAATGCCCCGCGAGCACGAAGAAGTAGCGATCGCCGCCCCACAACCACCATAGTATTTCTCAACCTTTTCCTCCTTTCTTTCCTTCCTCCTTTATCGGGTAAGCCACAATCTCGCCCGCATCGAATCTATTCTCTATCGTTCTGTTCCTTCACCTCTTTCACCATCTCCACTCTCTCTCTCTGTCCAGATCCTCTCCTGCTACGTCCCCCTGGATTCTCTGATATCATTCTCCCCTACTTTCTTCTTCGTATTTCTCTCCCTCCCGTACTCTTTAGTCTCCTCTTTACCCATCTCTTCCCGTATCTCCGCTTCGTCTCGCTCTTCCAGGGGCTAATTCACTCTCGTAACACAATTTTTGTAAAGCCTTGTGAAGAGAGAGAGAGAGAGGGAGATAACGGACGTAGGGGTCGGGGAAGAGATGCCCTGTTTGCCTCGCCTCAAAAGAACATAAATTTTTGCGAGTACTCATGTCTCGCCTTGTCTCTCGACCGTCTCGCACGTCCTCCATTCCACATCCTCCTATCTCTCTCTTTCTCCACCCGACTCAGCGAAACACGAGTCCAAAACTTCACTCAAGAAGAGTGTATTCTTCGTCTTTCTTCTCTCGACGGTCTTTTTTGTAGGATTAAACGTGCCCGGAAAGATGCCATCTTTTCCTTTTGTCTTCCTTCCTTGATTACTTGGAACGTGGCTGCGTTTGGCTCAAATAAAGGCGCGCGAGGTGGACAACAGGGCATATTTTTCTCGGAAAGCTTGAATCTTTGAGAGACCAAAGCTTTTTGTCCATCCTTCTCACATCGGGATGTCCTTCGCTTATCCGTCCTCTCTTGTAACCTTCTCCTTTTCCATCGCTGTCCCTTTCATATTCGACTCGTAGCCTTCTTCATCTGTGGTTCACTCATCAACCATTCTTTTCAGTTTTTCGTTTCTTTGAAATTATATTTTTCTCTCTATTTTATTTGGTCTACACGCCTTGCTATTCACCAATGCCCAGTGCTTTTTTTTGGGACGGTACGCGCCGGTACGGCGTACCGGCACCTCTTTATCAGAGCGATGTTGACCCACGTCTAATTTCGGTACATTTTCATTTTTTTAATTCTTTAAAACTTAAAGTAACCAACGGATTCTATAAATGTTAAACATTTTGATTTTTATTTTATTTATTTATATTTCAATAGCTCTTAAACAGCACATATACGGCCTTTTACAAAGAGCTTTTAACAGTAACAAAGACAAACATACAGAAAAACAACATATATCACAACACCCATGCCCGAAGCGGGATTCGAACCCGCGACCTTTGTGTTAGAAGGCAGGCGCTCTGCCTACCAGTGTAACCCGGCCGGCATCAACTTTGTCATTAAAAGTTTATCACAAATTCAATAGAGAAGGGGGAGAGGGTGGGAATACCGGCACCTCTTACTTTACAAAAAAAGCACTGCCCGGATTGGCGATGGAGAAAACTATTTGTTCGTGTCTTAAAATCAATGCGTATATATATAATGTTTCTATATCTGTCTTGGTGGATGGGTGACTGAAATGTGACGTCGGATGCTCAGGTCGCGAGTTCGAATCCAGCTGAGGGCAGGTTAAATATAAGAACAGACTCGATAGCCTAAATCTCCCCATAAATAATGTATCATTATATCCGACGTGACAATTCTTTAAAAGTACAGTCGACTTCTAAAAGCCGAACGCCTATAACTCGATTTTCCGTAACTCGAAGTGAATTCATTTTACAGGACAAAATCTTTTTTCGTGTTATTTTTCTTCTATAACTCGAATTTTATATAAGTCGAATATTTTTGTGTTTCCCTTGAGGTTCGACTTATAGAAGTTCCACTGTACTCTTTTATTAATCGTATGGATGAACTCGTCTTGGGTGATGCTATCCGTTTCTAAGAAGTCGGGTGTTTCTCGTTCTAATCTGTAAGAAAAATAAACCTAGTAGGAGCAAAACCTATCCCATCCCGCGGAATATTTTCATTCTGCCGTTACCGCTTTGAGCCAGCCTTTCTGCGGCCGCAGTATATTTAAAAAACGCTATTTCATTCCCATATTCCCCATGCCGTTTTTTCACTCTGTTTTCGTGTACGCCTTCCTCACACTCCCTTTTCGTATCCCACCCTCATCAGCCCCCGTATTTTGTGTTTAATCACCTCTTCTACCGCCCTCTTGACAACATCCTTTATTTCTCATGATTACCCTTCTCCTCCATCTCCTTCCCTCCAACCAGTCACTTTTCCGATCATTTACCCTCTGCTTCCTCGTTTATTTTTTTTCCGCTTCTTCGCTCACGCCATCATCCTCTTGCTTGACCCGCGTACTTACCTCGGGTGCATATCTCCATACGCGCATGCGTGGTCGAACAGGCTCGCATCATGAGCTGACCGAGACTTTTTTTCCGCCTTGTTCGCATTGCAACCCGCGCGTCGATGTCAATTTTTTTCCGACGTGCGTCTGAGGTGGCGCCGTGGTGGAGAAACCTATCTGAATATGCATAAGGAGTTTTTCTCTTCTTATTTCTGTTCGATTAAGTTTCTCTTTCGCTCGCGGATTCTAACGCGTCTCTCAGTGCATTGTCACGGGTGTGGAGATGAATGCGTTAGATTTTTTTGTCATTTAATTCCCCGCTCGAAGAATATTTATTTCCTAATCGATGCGTTGCGTCGGCAGCGTTTTTGTCAGCTTTCAACTTCTAGGAGGGCGTTCGCCTCGTCATTTTGCGCTCTGCATTCCCCTTTCTCGCCATTATGGAGATTTTATATGATTGTATACGTCCTGACTTAAATTGTGTGTTGAACAAAAGATTTTTATTTGATTTACTGATTTAATTTTTTGAGGGTATTTAATTGGAGACGAAACGGAGTATCACGTAATATACTGTAATATATATTATAGAAAGCTTAAATAAAAAAACGTAAGCCTTTGTGATAGTAGGTTCTATTTGTACCAGTGGTACGCATTTTTTCATTGCAAAGCTAAATGAAAATCTTCGCAGAACGATGCTTCATCGGTGTTTATTATCATGGCGTCCAATTTTGGCTCGAATCTTTATAACATAAATTTTCTCTTAATTCATATTAGATATGTTCCCCTTCTATTTCGCAAGTAATAAAAATGTTATCCTATCGCTCAGTGTGAATAACTCGATCTTTTTATGTCTTTACTTGTTATACGAACTATCGAGTTTCGACCTCTGTGCGACTAAAAGCGTTCTCATTCTTCGATTCGTTACAGTTATTCACTTTTACAGTTTTTTTTAAACAACTTATTGTTTACTTACTTCGCATTGGACGGTATCGATTGTCATTCTCTCGTCGTTTTGAAGTGTTTTATTGTTTCTTTCTGTTTATGCTCTATCTATGCCTTCCCGTCTTATCTCCCGCGTCACCTCCTTTTCAATTCTTATCACGTAACTCGCACGTATCGGAGGAAGGGGACCGATCATTCCATAGCGTATCTAGTAGGCTCGTACCAGCGTGGTATTCCATTCAAAGATCACAGGGAGGCCTTTCAGTGACGTCATCTCTTGCTCGGTTTCCCTATCACTCTCTCCCACTTGCTTTCCTTCTTCCCTCTCTGTCCCGCATCGATCCTTATGCCAGCGTGCGAGCATGTGTGAATGCTTCATAGCAATGGGTCGTTTCTTTAACTGAATTTAATTAGGTTTTTAAAATAATCACAGGATTTGTATTAGTAATAATAATAACAGCAAAAATAATGATAGTAATAGTGATAAAATAGTAATAATTATATATATATATATATTAGTAAGGGAGATTTTTATTCCAAAAGAGATTGGATCATTTAAGGAATTTCTAAACCTGAATTACTTTAATTTATTACTTCTGGCAGACGAATTTTCCCTTAGAGAGTATGAAATTCAATGGTATGCAACGGTGGTTTTCTAATGGCTTATTTTAGCACAAGTTATCTATTTGTATCGATAGAAAACTTCACAGTAAAACGACTCTTCGAACCAATTCGGAAGTTTCCCTTCGATAGTAGTTTGCCGATTCAAAGCCATAACATGAGTATTACAATTACAAAGAAGCCGTCATCAGCGGTATTTCACGGATCACGGAGTCCAAGACGTGAATGGGGTGATTGTATCAGCAATGGCGTCCCTTCAACGCGTCCTCTTAATTACTACGCAGCGTTATATAACGAGGATACGAGAATCAAAGCTCTCTCCCGTCGGCATAAAGAACCTCCGACAGTTAGGAGATCCGAATGTATTTCTCATTACTCCGTGGATCGAATTCCCTTTCGCCAGAAATAAGCATCCGGTCCTCACAATGGGGAGTTAGCACCTGCGGTCGACGATGTCGTATCTCTCTATATAACACACTCGTAGGGGTGTGACTCACTCGCAAATATGCATCGCGAAGAAACGGAAGGAGTGGCGTGGAAAATGGTGGACTTCGGAGCCCAGAAATATGCCGCGGTACTGAAAAGACGTTTCATTTTCCTCGTAAGCCTCAAGCGACACGCCTTTCTTCCCCCTTTCCCTCTTATTCAAAGAGATGGGCGTTTCGCTTAAGAAAGGCGTGCGGAGTCGACTTTGCCATCGATAAGGATCGTTTTTCGAGAGTGTTAAGGGCTGGGACTCTTTTAGTGCTCGAGGGTAGTTGGCGCTTTTCAGCTCGACGTTCGTTTGCTTTTTACATACTACATTCTCATAAAGAATGGCCCACAGTGATTTCTGATGTCGGAGAGTGGGTACAATGTTGCCAAGTCTCGTTGGAAGTGTTAAAGAGGGTTCGGCCGTTCTTTTATGAAAGCGACGCGATGATAAAGCGAATGAGATAGATTGAAGAGTCGACTCTAAAAGCGAGAAAATTCGGTGCGTGGCATCTCCTGCCATTCACCAATCTGATGAATCGCGGTTTAACATGTACAGGTCCTCTCAGAGGTTCAAAGAGGCCGGGCCACCTATTTTGAAGTCCCTTGCTACAATAAAATTTTTTTAAAAAATGAAAAAATAAACAGTTCAAAAAGTGAAAAGTAATTTAATGTTTTTTTAGTGAAAAATGATTTTTCTAGCCTTTTTCCGTGCAAATGGACCAATTGTTGAGGAAAATTAATTTTCGTGCAATGTCGCAGTTGATTGTTATATTGTCTAGCCCAGTGGTTCCCAAACTGGGGGAGGGGGGTGGCGAGAGAGTTCCAGGGGCGGGCGCGAGGCCATTAGAAAAGAAATAATTTTTAATGTCAAATTCAACTGAAATAGTTTGAACGTATTTTTCAATCTTCCCAATATGTACCAGATACATGGGTAAAATAATTACGAGTTAGTTGAACATTAATAATGATGTAAATAGGAGTGCAAAGGGTTGCATTTATTTCAATGAAAAACAATGTTGGGCATGACATGTTATGTTAGTGAAAACCCAAATGGAGGCGCCACGTGAAAAAGTTGCGGAACCTCTGGTCTAGCCTATTCAAGAGCATGTTTGGGCCCTCCTGGCCTTTCTGCCTTCCCTTCTGATCGATCCTGGACATTTAGGCGTTTGCATGCCAGCTACACCATTGGCGTCGTCATAGTGACGAGCAGCAATCTCCAATTAGCTCGCTGTTTAAAATTCTAAAACTAATATGCACTAATACACCTATGTATGTGCAGTATGATTGTCTGTTTCCTGTAGGAATGTTTACTATGGGATGGGTTTGTTTACTTAAACGTTTACCGAGAATAAGAACTTCTGTGACCTTACGAATGCTAGCGAAGCAAGGAAAAATAAAGGATAAAAACGAGGAATGCGTTTGAAAAGGCGGAGAACGAAAAGTGAGAGATAATTAAAACCGAGAAGGTCGGAGTGTCAAGGGTAAGATATACGACAAGCAGAAACGATGGAGTTGAGGCGGAACTGTTTCCTGGCAACAAGCGTAATAGTTCCAGTCCTTCGCCGTGCAATCTGGTTTGAAAACTTATTGGCGAATTTCAAGAAATTCGGTTTAAATATTAGCTATGCTTTTTCAGCCAAATCATGATAATTAGAACTTATAGGGAAGAAAAAATTCGACTTATGTAAATTTATTTTGGCGAATTTTCTACGTTATATTGTAGATTTTCGAAAAAAAATGGGCTTTTTGAAGATAGATTTTATCGCTACTTTTTCATATGAAAAAGACATAGGTGATATATTTATTTTCGTTTCTAGTTTCATATTAATTATTCTGATTTTCGAAAGGTTTGATTTCCTGTAGCGAATTTCGTAACAAGGTAATTTCGAATCGAAATCGTGTACGAGTTGCTTAGAGAACAATTAAAATAATCGTCTATTTGGTGTTCCTTCATTTTGCTGGTCTAGTTATCTTTATGCGCCCATATGTAACGTCCTTTTAGACTGCCTCTCAGGCTTAAAACATCCTTGGCGACAGTTATGTTAGAATTGAAAGCAGTAAACAACCTTTTCCTTTCACATTTTTAAAACAGCCATGAAATCTTTTGACCTAGTATTTGAAATGGCCAACGAAAAAGAATTTGGAATGGAAAAGGTCGTCCGGACGTATGAAAGCCACAATCGTCGCTGATTTTTATTTTAAAATTACGGTTCCGTAAAGAAATTAAATTCTAATTCGTTTTAAGGCGATTTACTAAAACATGATGTAATGATATAAATTTATGGCATGAATGATCCGAAAACCCTTATGCGACAGGCATAAGCTGTGACGACGGGAAATGTGGAAACGTGAAAAAAATCTGCTATGACCGGGAATCGAACCCGGGTTTGATTCCCGGTCATTGCAGATTTTGTCACCTGTTTGCACATTTCCCATGATTCGTTTGTTTCGTTCTTTATTTTTTCGAACAACTCCTCTTTAGAATCGCCATTCCTTCTCGTCTGTGCACGGCTCAAAACGCGCAAACAAGCGCGCACGAGGAAAAAACAATAATGTTCGTGCGAAGCGAAGAGACGCGTTTCGTTATTTTTTTGTCGGAAATCTCTCCATGCCCCTCCTGCTTATCTCCTCGCACGCTAAAACGCCATCTTCTTCGTATTTTGACGAGACGACTCCATCCATACTCCCATTAAACCCTTTCGCACTTAGTTTATTTTTCATAGTCCCCGCTCTTTTCTCTACTCGAGAACGCGCGTTTGCACGTTCGAAACGCATAAACACGCGATTCTTTCTCCTTGCGAACGTAGTGGCGGCATTTATGGAGCAGACGGCGTTGTCTGAGAATGTCAAACAAAAGAAAGACGTTTCGTTGCGCGCGGGAAAAAAAAATCCGAAACCGCGACGCGTTATCTGGAGCTTTCTTTCCTCGCCGCCGAGGGGCGCTAGGTGGTGTCGCATTCTTCAAACGTTTTGCGACCGTTAGGAGTTGAGGAGTGGGTGAACGGCTGTAGCATTTCACTTTCTCCCGTTCTCTTTCTCGTGCTGGAAATTCTTCCATATCCTTCGAAAAATGCCGGTGTTGTAAAATTTTGCTCTCTCTTACTCTATGTTTAGAACGTGGCTTTTCCTCGTTTGTCCATCAGTTTTCCTTTCCAGAACCGTCTAAATTTTTCTCTAAAACATCACGCTCCCGTTGGTGTCACAATGGTTTGTCCCAGTCATAAGTAACCTGTTAATCTGCTATCAGGATTAGAAAGCACGTTCATCCGAGGATCCGGGTTCCTGCTGTGTTGAAATCCAAAACATTATACACATTAAACGTATTATATTAGTGGCTATGCACCTTTTAATAGTTAATTATTTTTATAAATTATTTATACATGTAAATATATGCAATCCATGGGAATATTAATATTTCATTGACAGACCTCAAGCAAAAAGCAGCTTTGCTCCATCGATTCCTCTTCTTCATAAAGCAAGTGATACAGTTGTCTATCAGGATGATTGATTGGAAGCATTAATGATTAAACTGGAATTCTTGTGTCATGAGTCATGACCAAACGTTGTCAAAGCTCTCGTTTCCTTCCATTACATATTTTACCCAAAATTTCACTGCGAGTTTGTCTTTGCTTTGGCACAGGAAATATAAAATAACATCCGATTCTTCTTAAATAAGAGTTGAGGTAGAAGAAATAGTGAAAGAAAATTGCGTGAGACTTGATGGAAAACGATACGCGTGCCTTTGTATGAAAGCTTAAAAAGTATAGGAAATACAATGTTCCATTAACGGTCATACTGGAATTTTAGTTATTTTTGAGAATGTTGGATGGTTTTCTATAGTAAATCATCTCGTAGTATCGTAATCTGTAGATACCTTGGATTTTTATAGTTTTTAATCTTTCTCAGTAAATAAGCGGCATTTCAATTCAAACCTCTAACGGAAAACATTTGAGAACTTGAATAACACACTGGGCGTACCGTTAACATTATTCGGAGAAATTCCTATTCTGAAATAAAAAATATGTACATACTTATTTTCAACCCATCTTCCCCGCGGCAAACGAAGTTAATTTTAAAATAATCTTCGTCTGTGACATTTCATCGAAAAAAATATTCGACTACGTTACGTCTTCATTAGAGACCGTTAAAGATTTTCCTTTATCACCTTCCAATGCATAACGTTTTGCGTCATGTTTTATGTCCACGTGCCCAAGAACTGATTGAGATCATGCTCGAGGCTCGTGCGTGTTTTTTGTCCACTGCACTTTCACTTCTCCGTTCGTCTTTTTTTATAGTATTTTAATGGGGACTAAATTCCATATCTCCGTGTTATGTGTTTCGAATTTTATGTTTTTTTTTATTTGGTCATATTTTAAGGCAGCCGCAACGGACCTCACTTTCAAAACCACCAGCTATTCTAACCGCCGGAACGATTTTAATTTAGTTCGTAATATCTTAGACGAAATTTATCTATTTAAAGATGCATAGCAGGATGAATATTCGGTAAAGGTCCTCGGTACTTTTACTGTTATTGTTTCCTTGATAAATGTATAATTACATTTAGCTCAAGCTATCGAAACACACGTAGTTCTTTATGGTCCTTGTATCTGATTTTTCTCATTCCATCAATAAATTTCTTTTGTTCCGATCCACTTCCTTATTGTATTGTGGTATATGATTTAAGGTGAAAAAAATGTCAGCCTTTCATCGTTCGATTTCTGTATGCTCGAGGTCAGTACCGCCAACCTTTAAATTCTCGAGTTAACTGAATTTGGTCTGCACGGCCATGAATCACGGATCCATTTACGCCAAAGAAAATTAATATCAAAACTCTTATGTGTTGAGGTCAGATGAAAGGCACATTAAATTTTCCATTTGCAGAAGTTACAAGGAATTTGTTTTTACATTTGAAAATTTAAAAAATCAGTTTTCGGAGTGAAGATTGATTTAACCTATAAAGGTTATGATGTCTGTCGTTATTAAAATATTTATTTTTATTCAAGATATTGCATGAAAATTATGTAAAAACATCGCAGGTTACGCGGATTTAGTAATCGAAGTCGTTTGAATTCGAATATGCAAATTTTGTTGCGTTTACGGAGAGTTATGAAAAAATGTTTTCCCTCGTTCTCTCAAATATTTTCTAAAATTATTACATAAACGGTCGGCCTTTATGATGAGATCCTTTCGATATGGAAAATTAAATGAGAAGAGATATTCATCACCTCATTTGGATTAAGAAGATATCGTAGTTTCGATGGACCAAATTTTAAGTTGCATAACTTAAAAAAAAACCCACTTGCAAACGAAAGTTTTCTGAAGGATTTTGATACATTTCATTCCGAATGACGTATTTCAAGGCGTTGTCTTTTGCAGATAGTGGGATGTATTTCAAATCCGAGCTAATGCAACTGATACAAATGAGAATTTGTTGATAAATTCGGACAAAATGAAAAACGCAACTGTTTAGTTCATAACTTTTTATTACATTGCAGTTGTCAATGTGATTTCGTAGTTTCTTTTTTCATATACGTACCTATAGTGTTCATTTGAGGTCAGGATCTTACGTTTACGTGATTTATTTCGAATCTGACTTAATTATCTAAATCCTTTCTATGGCTAAGGTACTAGGAATGGTATTTACCTCACACAGTGATTACTTACGTGCAATAACTCACCGTTTACGAAAATTGAACTGGAGTAACTTTCGAATTAAGATAGTTGCCGCAACTATTTGATGATGAAATTGGCTGAAAATGGTCCATGTAAAGTTATCATATTAGGTAACGACAAATGCATTATAAAATGAAAACTTAAGGTCTTAGAGACAATAAATCAAAGTTAAAGGTAATAATTACTTAAAGACCAATATGGCAGCGGCTGAGAGATATAGTGCCACCTTAATTTTTCACCAGAAGCGATCTATTGTTTATTTTGAAAAAAAAATAGGGGATAAATAGTGTGAAATCTGTGAGAAGCTTCTAATTCTAATGGTTCTTGAAAATATGTGTTGATGGTTGCTATCAACGTTTCCGTCGCTGGATTGCATTCTTACCTGATGACGGGTGAACATTAATCTGGTAAGAAAGATTTTTTTAATTAAATGCCTATTTCGTAAAGTGTTGTTAAAGAGAAATGTGCATCGAAAACTTTGCTTTGTTTGTTTCTATTATGTTAGGCGAAACTTCGCGTCACGGCTGGTTCTTCGAAACCTGCGAAGTTGGCAACTCTGTTGTCAGCTGATGCCAAATGTGGAGCATTCTCGCCCCACAACCCACATTCATGCAGCCGTGATTTCACCCTGCCTCCTCCTCTTCCAACCGTTTCTCTCTCTCTCCCTCTCTCTCTCCATCCCTCTCTCTCTCCATCCCTCTCTCTCTCTCCCTCCCTCCCTCTCTCCCTTCGCAACCCCCTCAACTCTTTCCTTCAACTCCCTCTTCTCAGCCATCCGATCTCCTGCCACACCCTTTCTCTCCGTTCTCAGAAGCTGCGTGTGTGTGTAGGTGGTTGCTCCATATGAGACTACCTCTCCCTCTCCTCCTCTCCCCCCCCTCTCTCTCTCTCCCACCCACGCTAACAAGGCCCACGTTTTATCATCATCTACCTTCTCACCGCTTAACGTTACCCCTCGGGCCTCATCCAACTCTTTTGATCGAAAGTTAATTAATTCGTAACGTATTCACCCACGCGATCGAATCGTAGTTTACGGTTTCGTGGATTCTATGAATTTGCGCAAGTTTCAGATGGGTTTCGACACGTGCGAGAAATGGTGTTGATGTTCCGAATTTTTGATGAGTTAGGATTGCTTAATGAAACGTTTTCGAAATTTGTTACCGCTCGATTAATTAATGCCCAAAAACGGAGGATATAAACGGAAAGTAAGTTTCGAAGTAAATTAAAAATTCCTCGCTTATATAAGTCCGGGTGATTTTATTTTCATTTATTGAGGTCATATTCGTCGTAAATGTGTTAATTGGAATGGTAGTAAATGAAATTTTATATTTTGATAGTTACGACGAGTATAAGATTTAGGGCAAACATAATTTTAATGAAGCGGGAAGCGTATACTAATGAGAGCAATATCTACTCCATTTTAATATAAATTATTGTCGTTTAAACAATACGTTGGTCTTAAATAATGATTTATTAACGGAGTTTCTTTGTATTGGAGCATATTATTAATGTGATTTTTTCGAGAAAACTAAGACGTTAAATGTGGCATAGTTTATTTGCAGCTATCTTCAATTTTTTAAATGTATGCAGCCATTTAAAAGCTTTATTCTTCGTAAATGACACTTGTAGGGCATAAGTGGTGTTTTTCTTTTAGTTGTTTCGCCAAAATAACATACGATCCAACAGCGAAATGCGTGGAATCTTTCAATTTATCATTAGACTGTCCTGACGCCAACGCCACGGGCGTTATTACATTTTTCTTCTCAATTCTTTCTTTCACGCGTTTGACAACTTTTAAATGTGAACTCGGAAACAATTTGTCCTAGTATTTTTTATAGTTAAAGCTATTCATACAAATCATTTGTTTATTTTCGAAGGCTACTATAATTCATGCGCAATTCTTTGAAGGTAAACTAGGACGAGAATTTTCTCGTACCTATTTTTTTAAAAAAACCTCATTTGCGAGATCTGCCGATAATAAAACATTCCATCGGTCTGTTATTTCGCTCCGACATTCTTCTAGGACGCGAAATTTTCCTTGAAAAATGAAATTTACCGCTACGCGTGGAAGATCTCTCCATTGGCATTGTTAAGCTTACGGAAATTCTAACTACTGCAATGACTTGCTGCTCGTTCAGTAACGCCAGTTGTTTTTCCCTGCACGGTTTCCCATCTAGCGCTAGTTCGCCGGTTCTCGCTGGCGCACACAAACCCACACGCAAAACACACGCGCTTGCGTTCACATGCACAATCTCGCGAAGGGCGAAGCCAGTTAGTTCTTAGCGGGGGGCTCCGCCTATCCTACGCCTGGAACTTGACCACGCCCTGGTCAACCTTCCAACCTCCCCCCTCTCCTCCCCATCCACTCTTCCACCATCCCCCAACCCTTCCCTCCTTCGCTAACCTTTAGAACACACGCTGCAACAATTGTCTCCACATACGAACACGGGTGTCGGGCACCTACCGTATAGGTTGACAAAAACCGGTGGGCGTGGACGTCGGTGGGTAATAAAACGCCATTTTGCGGTCGTTTCCGCGATTCCAGCCTCCGAATAAAAAATATGATTGCTCAATCCCTGCCTTCGATGAGTCAGTTTCGGTTGGTATCGGGGTCAAGGACGAGAGATTTTCCGGAAAAAATGGTTGGACGACGGGACGGATATGAGAGAGAAATGAATTGTAGGCATTTAAATTAGTAGTTTAATAAATGTGGAGCGTCCCTTCGTCGGAGGACAGGTTGAAGATGGACAAGTCGCAGGTGATGAGATATTATTCACTCTGACTATTCTGATCGTTCAAGAATAAACAGTTAAAATACTTGTCTCAGGTATCTCCAATAGCCACAACTAGGTTATTAAAAAGGAAGATGAGCATTTTGGATACAAGTCAGCCGTAATCAGTGGTAATTCACAGAATTCTCCGTTCTTTTAAAACAGGGCTTCTCAACCTTTTTTGTTCCATGGCACGCCTTCATGCATGCTTAAGGACATCGCGGTACACCAAACCACCCCTAATTAATTTCACTGCTTAAATACCCATTTTCAAAGATAAAAACTAGCG
Source organism: Uropetala carovei (assembly GCA_036926305.1). Classification (NCBI taxonomy): domain Eukaryota; kingdom Metazoa; phylum Arthropoda; class Insecta; order Odonata; family Petaluridae; genus Uropetala; species Uropetala carovei. The sequence continues at coordinate 8,871,345 of JAXCHB010000050.1, read as the reverse complement.
TAACAAGTAAAAGTCGCAGTTATATTAGATTGTTACTATTGGAAAAGCAATAATTGTATAATTTTATTGTACATTAAATATATACATAATTTAAAAATGAAATATCTTCGGAGTGTGCGGCATACTAGTCCCTTCCTCGCGGCATACTGATGTGCCGCGGCACACCGGTTGAGAACCACTGTTTTAGAGCATTCTTCTCGGTGAATTACCACTGATGACGGCTGCTTTGCAGTCGAAATGCGCATCTGTTTTTTTTATAAACATGTGGTTGTTGGAGATACCTGAGACAAGTATTTCAAAGTGCTTGTTCTTGAATTTTTTAAAATAAAAGTTCGATAATTCTCTGTTGAATATCCTAATCGTGGAATCTTAAATATCCAGCCGTCAAATTATAGCCCTTGAGTGGCGATGACATATCGTTCGCGTCTGTTTTTTCTCTATGTGGTTATATTAATGGCAACTGTAAGTCCAGTAGGTAGGTATTGTTTGTGAATTATGATTTAACGTGATATAGAGGATGTCGCAATGACAGTTTTATTAGATGGTAGAGTTTGGAAACCCCCGATCTAAAGGTTATTTATCGTCAAGTCGAGCGGGAGAAACGCGTTGTGACGGAACGTTCCTTTTTATTTTATTTTTTTGCGGTCGTTTCACGCGTCCGCTCTCCGCTCCATTGATTTTCGCTAAACCTCGCGAGGTATTCTCGCCCCGCTCTCGAACGATAATGGCTCGTATGAATGATTTCAAGTCCCGCGCCGGAATGCGAAGGTGTGTGCCGAGCGAGTTTTGAGTTCTCGAGCGGGCACGAGCCGTTCGAATTATTCCGTCGTCTACTTATTGCTTTTTTAAAAAAAAATCTTTTACTTCCTCGGTCGCGAGCCGTTTTTTTTTTCTCGGTCGATTTGTCGTTATCGTCCTTGATCGAATTTGCGGCGGAGTTATGCTAGGAATCCCGAGGTTCTTTCGTCTCTCGAAGAGTTGGCAAAGGCAAAATAAAATCCGCGGGGATGGAATGGAATTGTTGTTAATGTGCCAGGATGAGGGCGGAGAAAATGCCGGCGGAAGAGGAGAAAGGAATTTTTTTAGATTCTTAAAAAATAAGTGATTACGAAATGCGAAAGTTTGCTATTGATTTTCAAATATCTTCCGCGAACTATTTTATTTTTGCCTTTTTTTACGTAATCGTTCACTGTTTTTCTTCTATCACGAAAGAAATGATTAAAAAATAAAAAGGCGATTTTAATAAATGCTGGGTTGTTCTAATATTCTGTATTGAAATAATTCAAGTTTCCTTCTCAAGTCTTTTCATTTAATCGTTAAAGATTTATGATAGAAATTCATTTCATAATTGTTTCCACCGAATGATTTGCAGGATAGTTTAAACAATAAGCTCTTAATTTTCCATTACTTCAAAAGGGTCGTCGTTATTGGTGTAATTTTCAGCTTCGCGTTTGGGAACGAAGCTGGTCAGCCATTACGGTAAAAATGGGTTAATGTTTTTGCTAATGCGAGTAAACCTAACAGTCAGCATGTCACGTACGCAGTTCTAGAATAGCGTAGCATCATCATTTTCAAAGGGTTTGCGTTAAATTTGCTCGTGTCACGGGTACTTTTTTGCTCAAAAAACGGTATTTAGCACCTGCAGTTTTCCGAGATACGCAATAACCTCAAGTAAGACATGAAAAAATTCTTACAACGGTGGTATCTCTGAACCGTTATTGAAGTCGATCTAATTGAGATTGAAACGTTGCATTGAATCTTCGACGTGAACAATCGCTCATAGAATCTGTCGTGTCGTGTTCTTAAGCATTGTTACATAGATTTAATGGGAAATATTCTCCGTAGAAGTGAAGTAATTTTTGTGTGTGTAATGTTTATTTTTTATTAAAATGAATAAAATTTCGATGAAACTAATTTCTGGGTAATTACGCTAGCTACCGTTCCAAGTACCCGTTCAAAATAATTTGCGTAAATAGTTGGCCGATAGCTTCAGCCATAAATAACTGCTTAACATTTGTTACGTTTTGTTACACCGTCGCTTCTAGTGTTTATATTAAACGAATTCCTCTAGCATACTAATTATATTGCAAGGGAGATATCGCTGAGGATAAATTGAGGTAATTAACCCATTGAAAAAAGAAAGTATGCTAAATTTGCGTTATTTTACCTTTTTACGGTATTTTAGTTGAAATTACATTCTCAAAATTTTTTAAAAGATTAATCAATAACGACAGCTTGACAACATTTCAGAGCAATTAAATCAAGGTAAAATATATCGAATATAACTGCGGAATATAATAGCTGACTGGAACTGTCGGGATTTGCTTACTTTCGCTTCCATATAGATATAATATGTTATTAAGTTATTCCAAAGCAATTGAACGGCTTATTTTGTTTGTAGTAGTATAATGATAAAGTATAGGATTCACTTTCTCTGTATAAGTAATATGTAAATTTACTCTACATTTCTTATGTATTGGCGAACCATGTCTATCCAATAGCCGTAACAAGGCTTGGTATACCAATCGCGTAATTTGGCTAAAAATCAGCCGTAATCAGTGGCAATTTACCGATAATAAATTATAAAAAGCACTAAAAAATAATCGTCACTGATTACAGCTGCTTTGTAGCCAAAGTACCCAGTTGGTTTACGCAATCTTTTTACGATTGTTGGATGGACATACGTAGTTTGTCAGTTTCCAGCTCAAGTGTGAGCTGAAATAATTCTCTCCTAGATTAATGCTCTCCCATCCCTTCCCACAATTCTCTCCTAGATTAATGCTTTCGCGGTTTAAATGCTAAGCTTAATAAGCGAAGAGAATGTAGAGATGTTTCTTTAGAGCCATTGGTCTTCCAACCTTTTAAAAGCTTTCGAGTTCCAGCTTATTAAGGACAGGTTTTCCTCTCTTGCTCGTTCATCAGTTCGCTGTATCAAAAGCGCAAGATAACTTGCCCATAAAATATCAACACATACGACTCAGATTCCATGCGTTTAATGGAATGCGCACGATCACGAATTTCTTGCAACTTTTCCAACATTTTGGTTGCGTAAGTTAGACGGCGCCGGTGCGTGCCGTATGAATAATAAGATTGAAGCATAAATAACTGTTGAAGTCGTAATCACTCTTCCGTTGAGTGCACGCGGATTCCATAAAATCGAACTAAGCAAGAAGAAAGTGTAGTTTTTCTCGAGAAAACGTGCTCGTGTTAGCACGTTGCTTGCGTTTGTTATTTTTTTATTTTATGGTAATTACTTCGAAATTTGTTTTTTGGTAATTAAAGGGCTAACGAAATTTTCAAGATGGTTCACGCCTTCCTGTAGAGGCGCTTTTTATTTTTATTTGAAAATACAGGACCTGGAAGTGTGTAGAATCTTGACCATTCCATTAAGGTTCGGGTTTCCGTTAACGGTAAGCCGAAATGCGAAATTACTATAAGGTGGGCAAATTATATACATGCTATTAGGTTCTTCAGGCAGTTCACGTGTTTTTCTATAGAGTCACTTCCTATTGAAAAAAAAAACGAAATTTGGAAATAATATTTCGATCGTGCATAGGAGATATAGCTTTTAGTTAATAGTGGGTGATGTTGGAAGGAGAATTTGACTCTAATCTGCTCTACGGAAATGAGAAAGATCTCGATTTTTATATGCTTTGTCGGACATTTAGCAAAAACATTTCTCTTATTCTCGGAAAATGATCAGTTGCCGTATACAAAAATTTCACGAAGCACGTTTAATCACTTTCTGCTTCGTCTACGGCAGTTCGACTATTTAAAATTTACTTTCGATGTCTCGGAAAACGAAAGCGATCCGGAAGTAAGCGCTTTAATTGGAACTTGACCAGAGTTAAATAGACGCGGAAGCGCATTTTTTTTAACTCATGCATCACCACGGAAATTTATTTGCGAAAGATCACGGGCAGACGGAAGTGATAGTGAGAAGAGGAGGGAGAGATAGGGAGGAGGACAGGGATTGTGGGAGAGTGGCTGTGAAAGAGGGATATCATTGTGGGTTTGTTCGTTATAGCGACCATCTTAATGTGTAGCGAATAAATCTAGAACTTCATCGAAGATTAATTTAGCTAAGGATTTAAAGGTTTTGTTTGAAGGCAACCCCTTTATTCCCATAAAATATTTGTTAATTACTGGAGACTTCGATTTTTTTTTATTCTGATAGTAGAATTTAACTAGATAATGTTACCGTTAGCCCTGGCGCTGATGCATTCCTATCATTATTCTTTTTTAGCTATTTTTTCTAGCGAAATATCTAAACAAAGACGATCTGTAATAGTTACTTTTATGCAATATATATATATATATATATATATATATATATATATATATATATATATATATAAATACTAAGGAAGAGGAAAGGTAAGTAAGGATATTTTGGGCAACTAGGTGTTGAAGGAAACCCAGTGAACACTTACCGGAAGTAGAGCCGCTGGGATGTTGGAGAGACACATTTGTAGAGGTTAGAGCTTTCGGGATGATCCCTTCGTCAGCACAAGAGAGACACAACTGCTCTAACCTCTACAAATGTGTCTCTCCAACACCCCAGCGGCTCTACTTCCGGTAAGTGTTCACTGGGTTTCCTTCAACACCTAGTTGCCCAAAATATATATATATATTTACTATATAATTTTTAGCGAGGAATTCGCTCGTCCCTCCCCTAATACCATCGCTTGGTGGAAAGCTCAAATAATTTGCTTTTAATGGCCAATAAATATCAACCCGAAGCCACGATTTCTCCAGCAAGTGAGAGAAAACGCGTTTCCAACGTTCAATTGTTTTTATTAAAGATCGAGCTGATGTAAGGGCCAGGTTTTCTCTGCTCCCAGTGGCAGTAAAATCAAGATTAACTTAAATAGTTCAATTCTCCAATTGTTATACGCATAAAATTAAAAAAATATATAATTTCCCTTCACTCGTACCTTATTAAATGTAGATGTTTCCACATAATAACTCCTTTCGAACTAAATTAATCCAATGAAAATTACGGAAATCTTTCCACTGTAAGGGTAGGTAATTTAAAAAGCGGCACTTTTCCTCTAATGAAGGGGCGTCGAACTTTTTTTTGCCCACGTGCCGAAATTACAGAAATTGGCTGTCCTTTTCTAACTTACATGCTGATTTAAAATACATACAAAAATGATTAATTTTATGGTTTTATTACGATCGTTTATTTTCATACTTAGAACTCAGAAAACGATAGATTCAAGTTATCATCTAAAAGGACTCCTTGTCCCAGATCATTTATGGTCGAACGATAATTATGGAGCAACGGTTAAAATGTCAATATCATTCAGTTTTTTTATCTCGCTAGAATTGGTCGTATATGTTGTTTCAAAAATATGAAAATTTAATATTCAAGAAGAAATTCAAGAAGAAGCACTTAAAAATACGTCTCCCGCATCTCCAATAGGCACAATAAAGTTATAAAAAACCAGATGCGCATTTCGGCTACAAAGCAGCCGTCTTCAGTGGTAATTCACCGAAAATAGATTCTAAAAGAACCTCTTTTATAAGTATATAGTCGAACTTTATAAGTCTATAACTCGGATTTTCCATACCTCGAAGTGAATTCATTTTACAGGTCAAAATCTTTTTCATGTTATTTTTCTTCTGTAACTCGCATATTTTTTTGATTCCCTTGAGGTCTGAATTATAGCCGAATTTCAGCCATAAGTCTATCTCGACAATTCTCTGTTGAATTAATTAACGGAATAGTCAATAAATGACATTTCTCGCGTGCCAACGAAAGTAATCTCGCGTAACAGAAAGGCACGTGTGCCACAGGTTTGCCATCTCTGGTCTTTGGTAATCACCGTGCCAGACAGTTTATTTCTTGATCAAATTCCGAATTTTATAACGGGATACGGGGATAGTTTCGCTGAAAATCAGTCAACCATAGTTTCCACGCTCGACTTCACCATTTCTCTCGATTGTGAACGCCGGACATCGAACCAACGACCGCCGAGTGGATTTGCCGTCGTCCTTCGGGTCTCTTATCCGCAAAGTGTGCCCAGGATCATTTCCATGTAGGGACTGTCGGTTGTTAGAATGTCGGCGGTCATTCCGTCCCTTATCCCACGATATCGCCATATGTCGTCCACGGGTGACTCGTTTCAATTGATAGGAATCGAACCCGCTTTCGCTTCCAATCCGGTTCTCTTTAAATACTCCGTTAGACTAGAACTAATTGTAATGAAAAGTACTTTAGGTACGTAAGTCCTTATCCGCTCGCTCGGATTTGCAGTAATAGCCAGATAGTTGAATTTTACGATGGGTTGCCATTTATTTCAGTTTTACCTCAAGATTTTAGCGATCCGCGGAGAAGTAACATATTGCCAACGGAAAGATTTAAAGGGCGCAAAATAATCATGCGATGAAGAGCTAACAAGAACTTATAGAGACCACCATAGCTATGCTAAGTGGTAAAGAGGTAAGGTTTAGTACATGGGCCCTCCAAATGTTTGCCTTCGCTGACATTACAAAATATCTCTTTTGGAATCTGATATCGGTGAATTGCCATTGATGGCGGGTGCTTTTAATCGCATCGATAATAAACCCGTTAAAAATAGCAATCTTTCAATGTCATCCCTTTTCGAGTAATGAACATTTTAGAGGTTTTCTCAAATGGGGATAGAATCTCAAAATAAGAAGCCTGCGTGGATATCTCATAGAGTCCATGTCTAAATGTGGTCTAATACGAAAATTAGCTCTTAGAATAGAGTTTCTAGATACCAAATTTAATTAATAATAATTGTGTGTATTTTGTAAATGATAACGCCATTCATCGTGTCACGGTTTTTCTATCGTTCAGTGTTATTCTTAATGTCAATTAAAGTGGAGGGCTTTGCGGGAAAAATCCAGTAAGATTTACCACGTTTTTTATCATTCGCCGTCAAAAACCTTAACCATCACTTCGACAAAGCGATTATATTTCACCTTACTTTAATCTCACTATCTTTCTCTGCTCATTTTCTTCATTTCCGTGCAACTGTGGAACAATGCTATATATCACTGCGACGTGTTCATATTTCACATCCTTCCATTGACTGCTTCAGTTTATCACATAGACGAACATCAATGGTGAGTATAACCTCATTTCTGAAAGTATCATTATTTTTAAATCTTTCTCTTCCGGTACCTTTTGCACCCCTCGCTGGTTTTTGTTTCATTTTTTTCTTAGATGCTACTTTTTATTTTACCCTTCCTCCAAATCTCTCTTTTCTCCTTCACTTCTTTAACTAGAGAAAATTTTCGCAATCGTGTTTTGTGAATACTCCATTAAATTCCCTTCACCTAACTAAGTGACCTAATTTTCTAGGTCTTAAATATCAGATATGTTCATCATTTCTTCCGCAACTTTCTATTTTTGCATTTTTTTATGCCATTACTGTCAATATAACTTCGTAACGTTAGGGAATGTACTTGTTTCATTTTTTCATTAATGCATTTTTTGTTCCTATATCATAGATTTTTTATGGGCATGCACTGTGGATTCCCACTGTCACCGTTTTACGCCCTTGTTTCAAATTTCGTTAAAAATATCGTTATTGTCGAGATATCTTAAGTTATGCACAATATTTTGAATAATTGACCGTGATTTCCTGGCTTCCATTCCTGAAGCATCGTATTTTTTTATAGGTTCCTCCCTTATTATGCCGAAATTTATGCATTTCCTACTCGTTTCTCGTATGTTGCAATTTTCTATGTTTCTAATAACTGGTTCCAGTGCTCTTCATACTCCACGGCAGGACTGCCGTTTTCACGGATTTTTTTTAACAAAAAACAGACATTTCCGTGATTCACTGATATTTATAAGGAAAAATTCGGTAGTTATCTGAGATGTTCGCGGAAAAAATACATAGACTACTAAGAAATTCCGAGATTATTAATATTTCTATACGAATAATACGAATCCTCTAAATAATATACATTCCATGAATTTTTTTTCCTAAGTACGTACGTATCGTATACTTTGGGTGAAGCGCGAAAACTCGAACTTATTGTGAGACTGCACACAAGAAATAGTAGTTGAACTGGGTCGGCAACCTACGGCATATTTATACAGTAAAACCTAACATAGCGCGAATTCACAAGACGCGATTTTGCTAAGACGCGGTATGCATTTCCCTACCAAACCTCAGAAGACACGATTTGACAAGTCCAAGCCAATGTTAACCTTTAAATTTCTCGTAAACTATAAATGATAAAAACTTCAAATTAAAACATTTTAAAGAAAAAAATACCGACAAATTAATTCATGTAATTATTTTACCTTAAAAAAATATTTCGTTGAGAGATTCGTAAGTGTGATTCTCATATTGTGCTGGTACGGCAGAGCTCCGCAACCGGTGTGCTGCGATAAAGGCCTTACTGTGCCGCGGTATATTTTACGTTATAAGCATAGGAAGGATATTACTACGTTTTATTATCCTCCAGCTAAGACCACAGAAAATACATTTTTTATAGACAGCGATACATTATGGCCAAATTTGTTACTGTTTCTGTTACTTGAAGCTACGGCATAGGTACTTCTTAGAGAAACTAAGTCATACGGAACGGTTTCGGGTAACGCCATCTCCACAGTTTTGTATGTAACTGTGATGTTGCGATATGAAAAATTCTGCAGTTTTTCTACTCTATTTATGATAAGTTCAGAATTTTTTTTTTCACGTTACGCGCGGTATTACCGTATTTACTCGAGTAATGCCCGCACGCTTGTAATGCCCGCAACCCCGTTTTTACAGCTGAATATTCGGAAAAAATGGAATTCTGTAATCCCCGCACTTCCAAAATTTTGATTTTGATATTTTATGGCAACATTGGTTGAACAATGTATCTGAAGCTAAACCGCGAAAGAAGTACTATTTTTTTCATTTTGTCTAATTTTGTTGCACCATTATATTGATATCATTAAAAGTGAAATTTATTTAATTTAACAGATTTCCTAATCTAAGGTCTGTCCTGTAATCCTAGGCCTATGGTTACTTATTGTTTTCAATGCATTTGTGCTATTTACTGTATATTTAAAACTTGAATACATTTTTTAAAACTTTCTATGCCAATACAGTTGATTTGTAATGCAGGGTAAATTTAAAATTCATGAAAAGCATGATTACATTTAAGTTACAGGGCTACGCATAAACAGTTGTAAATAATTTTACTTGAAATATGCAATGCAGGTGATGAAAATATTGAAAGTATAAATTTATACACTTTGCATAAGAAAACCAAAATATTACATATTACAGGATTTTACAGGAAAAATTTGATGTCGGTAACAGGATTTAGGAAAAAAATTCGTGGTAGCCCTGCTCCACAGTATTTTCACTTCAATTTCTAGTTTTTCTCGTTTTCTGGCGTTGAAGTCTCCTTGTAATCTCTTCAGTATTCAAATGTCTTTTTGTTCCTTTCTACTGGTATTATTTTAAACCATCTTCGCAATGCCTCTAATATTTTTATTTCTTTAGATTAAAGATTAGTTTTAGTAATTTACGTCCCTATCTCTGGCCCGCCGTAACCATTACTAAATTAACGTCTAATTAAAAATTCCTGACAGTGAAATTTATTTACCTCCCGAACGCCCTTTATCTTTTGTTCTTTCAGTTTGTTCCGTACGATATAAACGTGTTTAATGTCCTTTCTAGCGTCGTCTCGACCATTTCTTCTTCTTAATAGTTCCCGTAGAAGGATGTGCTTGTACGCAAGAAAGATCTTTCCATTTGCTATCATTCCGGTTTCTTAGTCTCTTCCTTCTCGAAAAAAAATATCCCTTCCTCTATCACCTTCCAGTATCCTGTCTTTTTTCAGTTCTTCCGCGTGGTCGTAACAGTCCGGCTTCGCTGCAAGTCCGCACGTCGGCCACCCTCTCGCTCCTGTAGCCTCCTTTTACGAGTGATGGAAGGTCCAAAGTGTGTTTATCGAAGGGAAAGCGTGTATCTGGTAGTTATCACTATCTGTCGGGGTAGTACAGGAAGATGTTTTAGTTAGAGGAATTCCTGGTCGATAAGTTGCACCCGGAAGGCGAAAGTGTACTTCATATAAAGGAAACGAAGTGAGGGACGAAGGAAGGTGTTCCGTCAAGGCTAGCAACCGAGAGATTGGTGACAAGGCGTGTCGTTGCTTCGCGGGTTGCAATTACCATTCCGGAACAAGGGATAATTAAGAGTAGTAATATGAAAAAAAAAATAAACTTCCTACTAAAGCGAAGAGACATGTCAAAAATCGACACTCCGAATAAACGCGCCACTGTAATTTTGGTTAGTTTTCATTATATCATATAATTAAATCAAGGCTTCATGCTTTGCCAAAAAATTACCTCCAAAGCTTCCGATAAATTGCGGGAAAATGATTTACAAATTTACTGATGAACTTTAATGGTAGTATCCCTTTAAGAGAGCATATTTTCATGATAATTACGTCGTTTTATTTGATTATCATATTCGCCCATGGTATCCTATCTGGAAACATTTTGCAAGGCGATCACCTGTCCGTCTACGAAATTACCTTTTGTTATTGGTTGCCTAAGAAGACCGATATTCTTTCTTATCCTTCGACGGCAATGTCGGAAACGCACCTATCATTAGTAAAAGCTGTGGGTGTGTTAGAGAGGTCATTTTGAATTCAGAACGCGGCCTATCTGTTTAAATTAAATGTCAAACATGGAAGACCTTCAACAGTATTTCCACATCTCATTTGGTTGACAAAGTAATGGATGAACTAACTACATTTTTATCTTTAAATGTGAGGCCAAGAAAGTTCCTATGACCAAATGCGTTTAATAATTTCATTTACTAATGAAACGCAGTATTAATTTACGAAATTGTTACTTCAGTGATGTGTTAACTAATGTTTTGGTAGAAAAATTTTCATTGTAATCTGTTTTAACGCTTATGTTGGCAATACATAACCATAAAATGTGATTTTCCGTATGTCAAGAGTCATAATTAGGATGCTGCTTATTCGAGACCTATCGGAGTTAAAGATAATTATTAGATACGATGATAAAATTCAATTACGAAGGCTCTTCTGTAGTGAATGATTTCATAAGAGTAATAATAAAATAAAGGTGATGCTGTAAAAGGAGAAATTCAAGTATCTTTTCGTATGGAAACTGCAAATTTAATTAGGCATTACTATTACGATGTTCCATGTTTGGAATTTTCTTAGGATTCATTGCCTACTGAAATTATTCAAAATGATCGACAGAGGACATAGTTTGTAAATTTGTAAATATCTGCTCCTATAGGAATTTGAAATTATTTATTATTTAAGAGGTGATAGTTTCCGTTTTAACAAAATCATTATTTTGTTGAAACTAAATCAGTTAAGTGAAAAATCCAATTCAATCAAATTAAATTTAAATGCATGCTTATAATCTTGTATATAAAATCCAGACGAGGGAAACCTTAAAATTAAATTTAAAAAAAAGTTTTGCGACTGCCATAATCAAAATGGAAATAAAAACGCGGTACGACCTTTCAATGTGCACCGAGCGACTCACGACCATTTCTCCCGATCTCCGCATTCCGAAAATGTATCCATTTTTCGGCTCGGGTTAATCGGCCATTTAAAAAAAAATCTTTCTTCCGTTGCAACTCAAACCCCCGTCCGTAAGGAGTGACAATTCATGGGTGATGTCGCAAACCGCGTAGAAGAGGGCGGCCTCCCACATTCTATCCATCCACGACTCGTTGCGTTAGCTCGTGATTCACTACCGAGCTATAATGGACTAATAATACAGGAGGAGCGAGACGCGCGCGTAGCGGGATTTTTTTTCCCGCGCGCGCACGCGATTGGGGAGGGGTGGAGGGGGGGGGGGGGAGAAAGGGGAAATCTTCAATTGTTCTCCCTCTAACGTTGAGGCGAGGCGAACCATACGGATCAGCGTAGGTGCTCCAACGTTGTCAATGGAAACCGTGTCTCTCTCCCTCTCGTGTTGGCTGGCGGAGGTGTATGACAATGAAGGGCGTCCACGGAATTTTTTCGGGTGAGGCAGGTTGCCGGAAGGGGTGTGGAATGAGAGGGAGTGAGGACCACCGAGAGGTCGTGCGTTTTATGCTCGCTTACATTCGTGGGTGGAAAAGGAAATTTTATTCGGGAAGATAGGGGCACTCGGTGGGTCATTGAGGGAAGATGTCGGAATGGTGTTTTTTTGACGTTTGGAATCCCGAAACTAGCTCGTTCCGTTAGTTTAACGTTATCGGCGAGATGGGAAAGATTGTGGGAGTTTTGGAATCGGGAAACATAGGTTTTGATTTTGCCTCGAGTTGTCGGAGAGGAATTGAAAGGGAACATTATATAGAGATGTGAATGGTAGGTAGGACATCGTTTACTTTATGAACAAGTATCTTTACTTGTAGCGTGGAAAGTGAATGGACTGTCTCGTTCCTTTCATTCTACGGTCTTGGTGAAAGGAATTTCTCTAGTTTTCTCGCCTGGTTGTCGGATGACGAGGATCGATCGCAGAAACGGACTCGACATGTATCTCCCGTCTGATTTGTGTTTTTTCGAAAGTAATTTGATGTGGATTCGCGCCGTAAAGAATAAGACGGGGGATTCGAACGAAAATTTAAAATTTGCACGACTATTTGTGATCAAACATGCATCGATTAACATTTCACCTCGTTAGTAATATGACAATAACTATTAAATAGATTATATGTTAAATGGATGTTGTTTCTTAAAGGAATTCAATGCAGTAAAAATCCGTCAGAGTCGGCGTTGCACGAAGACACATGACTGGTCGTCTTAAATCATCGAATACGGAAGTGAGTTTAGTAATATGTATTTACTACTGGATTTGATGGGTGAGAGTAATGACTCCAACTTGTATCCGAGTTTATCATTCATTCGGATTGCAGTTTTTTAAAAGTTTTATATCGAGGCGTCTCTTTAATTTTATGGCGTTATTAGTCCTTTTCCAAGCCACGATTAGGCTTTATTGCTCATAATACTTTCACTCCGATCCGATGCAAAAATTTTATTCGACCTGTTGGTCCAATTATCATTATAATAGGACGCGATGTTCCCGGCTTAATTATACGGTCGTTTTCTCTTTAATCAAAGATGTCGGTAGTTTTGATCGCAATTCGACTTTTCCTCGTTCAACGCGGGATAAGCGGGTCATGCTGATTTTCTCTCTTCCAATTTCAACGTTTCACCTTTCGACTCGATGTTTTTTTTTAGAGAGCAAACGCTCGTCGGTCTTGTTTATAACTTTCCTAACTCGCAAAAGTTTTCCTCGTCTACCCCCCCTTTTACGAGAGTTCACTCTTCCTACCCTTTTTTTTAAGTCCAGTTTCAATACGATCGAATGCCCCCTCTCAACCAACCAGCTAACCAACGAACGACCTTCTTTTTAAAAAAAACCTCGCTTTTTTTCGAAACGCTCTTGGAAGGCGTTCAAGTCTGCTCTATGAGGCGCCCACGGGAAGGCGTCCAAACATGGCGATCGCGCGCTCCCGGACGGTAAAGAGGAGGCTTTCGCGACTCGGCTTTCCTTCCAAAGACTTCTGCTACGATAGGTGACTGAACCAGTGAGCGTTTCGAGTCGGATACCCAGTAACCCGCAAAGGAAAAAAAAACAAGTTCGTCCGTGTCTGTTTTCGTCCTTGGTCGCGTGCGCTTTTTCCGTTCTGTCACTTTCCATTCCTCCGTTTTGGAATGTCGGGAGAATTATATATATATATATATATATATAGGAACCCGAGCCTTAAATAAATAATATGAAATTTTAATTTATGCGTGCGTTTTGGGAAAGGTCGGTCCATAGAAAAGGGAGTGCGAAAGGTGGGTTTTGGCGAGGAGGTAAAAGTTACGGACGGGTGTAGATAAAATATCACTGCCACATCCACTCCTGATTTGTTCACTCCGTCGGGATCATGAGCTTTTTTTTTAAGAAGAAGTTTTCCCTCGGAGGTGGAAATAAATTTTCCGCTAGAAAAGGGCTGCGTTCGTACAGGTAATGGAAAAAAGTGAATTTGTTGCTGAAAAATCATAGTTCTTTTTTATATCTTCGTAAGTCAAAGCTATCGCAAGATTAATAGCTTCCGAATGAGCCTTATTACTGAAGATGATGCTATTTTTTAAACGAATGAAAAACTTCTCCTGTCTGTGCTGGCCGTTTTCAAATTTTACCGAGCTATGGAATCTCCTTTTCACTGTGACGGAATATCAATCAAAAATGCAACCGTACGGGACGAATTGAAAGAGAAAAAATCTTTTTATGAAACCCCGACGGTCTCGAGGAAATCTAGGTTCCTGCGTTACACCGTTTGGAAAGAATTTATCCGTGGGAAATTGACAAAACGATGAATTTTACATATTGCAATTTCTTAATGATTAATAAATCTGACTCCAAATTGGTCGCTAATTTCTTCATTCGATAGAACAGCTTAAAACGCAATTTCAAATCCTTAAAAATTGAATATTGATCTTAAGTTATCGAAAATTGTCTCAATGACCGAAAAAGTGACGAGTAATAATATTTTATTTACTCTCTTTATTCACGAGGGTTTATTGGCATGGACTCGGAGAAGATGCCGAGCTATACACAAGTAATTTACGCTTTTTTGTGCTATAATTCCGAAACCCAAACATAACGGTCATTATTACAAAATAGTGAAAGTGTAGCAGAGCTCGATTTGCTGCTAACGTACTTCAGCTCATGGATTTCTAAACGTGGTACATAATGATTGCTAAGTTCTCATCAATCGCGTAAAACGTCGAAGACCCCTTAGCCAACTGGTATTATTGCTCTGCGCGATTAAATGCTTCTTCCACCCTGGCCTCCGTCAAGAAACGTGGCAGTGGCCTCAGGCTTCAGATGTTTTTTTTTATATTCGCGTTTGATACATTAAGGAACTTAATACCCACACTGGTGATTTCAACGCCCGCGGGGACTTGAACGGCCGTATAGTCGAGAAGAGGCGTTTTTTATGGAGCTTAGGATGTGCAACTCGTCTCTAAGCGATGGCGTCGACCAACGTGAAGCACCCACGCTTCAAGTACTCTCCTTCTCGGATGCAATAGCTCTTCGCCTCGAGCTACTGTTGTGGGATGAATTGGAAGGTCTTAGCTAGGAGGTGTTTTCTACGTCTTCCTCTTCCTTTAAAAGTAAGAGTGCTCTCTCTCTATCTCCTATGGGTTGGTTCATAAGGGTGTGTGCGCTTCCTCGTTCCAGATTTTTCCCTCTCTGTCGACTCGTGAGTTCTGTTTTGCCATAATCGTCCAATGAGTCTCCTCGCGTGTGTGTGTGTGGGGAAGGTTCCTTTTGAATTCCAACCAAGGAGTCGTTGTGTGAATACAGAAGTTGGTTTTCATGCGGGTAATGCCGACGCTGTGGGCGTAGTTTCTCGGAGTGAAAGCTGTTTTAATGTGCAGTTTGGTGTGTATGATGGTTGGTATTTACGTTACTTGTGGGTGTATAAATAAACATAACGGGCATTTGTTCATGTCGTGAAAACTTATGTTCTTATGGTCGTATTGAAGAAATTATGAATTTTGATGCGTTCTTAATCTAAATAGTCCATCTTCCTTGATTGGCTTTCGTCAGGGCAGGTTTCAATAAAAAAATATGATCAGATCATTTATTTAATCATAATTAAATGTAACAAATATAATTTTACCAAGTTGTTCATTTTTACACAAAGTCAGTATCTGGGTTCCATAACGTTGAAATACTTATCAGAAATGCGAGCAATAATTGACCCAAAGATGTTCGGATTTTTGAGCTTTGATTGTAGTAACGATCGAAAAGAATTGTATTTTTCGTGTTAATCGCAGAAATTTAAACTGCATGCATTCCTTGGTAAAAAAATTGCGTTTACTGCAACCATGAAACGTATTATTACTTTATCCATCAATACAAATCTTCGCGTCGGAAACATGTTGGAATGCACCCGGGAATAAATTAATTACTCAGCAAGTAGTATGAGACTATCAACGTAAAATAAGCTTTCATAAATCTTGTCGCAAGTTGAATGTTTTTATCGCATAATAAAATTGTCGTAATAGATGATGAAATTATTGTAAAGGGTGTCTTAAACTTCGTTGAAAAAATAACACCTTAAAGAATCGGCGGAATTCACTTTCAAATGAAATTATTCGTTTATGTGTTTATATAAACACATGGGCGACCGCAGAAATTTTTTCGGGGGGGGGGGCAAAATGCTCACCATTAGCGTTGGTTGCTGACCTCGCAGGGGCTACTTACATAAATATACCAAAAAAACGTTTTAAATTGATTTTCTATGCAGGGCCTGCTTTTAGTTTTAGGGGTGTGGTATTGCATACCGCAGATAAAATGTTGATTTCTAAAATTCTCCATAAAGTACCTATTACATCTAATGTTATTAGCAGCGCGAGTTAGTTGCCGCGATATATATCGAAAGATTCCAAATTACTCAGCGATGTACATAGGTTTTTTCGTTATAGATAAAAGTAGATTGCCTACATTGGATCAGAACTATTCGTTTTTGTTTATATTCGAAGTATGTATTCGTTTATTTGTTATTCGCAGTCGCACAGTAGAAATAAAACTCCCCCCTCCCCTTTGGCTGCGCGCCTGCTTGCAGTACTGCCCTGCTAAAGTTTCAAAGATTGATATCTCTGCTACTTTATATTCCAGCATACGGCACTTGGAATAATGCTGGAGAGCAAATAATTACTTTAACGTGTTCCGTCTTCTTCCGTTTTGCGAATGGATTTCCGGGAAGCCTCTCAGCAAGTGTTCGGATTACTTGTTCCTTTACTACTGATTATACAGAACTAGAACTGCCACCTTTTGAGAATTCCAAAACCGAAGATATAACCTTATAGGATTCCGAAAACGGAGATATGAGTAAAAATGATATTAAGTATTTGCATGAAAAAAATGCTCATGCGACAATGTACGGTTCTTCAATGTTGTAACAACAATGTATAGCATTGCATCGCATATCTGTTCTTGGTGGATTGTGAAATCCAACGCGGAGTTTGAGGTGATCAAATTGTCTTCAAGATACGCATACAAAAAGATTCATTGGAACGACTTATAGATGAGCGAAATTTTGAAGAAGTCATACGAGACGCACTTTGTCACAAAGTCCGTCTCGTATTGATTTCACACAGGATAAGGGACATTTGAGAAAAATTGGCCGAAAAACTTCCTGTAACCGGAGACTGGTTATTAAATCCGGAGACCGGAAATGAACTGTGAAAACCGGAGTCTCCGGACGAAAACCGGAGAGGTGGCAGCCCTATGCAGAACCCAAATGGCAACAAAAATGTCGGGAAAATTACGTCCAGTCATCTGAATTCCTTATATTTCTTACAATCAACATTCGGAAATACAGTTTCAACAGCAGTATGGGAGTTTTATTGCACTCAAAACATTTACTTGCAGCCACACTTCAGCAGATTTTCTCCCATCCGCAAATAAAACAAATATTTTTAGATATCGCAGGGCCCGTTGCATTCACACCGTTGGCACCGCGACCTGTCAGCTCTGCTTGTGCCAGCGTAAACTTTAAAATGCCACGTGTAAATTTTTTTGGAAAACGTAGGAGGGGGTGGGGGGACAAGTGCCCCCTCTTGTCCCTTACTGCGGACGCCCATGTATACACGTATATATGGGCCAAAGCTCAAGGATAACTCAGCCCTGCAGACTTAAGAACGCAATGCGAACGTACACATGTGAGTCAGTTAGGCGGTTATCATCGCCTATTATATCCCAATCGCGATGACTTTCACCGAATCCTGTCGATCCAGACGCGAAAATGTCGATTCTGCAAACGTCGGGACGCAGAATCGAAACCGGAACATCGCATAGAAAGGAAAACCCGAGTCGCATTTCGCATTGAAGGGACGGGACGACGGGATGGAAAAAAAAGTGCACGACTCAAACTCCCGATCTTCCTACGTCCGACTGCATCTCTTTCGTTAGATGGGCGCAGTTCCAACCAAGGACGTCCCGGCATTCTTCCGAACGCGGCTCTCACTTCTTTTCCCATCGCCTCCGCCTGCATTAAATCTCTCGCTCGCACAAAACACGCCTTCGAACCAAGCCTTAAGAGAATAATTCTTGGCGGGGTTCGTTCTCTCTTTCTCTTTCAATCGGTTGCTGACGTCTCTTGTAAAGGAGTGGGTTACAAGGAGGTCTTTTCGACGGAATGTGTATGTGCACGTTCCAAAGACTTAATTCCGTCGTGGTATTTCGTTAATATCTCGCGTGTGTCTTTGCTTCGGGATGTATGTTGGGCGGGACGGTTAACATTAAATCGTGTTGGAGGTTAAATTCTTACCCCGTGGATATGTCCTTGCATTGTTTCGATACGAACAGCGGATTAGGTATTGGAAACTCTTAATATCACACGTTAAGGAAGTGTGCATGTGAGATTTAAGTGGTTTATGTCACGTACGTTTGGGCCTAATCTCTGATTTACCCCTGCGGAGGGTTACTTAGTGACCAAAATAAGTGTCGGTTCTTTTTAGTTATTCAATGTGTTATATTATCCCAAGGGTTTACCTTTTTGTATATCTAATTTAGCCAACGTGCTCCATCATCCAAATATCATTCCATTATAAATTAAGATGTGATTATAACTGTTTTCATCACGATGCGTTGTCTAAATTTTCTCTCATTTTAGCATCCTTAGTGTAGTTCAATATACTGAAAATATACCCCAAAAATGACTATTTCTATGAAATATGTCAGGAAAAAATAACACTGGGTGGCGCAATATTTCACCGTTTCATATTTATTTATTTGCAAGAATTCAGAAACAGCACAAAGGCCAATTACACTGAATATCATAGCAAAATAAAGTACAAAACAAACAGGTAACATATAAATAAGAAAACCGGTTTTAAGTAAAAGATTAAAACTTCTATGGGTAAACACTTTGTATATTAAAGAAAATATTCACAATCGTAATACATACCCTTAAATGCCTTTTAAAGAAGGGATTTACCGTACTTAATTGAAGTTTACGTTAGCATAGCGCGAGACGTATTACCCTAAGGCAGGTGTTCCCAACCTGGTGCTTGCGAGCATCGCTGTGCTCTTTGGAAGCCTGGTGGTGCTCTTTGACAGCCTGTATGTGCTCTTCTACGGTGCTAAATATTCTATTTCTTAGGACCAATAATTTAATTTGCTCGGTTGATTTATTCCTATACGTATTCAAGATCATTCGGAATAACTTTGATGTTTGTTTGATTTTATTCATTATCATTTCTACTCTTGCGGAAGTGTAGTGATGCTCTTTCGATATTCTATATATGCTCGCTTTATATTCAAGGATACAACTTGATGCTCGCCACATCGAAAAGGTTGGGAACCCCTTCCCTAAGGGAAGAAAATTTTTAATTAAATCTTACCGCGAAACACCATTTTTCGATGAAAATATTCATTTCTCTATTTTTTAACTTCCTATGTATTTTTTTGCAAAAAACCTATTTTTTATCTGGCAACTATTGATGCCGATGAGTTTTTAAAAAGATTTCCGGAGAGAGCGAGCGGGTCTGGCGGTGAAATAGTAAAGGAAGACTTCATCTGTGACCTTGAAATAAAACGCCCGACCATCTCTTATCCCGCCTTTCGTTCTCTTCTCTGATCACGTGCTTAACTTTCTCCTGCATCGCGGAGTCATCCTCCCACGCCTCCTCCAGCTTCCCGTTAAGGCTGTATCTTCACGGCATGACTCCTCTGTGAGCGACAGTACTGTTCAATGTTTATTGCTGTCCATAAAGAAATTACAGGGGGGACCATTTCCCCCCTTCTCCCCCCCTCCTTGGATCCGCCAATAGGTTGTTAAATGCGACCGAGAAGGGGGGGGGGGGGGAGGGGGAGGGGGGTTTAACGTTAAATTTCATAAAATAGGTTTCTTCGATGATTCGGTCGGCTGGTCGCGGGATAATCTCTAGTGGAAATTAAGGGAGCTTGAATTTCGTCATTCGATTAGTATCCCTACTGGTCCAAATTTAGAATGAAATGGTTGATTTAACAAGTTGGTTGGTGGGAAAAGTCTTGGATAAGGCAAGTTCCTCGGGTCCGGTAATGTTGTAGTGTTTTCCCTGTTCCGGAAATGAACGCGAAAGAGACTTCTGCATCCGAAATAGGAATTCAATGTGCGGTGTATGAACTGGTTTGTTGAAAAATAGGATCGATTTATGTAGGGAGCTTGAATTTCGTCATTCGATTAGTATCCCTACTGGTCCAAATTTAGAATGAAATGGTTGATTTAACAAGTTGGTTGGTGGGAAGTCAGTTTCCCGGGGTGTCTAGAAACAAGTCTCCTCGCCTTCTCATCGAGTTCTATTTTAAAATTTCGTTTCATTTCCGCGTTTCAATGATGCTTCCATGTATTTATGTTACAACTAGAGGATCTTATTATTTTAAACTTTTATTTTGCACAGAAAACAGATAGAAAATGCATGCATATATAGATAGCAGCTTTTTCATTTGTTGGCACGCTTTCGTTGCCCTTTGAAATTAATTTCAGTTAACAAGACTTATCAACGTGTTTCCGTGCTGCTTTTTCGTTTTCTCATTCATTATGAAAATTGCTTTTTCACATGCAGTTTAATTCGTTATTACATCACTCAAGTCGTGACATATAAATGTGACAGGTGTTAACAATATTATCTATTGTATGTAAACTGTAAGGTGACACCGATAATTCATTTTATGATATCTGCTCATTTTCTCGAAGCTATATAGAAATGCTATAGGCTGTTAACATAGTAATCGTATTTAACACACACAATTGTATGTACTATCATTGTTCCCCACACCGTTCGTTTTTTTCTAGTCTTGCATTCAATATTATAAATCTTAAAATAGAATTAGGTTAGGCGTTTTTCTCATTAAACTAGTTAAAAATATAAAACAACACACAACACGACTTAATATAACTTTGTGTGCATAGGTGCCGACTTTTAACTTTTACCACGGGGGCAGAATAGTTATATCCGAATATTTATATGGGCAATTGCCCCTAATAACCATCCTTATCATTTAGTAGATCAAAGTTCGTTACCTTTAACAGGTGCTTGTGGAGCTAAAATATTAACATCAGGGATAGTAAAATGATTCCATACATTTTCTAATGATTTACTACTACCAGCATAGCAGTAATTGTATTGGGGCAATTGTCCCGGTCGCCCCCGAGGAGTCGGCACCTATGTTTGTGTGTATTAAGCTGTGTTGTTTCTTGTGGTATATTTTTAACTAGTGTTTAATTTAACAAACCTAATTCTATAATATGTAATTCCACGAAGTCTTGGTTTCCTCAGTAAATTTTATGATACATCTAGTCTGAAAACAATGCAAAATTTTCCGTTTATTCGCCAAAATGCGTTACAATGACAAAATATTTAAGTTCGTAAATGTTTGGCTTAATAATTTAGAAAAAAAATTGTCCCCGTTTCTTGGACTAATATTCTTTTTTTCTCGCAATTCCAGGACGCAGATTATCTCACCCAAGTAACCCGTCCTCTATGAGGACCCCAGCGGCCTTCTCACTACACTGAAACGAGGAGGAAGGGAAACGTCAACCCTGGAGTCCTCAAAGACAACCGCCGCGCTGGATTCGGAGGAGAGGATGAGCTCCTCCAGCGGGGGCAGCGAGAGCACAGCCTCGATGAGGGAAGGTGCAGCGGAGGCTATCCCGAACATGGATCCAAACGCGTCATTACCGAACGGCGGAGAACATCACCATGAGGAGGAGCCATCGGAAGAAGACTCGGTAGCCGTCCAAGAAACGAAAGAAGAAGAAGAAGAGGAAGAAGAAGAGGACGATGCGGCAGAAATCGTACCCGAAATCACGCACCACATCCAGCAGAGTACCGATAATAGGATGGCGTCGGTCATAACCATTAACGGTACGGAAGCGGGTCGCGATCCCGAGGTGGCTTACGCGGAAACGAACAACGCGAAGGTCAGCGGGCGAACCGAAAGGTCCGGATTCGACAACCCGGGTTTTGTCGAGGACGAGGCCCACGGGAAGGGGAGTGGCAGCGCGGGGAGGGTGGTGAACGGGGGCGGTCGCCTGTCGCCCCCGTCGTCGCCCCCGCCGAGGCCGCCTTCGCCTGCGGGTCCGTTCCTCAATAGCCTGGTCGCGACAACCCCTACACCATCTGGAGGTGAGTGATGGAAGTGTGCTGTTGTTTCGAAAGGTTGCGTTGTAATGGTCAGGTTCTCTTGAAATAGTTTGTCGCGGAATTTTGGTTTTTCGTTGTCGGTCGTGTTTCCGGCAGTGTACATATGTCCAGTGCTGCAGTCGTAAAAAATGCAGAGGGTATACTGTATACTAAGGCAAAACTTTGAGGGAGCGTTCTTACCCAGTTTTTTAGAGCAAGTTACACGATAGTAATGTTGTTACGATACCAAGAGAAAACGTATGAGCGTTTTTTTTCAATCGACCTGTATAATTTTTCATAAGGCGTGGATATACGCTATTTGTTCGACAAAGCAGAGGGTATATCCTATTCACTCGAAAAAAGCAGAGGGTATACGGCGTATACCCTCCATTACAGCCCTGCATATGTCTCGTGTATGAAAAGCTCCAGCCAGTAGCGGATTTAAGTGGGGTCACACATGGGGCTCACCAGGGTTCTCTTGAAGTGGCCCCGAAAAAATGTTTCGTATATAATCTCAGAAATGTTAAATATATCATTTTTAAAATCACGAAGAAAACAATTTTTCATTACGGTACTTTATTTATTAAAACGGTAGGTCAGATATAGTGTAGTCGTGAAATGAAGTGTCACTATATATTTAGATTGCAGGCCCCAATTGTTTAGCGCCAGGAGTCTTAGCTTAATGTCTAAATTCGTCAATGGCTCCAACTGCGTAGCTGCCCGAGGTCTTATTGAAATGTTATGAATTCTTTATAACATTTCCTTTTATTTGTGTACAAACAATCAACATAAAGCACCTAGCCAATTACAGCTGGTAGAGTAGTGAAATATAACTAAAACATAGAAAGCATAAAACACGATAACTAAAAATACTATAAAATTGCTAAAAATGCAACAATATCAGTAGCAATAAATTCTGTGATATGGCAATCAGAGATGTAGTTGGGAGATATAGAAAAATTTTAGAAAACACCCTAGTTATATAAAATATTATTTTTCCTAAGTTTTAATAAAGAATAATAGCATTTTTATTGAAAATAACTTCAACGTGTGAGCGATAAATTAACATGTATTTATGAGAAAGTAAACTTTTGAAATTTTTTGTGAGAATAATTGTCACCTTTTGCGAGCGGCGCCTATGGCACTTGCCACCGTCGCCATTCTCTAGTTACGGCTCTGAAGCAATAACAATAAAACAACAAAAGTGTTAACAGGAGAGAGAAAATTTCTCTCGGAACCAATACAAACATTCTCATAGACACGTATTATATAAAAAGGGAAGAAATTTTTAAAATTATTTAAGTCCAAATAATTTTCCATTAATCTGTTTTTGTAACGTTAATTATATAGGTACCTTGGATACAACTTTTATTAATTTCAAGTAAAATGTAGTCCTGGATGTAAATATTTACCATAGATATTATAGGCGTAATGGAACGTATCTTAAGTTCCATACAGGTTGTTACGGCCGTAATTTTAATTACAAATTGCGAAATTGTCTGTAATGAACTTAACTGATAGATTTCTTCTCATAGCATAGCAGACCATATGTTACACAACCTGTGTTAGTGCTACTTAATTTAAAATCGAATGCTTTCGCACCCCCGGCTGTCAGAAAATAAGGAGCTTTATGATATAAAAATAACCATTATTTTTTTGGAATTACTAACGAAGATTGTTCTTTTAACTTTTCCGCAGCTTTAGAATAATTGTGTCAATATGTAACGAGACAGGCGTAATAAAATAATAAATTTAAAAAGAATGTATTCGTCCCTCTTCTCAGATGACAGTTCTCCTCGGTCTTCAATCGTTTCGAACAATTTTGCTAAAATCTCGAGCACCCTCGGTTCGGGTCGACCGTTGTAATTGAACACCCGTCTGTGGTCTTAAGCGTCCCTCGTAGCTGTCTGGCGCCGAAATAATCCTCAGACCCCTCCGACTTTCTCCTTTCAGAAACTATGTATTGTGCGCTAGGGTTTGCGACCGTTTTCAATGACTAGGTTACTACTTTGTACCAAAAGTTAGTTTCCTATTTTTGCCGTCGGTCATCAGTCACTTCAGTGCCATCTCTTGAGTTGTGTGGTTCAGTCGAGGATATGATGGTGATATGATGGGGTAGGGTAATCTGTTTGACGAGTGGAATAGCGGAATTGACCTTATCGATACAAATCGTTTAAGCGATAACGTGCTTCCTGGCGAGTAGTGCATCGTTTTCGCTTTACTATGGATACGGAGGAGAAGGAACAACGTCCCGAAGAACGTCCAGCGGTTGAAGTTGTCGAAGATAGCGACAGCGTAGAAGGTAGGTCGGGGTTCTAAAAAAAAAAATAAAATGGCATGTTAAAAAAAAGCGGAAATATGCGTCGATGACTAGTGTTCTATTTATTGAAATTTGTGTTGGCGTTTAAAAAATGTATGTCGTGCTATTACGTTGATCGTGTCTCGAACTAAAATGTTTCGATGAAATTTTAATCTCTTCAGTTGAATAGAGGTTTAAACAAACTTATTAGCGTGTTTTTTCACACGAGTGCAAGAAAGTTGACGAAATTGAAAAAAAAACCTGTTCATAGGAGACCTTTGCAGATTCCCCAAAAGTCGTGACAGTCCCGAGATATTTTTGCTGGTACTCGTTATAGGTTTTTTATCACGGGAAAAATTACTGTGCCGAATTTAAAATTTTGAGTTAAATGTTTTTAGTTTTCAAAATGATGAAGTCGTTTAACATCATATTGATAAATTGTATAACTTTTTGTGATTATTCGAAGTGAAAATTTTGAGTGACACTGTTGGAAATCAAAGTTGTGCTCATAGCGTTGGATTTAGAGAGATCAAATGAATTGGTATAGTTGATATTCTCTCGGTTGAATTCATAGCTAAATCACTTCCTCAACATTACTATGTACAAACCAGTTTGGTCAAGGTTTATTATAGATTTATTCACAAAGAATTGTTTAAGGTGAGATTCAAACTTTTGATGTCACAAATGAATTCTTGGTTTAATTGAGAATCTTAGGTTTGGATAATTATTTAATGTATTACAAGCGCTATGGAAAGTCAAAGAAAAGATTTGGTGATTACAATGCCCGTTCTTAATGTTACTTTCCTTACCAAATTATTAGACAAGTCTTTAGAGCAGGAATGGAAAATGCATGGCACGCTTGCCAGAAATGGCATGCATGTGATTTTATTTGGTACACGTAAGCTTGTATTTACTGTATAAAATATGAGGTTTCTTAGCGAAAGAGTTGACTAGTGGCACGCGAAAAAAAATTCTGATGGTTCAAACTACTTTCTTGGCATGCGACTCAAAAACCATTTGCCATCCCTGCTTTAGAATGTATGTCAGCTATGCTACAATGTAATATTTGCAGTAGGTGAAGCAACAAATTCATAGTATAATGTTGATGTAACACTAACATAAGTTTGTTTACTCCAAGGTAATATGATCCTTTCAAAATTCTCCACTGACTTCAATGAAGCTATTCATGCACAGATCTTTGCTTGTAAAATATTCACTCTGAATCACATTGTGTTTGATGCCATCAAGGGTGAGCTAAAGCAGGGTTTCTCAAACTTGTAATGAACTTTGTATTTTCTTACCATTATTCCAGTTGAGACATAGTGTGTTGATGTGGAATGAGAAACAACCATGTCTAGCATGGTTCTAGGACATGTTAAGAACTGGAAAAGATCTTGTTAAATACTTGTTATTCTTTTAAAATTTCATGTCATTGTTTTTTGTGAAGTATTGACATAACTGCTATTTTGGAAAGGATTTTTGGCACTTATACAGTTGAATGTATAGCACTTGCCTATTTTTGGTATTCTTTTGTTCTGTATGAGGGAAATTTGAGTTTTGTAAAGCTAATCATGTAAATTATGCTATTTGCATGAAAGTTATTATGAGTGCCTTAAATGGAACCTATCCCTTGCCCCGGTTTGCAAGCTAAATAGGCTCGCAATCTGAAAAGGTCAACAAGCTTCGTGACAACAATTTCATTTTGCTTGGCAGTTATTATGGGTGTCTGGTTGCTCCGAGTTCCTTTTTATTTCTCGTTACTACTTCCCTTGCACATAACAGAAGAACAGTGAAAATAAAAATGAATGAAGCAGTTTTTGGTCCTCAATAATGTTGTGCATGATGGAAATGATTCCCTTTGTGCATTGACAGTGTTTTTAAAGAAAATTTGCATATTCATATTTTTTTAATGTCTTCAAAGGGATTTCAGCAATTTTGAAATTTTTATGACTGCAAAAACAAAAATGCATCCATATGAACAGGGTTAACAAAAATATCAACCTACAATTAATTTACTAAAGTATGATTGCAACTTGCCAGATTGTCGTATTTGTTGTGGGATATAATTAGAAAAACACAACTAGATCTTAATACTTCCCTCTCTTACATAACAAATAATTATTAAAATAGCAGACAAGTAGGATGAGAAATGATTGTTTTATTTTTGGTATGCAAATGATTTTTCACTTGGAATGAACAAGTAGATGAGCTCTTAATATGAAATTATCTTTACTGATATGCGTGTTATTCTATTAATAGGAGTTAATGGCCGAGGTCCAATTATGGAGACGTCAAATTCAAATATCCATAACAACAGTGGCCTCATAATGACACCAAATGAGAAGGAGAAGAGTGACATTGATGGATGTACGAATGTAACAGAGGCTGTGAACTTAGAATTGGTCAACATGAATCCTTATGGAGGTGCTGGTCTCGGCATTGGAGACGAAGTGGCTGGTGGGAAGTCTGGCACCAATGGTGGCCTCAACGGCATACCTGTAAAGCGTGGTGCTGGTGATGAGGAAACTGGGGATGGAGGTTTTGGCGATCCTTATGACGAATATTTTGTTCCCGTTAATGAGCATCGCAAATACATGAGGTAATGTTGTTAAACTGGAAAAAATTTTCCTTTGAATGAATGGATTTTTAATATTTTTTTTTGGATAAAATGCTCGTAGAATATCATTGAACTTTGCGTTATCTCATCGCATCTTATTCTAGTGTTGAATTCTGTATTTGTTATATTTCTGGAAAACTGAGTTTGACTTAATTATTTTTATTATACCCGCACAGGGGAGAAAAATTATATGTTACCAAGGACAGACGCCGATCTCAGTCATGGAAACGATGTATCTGCTGGGGAGTCGGTTTTACCATACTTGCTATTGCTATTCTTATTGCTGTGCTTGCTGGAAGTGAGTAATGTTTTTATTTTTAGCTAACGGATTAACTTTTTTCTATTTTATGGAAGTAATGTCTTGATTATGACCATTTCATGCTTTTTGTTATATTTACTCAATGAATTTATTTCTTTAGCTTCAACATAGGTTAGTATTGAAATTCTATTTTAATTTACGTTACTTGTCATATGAACAAAATCGGCTTTATTGGTGCATTTTTTATTTTAAAGACTTAAAAAAAAATCAAATCAATTAATTGCATTGGATATCCTCTTAAATTTAATTTATCTTGCATTCTATACCAATAAAAATTACCGTATCTGCCCGAATAGAAGCCGATCCCGGATTTAAGCCGACCCCCAAAAAATTTCCACAACTTTTTGGCAAAAACGTAAATTTCGTAGACTTTATGCTGAAGTGTGCAGGGCATTCATGCACATCTTAGAATACATTATTCGAGATTGAAGAAATGTGTGGGAGATGGTTTAGTTGTTGACATTTTGAAATATTACTCCAATTAATAATTTTGCGTTGCTGAATAATGTTCCACATTCAGTGACAATAATTTCATTCATCTTCATTTTCACAAAAAGTCAAATATAGTAACAGCTATCTCACCAAGATATTTTTTCATCTAAGTCTATTTCCAATGAAATTAGCATTTACATTGCCTTAAGAAATTGCATTTTTATAATTATACACATTCCATGTAAAGTTTTACTGAAATTCAAACAGTTGAGCATTCAAAGTCGTCAACGCATTTTGCGTAGTCGTCAATTTACGCACGCGATCTCGCCAAGATATTTTTATATATATTCATCGTAGGTCAAATATTTACTTTACGAAAAATATAGTACTATCATTTGAACACGAAGGCAATGAGAGACTTCGAGATTTAACCATAACCCAAATTTTCCTCGTACTCGCATTTAAGCCTAGGGGTGATTTTTTCATGATAGATTTTGACAAAAAACATCGACTTGTATTCGGGCAGATACGGTAGCTATTTTTAAGTGCAGTTTTGTTTTAAAAAGGATCAAATTGAATGAAGCAAGTGAACCCATTCATATTATTAATTGGAAATTAATCGATTATTAATTAAAATTGTAATGGAAACATTTAATTTAAAACGATTCAATGACCAAATTTGACCATCCATATCTGACACCACATAGAATCATAATTTCATCCCTCACTATTTTGGCGGGAGGGACCACCTGTATTTTACATCCTGCCACTAATATTTATTCTATTTTTAAAATATATATTTTGTTTGGAGAATGAAATGTCGTTAAACTAAATTTATGGGCAATCTCTACTTAGGTGTAAGTTATACAATGGAAATTGAAGTATATATTATGTTTAGTGACTTTTATAGTACCTTTATATTGCCTGAATATTATGAATACTTTCAGTCAACTTCTCCAGTGTGGAAATGAGGAATTTTGTTGAGATATATTTTTATAATCTTTTTACCGATCTTTCATTCTTTTCTTTCACAGCTGGGGTTATCTTGTCGCAAGAAGAAAAGGTTGCCGAATCAAGGAGTTTTGGTGATGATCATATTCCTCATGTAGCACAATCAAGAGATCCAAATGCTCCATTAGATAAAGATCCCGTTCCAACGGCTCTTCCGCCTGAACCTTCATCGTCTTTTACTCCGCCCCCAAGTATGTCTTCTGTGCCTGTTGCTCCACCTACTACCGAAATGAGCAGTCTAAATGGTAGGTTGCTATATATTGGTGAACTCGAACTATGAGTCATTTTGTTTTTGAAATATAACAATAGAAGTGCAAGTCATTATTTAATGGCTGATCTTTTACTGATATAAAGATTTCAATTTAACATTAAGTAGTACTTATGGGTAAAGAATGTTATAAAAACTATAGTAATGTTGAACTAAGCTTAGTGAAGCATATTAGTTGAAGTCATTTGCACATTTTAAAATAAGTTAATCAAGAGTACAAAAAATTTTGGTTTCAAATTTTTTTTTAATTAAAAATTTTCTATTGCAGTGTATGTATAAATGAACTTAAAGACTCTTACTGACCAAAAATTTTTCTCTTTTTATCGAGTACAGCGTGTTTTAAAACAATTGAGTTTTTATTCCTGTAGTTAAATCATTTACAGAGATGATAATTTTTTTAAACAAAACTTTTTAATGTTAATTAATTTTAAAGGTGATTTTCTAAAATGTTGTACTCTTGTTTTACTTCTGGCATTTATAAGATTGGTTAATGTAACTATGAGGATTGGTGCAACACATATTGAAGTATGGCTATTCATTCAATGAGTGTATTTAATCATGTTAAAATTTAGAAAGTAACTTGATATTGCTTTTCATCAGTTCCTAGAGTACTGGAGGCTGATATCAGGATTGATAACTTGAAATATACCCCAGATTTAGAAAATACAAACTCGAGTCGATTCAAGGAAATAGCCAGTATGATGGAAGAGGAGGTGAGATTTCACTTTTTATATTCAGCTAATTTAATTGAATGCAGATTTTAGAAAGTACTGTAAAAATTGAAAATTAATTATATTTATATTTGGTCACCTTAAGATATTTCTTTTTGGTTGAGAGAAGAATCACAGAAAATAAAAGAATTCAAATCACCCTGTTTTACATGAAAGCCCATATTAATGACAGACAAGCTGATAGGGAAAGATCTAGTTGTAAGTTTTTGTCTGCATGTTATAACAAATATTTGGTATTGCTTCTTAAGATTGGTATGATAAGATTTTTTTCTTTTGGAATTTCATATTATTTATACAGAGCTAGTATGTGTGACATGATTGTATTAATGATCTAATTAGCTGAGGAAGTAAAGCAGCTTAATAATCAATGCTATTTTATATTGTTAAAATGTTAACTGAATTGTTGCTGATCCATAGCATATAAAGTGATATATAGCAAATACTGATGCGTTAATACTCCTATAGTTAATGTAACTATAGTTAATGTAATTAAATGAATGAAGTATCTTATTAATGGTGATTAATGATAGCTTTTTTTATGCAGCTTAAACTTGCTCTGTTTGATCATCAAACTCTCAAGAATGGCCCTGCTGACATTTTTGTCAACGTCGTTGGGTTTAGGTAAGCATACACTTGAGTGGAGAATCATTTAATTCAAAGGTTAAATGTTTATTATAATAATATTAATGTAGTTCATTTATACTGCTTACATTATTTTTGTTTAAAGGTTTGAAAGTTGTAATCACTGATTTTAGTAATAAATTTCATATTACCTGGTTAGAAGCATTTTGAAATACATATGTATAAAAATATCAATGTAATTTCAGTTCTGTTGTATTTGTAATTATATTCACTTACATGTCTCTTAAGCCCTAAGTTCACATATGTTCAACTCATCAAAATAAAATCGCTTTGTTGAAGGATTTTCATACTGAGAGCACTTTAAACCTTTTTATCTCCTGTAATTTTATTGATGAAATTTATTTTTCAAAATTGTATTAATTAAGATATTCTTAAGATTACTTCTTTTATTTTCATAGCCCTGGCAGTGTTGTGACCAAATTTCATGTTGGCTGGCGATTCAAGGATTCTTTCCCGGTAGCTCATAATCCAATTGATGTTGATTCTTTGAAGGATCGTCTTGAAGCATACATCCTTAACCATGGAGAATACTTATATACTTATCATGTTGCATCAGGATCAGTTAGATCAAGCCGTAAGTCATTTGTTTAATATAAGTGGTGACATTTAAATTTTAAACTTAAAGTTATTTATATGAAACATCTTTTATTTTCTTTGGCCAATATTGGTTAAGCAGTTCCTTGACTGTAATCCATCAGCATATAGTTGCTTGATAAATGGTGTTCTTAGCTTGTTCAATAAATTTTAATCCTTTTAAAATGACATAATGCATGATATATTAATAATTTCATTCCTTTCTTTTACAGATGTGATGGATCAGTGTCAAATAGATAATGGAGGCTGCTCTCATGAATGTAGATATGACTATGAAGAGGCTAAATTCATGTGTAACTGTCCACCTGGCCTCTTCTTGGACCAAACAGGAAAGAAATGTTCTACAGAGTGTGAGTATTCACTTTAGTAATTGCTATTGTTAATTGGTAATGTTATTAATCGCAGTTTGAAACTTATTTTTCAAATACATCTATTAACCCAACCAGCATATGCAGCATGTTGATTATGTCTGCAAAATTTTAACTAATAATTTACTAGGCTGTTGAAAATATTGAGGGAAACATTAATTTTAAAATTAATTGAATGAATACCCATATAATTTTTTTCATTTTGGAGGAAACTGAATAAAGTATTTACATATTGCAGATAAAGTCAGTTAAAAAATTAGCTCTTATTCTTTGTTTTTTTCCTTTACAAAATAGATGTTTGTATAGATTTTCCATGTTTTAAATTAATGCATTATTATTCAAAGAGGTTATTTGGGAAACAGTGTAATGCTCTTTTAATATAGCTATCATTTGTATTTAAGGATTACCATTAATATTTATGTATTTTACTTATATTATGCCTATATGAAATATACAATTTTACAGTGATGGATGACATAACTACCACCACTTCAACCAAGGGACCAATGTTTGACAATAGTCCATGGATGCCAATACAGCCCAGTGAACCTACTCTTGTCTCAGAAGAAGCTGGACATGATGCCCCAACTGAAGGAGCTCGCAGTGATGAAGATATGCACAAAGAAATGGAGGACCACAATGAAACGTATCATGACCATCATGATCATTTCCAGCCTATGCATCCTGTAAATTCAGAGGACTATGGTCATCACCAACCTGTTGAGCCATCTGTAGATGATTATGATAGCAGCAATGAAGAGCACAAAATGGAGACTTCCATAAATGAGGAGGGACACAAGGATTCAGAAATGCACAAAGATAGCAAACCTGTTGAAGAGCACCATGATGAACACCGACTTATTTCATCTGTGGGGACGGGAAGGAGCAGTGGTGATGATGTAATGCATTCGTCAGAAGAACATCGGGAGGAATACGATGCAGAGAACGACACTGAGCATGACCAAGACAGCCTTACAGGTCACAGTGATGAGAAACAAGTAAATGAGGGTGAAAAGAGCGAGGAAGATGGAAGGAATTTCCCGTTGTCCAAGGAAGAAATGGAGAACTTAGGTCATGCAGTTGATTCTTCAGAAAATACATCAGAGGAAGCTCACGACTCCGTGGAGCTTCCTGACAGTCATGAAGAACCAAAGAAAGATGAGATTGTTGTCAGTCATGAAATGTCAGGAGGAGAGGTTAGTGATGGTTCCAATGAGTATCACCCTTCATCTCATTCTTTTTCAAATGAACTGCACGGTCCAGTCTCAGAGCCTGCAACTTCTGAAAATCCCAATTGGAATGGTTTGGAGTCTCACGAATCTAGCAGCCATGATGGTTCTGCAGCAGATGGACATATTGATGCCAGCAGCACTTCAGCCCCTGATGCCCATGAGACGCTGAATGAGTCAGGACACCATGATGACAATTGGCCTCTGAAGGGTGAAATTATCTCAGCTGTGGAACACGTGATTGTGAAGGATGAAAATGAAACTATGGAGTCTGTGAATGAGGGACACAGTGATGTTATGGATCACAATTTAGAATCTGGTGCCTCGGGAGAGAATGCCAATGATTCAAGCCATGATGTGGAAGTGGTTGCCCATGTGGCTATGGAGGGTGAAGTGACAGATGACAATGGTGGAGATATGGCTGTACCTACTGAAGCAGGAATGGTGGAGCATCATGAGGAGGTAATGTCTGAGCACAATGAAGGAATTATATCTGAACATGGAGAAGACAAAATGGTTGAGCACAAAGATGATGGAATGATGGAATCTCACGATATGGAAATGGAGCATGAGGAGGATGAAATGCCTCAAGGCCAAGGGGATAACATGGAACATGATGTGATGATGGTAAAGCCTGGTGAAGAAGAGGGACACGAGGTGACAGAAACCAAAGAAGAGGAAATGGCCACACACGGTGAAGCACCTGAGGATCATGAGGTGGGGGTACGCATAGGAGGTGAAATGGAGGAAGCAACTCCTCATGACAGTTCTGATAATGTAATTTCTGAATTGAAGGGTGAACATGAGGAGAGCCATGTTCCAGTTGTCGTTGTGACCCATGGAGAAAATGATGTGGGTAACCACGAAGTAA
Source organism: Uropetala carovei (assembly GCA_036926305.1). Classification (NCBI taxonomy): domain Eukaryota; kingdom Metazoa; phylum Arthropoda; class Insecta; order Odonata; family Petaluridae; genus Uropetala; species Uropetala carovei. Next base: position 8,837,827 of record JAXCHB010000050.1, on the reverse strand, counting down.
ATCCTAAACTGGTAGAAGAACACAAAGTAATGGAGGTTCCAGTTGATGAAGAAACCGGCCGTGGAATGGATGAACCTGGTGAGAAAATGGAAGAAAAGTCCCCAGAAGAGGTTATGGTCCATAGCATAGAAACGGTATTAGGTACCAATAGTCACGAGATGGATTTGACTTCAATGAACCATGAAAAACCTGCAGCAGAAAGTGACAACATTGAAGAGAATGAACATATGAACCAAGATTTGGGAATACCAATTGTGATGATGGAGCATCCCATTTCAGAAGAGGGTGTTACAGTAATGGAAAGCAGTACGGCAGCAGCAGGAGAGAACGAGGCAGATGTTGCCAATGAAAAACAGGCAGAGAGAGATCAGGTAGGATTATGGGATATGAATCATGAAGTGAAAGAGATGGACGAACATGTCCATTCTACGGAAGCAGAAGGTGCTCCTGACAAAGAGCACAATGAAAGTGAAGCCCCAGTTGTTGGGTTGGAAGTAGTGGCCAAGGATAATGAAGAAAATATGATGACCATGATACCAGAGGAAAAGGTGAAGGAAATGGAAGAAAAGGAGGTTTTGGTTGATCATTCCATGGAGAAGCCATCTACCGAGGAAGAAATTTCTACCGAACGAATGGAGCATCCTGAAACAACTTCAGTCCATGTTGACAATCTAGCCAATGTTTTGGAAGGCAATGAGGAGGTTGGGGAAAAGAAAGTTGTTGATGAGATGGCCAAGGTTGACTCGGAAGCTATTGCTCCTGAGGAAGAAATCCATAAGTCTAAAAGTCACGAAGTTGATGGCATGTTGACTGCAATTCCTGACAGAGAAATTTTGAATGAAGATGAAGATCCCAATATTGTACCTGTGGAAGAAACTCCCAAGGAAACAACAGTTGATGATTTAGATGCCAATAAAATGTCTATTTCACCTGCCATTGAAATGAAAATTGTTGGACTGGAGGAAAACAAGGAAGTTGCAACAGGAGAGAAAAATGATACAGAGCCACCTGCTATGGAGGAGGATAACATGGATACTTCAGGAATCAACTTGACGTCCATTTCAGATGTTTCCACTGAATCCAAAAGTGAAGAAAATGTGAGTAAAATGCCAATGGATCATGAGATGGAAATTGGCATGTCGTCATCAACCACATCTCCATCAGAAAATAGTATCGAGATCCTTTCTGATCAATTCAACTCAACTGATGGAGCCAATATTCCTCCAGCAACCGAGAATGAACAGATTGAGCATTTGGTTGTTCCAATTGCAGTGATGAATGAATCGTCAATGGTAATGACCACGCCATCTCAGAAAGAAAATAACATCGATGACCCTCCATTGCATTTACAAGCAGGTATCCCTCTGACGGTATCTGATGAACCTGAGGTGATAAGTACATCCACTTCTGGGAGATTAGTGTTAAACGACCTTCTGCTTCCGTGGCATCGTGAGTTTCTAGAAAATCCGGACAATTTTAAGAATGAAAGCAACAGTGAAAAGGTTCCAGAGTCAAGCAGCACTGAAAAAGTTGCTGATGAGATGGAAGCCAAACCCAAAGACGAATCTGTGAATCTGCGTTTTTTAGATGATGATACCTCTGCTGAAAAAGCACAGGAAAAAGAGGATATGATGAATGGGGAAAAGGTGGAGGAAAAAGATGTAGGGAAAACGATGGACGGTGACAGCAAAGAGGAAGTATCATCTATAACTACTATCCATCAAGATTTTACTGAGGAACATGCGAATACCGTTCATGCCATTAATCCGACATCTCCTAGCACTATCATTGAAGAGACTCCGAAAGAAGAAGCCATTTCAGATCCATCTGTACCAAAGTCGCACGAAAACAGTCACTTAGAAACAACAGTCGCCAAAGATGAAAACTATTCCCCACAACCTCACCTTCCATATGAGTCTGATGATAACGAACGCAGCAACAATCTTGCCACTCTTGATAATGAAGATTCGTTGGCCATTCCCGAAGGAGGTAATGAGGCAGTCGTAAAAGTGGGAGCAGTAGATGCCAGACAGAAGTCAACGACAGAGCACACGAATGAGATACTTGCTGTGCCTATCTATAGAGAAAGCTGGCCAGCCACTGCCCTTGAAGCAAACAATCTGACAAAGATGCAAAAAGATCCTGAAACCACCTCTGAAGGACACCAGATAGAATCTTCCATTTTGAAAGAGAAAGAGGAAGTGACCAAGATGGACCCATTTGAGGTTCCGATGAAAAAGAAGGGAGAATTCAAGAAGACGATACATCACGAGGATGAGATAACCAAGCCTCTTTTTGTGAAGGAAGGAAAGGAGAGTTTGAATAAACTCGACAAAATTGGCCTCCTCCCGTCCCTCCCTATTAAAGATGATTCCAGTGAAGAAATGAACAGTGAGGAGGATGATGGTATCACCACCACTGATATGCCATCCATTTCTCAGCAGAACGTAGAAATCAGTTCCAGTACAGAGGCAGTTGTAATACCTAGCACCGTTGCAGCTGATAAGGGTGGAGAGAAATTGAATGCAATCGGTGAAGATGAATCTGGAATTAAAAAAGACTTTGCCAAAGCATTAGTGAAGGAGAATGTGAAAGATGCCCAAGATAGTGTAACAGATAAATTGGAAACAACTGAGAAAGATGGAGATCAAGAAAAAGAAGAAAATATGACTGAAAAGTTGAATGAAACTGAGTCAACAACACAGCTAATGGCTGGCAATAAAGTCAACGCAACTGATGCAATGGATGAACACAAGAAAGAAATGGAGATGAAAGAGGAGATGATGACGGAGGCTCCAGAATCTGACAAAGCTTCTGAAACTATTGGAATTCATCCAACCGAGATGGTTATGAAAGAAGAGGAAACCACCACTGTAGTGGCTGATGAGAGTGATTCATCTCCCGTGAAAGATGATAATCTAGAAACAGCAAAAGAAATGGATGCAGTAGTGACTGTCAAAGAGGGTGCCATGACAGAAAATGAAGAAGCAACGACCATGATGCGTGTGGCTGAAGAGGCCTTGATTCCTACCTCGACAGAAGCAGCTCAAGAGAAAGTGGAGGAACTTCTGAAGGAGATGGGTGGATATGGTGAAGGTGGACACAAAGTTGTACCTAAATCCGGAGTCGAACTTAATGTTCACAAGGAAATCCACGAGGATTTGACTACCACGGAGAAAATAGATGCCGTTGAATCATCTTCTACAACCTCAAGTGTTGTGATGGTTTCTTCCTCAACCTCATCTCTTATTCCATCTTCCTCAATGGCAGAGCCCGAAAAACAGCCACCAACAACTCTCCCCCCAGAAAATGAAACTGTTAAAGTTGAGGTTAATAACAAAGTAGAAGAGAAAGCGACAAGTGAAGAAACAGCCCATGAACAGATGCATGATTCCAAAAGTGAAAATGCGACCTCGGAGGAACCAATTCCTACAATGATGATACATGAGATAGTGCCTTCAATCTCCCTCAGCTCAACCGAATCTTCATCTGTGGAGCCTTCTAGCTCAACCGAATCCTCCTCTGTGGTATCCTCTAACTCAATTTTCACATCTGTGGAACCTTCCAGCTCAACTGAATCTTCATCCATAGAACCCTCCAGCTCAACTGAGTCTTCATCTGTAGAACCCTCCAGCTCAACTGAGTCTTCATCCTTAGAACCCTCCAGCTCAACTGAGTCTTCATCCGTAGAACCCTCCAGCTCAACTGAGTCTTCATCTGTAGAACCCTCCAGCTCAACTGAGTCTTCATCCATAGAACCCTCCAGCTCAACTGAGTCTTCATCCGTACAACCCTCCAGCTCAACTGAGTCTTCATCTGTAGAACCCTCCAGCTCAACTGAGTCTTCATCTGTAGAACCCTCCAGCTCAACTTCCTCATCTGTAGAACCTTCCAGCTCAACTGAATCTTTATCTGTGGAGCCTTCTAGTTCAACTGAGTCTTCTGTTGTATCTGAAGTTTCCTTTTCAAAAGGAATTGAAGTAACCACCATTGCTGAAGTAGTACCTAAAATGACGACGATGAATATCATGCCTGAAGCTGTCGTGACAACTTCATCTCCAGATTCTGCTGGTGTTACAATGCCACCTCATGTATCGGAAGTATTGGTGAAAGATGAAACTTCCAGTTTTGCTAAAAAAGAAGTTGCAGCTATGAACACAACTGAATCATCAGTTGAAAGTAATAAAACTGAGGAAGTTGTGACTGAAAAATTGATAGTTGAAGAAGTCCATAGTACACCCAATGTCACAACATCAACATTGCCAGAAATAGATCATCAGTACTTCTCAAAGTGTACTGCTGGTAAGTTTTACTCATTTATTCAATATTCAATTCAATATATTTATTCTATGAAGAAAATAAGATTACTTTTGTTGGTTAATTCAAAAATAAATATTGGAGTCCGCATTATGTCTTCAATAAAATTAATGAACAAGATGTCTACTGTAGCCATGAAATTTTTAACAGAAACTAATTTAATCTTGTTATTTGTTGGTGTTCATGTCAAATTGATAATTTATAAGTTTAATTCCTCAAGTCAGTTTTTTTTAAATGTGGGATTAATCATGAAGAAACTACCTATTATTTATACATGGTAGCATATTTATTTATATGAATAGAACATTATTTTAGTGGATCAGTTTACATTGCTTGAATAAACCACATTTCTTCAATTAATTTTCTTTTTAGGTCAATTCCAGTGCACAAATGGCACATCTCTCATGCCATACTCTGTCACACCAATATCATCATCTTATGTTGCTAGTTTAGCCACTGGGGTTGCATGTGTGCCTTTGTCTGCTAAGTGTGATTCAATCAATGACTGCTCCGATGGATCTGATGAGTTGGGATGCATCGAAGAAGGATGCCCTGGAAACTTCCAGGTATATTCACTTTCATTTAGGAATTTCTTCCTCCAAATTTTATTCTATTCAATTAATTATAGCTTATAAATAAGCTGACTCTTCATATGAGCCTAAATGAGAAACCTATATTGAACAAAATTTTTCTAGATAGTCTCAATTTACTTAAAGATGAGTTCTGTATAACATGTTATCATTGTGCTTTAATTTTGATGTTTTTTTGCTAAATTAGAGTTTTATTTAATTATCTTTATATAATTTCAGTGTTCCAATGGGCAGTGCCTGAAGCGTCATTTGGTGTGCAATGGAATTGTCGATTGTAATGATGGAAGTGATGAAGCTAGTTGTGGTAGGTTGAATATTTAATAGATATTATATTTGTTTACTTACTTGCAAATTTGGATTGTATTTGGTAATGCTTACTGTGAAATTACTTTCAGGAAGTGTTGTGGTATTGTATATTTGTTGAGTGGCAAAATTTCATTCAGAATTCTGTTAGAAATGAAATATTTTCCTCAAAGTTATATTTGTAATGGTGCATCATATCAGCCTTTTAAATGTCTCATTATGTTAAATTATGATAGCCCTGGCTTGTGTATCTTTATCACAATAACAATAAGTAAATTAAAATTTTTAACTTTTATATTAGTCTGGTAGGAAATGACCTATTCCAAAATCATGATTAATTTACTTAAGTTGTTTCGAATTGGCAGGAAAAAAATTGTGTTCGCCCGGGATGAATCATATTAAAAGAACAGAGAATTGCAATAAACTTAAATGAATTAGATGACTTTATATATTTTTCCTTGGAAAATGTCAATGTATATTTGCTCTTATTACAGAAAAGTGGCAGTGTCAATTTGATGAATTCCAGTGCCCCTCTGGACGTTGTATCCCAGTCTTGTGGCTATGTGATGGAAAGCCTGATTGTGATAACCATACTGATGAATATAGTTGCCAAGGTTTGTTCACATTGCTGAATTATTTTAGGAAAACAATGCCTTTTCATTTGAGTTGTGTAATATCATTGAATTGCATTTCAAAAGTGGTTGTTTTTTTAAATTCTAACGCAATGGATGTTATGTGAAGGAATAATTGGCAAAACGCCTGCAATGGCCTTGGAGTTCGCATTTTAAAAGCACAACTTATGTTCAACTTCAAAAATTAAAATTCTTATCTAAGTTATGCATAAAGTACTTTAGGTTCTGTTATTGCTTTTGGTTACTTTAGGTTTTTTTTTAGTTTAGTTGCTATTTAAAACATACTTGTTTCTCCAGATTCTTGTGGAAACAATGAGTACTTGTGTCCTGAGAGGTGGTGTATTCCTATGAGTTGGAGGTGTAATGGTGTTCCAGAATGTGCCAATGGAGAAGATGAAAAACTATGTGGTATATATTGTTTTGGACTAATTCATGCATTCTTATTACATAACTGCGGGTTTTAAATTTAAGTTAAAAATTGTTTTTTGACCTATAATTTGTTACAGCCAAGACGTTAATTTATTCAAAATTTGATTGGTACTAATTCTGGATTCTAAGTGTGGAAGTGGCTGAACAAGATTTATCAGGGCCTACCTTTAATTTTTAATTTTATTAAATGGACTTAATTATTTAGAAATGAATTTGTGGAAGCAACTAGCGTAAAATGTGTTTTTATAATTTTTTTCATTAGATTGCTCACTTGAACAAGTTAAGTGTGGAACAGGAGGATGTGTTGCTCGAACTGAGATCTGTGATGGTGTAGAACAGTGCCCTGACCAAAGTGATGAATGGGGTTGTGTTAGGTTGCACAATGAGACAATGAAACTGGAAGTTAGGTGAGAGATTGAACAATTTTCTGAAACCAAAATTACATGTTCCTATGAAGTTTTTACAATGGTCTATGAAGCAAAATAAGATCATCATTGTTGTTGTTGAAAAATATAACGTAAAATCTTATATTAAAATGTAGCATTTAATTTACCAGAATTATAGAAGCAATATCTGATTTTTTTTTACAGGACAACTGAAAATGAATGGCTTTCAGTTTGTGCTGATAACTGGGATAATAACTGGAGCAACTTTGTATGCCAGAGTTTTGGATATAGGTGAGTAAAGGAAAACATAATTCATCCATAAGTATTCCAGATTGTGTAATCCTAACTTTTTAGCAATCATGTATAATATCAGTGGCAGATTTAAGGGAATTCACAAATGGTGCGTGCCAGGGGCCCCATGAAGTAAAGGGCCCCGAAAAAGTGTTTATATGTATAATCTCAGAAATATTAAATATCTCATTTTAAATACCACGAAGGAAATTTTATTTATATTTTTGCCCTGCGATGCTTAATTTATTAAAGAGGTAGTTTTAGGTGAGGTTTGTGTAGCACCAGGGGCCAAAATCCACCAATGTATATTATTACTACATATCTTAATTTATACTACATTTTTGAAGGTGAGCAAGTAGTTGAAATTAACTTCTTATGATGAGTTAAATGCAGAGATGAACTGAAGCCGGCTCGCATGAGCCGTTTGTTATTTACCCTTACCAAATTTCCTTACGATTTTTTTTTTTTTTTTAAGAGAGCTGGCTCTTAATTTTTTTTCCAGCTCATCACTGGTTAAATGTATTAACTAAGTATTGCAGAAAATTCTGAACAGCGAATTTAATTACCTATTTCCAAAAAATCATTCAATCCTGTTCTTGGAGAGCTGAAGTATAATTAGTATTTCTTTATTTTTAAGTTAAAAACCATACACCTATTTGACGTATTTCAGTCGCGCTGTCTTCACTGAATATCCATCAGCTGGTGATCTTGGTGGTTCCTCTGACATGTTTATACTAAAGCCTGGTGCTTCTGTCACATCTCCTCCTGGAAATAGTATGAGATTGCCTGGAGTTCTTCAGCGAGCATCATCATCATTATGTTCTTCAGGAAGTATTGTGGAAATATCCTGCCAGGAATTCAGTAAGTAATTTATGATATTTGTCAATATTTTATCTAATTAACTAGAGAAGCCTTTACTTGGTAAAATTCCATTTTAGAGGAGAGAAAAAAACCCTTTGTTGCCACTTGGCTGTTGTTGTTGACATAATAATCCCTTTCTCCTTAACTGGATCCTCTAATTTTCCTCTCCTATCTACCCTTTTCAGTAAATTCTGTCAAAACCATTTTTGGTCAAACCTTCATTCCCTCCTTCATTGGTCCTTTTTTTAATAAAGCTCAAGTATAATGTACATTTGTATCTCATAGCTAGTTTGCTTGAAGATGTTGTGACATAGTGTCACTGTATTTTGGAATTAAAACTAAGGCATTTAAGAAAGTTTTCTTTCTTTCTTGTGTTACACCCTTTTGTAAATTGTTATTTACCATTCCATTAGAGAAATTTGATTTAATGAATGAAGTAATCATAACGTTTTCTAGTCATTGACTAGAGTATAATGAAATAACTACAGTCATAAAAGATTGTGAAGCTTATATTTTTTAAATGAAAGAAGTATAAGTAATTGTTTATGTACAGGAAGATCATTTAAAATGTCACTTCATTTTTTTTCAGCTTGTGGTAATCATGGCTTGGCTGATGGTGTTGCTGCTCGACTTGTTGGTGGGGATGAAGCTGCTAATGGGCAATGGCCATCAGTGGCACTCCTCTATCACACGAGACAAAGAGCTACTTGTACAGCCAGCATTATTAGTCCTCGCTGGTTGATTGCATCATACAATTGCTTGCATATGAGGTATTAATATATGTGATAATGTCAAATTATAAACTTTAACTTGATTTTTTCCACACGAAATAACTAATAGAATATTTACAATTGAGTTAAATTTTGATTTATTTCTTATGTACTACAATGAAGTAAAGAAAACTTTTTTATATTATTTTTATTAACTGAAGTTAATAAAACGGTATTACTAAATGTTTGATGAAGCGGAACAATATTATCAACACAGACTACAGGCTGTTTCCAAGCATTGTTTATGATTACTGGTCAAATACCCATTACTATGTAACTTTAAATCAAAAGCCATTTAAAAAATGATGAATTTTCTTTACTAATTTTCAAATATTTCTTTATAAACTGCATTGTCTAGTACGTCAGAATGTTTTGTTGTTAATCTGCATTTTGTGTTAACATTGTTACTTTCTTGCCTTTCTTCAAAGGTCATGTTATGTCTAATTACTCTATGCGCTCTTGAATTTTAACCTCTTTCATGTTGCCTCTGCTCTAGTGTTAAATTTTCACTTCACTTTCTCTGTGCTTCTGTTCGAACCATTTTCCTGTTTGCTGGAGTTAGTTACAACGTATTTTTTCCATTGATGTAGAAGATCCAGTATTATCCAGCTCTCCTCAAAACTTTTAAATATCCAAAGTATCTAAAATTTAAATTTTAAATCAAAAGAAAAGAATTTTGATACCGTGCTTACTGGCATTACTATTATAATTATTAGAAATAATATATGTTTTATTATACCTGTGTGTATCTTGAATACTCTTTTCTAAATCTCACTCTTAAATACTTTGAACCAATAACAATCATGTAATATGTTGCATGTGTACACTTTGATATGCTGTTTTGTTTTACCTATTTGTTATTCAGTGTTGCTAATGACTTGTTTATTTATTTATTCTGTCACCAGGCGTCTGGTTGCTATTTGACTTCGAACATCAATTGACAAATTATCATTTTATATTATAAAGGAATAAACACCGATATATATGTCACATAATACAATATATACCATCCGTCCCACCCTGTATCTCAAAAGCCGTTCATCATAGAGATATGTGGTAAACTGCATTTTGTTTCTACAAGCTAGGAGGTCCCTAGAAAACTATTCTCATTTTCATAAACTCCCTGGTTCAAATCCAGGAGACAATTATATTTTCCCATAAGTTTACACGGGATTTTTGATTTTTCAGAGTGCAAGGTCTTTTTCCTTCATTCATTAAAACATGTAAATATATAATATAATATAATTGTCAATACGCGCACACAGCCGTGCCCTCAGCGAGATTCTAACCAGCAAACTTTACATTGGGAGCCAAATACATTAAAATCCTATACCGGAGAAATGCATTATTAGAGTTAATGTTAATTATTGAGGTCAACTTATTTTACATACTTATTAATTTTTTTATAAATCAATTGAAAATATACCACGCAAACATTGCGCGGGTTCAGCTAGTATTATCATATTCCAGTTAACTGGAAATTCCAGATAACCGGCTATCCCCATATCTCAAGCTTGTCAGATAAAAGATTCTATACTGTATGTTATGTTAAAGTTTTATTTAATGATTAAGAATTGAATATTTTTTCATTAGGGAGAAGTCATTGTCTCCTGATGGATGGGTTGCATTTGGAGGAGGATCTACATTTGATAAAGACAAGCCAGAGACTCAAATCAGAAGTGTTAGAGCTATTGTCCCATATCCTCAGGTATGGTTTTATTAAAAGATTTTCTTTAATTAGTTATGCTGTTTTCATTTTTTTATTTTTAACATTTTGATTCTGTTTATGAAATTGAATTGGTACTAAGCTGATGACAAAGTAACACTTTTATTCTAATTATTTTGAAATGTAGGATAATTTGTTAGAAATTTTACTCTTGTAGGATTAAGTAAAAGAAGAGATGAGAATAAATCTGCAATGTAAACTTGATTTATTAAAACATTTGTTGCAGTTAATTTGCCACTTATATGCTTAAAAAATCAAGACATAACAAGTCGGTATAAACAACTAATGTAATTTCTGCTCATCAACCATAAAAATGTTTGTCAGATATTATAATCCTACAGAAAAGTATATTGAGCATAAGTTAATACAACTTCTGTTATCTCCTATTTTTATTTAAAGGTGAAATACAATCGTTTCCTCTACAACCATGATGTTGCCTTAGTTGAGCTTATTGAACCATTGATATTTACAAGGTCAGTTGGAGCTATATGTCTTCCAGAAAAAGCAATTGAACCTAGGCAATTGTGTGTTACAGCAGGTTGGGGCTACACATCTCCTGGAGGTAAGTGCATGGAATAAAAACAATAAGTTCTTGTTAACTTTATGCTATACATACTAAGTTATCTTTTTCCAGATTAAGAAATTTCCATTGTTGTTTTTACTTTCTCCATATGTAGTAATGGGAAAGTATTGTGATCACGAAAAAAATCGACTTCGAGATTTCAATGGAAATACATGTTTTGAGGTCCCTAGAACACGTTTAGACTATTTTCGGAATGATGTCTATGTGCGTGTGTGTATGTGATTGTGGGCGCTCTAACTCAAAAAGTACTTGCCATATCATTACCAAACTTCATATATAACACTTTAGCTTGAGCACAAAGAACTGTAAACATATTCAAAATATACCTAATTTATGGCAATAAGGGTGACTGTATTCTTTTACAATACAAAATAATAATTTTACCTCATAATGCTATTCATAATAATTTAAATATCTATACCCCAAATATGGAGAAAGCCATGTGTTGGCCACATCAGATTTTTTAGGTATAATTTTGAAGCTAATATGTTGTCCAGTTTTAGCTGAACTTGGAGACGTACAATAAAAATTAATTTTTATATTTTATATGATTAAATACCATCATTAATTCATTGTTTTTTATCCATTGCACAGAAATCAACTTTAGCCAGTATCTTCATTATCTTCCTGTGCCAACAATAGATCTGAATGAATGCAACTCTACGAAGCATTACTCAGGATTTATAACAGAAGACAAGATTTGTGCTGGATTTACTGATGCAATGCATTCACCATGCTATGTGAGTATAATTGTTAACATGAATCCAAAGTTGCATGTACTAGCAGCCAATTCAGAAATATTTTTTAAAATAATGATAGTGAATACTGTCACTTCTTTGATGAGCATTATTTCATATGAAGGAATTCAGTTTAACAAGCTGTGGCATTAGGAAATGAAAAACTATAAATAGGTTCAACAAAGGATAAATTATATTGTTTTTATATCTTAAGTTGAAATGAAATGAAAATGATTCTCTGAGAAAAATTTAATTTGTTTCATAAATGAGTTGAAAAGAATCTACTTTATTATTATTATTAATGTAGATAAGATCATAGTAGGGATTGAAGCGGTTTCTTGTAACTATGGATATAATTTATTACTTTCTCCATATGTAGTAATGGGAAAGTATTGTGATCACGAAAAAAATCGACTTCGAGATTTCAGTGGAAATACACGTTTTGAGGTCCCTAGAACACATTTAGACTATTTTCGGAATGATGTGTTTGTGTGTATATGTGATTGTGGGTGCTCTAACTCAAAAAGTACTTGCCATATCATTACCAAATTTCATATATAACACTTTGGTATGGGCACAAAGAACTGATTAGTTTTTGGGCAGTAACGGTGAAACAGAAATCGAGATTTATTCGAAACCCGATTCGGTTTTTGCGATATTTCTCCATTAAAACATCATTATTGTATATACAGTTCTATACAAAGGTTATAGATATTGTAATTTCCTACAACTTTCATTTGAAACAATTTTCCATAGTAGTTGTTTAGCAATTATTTATAAATAATCGGTTTTTTTGGTTTCCGTCAAATATCTCCTTAAAAACGTCGTAATTGATCATTTTAATGAGGACCAAAGTTGTAGAGAATAATATTTCTTCCAAGTTTTGTTTGAAACAAATTTTCGTAGAACCATCCATTTCAGAGATATTTTGCTTTTTCTTAATACCAGTATACAGCGCCACCACAATGTAGCGGTGAATTCTGTAAACATATTCAAAATATACCTAATTTACGGCAATAAGGACGACTGTATTCTTTTACGATACGAAATAATAATCATAATAATTTAAATAACTATACCCCAAATATGGAGAAAGTCATGTGTTGGCCACATCAGATTTTTGTTTTTTTCTGATCATATATGTTAATATATTTTTTATTGTAGAGAATGCCACCTCATGTGTAGAGAAAGTCATTCAAATACATGCCTATCAATATACAGTGTGCATTTTAGTTATTTTAAGAAACATTAATTTGTACTGTTTAAAAATAACATCATTCTAATTTCATTGTCTGAAAAATTGTGTTCCAGGCCTATGGGTATGGCATACCCTCATTTTCACCTTAGACTTGATCTATTTTAATATTGAGTAGCCATTTAACAAAATGTGTCGTCAAAATTGCATCTTTCTATTAAAAGTATTTAATAAAAATAATCTCATTTTTAAAAACCAATCTCTCTGATAAGGGTATTCATTAATGGCAGAACTAAACTAGGTAGGTCATGGTTCGAAAGAATGAGAGTTTTCAGAAAGGGTTATTTTTTCTTTTTCAGAATGATGAGGGCGCTCCGTTGATGTGCGTGAGTGAAGGTGGAATTTGGGAGCTTCAAGGAGTTCTAAGCTACCATAGCAACTGCGGACGCGGTTACCATCCGTCCATCTTCAGCTCGGTAACGGCAGTGAGGGATTGGGTGAAGCGAGTGGTCGGCGGGAAATTTGAGCGCAGGAGCACATTCAACGTTCGAAGGAGGAGGAGGAGGACAAAGAGGAGGAGACGCTCCAGCATTAACGCAGAAATGACGAGTATTGTTTGGACATGAGAGGCGTAGGGGAGCAAAGTCGAAGACTATGAGAAGAGATTGAAAGAAAGTGTAAATATTCTGAGCACCATAACACGAAACATGTTGCGATAAATACGAACGTATAGGGAAAAAATAGAACTGAAAATGCTGCATTATATGGCTTATCAGTTGCCGTACTGACCGTGTTTGTTATGATAATCAGGTTGACCAGATTTATTATTTTTTTAGTATGTCACCTCTTTGAGTTGCTCATCTATTAAGCCCTTTGAACTGATGGACTGATGAAATGATGAATGCTTTCTCTGTAAGAAGGAAGTATTATCGGAAGGGTATCTATAATGCGATATAATTTCTTCCGAATGTCAATGACAACAAGGCATGAAAATTCATGTGGTGATATAGTGTGCTTCTTTGCATTGGAATATCAGAGCCATTTTTTCATACATTTTCTTCTGTTAACTTGTGTGTTGCTTGGGACACTTTTGACCAAGATATCTTAGAAGTCCTTCATTTTTTATAACATCACCAGTTATTCTAGCACATTGGTGGAGTATGATAAATGGTTATTTCAGTTGTTTTAAACAATTTTATCTTCAAGTGGAGTATTTGCATGGAAAACAACACTAATTTCCTTTTGTAAACCATAGTATTTGGCAATTTAACAGATTTCATATTTTAATGATGTTTTTTCTAATAATTTTACCTTTATCTATCATTAATTACGACTCGTTCTTGTGTATGAAGGCAATCCTTTAAATTACATTCTGTCATTTCTTATTATCTTTAATTGCACACTTTTTAAGCACTTAAATAACTAAACATTAATTAATCAGTAGATTTATATGCTTTTAATTTTTCCATTATTCCTTTCCCTAATAACAATCTTTTACACTAGCCTGTTCTATAAATTAATGGTCAAAATTTTGTCGTTTTAAAAGTTGTTTACAATAAAAAAGTTAGCAGTAAAAATATTTTCATTAAGTAGATATTTATCTGATTATTGTTCATATCTTTCTCCCATTTAAAATTGGTTACTGCTTTTTAAGACCTTGCATTAATTGAAATTCATCTTCTTAAATAAGGTATGCTGTTTTTAACTGTCCTTCCACTTTTAGCCATATGCTGGCTTTACTGATTTTCTGATGAGCATTTTAATGTTTTCATTTGCAAAAAATCTGATCAGTTTCTGTTTATGATTTCAAAGTCTGCTTGTAAATAGTGCTTCTGTTGTTCTTCTTGACTATGTAACCATTACTTTGTTCTTGTTACTGTTCCAGATTCTATTACTCAAAAAATGTGTACTTGCTCAAGAAAAAATATTCTTAACCTTCTGTATATATTTTAATATAAATCTAACAGTGAATCACAGTACTAATAGACTTAGATGATAAAAAAACTAAATTCTAAGAAAACGTGCTACACTTTCTGGACCATACTATTTTACACGTTTTAACTCTTTTTACAGAGTATTCTACTATGCATACAAAATTTATATCAGACCTATTATTTAGAAAATTGTATATCTATTTTTGTTGGGATTATGTTCCTCTATTATTTTATTTTATGCCCTACTTCTAAATTGAAATAATAATATTGCTCATTCTCTGTTTGACCTTCATTTTAAGATTTAAGGGTTTAATTCTTTAATAATTGTATTGCAATTTTTCATATAGATATGTATATCAAAATATTTTTGAACTGTGTGTATGAGGTATGTGTGTGTTTTTGTATATGTGAATTGTGAGGGAAAAGTTTTTGCTGCAGGCAGTTGTATTGGAAGTTTTAACAGTCACAAAACTGCCAAAGATATCAGCAAGATGCGTAATATGCTTTGTAAAGCAAGTGAAACGAGGTTTTTTGAGAGAATGATTTATATCTGTGCTCATTTGGCAATGTAAATATTGTTTTGAATGTCACTATTGTAGGCTTTACTCTGAGCCATTTCAGTAATAATATTAGGAAAACAACGTTAAGCTCTTCCATAAGCAACATATTAATGCTAAATGACTTGAAAGAGAGAGAGCTTATACCTTTAGTTCTTCCTTATGTCTTTAAAGTGATTTTTATTGATTTAAAGTTGTGTTGAGGTTACAATATCTTCCATAATAAAAACTTTGGCATCACATTCAATAAAGTTGAGTCATTTGTAATTGTATATTACTTCTGTGTGTTAACATTGAAAAAAGAGCTTGATTTGTTTATTTTTTATATGCAAACTTTGCCCAGAAATTCCGTCCATTTTAATGAGAACTCTTGTAAAGGAAGAGAGGATTTTAGGTGATGATTTAAGTCATAAATAAGTCATACTAATGATTCTCTCTTCAGTTTGTGGTGGTGGTATAAAGAAAAAACTTCCAACAGGCTGTAAAAGGACATTTGTACATTTTAAATTGATGCCTCTATGAAAAAGTGATGTAAATGAATCTGGCTAATTTTGTATAAAAATTGTGCTAATAACTTTGTAGTTTTTATTTTTCAAAACATTCTTACCTGTGATTTTTGGCCCCAAAAATTTAAAATGTTTTATTAAATTTTCTTTGTAGCATAATTATTAAAAATACTGGCAATCATTCTGGAGCCATACTGAGGTTACCAACAATTATACACAAAACATAACTATGCAGCTTTCCACTATAGTGGATCATACTTGTAAACCACGATGTAAAGAAATACTAAGCGAAATAAGTCAGAATTATTGTGTAGATTTGCTATTGCATCTGATATAATATAGTTATTGAGGATCAAAAGGTGTACCTATTTCTGGAAAATGGAAAAATTTTTAATGTCAGCAATTTTGGGTGAAGTGACTTAATAGAGCATTGTAAATCATTAGGAAGTATAAGAGTATTGGAGAAATTTGTTGTCTATAGAAATCCTATTATCTAAAATTAAGCTGGTCATTTTGACAGTGAAAGGTTTCATGGCTACATTAAATTCATTGTAGGTTCCATAATGTTCCTCGAGGTATAATTGTTTTTAATAAAAAAATCGCTCCCTAGTTTTATGAAGAATATGTAATGACATTGCATTCCTGTTATCTTGCGTAATTCTAATTACTTTGGTTTACAAGATATTCACTAACAATTTTAATAGAATAAAACTGAAATTGGAGGGATCTTAGCGTAGTTCTACATGCCTGAATATCAGGAATACCCTAACCACATTTAAGCCTGAGATTTGTCGACGAGTTGGTAATTATGGAAAGTATTAATAATGGATGGTCATTCGTTACAATTTTTATAACGTTTAAAGACTTTTGACGTATGAAAACCAGCCGATGCGTCAGGAGGTTAAGAGGAGAGACCAAACGTAATTAGTAGTTTAATATTTTACATGGAATTTATTGTTCAAAGGAAACTCTTCATATTTGATCTTTTACCAAATGGAAAAGAATAATAAATATGTATTTAGATTTGGTAGTATATTTTTGTTTCGAAATTGTGTTTGTTACTCATTTGTTTAGAATAACCGTACAGTTGTTGATTCGAAAAGGCGGAATCCGAATACTTATTCGTTGTATGTTTTAGTACATTATTATTGAGGTTTAACTAGGAATTTCTGGTCAAATCTTCTTGGAATTGTCAACAGTTGCAGAAGGTAGTAAGGTATGTTTCTCATTTAAAAATATTTTGAGAACTTGGAGAATTATTACTAAGGATAAAGTAACGCAACAGATGCTTAGCTTGGCCGTTACCTATTTCATGTTTTTCATAGCATGTTAGTGAAACTATTTCTTTAAAGCTCATATTCTGTTTTAATTTTTACAGATATTATATTTGCAAGTATTTCATTTCAAAAAGACGAATATGTAAAATAATTGACGAATCTGCTGGATTGTATAAAAAATAATTCCTTGTGGTAGTAAATGTAAACAGCTTTATACTGCCTAGTATCGTCTTTCTAAAACTTATATGATATGATAATAAAAATATCACAAACGCTATCGTAGTGAATTATATGAATACGTGAATTGGCATATTGCTAGATAATCGTCTTTATTCGGGCGAAATTTAGACCATAAGGTCTACTCTTACATTTAACCTCATATAGTATTCGAAGGCAATTATTATATGCATATGTGAATAATAATTACAAATATAAACTTGCTTTTGAATAATTATATTTCTTTCATTGGAGTTTTGATTTCAAAATTGTATCTTCTAAGGATTTGTATTCCTCTCACAAGATGTCGCATTACTTTCTACTCTTGAAACATGGCTAAATTCTGTGTTTCCTGATAGATGCCGTTGCTGATGGACAGTGTTACAAATAGTTCAACAATTCAACGCAACTCCTGCGGAGTGCTGACTGCTCCACGAAAAGTAAGTAAATTTTTCCGCGAACGAGTGTATCCTCTTTGCTGTGATTACCACCTACTGTTTCCCTCTTGAGGCCAGACGTGGAAGTAGATGGACTTCTCAGCCTGACGTGCCGCGGACGTAAAATCCCAGCCCCAAAATAGTAATGGTGAGTAACATTTTTCACTATTCCGTAGAATCCGGTGGAATTTTTGAGAACTGCCGCTGCGTTAAATTCGCTTCGTGACAGAGACAGCATCGTTGTTTTATAGATACCCCGTTACCCTAAGCAGACGTCGCTCGAGTCGTCACCTTCCCTCCATAAGCACGTGTTTCCAGCTCGATCGCATATCCAGGGCGGCAAGCCGATGCCGGGATCGATAATGCGGTGTATTTCGGATTGGGGTGTTCGTTGTTGCCTTCGTGTTGTCGAATAAGATTAAATTGACGACCAGTCTTTCGGAGTGCGAACTATTTATGGTATTGTTGACACCTTTCACTTACATGTAGCGTAACCTTATTAAAATACACAAAAGCGCGCAACGTACGTTTCAGATAACACCGGCTCGACGCCATAAGAACGGTCGTCGGTTTACAGCATGTACCCAGTGTTCGTTATGTTATCGCGGTTTAGGAATTGCTCTTGTAGCGCGTTTTTCCAGAAAAGTATGGAAGCGTTTACATCTTTTTCGTCCGTGCAATGGATTCATACGCGCATTGGTTGATCGTGTGTGTTGGGTTGTATAACTCACACGACATGCAACCGTAACGTAAAATGAGAAGTTGGAAGAAAGAAACGAGGAGAGGTTTTTTATTTTTTCGCGTATTTATGGCGGTATTCCTGAATATCAAGGCGAAAACGACGAAGAAAAAAAAACAATCTTGACGGAACTGGTTCACTTGTGGGCCGCATGTTCTGGAGGGGATTAGTACCGCAGGATCAAGAGACGGAATTGGGTTAAGTCGTCCAATGACGACGGCGGAACTATTTCGTTAGGATGGAGGAATTGCTTTGCCGGCGTGTCAGCGATCTTCAGTTTTTTCTTTCCATTGCGTAAGGGATCAAAACTAGTCAGGCAGAATAGAAACGATTAATATTAGTTTTTGGTATCGAATGATTTTGTCCGATGCTAAGACATCGTTGCCGTATTTTTTTTTTCTTGATACGCGTCTCTTTTTATCGCGTAAACCAATTCCAATCCTCGAATGAATGACGGCGCGCCGTCTAAATCGTCCATAGCCTCATCCCGTCCCTTCCCAAATTTATCTTTTGTGTGGAATATTCGCCGCCGCCTTCTTCCGTCCTCTTTATAACGCCTTCGGTTCCCCCTCCTCCTCCTAAAGGCCCTAGTCTTTCCATCCCCTTCTTTCTCATCCATTATCTACTTTGCCACTCCCTTTTTGTCTACTCACCCTCCCCGAAAAACCCCCACACCCTCACCCGTTCTCAGAAAACCTCCCTACCCTTTTTCCCCATTCCACTCTCATTGTTGGTCTCCCCATTCCCCTTCTTTGCTCCCAACCTCCCTTCTGTCCTTTTCCCCCAACCCCTCTTTCGCCCTCTCCATCTTTTCCTCCTCCCTCTCCCCCTTTTCCTTCTCCCTCTCCCCCTTTTCCTTCTCCCTCTCCCCCTTTTCCTTCTCCCTCTCCCCCTTTTCCTTCTCCCTCTCCCCCTTTTCCTCCTCCCTCTCCCCCTTTTCCTCCTCCCTCTCCCCCTTTTCCTCCTCCCTCTCCCCCTTTTCCTCCTCCCTCTCCCCCTTTTCCTCCTCCCTCTCCCCCTTTTCCTCCTCCCTCTCCCCCTTTTCCTGCTCCCTCTCCCCCTTTTCCTCCTCCCTCTCTTTCTCCCTTTATCCTCTTTCTCTCTGTCTCTACCTCTTTCTCCCCTGCACCTCTTTTCCCTCTACCTCCCTCCCTTTTTCCCCATCCTTCATCTCTTTCTCCCTCCCACTCTCTCTCTCTCCTCTGCACACTCCCTCACTTCAACATACCTTACCCTCTCCTCCCTCCCTATATCTTCCTACCTCGTCCCCACCCTCCGTATATATCTCTCTCTCCTTTCCCTCAATCCCTCTCCTCTATCTCCCTCTCATTTCTGGCTTTATTTGGCTCGGCGGTAGCGTAGAGTTGGTGTGCGTGTGGTAGTATGTGCGCATGTGTGTCTGGATGGTGCATCAAAACTTTATGGGTGAACCAGGAAAAAAAGAGCCTGGAATAAGAGTGTCGCAGTTCTTATTTTCCTCCCGTTGCTATATCGTTGATTCCATTCCGTCCGCAGTTTTTTTCTGGAATCAGCGCTTGAAATATATCAGAGTAATATATTCTGTGTCAGTGTTCTAGTGGTGCGGTTTTCATAAGAAAAGGTTTTTTGAGAATTTGAAACAGATTTTAATTATAATTTTTTACTAGATTATTATTGCATTACATGAATTTGTAAGAGGGCGCAGTTTTATATGTGTGTAACCGTAAAATGGACGCGTGTACGTTCATTCGTGGACCACATAAGTGGAACGTTTTCATCGAGTAAAGTAACTTCTTCATAATGGCTAGTTGTGGCATCGAAATGCGCTTATTTATATTACGCAATACATACATATAAATTTCAACCAGGAATTCGGCACTATATTGACTGTAACACGAATTTCAGGCTTACTAGTTTATGGATCCCACCTGCTTTTTTTAGGAAAGCAGTAAAAATTGTAATTGCTTTAAAATAACTCGCGGGAGCAAAAGATTCCCGTTCTGAAACTTTGTCTAATCATTAATTGAGGATTACATTTAAAATATATAACCGCAGAAGCAGAGCCTTGAATGAACGAACTTTCCCGTAGGAAATTAACGGAATCGATCTCTTGCATGGTGTCGGAGGATCGATGCCCGGTGGTTATCGATTTCATTTAGTTTTATGTAATACGACGCGTAGTGGTATTCCCTAGTCCGTTTGCCCCTTTTTTCCGCGCTACCTCCGTGCTATCACGTGCCCATCACATTGCCTCGCACCCTTCACCTCCGCTCTCACTCTTTCTCTCTCCCTCTATCCTCCCCCTCTCCACACCCCATTCCAACACCGACCTCTTGGTGCCACCTTCCCCTACTCGTACAACCAGCATTTGGCACCACTCTTCGAGAGTGTCTGCGCGGTAGCTCAGCCGGACGTCTTTCTCTCTCTCTCTATACCCCTCCATTCCCATTCCCTCGAGCTTGACTGCTCCCTTCCGTAGTTTCAAAAGTAACCGCGGAAGGGCGCTGCCTCTTCCAGTGTCGCTAAAAAGGCGGCTCTTTGGCAGCGTAGCATTTTTTGGCGCCAAGTACGTCGGAAGGACGTATTCTTAGTTTCCCGTGCTCTTTATCCGTGGTACGCAATAGTTTTCGTTTTCCCTCGTGTTCGAAGGATAACCTTGCCGGTTTATTCGTAGTCTTTCGTTGATCTTAATTAATTCGTTTGTTTTGACCCGTTCCGTTGCTTGTGGGTGTCGCTGTTGCTGAAATGGGGTTCGGCGAAGCTGCCCCCCGTCCTGCAATGCGTTTGGTTCAGCACGAAAATAGCGATTTGGCTCGTTCTTGGTAGTTTTATTTTATAAAGACATTAAAAACAACAAACAAAATTCCTGAAAGATTCCGTTTTATATAAAAGGTTATTAACATATCAATTTTGCGTCATCTTAAAAAAACGTTTTTATTCTATTGCTGGCGATCGAGTTGGTTTCTAATCTTAGAAAGCCTTTTGTAACTCTACATTTAATTTAAATAATGGGTGACTAATGGAGACCCCCTTTGCACCCGACACATTGACCTTGCTAAAAAAAACTTGTATCAGTGGCGCCTCTGTGGCGAATGTTTGAACTGAAAACTGCGCGAATTTTGCGGGTACACGTATCGGGTGACCTTGGTGAGGACATTGAGCTTCAATCCCGCTCGTTGCATATAGAAGAAACACTACTGTGTTGCGGTTAAATAAACATTCAGTTTTGGAAGAATTGTATATTCGGATTGTCGTTAAAATCGTTGTTGAATACAACATTTTCCCCGTCAGCTTTCGCCATTCCCGACAGAATTTGGGAAAAATACCAGTGATGTTTTGTGCCGATAATTTTTTTTCTATTAGTCGAGCTTGAAGAACATTCGAACTGCGTGTCTGTCACCCCGTTTAAAAATCTTGAGTGATTTTTATGAGCGTATTCCATAAAATAATGTATCTCTACTTGGGTATTTTTACATGAGAAATCAGTCGGCGACTGAAGTAAAGATTCTATTAGCAATTAAATGATCGTTTGAATGTATTGTCTCCAAGAGGGTGCGCTAATTCACTTGTCTTTTTTAATCTGTTGACTTTAATTGTTGGAATTGGCCTAAAATGTTATGATTAGACGCCTCTGGTATAAGGTGTTTTAATCCAACAGTACCTACCATAGCGGAATGTGTGTTTTAGTCTCGCATTATGTATCTAGAAATTGTCCGGTCGTTTGAATATTACTGCTAGTATATAATTTCGTAACGCGATAAGAGGAAACTGTCTTGAGTCTACATGATTAATTTACGAGATACCAAGGTCATAAAAGAAATTACACATTATCGACTCGTTTTAAGAGTGCGCTAAAAACAGCACGTGAGCATGTCACACAAAAATTCATGATTCTTCTTAAATAAGAGGTTCTATATGGTGTTAGAATTAATAATTAGTTTATATGAGAGCGTTTTTCTAAAACTTCATCTTCTTACTTTTTTCGATAGGTCCGAAGTTACCGAGGGATAAGGATGGAAATCGCCACTTCACGGCCAAAATAAATGAAACTCAATAAAAGCGAAGGTCGAGAGAGAGAGAGAGAAAGAGCCAAAAAACGTTGAAGTTACTTGTAATGCAAAAAGAAAAACACGAGACTAAATTTACTGCCTCGTTAACGTAGTCTCCTTTGATAAAACAGAAAATTATCTCCGGAATGAGCTGTATATTGCATGAGCGCGAGGCATTTTTACGACACGTTTTATTGCGTGGAAGCAAGGCGTCGGAATATAACATATATTCTCCTATTTTCAACACATTGTTTAAGTCTTTATGAATTCCTTGGGAGACTTTTGCTTTCATCTGCCTTTATGCGTTTTCGTGAGTTAATTTTTTTTTCAGTACGCGGTTTTGGAGGCTGATATTTTTTTTACCAATATCTCGGTTACCTTAGCTCTTCAAGGTCCTAGTTTTTTTTAATGGCCCTGATGCTGAGTTTTCCGCTTGCAATCGATTTTTCTCATTGCCAGATGCGTCGATCATTTTTCTTAAAACTTGTATTAATGTTTTTCATCCGGCTTTATAATTGTAAGACGTCTCCAGGAAAAAATCTAAGTTGAATGTGTGGAGCTGAAATAATAACAGCACAATATAGTTGACAATTAATTAATTACTGTTTTACTAAATTTGATCGCTGAAAGTGTCGTCTGATAAGCAATTCCGTCTTTGGAAATATTTAATTAAAACTCATTTTTGCTAGATTGGAATGCGTAAATTATCAAGCGACGTGATTGCTGAGCTGATTTTTTTCAATTTAATTGTTTTAGAAAAAAATAAATTTTTTCTGGGCTTAAACGAACACAGGATGGAATTTAAAACACGACTTCCGGTGCATTTTCCTCTTCGAGGAAATCGAAAAATAAAGTTACTGTCGGTAAAATTCAAGGCACTTGCCTCTATTCAGAAGATTCGGAAACACAAATGAGGCCATAAGTAAGAGTTTTACGACAAAAACTTCTTTCTGTCGCTAGAAACGACTCGTTCTGTTTGAAATTCGTTTTCGGCGTGCATGCGATGGTGGTGTTTTACGCGTTGGTTCATTCATCTCCTTTCGCACGCTTCCCCTTCTCGAGTCACGTTCCTATTTCTCCCTCCTCTCTTCGCGTTCTCATTCCTTATTCTCTCTCTTCCATTCTTCTTCACGCTGCGCTGATTACTCACGCCTTGCTCTCCTAATGCAACTGGGGCGTTTAACGCGCCATGCGAAACCCGTCTTCCCGTCTTCTAAAGACAACCTTATTATCACACTCCGGGTGCCATGTTGTGCGCTTCGGGACGTGACCGGCAACTCGCATCATGAGACGCTATAGGTGTCATCGCCGACACGAGGGACGTAAAAACACGATATTTCAAACTTCGTCTTCATTTCGATCCTTGGGCTAAAATCCAGACTGATACACGTGTTATTCCTGGCTTGTGAACTAATTTCTCGTTAATTTCGAAATTAACTTCATTATTTTTTTAACCGAACCGAACCGCTACAGTCCGTTTCACAGTACACGTCTACGGAACCCAGACTTCTCTTTACGCGATCCGAAATTTTAGAGATATTTATTTACATTTTAATGAAACAAAAGATGAAAATGGACACCAATGACGCCTTAAAACCTTAAAAATGGTCGTTTAGCGGAGCATCGAGGATGGAAACGAGGGGTTAAATTGCGTTGATAAACGCAATATCAGTTCTGATATTTTGCTCGGTCCTCTTATTTGGTAAATATAATACTACTTGACCAGCTTTGAAAAAGATTGTCCTTTCCATATATATCTGTAGCCATGCTCTTATCTGGAGGTCGATCACGTGACGATGGCTCTTCATTTTTTTCTGTCTTCTCGCATTTTCTCTTCCTTCAGTTCCTCCAAAAGCAATCCCCCTCTATCCATCTTCACTCCACTCTTCCTAGGTCTTTCTCTAGATCTTTTTGAATCAATCCTTTTACCTTGGTGTTCTCCAGTGTCCATACCAACTTAATCCGTTGCCTTCCGATTTCTTTTGTAGTAGAGACTACTTCGATAAATATTTCCCGTTGGAGCTTGTGACTTCATCCAAGGAAAAAGTCGAAGGAAATAGGCAAAAAATTGGAATGGAACTATCGTCGTGAAATGTTATGCAGTAAAAGTCTTGAAGAAATTCCGGAAAGCGAGGAAAATTCTGCCTGATTCGGTAGAATTTAGCGTTGATACTTTCCTTTTTGTAATTCAGTCTTCTTGCATCTCGCGAACAATAAAGAAGCCCCCCGACTCATTGCGCCAAAAGTACTTATTAAGAGGTTGTATCCAAAATAGCAGAATGAGGCCTCCATGAGAAGAATAGGGTAATGGAATGTCTAACTGTAGATCTCAGAAGGAGATTGCGAAAAATTTCGATGTAGAGCGTAGCGTTGGGCGAATCTTAAGAGTTCAACCACGCGGGGAGAAGATTTAGTTTAATTGCTTTAGGATTTCGGCCTTGCTGGAAGTAAGTTGGTGGGGAGATAGCGAATGAAGTACTAGGTGTACTTGAGAAATTGGAAAGTTTTACCAGGACGATTCGAAAGGAGAAAGGGAAAAACTTGAAGTTTTTAGAACGGAGGTTCCGTATGAAAGAGCTAGAAAGAAGTGAATAGGAGATTGTGAAGTTTCCAAAGACGGAGGATGAGGAAAAGTATGCGAAGGTAGAGGCTTGGGAACGAAATAGTTGAGGCAGGTGTTACAAAGTTGACATACTTAAAAAGGGGTAATGTGTTCATAATTCTTTGCAATTTTGAATACATTAACAAATTAAATTGTTTTTATTAGTTTGGTTTTAGCCACTGGCGAATCAATGCAGGGAGCGATCACCCCTCCCAACCCGTGGATGCTCCCATTTCCCTCCACTGTATGCATATTTAAAACCATTCCGCGCAAAATTCCTTGATTGTGCGTCCGTAGGGTAAAGGATGGAAAGATTCTGACGGGTAGAGATTTTCAGAATTAAGGGTCGTCGGCAGTGGCGGATTCAAAAGGGAAAAAGGGCAATCGCCCCCATCTTGTGAAGTTTCTGGGTCCGCCCCTGGTTCTAGCCGTTCATTCATCAAAGTTTTGATGGGTCATCTAAAGCTAGAAAGATGAAATTCGTCGGTAATATTCTTTCGACAATGGTAAATTCGGTTTGGTTGCAGGATAATTTCCAATTATTTCGCAAATACGAACAATTTCAATATTAAATTTTAAATACATCCACCGTTTCCTTCCAGAATGCAAACTCTACATCACAAAAAGCATATTTTCTTTTGCTGGGAAAGAAATAATATGCTCATTTTTATATGTACCTCCAAGTCGACGTATGCTGTGAATGTCAGTTAAGAAATGAACGATTTTTATCGCGTGATAATAAATTTTTAATTCAGGAAACTGGTATACTCATTATCGGAAGCCGATAAACTTTAAATAAATGCCCTTTTCGTGATTTAATTTCCTTAATTCCCCACCTCATTTCCACCTAACCTTTCTAATTCGCAATCTCGTGTGACCCTTACCCCACATATTTTCTTCGGGGGTTTCCTGAAGAGTTACCTAAGTGACACTTTTTGTGAAGTTAATAAAAAATGTTAAAAAATTACTTTGACCCGGCTAGAGTCTAATAGACTCTCTCTTACTGCGTCAAGTCACGAAACCCTCGGATAGGTCTTATAAAAACCATCAAAGGATCGGATAAATTCTGCAATAAAAGAGCCTGAAGATTGTGGAGGAAAAAGTATGGATAGGGAGCCTGCAATTTTTTGAAAAGTTTTCTTTCTTGGTCTGAACGCGGATGGGGCTGAGATTCCCGTTCTGAAACGGCCAAGTGTGGAACGGATGATTTTCAAAAAGATTTTTCGTCGTTTTCTGCTCTGACATACTCTTGAAGTTGGAGAATTAACGGAAAAGATTTAGCTTTTTTCATAAGGATGTCTTTAAGTTATTTGACCAGATGAAAATTTCAAGTCGGAGAAATAGTAACAAATATAAATAATAGTTTAGGGGTGATCATTACATCGCCCGCGGGCTACAGGTCGCCCTTTAATTAAGAAGATTGGAGTCGCCCTAGCGAGCTGCTAGAAAAATTAAAACTGAACTCTTAAGGACGTTTTCTAGATTTTAAAGATCTCTAGCCCATTGTAAATTTTTTTTCGGCGAAATTGACATTGAAGAAATTTCTAGCAAAGTAGATGTTCAATATGGATGCAACAGTTCTAGAAATTGAAATAATTATGTTACAAAATGATATAGCAAGACACAACGATTCATATTTTTGGAAGCTTGTTTCTTCTGAAAAAATTTCAAATATAGAAAACTTGCATTTATTTTTAAAGCATATTTTCCATCCACTTATTTATGCGAATCAATATTTTTTAACAGGAACATGATTAAATCGAAAACCAGAATTGCACTCACCAACGAACATCTTAAAGATTATTTACGCCTCTCGGTTTCGAGTTACGTCATCAATGTAACAAATCAAGTACTAAAGCAATTCAAATTCAAAATGCATGATCGCTCTGCAGGGGCCAAACATAGGGTTACCAGACGTCCGGATTTCACCGGACATGCCCGAGTTTTTCTCCTGTCTGGGGATGTTCGGGAGAGATTTTAAATGTTGCCCGGAGTTCTAAGTATGTGTGTTAGGGTAGGGACAAGTTGCCTATGTTTCATGGCTTTAGGCCACTCTTTTGCATTGTAATTTTTCCTCGGTGTCGTAAAAATTATTAGTAGACACAAACTCAACAGTTTTATTGTAAAACAAACGTAAAAAGTAATTAAAGGATGCCAAAATAAAGTACGTAACTGTTTCACTTGCTGAAATGGGCAATGGAATATTTAAATCACGGCCATCGGTTTTTTCGACACGGCTCTTTGAACTATAGCCAGAACGAATCAGTCGCCAATTCTGCCTACTTATGTTCCCTCCCTCAACGAGAATGCTTGCGCCCCTTTTCCTTTCGTATAAAAATGTCCGGACAGTACCATTACTGCTATATATACGCATTTTTTCTAAAGGAATTCTTTCGAAATTAAGCGTACAATTTGGTTTTCAGCGCACGTCATAGCTCTGTTATTTATTAAAAAACCTTCTCCGTAAAAAATAACTTTTGTTAACGGTAGGAAATCGTTGCGTTCCTCGACGAGCGGCGAAATCATTGTTATGTACGCGTGATGCAAGTGGTCCTTGCTTCATTTTGTAGCGGATCTATTTTCGTTGCGGGTTACACGAATGCTTGGAAGACATTGTTCCGGCTTAAGTAGTTTGACGGAGATCCTTATAGTGGCAGCACTGCTTGCCTCGGGTGCGAGCTTGCGGTACAAAATAACGCCGTGAGACAAACGAGAAGCTAAGGCTTTTCCGCTACCACGTCGCTGTTCGTTTATAGCTTATAAGGAGAAGATTTCTCCCAGCTCTGCACAAAGCTGGTTGCAATTTCTTTTTTATGTAAAACCTATAATTTGTGCAAACATAGTTCTTTTGGTAGTATTTAATCATGAAAATAATTTTGGGTTATAAAGAAACAAGGAGTTTTGTTTATTTTCGTTGTATGTAAAGAGTTTCAAGTGCCCAAACAATTTGAAGAAGCTCCATAACTTTTTCCACGCTTGAAAAATCGTATCGTTTGTCATTGTATATCTCTCTATCTCTATATTATAAAATCGTAATGGTCATAATGATGCGTAACGCTCAAATTTTGTGCATAACTCGATTAGAAATAAACTTAGAAGCCTGAAATTTCTCAGGATTTCAGTGTTGATGAATCTTTACGTTATGACTAAAAAATTTCGAAAAAGGTCACTGGTTCGAATCCAGAGGATGAATGTCGTTTCCCATAAGATAACACGTAAAAATCACATTTTCTGTTTGAAGGCTTTCATTCTTTTACTCTTTCAAATATCTTAAAATTAAGTTATCGACGCGAAATTTACGCTAAAATACGCCAAATGAATGGGGATTCTTATTCTTACCGTCGAATTCTCATTCGAATTCGCTCATATTTTGAATTTATACACGAGTTTTGGTAAATTTTTGAACATTTCAATAATAAGATTCCATGGTTACCGGTATTGTTGTCCTCGGTAATTTCCGTGGCTATACACTTAAATAAAGGCTTAAAGATCGAAAATAAGATTAAAACCTGCTCGAAATGACCGAAGAAATGAATTTAATGCAAATAAATCGAACGCAGTATTCATGTTATTTGTATTTTTACTTTCTCCATACATAGTATGGGCAAGTATTGTGATCACGAAAAAAATCTACTTCGAGATTTCAACGGAAATACACGTTTTGAGGTCTCTAGAACACATTTAGACTATTTTCGGAATGGTGCCCGTGTGTGTGTGTGCGCGTGCATGTGATTGTGGGCTCTTAACTCAAAAAGTACTTGCCATATCGTTACCAAACTTCATATATAACACTTTAGAATGAGCACAAAGAACTGATTAGTTTTTGGACATTACCGGTTAACCGGAAGTCGAGGTTTATTCGAAACCCGATTCGGTTTTTGCGATATTTCTCCGATAATGTCTTGTATACATTGACCATTATAAAAAATGTAGAAAATATAATTTCCTACATCTTTTATTTCAAACAGTTTTCCATAGCAGTTATTGTTTAGGAATTATTTATAGAAAATAATCGGTTTTTTCGGTTTTCGTCAAATATATCCTTAAAAACGTCGTAATTGTTCATCTTCGTAAGGACCAAAGTTGTAGAGAATAATATTTCTTCCAAGTTTTGTTAGAAACAAATTTTCGTAGAACCATCCATTTCGGAGATATTTTGCTTATTCCTAAATTTTCAGTATACAGCGCCACCACCACGTAGCGGTGAATTCTGTGAACATATTCAAAATGTACCTAATTTACGGCAATAAAGACGACTGTATTATTTTACGATACGAAATAATAATTTTGCCTTATAATGCTATTCATAATAATTTAAATATCTATACCCCAAATATGGAGAAAGTCATGTGTTGGCCACATCAGATTTTTTATCTATGATACTAAAATCCTATTTCTGGTTGTCTCTCTCTCTCTTTAACGCTCTATATCTCAGCCATTTTTAATCTTCGGGAATTTCAGCCCTCGTAAGTTTAATTTTTTATCGAGTTCTTCAACTAATTTTCTTAATTTTTTATTAAAAACCAAACATACATCCCTTATAAAATATATTCAATAAACTCATATTCACACATATTCCCGTTAAACTACTAATCTAAATCCAATACGTACATGGTGCGAACGAAGAAACAGAGAGAAGGGGGGGGAGGGGGGTTGGCGAGCATCAGCGAGCAGGGGACTTGCCACATAGTACTTTCGTAAAAATTCAATCGCAAAGCTTCGATTTTTCCAACAATCAATATTTCTGTCGACGCAAACTACTAGGAAAAGTATGCTTCGAAATTGACAATCTTCGTGGATCCACAATTAGGAATCTGAATTTTCATAAATTTAAACCTAGGATTAGTATGGGCACGCCCATCTTGATGACATTAACGTGTTTTCTCGAAGAAAAAAAACGCTTATCTCTTAATTCTTTCGCTTTCCTTTCGATAGAGGAAGAAAGGAAGGCAGCCAGCCAGTAGGTCAAGGTGATAACATAAGCACTTTATTTTTTTTAGAAAAGGTGCTAATTTCGGCGGCGCATTAATCTCTACCGTTTCAAGACATTGAGTTCTTAAGCTGACAAGTGTTTATCGATGTCTATCAACTTCTTCGAAATCTCGCCTTCTATTTTCCTAAGGTGTTATTAGGATGTCATCTCGTTAATGCGTCTGATAAGCGGCATTTTCTACCGTAGTTCGTCTTTAACTTTTTTGCCGAAGCTTTTCCTCAGAACTTTGATTTTTTTTCCAATCGATCCTTCTGCTCGACATACTCAGTTGCCTTTGAAAGGTTAAAAATGACAAAAATGGCCTCGGATGGAACACTTTAATGCAATTTGGTACTTTTTTAGAAAAATATTTGTATAGTTTTTAGAATCTGTCTTTTGAAAGAAGAAACGAAAGACGTTATTATAGAAAAATACTTAAGAAGGTATTTCGTATAATGACTAAGGACGCTTCACCGATCACCGACATGCTAAATACAATGCGCACACGTTCTCACTCACTCAGACAAACGCGCAATAATTTACCATTTTACGCTGTTGTCGCTAGGTCGAGAATTGAAATGGTTCACAAGCTTGGCGATTATTTACGGTCGTATTCTTAGTACCAATCAAGTTGAAGATATATACGTAAACCCGCTTCGTCAATGCGAATTCATTTCAGCCTTATTACCGTAATTTTTCAAAGTATGGACCGGAATGCTGTGAAACCTTTAAGCTGGACTTAAGTGCTTGTCGAAGGAATTCTTCTGGGCCCGTGAAATTGCTACCATCTTAACGGAATTTTCAGACTCATTAAAAATCATCGTTTCATCGGAAAACTCAATTTTAAATGAGACGCAGAAGAGGAAGTAGGAGTTAGAACGAGTAATATTGTGTATATTAATGTTTTGAGCAGCAAACTAAAATTTCTGACTTAACTGGGTCCTAGAGAAAATACATTTGGAAAGCTCTCGTGTTATACCGAACTCCAATGGAGATTCTTTTCTCCTCGCGAGTCAAGTAAGCCTCGAAGTTTGAGTTGCTCTTGACCGGTATATACCAGTTCCTCAGACTGGGACGTGTTGATAACCAATGATCATAGTGCGAGTCCAAGTCAGCGTGATCTTATTTCTTCTGTTTTTTCAAGGAATTATAACAGTTAATGTTCGAAAGCAATAAGTTTCCTCTTTAAAGTGAAGAATTCTATTTTTCATTTCTCACAAGAGCTGTAATTGGCGGTGGGCCGATGTTTAAAGATGTTAAAGAGATTCCGTGAACCGATTCTAGATAGGTAGCTTATGATGAATGATGTTTTCTTTTTAATCTCGGAGTCGTTGATGAACTTTAATTCCTTCGGCACTTTGTCTAAACACTTAAACAACTGTCTTTGATTATCTGATCTGTAAACGAGATAGCTTCGTAATACGTTGATTTTGCTGATAGGTCGTACTTGGGTTAGTTTTAGTCGATTAAAAGAAAAATCATTGGTGGGGTGTTAATTAACCCATGGAATGTAAATGTTCAAAGAAATTTTTATATGCATTAACGCCGCCATATTTGTTATAAATTAAAAAAATAAGATGGCGCCTACAATCGTCTTTTTTTATAGTTGGCTACGTATGTAATTCTTTATTTATGAAAGCGGGCTTCACATATTTCGGTATTGCTGGCATGTTGTTTTACGCAAGAAAATAGAAACATTTGAATTCTTAATATAATTCCGAACGCAACTGATTAAAAAATCTTATCGAAAAATGCATTTAGGTGGTACATTTATAATTTCCATTAACCTGATTAATTTTTCGTGGAGCATTGAGGCGTTTCTCATCTTGGAAAAAATATCGATAACTATAGACGATGGCAGGTGTCGATAAAGCTAGGTGAGCTGCAGTGTTATAGTGCCCAAAAAAGATTTATCACCCGTGTGTGTGACAAAGGAAAGGCAGCGAGATACAATTTCGAAATAAATCCTTATCGCGTCAGAGGTCCGAAATGTATGAACAGATAGCGGCCATTTTTCATCTCGCTGAAAGAAAAAAATGCGTCATTTAGAGTACAGATACGGCAGAGGTGCGCTAATGGGAAACAAGGAAAAAAATTTCGATAGTTATCCAAAAAAAAAATAGCTTTTTCAAAAAGACGAGGAAATTGATATTTTGCTTATTGCGGCAGATGGAGTCGTCTTTTCTGACGAAAAAGAAGAGGAGAGAGAGAGAGAAAGAGAAAGAAAGAAAAGAGAGGTGATGTTATCTTCTGAGTGACGTTTTATCCTTTCCCATCTATAAAGGTGTGATCAAATAGAGTGCGCCCCATAGCCGAGTTTAGGATCTCTATTGCAATATCTTAGGGCAAACGAGTGGGTCGAGTTTATTGAATGGGCAGAAAAACAAAAGATGGGCTAAATAAATAAATATATACATATTTATAATCGGTAACTTTCCGATATATGCATCTTCACCGGCGAACAAAATATGCGTCGTTAAGAATACAATACTATATTTAACCGACTATATGACGACTCCCTAGAAGCTAAAATCGAGGAAGTAAATGTTTTATAAGGCATGATGAAGCAAATAAATGAAAAAGGATTACTGGAGTTATTTCTGATTTAAATCTCTAAAAAATTGTCATTACTATGTGCAGTGCAAAGGTGAATGTGGTTTGAATAATTCTAGACTAGTCATAATCACTGCCATTACCTTTTATTTATTTACTAGTATAAAAGCCCGTCAGTATGACACTATCTGTAGTTAAACTTAAAATAGTTGCCTCTCTCCCTCCCTCTCTCTCCCTCTCTCTCCCTCTCTCTCCCTCTCTCTCCCTCCCTCTCCCTCCCTCTCCCTCCCTCTCCCTCCCTCTCTCTCCCTCTCTCTCCCTCTCTCTCCCTCTCTCTCACACCCTCCCTCCTTTGAAATTTTGTAATTAACTTGTATATAATTTTCAAGCCTGACGAAAGGATTAAATGTAAGAAGGGACTATACGGTCTCAATTTCGCCCTAAATAAAGTCGTTTGTCTGCCTGTCTGTCCCTCCCTCCCTCTCTCTCGTATTAAAAGCATTCAAAGCTCGTTTATACCATAAGGATTGAAATAACAATATAATATCGAGGTCTAACAGTGGAATTGGTAGGCAAGGCAACATCCCGTTAAAATGGCAAGATTTCCTCAAACTGTGTGAATTAAGCGTTTAAAATGATCGATTGCGAACTGCAGGCGTTAAAAGAGGAATAGAATAAGAAACTTTATAATGTTTTCTTCAAAATGGTTCATATCCGAGGATTGTAAGTAAATTCTTTCTAATTTTAATCTAAAAAAGAATGAAAGCCTTCAGGCCGAAAAGTCTCTTTTTACGTGTTACCTTATGGGAAATGGAAATGCCTTCCTTAGAGTCGAACCCAGGAGATTTTCGAGATTTTTTTCCTCCATCACATTAAAAGATGTGAATCGAGCAAATTTAGAGTTTCTACATCTTTTCTTTATCAAGTTATTCGCATTTTTACATTATCACCAACCAACACTTGTCTATTGTTATAAGAGATTTTTTCGCTAATATAAGACGACCTTCGGTTGAAAAAAACCCTCGTTTTATAGTTGGATAAGGACGGTATTTACATGTTAAGGTCTACCTCGTAAATTTTAGGTCGCGTTCTATAAGCAGATCTCCGCTACTTGATCGGAAATTTTGAAGTATTTAGATGTAAAATAAAATAATATCATTTTTTTTACTTTTAAACTGAGTTACATTTCTCTGAAATTGGAAGAATTCGAATATTAAAAATGTTCGTTCCTGTTTATTAGAAGGTAAGAAGTTCCTTGCGTGGATAATAAATGGCGCAAAAATAGAAATCATCGAGTACTATCGCTTATGTTTTCACGAAGGCCCTCTTAAAAACTACTTACCTAATTTAACGCAGCTTAAGGAGATATTTTTACTTATTAGCTTAAAACCTTCGGTAACGTATTCGCGATAATTTTTTCAGTTGGATAACGAGAGAAGGTTCAACGAATAGTATACTATTCTCGATTGTTTGTTGCTAGCCTTCTCGGTACATCTTTTGTTATACATTTTCTCATCAATCCTCGTTATCATGTATCAACATGCTCGCCGTAATAGCATTTTCTCCAAATCCCCTTTGGAGAAAGACGAAATTGGATAGCGCGTTTCAATTGTTTCGGTTCTCGTCTTTTTTTTCCTTATTCCTCGATGGACGAATTTAATTTTTTCTCTCCTCTCCCTAGGCCATGGAAACGCGGCCTTTGATGAAACTGAAATTTTGGCGTTAATCCTGAGGGATTAGCAGCTGGAGTGGAAAGTTTACGCCCAATCGCCGAAACTTGCTCCGAATCGCAGCAGGGTGCGAAAATTATCGGTCCATAGTTTCGAAAAAGCCATCCTATCGTGCATAGAGAATTTTGTGCGAATTTTGTGATGCGAAATATTGCCAGTTCCCGGAAACCCTTTCTTTAAAACTAGTAGGGGTTTTTTTTCCGTTCCGCTGTGACCGTTGGGTGGATCAAATTAGATATTTACTTGGGATTTTTTTTCCATTTATGGCTTCTATAAAATAAAAAAGTCAAGACAACTCAATGCTACTCCGATTTCGATCTCGAGGAATGTACCTCTGTGATCTATTTATCTCGAGAAATTTGCGAAAACTCGCGAAGGAAAAGCATCCAATCGTATTTTACTCGAGAGAAAGGAAAAACATTGTTTGTCGATGAATTAAAATTTTGTTGTTGGATTTATTTTCTAGTTTGATAATAAGAATATCTCAATTGATATAATATGTATAAAACTACTTTTATCATGGTAGCGATGTTTCATGGTAACAAGTAGGTAAGGACACGACCAGAAGAAAAGTATTTATTGTCAAATGTTTGTTTATTCTGTATTTTTGTCGAGTGAATCGAACGCAGGATTTGCAAACTTCGTTTATAATGAAATGCAGCTCTTCCTCGCTTCGAAATCCTCCGGATGAAAGCTTTCATGTTTCCCAATGGAGATTCCATATCCGTTAGCGAGGCGAATTTTCGAGGACCGATTCCATATTTGTTTTTTTTAGCTTTGTAGGAATTCATTAATTCAAGAACAACTTGTCTTTATGATTCCTCTTGCTTTCGCAAACACTGCTCTCGTAAACTCTCGGAATTCGTTATATAGTAAATATTGCCTTGATAGAATCTTTGATATAATTTGAAATTTTGTATGCAAAATTGATATTTCGGCTGAAATAGAATCCAACCAATAGTCGATATGATCAGGACTGACTTTAGCATGCATTTATTTTGGGAACCGGAAGCTACAAATAAAAGGGATGCAATCAGGTTAAAATTAAACAGTGAGGGATGGAATTATTTAAAATTAAATCGCGAAGTGAAAATGGGGAGTGGCTTTCCCGAAACAGCACAATCTCCAGATATTTTAATGTAATATAAACATCATACCTTTATCTCGTTAGTATTGGACTGCCGTGGCGGTGTTTTCATTCCTTCCCTACTTTGGGATCTTCTTATTAATCCCCTGGCCTTGTCAGTGTTAAATATTATTTTAGATCGCAATCGGTGAATTAAAATCAAAATCTCGTTATACTCGTTGCCTTCGATTTTATATTTAGAGAGCTGATTCGCTAGAGAAAATAATGCGAATGAATTTTCTTCGCTTCTGCATTTATGTTATTAAGTATTGACCGTA
Organism: Uropetala carovei; assembly: GCA_036926305.1. Classification (NCBI taxonomy): domain Eukaryota; kingdom Metazoa; phylum Arthropoda; class Insecta; order Odonata; family Petaluridae; genus Uropetala; species Uropetala carovei. Next base: position 8,802,052 of record JAXCHB010000050.1, on the reverse strand, counting down.
ATAATTCGAGTAATCTCTTCTTGACCTCAGGGCATCGTCAGGAATTTATTATTAGGGAAAGGTAAGAAAAAATTCGAGTCTTTGGGTCGACGAACTCGGAATCGAAACATCAACATTGGTCGCGAGGGGATTTCCTCTCCCTCTCCCTCTCTCTCTCTATTTCGAAATGATTCCTCGAAGAGAGAAGGATAAAAATAGCCCGGACAGGTCTGCTGAGAGACAGAGGTCTTTGAAGTCGGTTTTCTTAATTTTCCCGGTGTTCGCAAGAATTGCGGAAAAATCCTCTCAGCGTTGATCAGTATCGTAGCCGAGAAGTTTGGCGCTCGGGGAAAGATCGAAAAAAAAACCTCAAAGCTCTCATTACTTTTAAATAACGATTTAAATAGTGCGTTAATAATAAATATATTGGATTTATTGTCATAAATAAATAAATTCGATCCAACAACAATATTTTTTTGAAATATTTATAACAAGATGTATTGTCGCCACTTGCCTGTTGCCTTGTTGCCTCCAATTCGCTTCTGCGCCCAGAGCGATTGCCCCCTTTCACTCGCTGGGGGTGGTGAGTTTTTTTCGACCGAGTTTCATTTTTATGCGTTATTTTCGCGCAACGCACGAAGTGAACCCAAATGGGTGAGGTCGTATCCCTCCGTATCCTAAAATATCATAAACCACTCCACTGATTTTTATGAGATTTGCTGCGAGTTATTTACGGTGAAATATTTGGAGGGAATTTCATTTTGGTGTATATTGAGTGGTTAGAACATCTTCTTTACATAAGGGGCATAAATAAGCTTTTACGTGTTTTCTTTTTGGTGATACTCTTCCAGATTGTTTTTTTAAACGGGAATTTTACTATTATTGATCTTTATTGACACACTACTTTCCATATTATTCGTCGTTAAAAAAATAACTTGAAATTCGTTTTCCGATTTAAAAAATAATTTTATCGTCTCCAGATTTTGAAAATTATCTTTTATTGTCCTTACTGAATTGGCATCGAGTGTGTGCTAAGCTGAAGTATAAATATTCAGTTAGTGTAATAGATTAAACGATTTTAACCGTTTCTTTGTGAAATTGCAAGGAACGAACATTGAAACCGTGTACTACAAAATGGATTACACCTCTCTATTCTTGTTGGTTGTTCACGGCCTCTTACGATGCCGGTAAGCGAAGCGTTAATTGAATCGGTTTCCGTGGAAACATCAATTTATGTAGCATTAACAGATATCCCGCTCGCCCAATATTAGAAATTCGTAATATTCTATCGTCGAAAGAAGAAAAGCAATAAAACTTTCATTGCCATTGAGAATGCCCATGTGTTGATCGTGAAAGTCCATATGCTACAATAATTTGCCATTTTATAGGAAAAAATTAACAGTAAATTTTAAACCTCTTCTTTATTACCTTAAAATGGAGTACATATTTGCAATTTGTAGTACTCGGTTTGCAGTATATTTAGGTCTTTCTTCTTTTTGGTCAGTGCTGAAACGTTATCATATATTTCTTCATAGTTATTGCAGATAAAACGGAAATGGCAACGAAATAAATTTGGGAAAGTGGAGTATTTCTGACCAATTACGTACTGCTTTTTTTGGCACTCGGCTAGCGTTATTCCAGGAGACCGGAAGTCTCCTGGAATAACGCTAGATGACGTGGATGAAAAGTGAAACTGAAAAAAATAAAATTCGTCACCTTTGAACTAGCTCATATGAAGGAAAAGTGTCCAGAAACAGGGCGTAACGTTTTTGGGGTTGGCTTGAGATTGATTATTACATGGACGGGCAACTAGAGTGATAGGTCTTCTTTTTAATTGTAGCAGTCTGGTAACGACAAAGAGTAATTATTATACGCTCTGTCTCATTTAATTTAGTTTATGGTGCGTTACTTTGGTACTTTTTCTCCCCAGCGAGCTACATTTAATTAAATACTTTCAATCACGTGTATTCTACTTTGATATGCAATACGTTGTTACTTAGGGAGATAGTGCAGTATCTTTGTGAATTTCCAAAGAAAATAAAAGGCTTCCAAATTGTACCAGCTCAAAAGAGCCTGCAGATAAACGAAAGGCATTCGTCTTCCCTTTTGGCTCGTATTCGCGTCACAACTTTCCTCGAATATCTTCCTCTTTTTCCCTCCCTCTCTTTCCCTCCAAACTCTCCTCCAATCCCTTCCTTCTTCACCCTTGGCCCCATCGCAGGCCCACGCACCCACGCACGCATACGCCAACGGACGAACGAGAACGTACGCCTGGCAGTCGGTCGCCCGCCAAGCACACCCTAAACTGCCACCCACCTCACGCCCACTACATTGAAGTCGTCGGCGGCAGGCCAGGCAGAAATAGACCGCCGAGGGTAAAAATTTGTAACATGGCGGCCACGAGACGGAAATAACGGGCCGCAGAGTGGTGTGAGAGATACGGAGGGACTATTCCCTGGAAGACTCGTACAATATACAGCAATAACGGGAAAATTAATATGGCGCAGAGGAAAGCGACGTTTTTTGTGTCGAAAATTATCCGTGATATGTTTAGCTCCAGTGTTTGTTGGCATTTCATTGGAATTGTCGTCTTCGCGCTCATTTCGCCCTCGAGATAAAGTGTTCGGCTTAACAGCGGTATCTGTTTTATATCGCTTTATCTGTAATGTTCTTGTTGCCTGTCTAGGCGACTCGAAGGTCAGGTGCGGAATTGGTCGTCATTGAAATGTGTCGTTTTGTCATACAATCATACATAATAATATAAATAATACAGAATTTTTAATTTTTAATTTTCTTAAAATACTTTATTTTAATTTATAATAAATGTTTGAAACGATTAAGAAGTAGATCTTCAAACCAGTGATGTTTAAAAGTTTGAAACATATATAATTCTGAATGTCATTCTTGCATTAGATTATTTGGGATTTTCAAATCCTTTGACTTCCTCTTTTATATTACATAAATTAGCTATAAATATGTTTAACGGATTTAAATGAACAGTAATACTCTTTACATATTATCAATGGATCTTGAAATGTATGGTATTATTGCATTGAATTAATCCTTAATTTCATTCAATTAGGAAACGTCCTCATAAACGTTTTCAGCAAATTAAAATTTTATGCTATCGAGAAGTTTGACATAGCTTCCGCTCCCTCGTATACGTAAATAAGTGAATGTTAGTGAAAATGGTTATAGCTTTTCTTCAAGTTGAAATTATACCGAGCACGGTAGTAATCGAGTTCAACTCTTTTCGACCGTGCGAAACGTCAGCTTTGCAAGGTTTCTTGAAACTCTCCTTCAGAGAAAATGACAAAAAAATAAGACCTCTATTAAATTTACAGTTGTCCTTCCGCTGTTACTGTCTCACTTTATCGTCACAAACCGCCATCCGCCCCTTAGCCGCTTCGTATACTTCTTTATTTTGAGTCGTCGGAGTACCCTGTTATTGGTGGCACTTCTGCCTATTCCCGGAAGTTCTCTATTTTTTGAACGAAGGATGTGCAGAGAGAGACGAGTGGTACAGGTGGGGGGGGGGGGGGGGGGGAGAATAGGTCAACTAGCATATTTCCTGGAAGTTTACATTTTCTTTTCTTTTGCAAGGCTGTCGGGGTTACCGGTCCCCACGGGAGGTCCGTCTCCTAAGGAGATTTTGCGACGGTTCGGTAAAAAGAAAGGGAGAGAGAGAGGAACAGACCGTCGGAGAAGCACTTAAGAGAGAGAGAGTTTGAACTTTTGAGGCGCCTTCGCTGATGAGGCTCACTGGGATAGATATAGTACCTATTGGTTGAGCGGTCTGAAAGAGGTGGAAAAGCTAAGGAAGTGCGAGGCTAATTTTGTCGGAAGTGTTTCTCCGTATTTCGTCTCGAGAGTAAAACAAAGGATCTTCTCTCTGATGGAGTTTTCTTATTTTTTTTTTGTACGCTTTTAAGGTGTGTTTTGTGTTAGGTGTAAAGATGCGGGTTAGAAACTTGGTGGTTGTATCCGGAAGTGAAAAGTGTGGCCAATGTAGAAAGAGAGGTCCGTGGAAGAAAATGTCGCTTACTGCCTCCATAAGTTTTTTTTTTAAATTGGAAAATTCAGAAAAGGAATCATTATAACAATAAATAAATAGTGTATAACGATGTTTATTTTGCGGAAAATTTCTTGAAAGGCTTGTTATTTACCAGATTTTTCTTAAAATATACTGTGATGTTTTGTAACCAAAATGGTTTTGCTCCTAAACTTTTTGGTACTTTTTATATCGTTGTCTTTCTATCCTAATAAAAAAGCATTTATTTTAAAGATTTTATAAATTTTGTGTATTCTGAGTGGGCGACTTCAGATTCATAAGAACTGTCAGAGGAATCAATGTCTTTATTTTCTGTAACTGTAGGTATATTTATATGCGTAAATTTTATTAAATACACATAGAATATAAAAACTTAGAAAGATAAAGCACGATGATGCATCAATTTAGTTGCGTCGCAGTACCTGCTACAAGGGAGAAATATAGTCAGCTTTACATGACCGTTGTGTGGAAAGTGTATAGCAGCCATAGCGTCTTCAAGAAAAATAAGGAATTTATGCTCTTCTTCAGGCGAAGGATCTTCCTACTCGTGTCCGCCAACCCACGAGCGAGATCTAGTCGAAAACTTTCTCAAAAAGGAGACTTTTAGGCGACGACTTCTCCATTCACTAGGCAATAAAAAAACAAGACAGCAGGTCAGATCGATAAAGGTTGCCTGGGGATAGTTCCGAAAGTATATTAAATCAGTGGAGACGGGGAAGGTTAGTTGTATTTTTATAAGTTTGCCGACTTGAAATGGTATCTAAAAAGAAGCGTTCGCTGCAGAACGTAGTTTGATGGCTATCCAAGTGCCGAGTAGGTTATGTCATGCTTAAATCGTGTGCTTCATTTGTCATAAATCATAATTCTATAAGAAAAAAATTATAGGGACATCATGCGGTTTTAAGGAAATTTATTTCCATGGCTTGCAATGTATCGGAATGTTTTGTAAGGTTCACGATGAACAATCGTGCTCAGTTTATGGCCTCTATTGAATGATACACAGGACTCCCATTTCTATTGAATGGTTCGAATAAAGTATATGAATGCATCATTTATAACTTAAGACGTCGGCCTCGTCATGGTCATGGAATTACCATCGATGATGACATTTTTCTAGTTTAAATGCATGTTTGAGTGACTATGGGAACTATCTGTATAACTCTGTGGCATTTTCTGGAATTAGCTGAGAGACTTGCTTAATAATTGTCTAAACGTTTAAAAAGATTTACGTTTTTAAGTTATTTGCGAACATCAAGGCTACTTCTATTATCATCCTTTAATTTAAGATGGGAAGCAAATAAAGATTGTAAACTGATGTCCGTGTTAATGTAGCATATACGAATATATATATATGTGTGTGTGTGTGTGTGTGCGTGCGTGCGTGCGTGCGCGTGTGTGTATTCAAATCGTGAAGTTATACGCATAAACGGTCCCTCATAAATTTAGTTAGACGTGGATGTCGTGTGTGTGTATTCAAATCGTGAAATTATACGCATAAACGGTCCCTCATAAATTTAGTTAGACGGGTTTATCATTAAATTTCATGCTACAATTTCGAGAGGGGAAGGATAACATATAACATGCGTTGCGAAACTTACTGCTCCTGGAAAATATCTATTTTCCTTTTAAAATCTATCTGCTTTAAAATTAAAATTAAATGCAGTCAATAAATCATGTTGTTTCATGTAAAACATTCATTTTTATGTAAACTGATTAGGATGAAGAAGGATTTAACTACCTGTAGGAACATAATACTCTCGCCGGATGACAAAGCGTTAGGAGACCTTAATAGGATATTATTCTCCGCCTTCCTCGTTTCCAAGGTATCCGAGCTTCTCATTTTTAAAATATCGAAAAAATACTTTTTCTGACACTAAACGAATTTTAAAGCTAACATAGCAGAAATTTCATTCGTTGTACCGTTGTACTACCCAAGTTTCGAGTTCGTATCTACATTTTAACAAAGCAATATTATGGATGTATTGTATTTCTTACGGAATTATATTTTTATTTTAAAAATGTATTATTTCACAGCTATTCCACATTTCAAGGTTTTCAGATTTTTTCTGATGCTTTCACGTTTATAACTACACTGGCATATTACCTGTCAAAGTTGACGGGTACCTACATAAAAAACTAAGGAGGTTTTTGAAATTCAAATTCTATTTTGATAATAATAAAGCGGATATACCATAAGATACAAATCAGGACGTATGACCTTTATGATAATCAACCATTTCCTTCAACTTTTGGATACACTCTGATATCACGGTCAAAAGGTGACTCTGCATCATCGTTGGTAAAGATCATTCATCAACCGTCCTTAAGTTGTACCGTCTTGGATCACATTTTCTTTCTCGTTTGAACACCATATTAGCCTTTGGAACCGATTTTCTCTTTCTGCTCTTGCTCTTTTTCCACTTCACTCAAAGTTTTGAGCATACACATTTTTCTCCCGTATCACTTCATCAATTATTTTCATAATTTATGAATTACATTCTTGATTAGCTCCTACATCCAATCTACTTTCTATTGCTTCTGAATCTATCACATACAATTTGTAGTACCGGCGTTTAATTCCATCTGAACGAAGAAGATGTGATGTAGTGTGATACATCTGACCATGAACGTGGAAACAGTAAGGATCACATGAAGAAATTTCATCTATTTTATCTCCCATCGAAGCGAAGGCAAACGAACTGTTGTATGCTCTAATGTTTGCTTTGAAATTTTGGTAATGAACATTTTCTCTATTCGTGAACAATTCTTGGAACTTTGGTGGATAAACTGGCCTGATCAGCAATTCTTAAAATTTCCATCAGATGGCTTTTCAGCTTCGAGATTTAAAAAGCCACAAAACTGACAGGCAAAGTCCCTCGGTTCACAATAATGTTGATTTAGAGCGTCTGGAGATGAACTTAATGTTTATTGACTTTGCCGTCGACTTCGACGCATTTCTCTTTCGTCAGGAGTTTCATTTGATACTCTACTGACATACTGGACTTGATCAGCGAGTCTTCTGGATTCAATTTGTTTTTTCTTAGTGTATTTCGACGTCGCTTTTGACGTTCTGTAGCTAATTGTCTTCTTCTTCCTTCTGGCGTTTCTTGAATTTTCATTTTAAAAAATTTCAACTAATGATGATAATATTATTAATTATTAGCGTTAAATTGAAGTTAAATTAAAAAAAATTATATCGTCTCAAACTTAATTGTAAACTAAACTTGCATGTTACAGAAATATCAAACTGGCACTTTATGACCTATAAAAATCACAAATTACACTACTTAGCACTTCTTTCTTTATTATGCAAACTTACCAATCTCAACTGATACTTGTTCCGCTAACACTTCTATATTTACTTTGGAATCACATAGAATTTACGTTCACACAAACGCTACGCTATATTATAGTTTATCACTTTTAACTTTAACGTTTTACTTTTAATTTAACTATTCCTATTTTCACATCGCCAATTTCGGGAAGGAATTGAACACACTCATGCAAAATTCCTCTATTTTTATGCTTTGCGAAAATGTCAGAAACGGAAGTCCAATAGTGTAAGAAATATCTGGAAAAATTTTCCTTCCTCTATCTCTACATCTATATAGTCCTTTAGATAAGCAAAAGAATCCGTACTAAATTCCAGTCCCATTAGGATTACGTAATTTCGCGAAAAATTCAGCTATGTGGGTTGCCATGGGGGCGAACGATTTGTGGATCAATTCGACTATACGTTTTAGCTAAGTGAAGATACGGTCCTTGAGTTATAAGGGGTTTTCTTTTTCTCCCATTTAACTCCGTATAGCGTGACAGAATAAAGTATTACAAGTGAATGTGTGCTTGCATTCTGCAAGCATTTTCTCTCATTTAATAAAAAAGACTAAAAGCCGACAAAAAATTCTAAATGCAAAAGAGCCCTGCACATATTTCAATGCTTTCCTTTTGGGAAATAATCTCAAATTTGAGGCTACCTGGAATCGAACCGGTGACACCTACGCAGGAGTTGTCAAATACTGTGGAGATATACTCATGACATCTACAAACCCTGAAAATATCATTTATTTATTCCTCTTTGTTTCGTCTATATGAAGGAATTCATTTTTTCCATGCTTTCTTATGAGAGATATACCGGGTCATCCGGAGTCGAACCCAGAAAACTTGCGGTTAAAGTGATAACGGTTCCCTATAGATCTCCTGGGTATCTAACAACCCTCCAAGTTTGAATTCTCTACCTTATCGGAAAGTGCCATAAATTAATTTTCAAATATGCCGCAATGCTTTTCTTATGGGAAAAAATGGAAATTTAGGAATTTCTGGAGTCGAACCCATGACACCTAGGCATGAGATCTCAATTTTTCCGGCGGTTTCTCCATGCCATCTACAATTACTGAAAATTGCAGCTCTCCATCTATTGTAGTTTGGGCCAGACATTAGTATCCTCCTATATATATATATATCCTCTGTAAGAAGAGTCGATATAGAATGATTATCATATATAGATGATACCTGTCAATTTTCTGATTCTAACTTATTCCGGATTTACCACTTCCACACCGGTGTGACGTACGAACGAACGCACGCAAAAAATTAACATATAGGAATCTCCGATCGGATCTCTATTTCAAAGGCCCAATCCCTAAGAATAAAGCATTCAAACGAAATACGTGCCGATCTGGCGTAAAAGGCACTTCTTGTGCCGCTGGTCTAACTTCGCGGTTAATTTATTTTCTTTATAATCTGTTCCTTGAAAGGGTGCTTCAGAATGGTGGACGTACTGGGAGAGCGTCGATGAAGAAAGGTAGATTATATTCAAGGTGCATCGGAGGCGGAAAGGTGTCCCTAAAAGGCTTGTTTTTTTGAGATAAGAGGTTTCTTTGTTTAGTTACCATGGTTGCAGTTGGACGCCGATTGTCGTCTGTTCTGGGTCATTCATTGAAATTGACCCTAGAAATTACTAAGTGTTGATTGGGTTGCATAAGATTCAGGATAATTTATCTACTTTTAATAAACGCTCTCCTGATAGCCTGCTTCAGATCAAATTTTGTGACACAAACATTGAATAAGTACCCGAATCCTTTTCGGTTTTAAAATGTTTGTGGTTCCTTAGTTGGAGAAAATTGTGAAGTTTCCACCTTCACGAAAATTACAAAAAATAGGTACTAATTTCCACGAACAATTCATCCGATGAAAATGAGTTCTAAATTTAGCTCGAAAATAAACCATTTTAATTTTCATTACGTAAGAATGAGGTTTTTGTAACTCGGCATAGATCGAATTATTTTATTTGCTCTTTTCAACAGTACTGTTTGATTGAAAAAATTAAAATATTACAGTAGTATTCCTGGAAAGTATTTCGATAAACTTTAAAAAATTGCAAATAGTATTTGAAAAATTTATTGGGTACAGTCAGTTTTGTATGACTTAAATGAAGCACTCGCTATTTTGTGCAACATAGCGATTTCAATTTTGAAGCTCTGGATTGTATGCTTACGTATATGATGTATGTAATTTTAGTACATATTTAGTATACACATAAAATTAAATCAGACGGGCATATCAACAGTGAAGTAGCCGTCCTCGGAAATTATGGGCTCGTTCATAGTTTAAACAGAGTTTTATGTCTATGGGAACGACATTTGCGTTTATTTTTTCTATGGCCTCGCGTTTTCATTTTTCGATGCCAACTCGGTCTTCAAATATTATTACGGACAACGTTGGGTTTTCAGCGGATTTTTAGGTGTAATTTTGGGCGGTGAAAATCGCGTGACGCGTTTTGCGAATAGGGATAACTGGCACGTTTTCTACGCCTTCATACTCGTAAATTCCTCTGAGATTTTTTCTTTCTGTTCTCCTCGTTTCGTTATTCTGATTTTTTGATTTCGGAACGTGCCCCATATTCGCCTCGCCGCTCGCGCGCGCAAGTGCGGCAACGGGATCTCGCGCATTGAAAAAAATTCTCCGCGACGTATCGAATCGGATTTTTATACCGCCGGGTGCATTCAAGCCGGCAATCCACTGGGGAAGAAACGAAAGATTCCGGCGCATGTCTCGTCACTTCTCGAAATGGACTTCCTTTTCTCGAAAAACCTCTTGCGAGCTTCCGATGTGGGCTAATTTTTTTTCTTCCCGTCTTTGTCGCCACCTACAAATCGCTCGCGCGACAGTTTAGAATCCAGCGCTCCATCCGGTCCGACGTTTTGAGGAATGAAAGTCTCTGAAAGGAAGTTTTTTTTGTTAAGCTCTTGTCATGTCAAAAAAAACTGCTAGAGGATCTCCGGAGTGCCTTGTGGCGTTGATTCGGAGAGTTTTTCGGGGAACTTTGCGTAGACGCTGCAAAAAATAGAAATCGTTGCGTGGTGGTCATTAAGAGGAACAGAGAGAGACAGGCATATTCTATGCGCGAGAAATAGAAAGCTTACCGAAACTATTTGGTGAGAGTCGACGAGTTTCTATGAATTCATTCTGAGATATTTCGTTTGGTGTGATGTGTTTCCGAGGAAGTCGTGAAGAATATTGCCAAACTTTTTCTTAAGCGGTCATCGTGATTTCAAACGATAACAGAGCATTAATATAGTAAGTGGCATTAAGTTACCTATTACGTGAATTTTATTCTTAGAATATCACGAATTAAAGTATTAAAAAGAGACAGAGTGAGATCCAGCAGTGTTTTGGATAAATAAGGAAAGAATTTTATTTAGAAATTGCTCATTTTCTTTCTGCTATCTTTTAGATGCTTTACAAAGGAAGCGTAAAATATGTTTCTTCATAATCAATTTAAGTTGCTATGCATAAATGATTTGCTCCTTTAAGCATCACTTATTCTCAATTTATGCCACCCGCGTTCATGTTTATGTGCGTAAACATGTATAATATAATGGGAACGCACGCAGTTTTAAAGGTGTTTAAATGGAAATAAAGATTTTTAATCGTTTACTACGGAACTCCAAATGCCAAATATTATTTAAATAGGTTTGAATTTATATTATATCGACAAGAAATTTTATTGCTTTATCTTTCCTCGAAACAATATTTATCGTTCAGAATAAAGTCAATATAACGAAGGAACCTTTTTCAAAGCGAAACATAAACACGGATGCCTATCTCAGTTCTCAAATATTAGCCAAGAATATTCCTCTAATAATTTTCCCGATTAAATATTATCTGTTCTTTGGGAACGGCATACGTTGGACTCGCCCCGATTGCATTCAAAAAGCTCCTTCTGAAGGGTTTTTATAATTTATCTTGAGGAGTTAACGAGCTCTCGTTAAACGAGCCATTTTCTGCACTTATTGTTAAACTCATAAGTCAAAAGCACTAACGTGTCGTTACGAGTACTTGGACGCCTTACTTCGTTAAGAGCCTCCCCATCGTTCGATTCACTTTAATTTTGGAGATAAAACAGCTTACGCAAACACTTCTCCCACGAGGATTAGACGCGGTCCAACAAGTTCCGGCGAATTCATACGAGCGCGTCCGATTCGGGGAAATTTTCGAGACAGCATCCGGTCTTTTCGATTATACACCGTGACGTCCCTCCTTCTTTTTTCTTTCTTTTTTTGAACGAGCTAGCTCGCTCCTTGAGATGTCATTGAAGGATTACCGTTCCTAGAACCTGCGAAAAAATCACGCTCGAGGTTTTCCCGTCGATCATAGTTTGATGCGATGTAAGAGACGGGTTCTTTTAAGTTTCTTACGTTTATTTTAGCGTAGTCGACGTGGGAATGAGTCATCCACCTAAGTGGGTGGCGTTCGAGACATGCGGGTGATGTAATCGTGCCGTAAATGACGCCTTAAGGCTCATTGTTAGTTGATGCTCGAACGGAGCCACCGTGAGCGTCGCCCGAGTTGTATTTTTACTTACGGAAGTTGTAAGAGACGACGTCGGCGCATTATTATACGCGAGCAAAATGTACGAAAATTCTCGTTTTTTTTATACGTCATCTACTGGTGTCATCCCTAGGCGAAAATGACAGGTCTTAATATTTGAGGGGCTAAAGACAAATTTACGGTTTGTGCGTTAAAGGGATTGTCATATATAGTATTTTACCGAAATTTATAAAGTACCTTATCTTATTATTTGCACGTGGAAGGCTGCCAAATTAAAATAAACATTGGAAAAAATTCATCGAATACTTTTCGCCTCCGATCTCGGTTGGAAATAGCGACGCTATCGATAAATTAAGAGAAAAAAATCATCGGGCCATGTTTTGAGTCGGGTCTTTTGGCGACCACACATCCCCCAATCCTGGCAAGAACTCTCCCTTGAAGGGTTCTGCACACATATACAAGAGTGTCGTAATTTATCTCAAAATCGCTTTTAGTAGAGGAACTAGGACGGCCCCCTGAATGTAATTCCATCCTAATATACCCGTCTCGGATCAGGAGAAGGTTTAGCATTTTCCTAGACAGGCATGTCAGTGTGCGGTCTGACTTAATGGACTCAAGGATGTCTTTATAGACTTATTCGACAAAAGGGTGCCAAGGTCGAAAATCGCCGCAGAAAAAATTTTTTTTAAATACGAAACCGAGTGTTGAAACGGAATTTTGAAGTACAAAGCGCCCAGAGTTCGTAAATTATAACTTGTAGCGACCCATATAGAAAATAAGTAACGTCACTCAGAAAAGAAATAACACAAAATTTAGCTTACTGAGACGTAGGGATCGTTAAAAAAAAGCAATTAATGGCGTCTTGCATATAAGATGGGACTTGTCTCTAAGAGTTTAAGAGTTAAATTATTTGGCAACAATTCATACATCCCCAAAGTAAAATTTGAAAGAATATATATTGTGCGCTTACATGCATGCACATATATACACGCGCAAAAAGACCATAAAAGATTTTTTTAGGTTTATTGTGTCTGTTTCTTAAGAAAATGCAATTATCTAACAACTTTTGAATTGTAATGTACATATATATATATATATATATATATATATATATATATATATATATGTCTCCATCGTTTAAAAATACTCCTTAAGTATATAAGTATAGTGTTATAAAGATTTCTAGCGAAACCCGACACCGTACCAGAAACCTATTTCTTTATATATTCACGGTAAACCTAAAGAGAGTAAAGTGGTCTTAAGATATTGTTAGATTAGTTGGACCATTTGTTTTCCTCTCTTTTATACTCAGTTCTGTTTTTTTTGGAAATAGTGATGCCAACCTCTTTTCTTCTCGAGTGTCAGAAGGACCGAAATTCTCGCATGCCCTAATTTGAATTTGATGATGCGGGTCGAGGTTGATTTTTGGCAAGCTGGCATGCGGATGAAATGTCGATATGTAGTTTTGTACTTTAAAAAAAGGTAGCGTATTAAAATATCCATGCGTTTCCACGACATCATTTCATTTTATGTTCGCTTTGAAAAATATAATCCTTTCCCCGATATAAAACAGTACATTTTCCTTATTATTATTTTTTTGCTCTTATTCTTAGCAAAATCCCACGATAATGATTGGAATTTTTCTGGTTTTATGATTTGAATAGGAAAATACTCCCGTGGTGTATAAGCGCGAATTATAATTTAGGGAGTTTGTTTCATAAGAACAAATTTAATTCTCTCTCTGAATTCATCTGAGCTTTTATATACGTTGCGCTGTAGTTAAACCATTAATGGAGAACGTTGGATTTTTAAGCCGTTGTCTTTATTTTTGCCGTAACGATGAATGTAGAACGTTGATCTTTTTAAATAACACGCCGTGGAAGCTGAATTAGTCTCTCGGAGAGACGATTCTCGTTTTCGCAATCGTTAAATATATTTTGCGAATAATGAAAAAAATCATTGAATGAACGTGTTTACAAAATATAATGAAAAACGAGCTTCTATTTTACTTTGTCACAGTGGATTTATCTATTTTAAGATCTTTTATATCAGAATATTTGGTGTTATGCTACTACAAAAATATTTATAGCCCATTGCGTTATTACTTTAATCGTAGTTAGTAACGTTAACCATCGATGAAAATCTTACTAACATTCTATTTTTTCGGCATTGTGTGTTCTCTAAACTTACAATAATGTATATATATGTTTCAAGATGATATTGGCGGCAGATACGTTTATTATTCAAAACACGTGGATTGCTGCAATATGAGACTGTCAGAAATAATTCGGCCGTTTTCCCAATACTGCTCTTATCACCAATTTTGACCTTGTTGTGGCTATTAGAGGTAATAATTAGTACCTTTTTCAATATTTTCGATTTAAAGTGCGTATTCTCGGATCTTTTTAGTCGTAAGACGAGCTCGGTTATTCTCTGGCGAACCAATTTATTATTCTCTTTTAAATACGAAACTGGCCAAGGCCGCAGAAAATAATGAAAATCCGATCCGAAAAGGATAGGGTCATCCTATTTTTCGAAGGAAAGGAAGGGGCTTAAGAGAAATAGAAGGGTCTAAAGTGGTTGAATATGAATACGAAGGAAGAGAGAGGAACTTTATTAGATAGAGCGGGATCCTTTCATTGAGGAAGAAGAAGAAATGTTTCGAGGATATTCAGGATTACGTTCGGATGAAATGGAGAAAAGGGTTCCTCGAAGGGAACTTCTCTATTGAATTTTCAATATATGATGATGCTTCCTCGTGCATTCGCCTCTCTTCCTCGGCTATATTTTTTTTTTTGGAAATCCACCACCTGGGATATGTTCTTGCGGGCACGAATATCGTTCTGATCATAAAGAATTTTGCTTTACGTTGTAAGTCATGGGTGTTTTTTTTATAATTCCGCTACTGTTTGAAATGTTAAGTTTAATTTTTAAACTGACAGTGAGCGTTTTCGTTTGTCTGCCTGTTAGCATACCATAAGGGTTCTACCACCGGATCGATTTTGATGTCATTTTCTATTCAGGATTTACATTAAAGCAGATTACCTAATCAGGGCTGCCAATTAACAGAAAAGAAGTAGTGAATTCTTTGCTTTAACTCATTTAAGAAAATAATTTGATTTCCAGTTATGGAACAAAAAAATAGTTGTCTCAGTCTTTTTTGGCATTATGCCTAGATTTTACGAGTCACAATCAATTATTTTTGATCGCATATTTTTATTATATGGACGCATTTATTTTATTGCTATTTGAGCCGTTTATTAAAATTCAAGTCAGAAATGGAATTTTTGGGTTTTTTCACTTATATTGAAATAAAGAGCTGAAATTGAATCATATCACTCAGCCAGAAATAAAAATTTTAAACATGAAATCCGTACTCCCATGTTAGAACTTCATTAAATTCAGCCTTTATAATTATGAGATAATGCTGAATCATGCCTCTATCAAGCCTGCCACCTTATTAGAAGCAGAAATTCAAAATTTCCATTTTTGACTTTCCATGTGGAAGACTCTCGATTTATGCTACACATCTTGCGTTTGTTACTCTTAATTATTCTACTTCCATGTATTTCCCTTATCTCTAAATGATATTCCACAACTTTTGGAATTCACCATTTTTCATTACGCTGTTTTAACATGATTTCGATATTTTAAAAATATTTAATAGTTATATATTTTATAACAATTTAACTGCCATAACTGAAGCAAGATGAATTAGCGTACTCTGCACGAACATGAGTATGCAGTAAGTTTATAGTATCTTATTTAAAATATTTTCTGGAAATTTATTATAAATCCCACCACATTGCCGAGACGCAAGAGGACTCTCCTTAGATAAATATTTAGTAGGAAATGTTTCTGAAAACGCCTTTTCAAAACTTTGCTCTTACCAGAACTAAGAAAAAAATATGAACTACCAGAACATTCTACTATGGAAGGACTCGTAATTTTGTGAGGCTTAATTATCTCAGAAAGGATTTTTAAAAAAATAAGGTGAATAAACAGAAAGTAAGAAATGAAAGCTACACAGGAGTAGTGATATCGTGAGCACTCTCTTTAATGAAATAACGACATAAACCTCTCGATAAAATCTCTCCGTCTGCCTGTTAACGTTTTAATTAACTCGAATAGATTAATTACGAAGAATTAAATTCACGCTTTTAAAACACGTTGTAATGACGATACGAACTAGGTTCTTAATTAATCGCAGGAGGGGCAGTTGTGATAGTATTTTTAAAGCCATTTCAACACTCAAGTGATGGCGAAACATTGATGGGTCCAGTATCACTAACCAATGAGAAAATTCAATAAGATAGCTTCCCTGCGCGAATGATTTCCTAACAGACGAAATGTTATCGTGCGATGGTTTTCGATGGTTTATTTATGTATCGCGGTTGATACGTTAATTGTATGCTCTTGATACTACTGTTCTACAGAAAAAAATTATTGCAGCCGCGGACTCGCTCCCTAATTTCTGTAGTATTTCATGTCATGGTCTCCTTATAAAAGGCTTCGGTCCTTTGGGCCGTTTTGTTCCGCTGTCGTTTTTTAGAAATAGTTAGAAGTTTTTCCTTCGTTATTAATTAGCACAGTTGTGGGTTTTGCGTCATTTCCTTTGGTCACTTTTCTTCTCCAATGAGCGATAATAATGTTTCAAATACTTCCTTGATCTAGTTACTGATGTTTTTTTAGCATCTCGTCCTTGAAACGAATTCCTCGAAGTTATCTTGTCAACGGGCCTTTTAAATGCCTTTCATCATATTGGTTTGGATTTGCTTCGCTGGGTGAGCGGAAGATAGCGCGACATCTATGAAAATTCCAGTTTCGTGATGCGCCAAGGATGGCTTTGATGTTAAAGTTTTATCTTACATCTAGTAGCCGTGAAAAAATAATTACGCGTTGACCTTAATTAATTTGGTATTCGTAATATATTAAGGTTTTCTAGGTAGTTTCTTACGGTAAACGGTCGACATTTATATGAAGATTATACAAAAGTCGGTATTTTCCGTTATGTTCCTTTTAAAAAACGCAATTCAGTTTTCATTTATTTGAATAGCAAAGATAATATATCAGTATTTATAGCTACGAGAAATTTTCCATTGAAACCTATTTTCCATTCACACATCTCTCACCACGTATTGTTTTTTGAAAATGAATTGCTATCGAATCCATTTTCATCTATTTATCAATGGGGGTACGACGCGAGTTCATGTTACATTCACATAAAAAATCAGCCGATTTGATTTTCAGAATTTGCGTCACCATTTATTTCGTTGAATCGATTTTACGTAGGATGTTTTATAACTTTCGTTTAGAGGAACAAGTAGTATTACATGCGATGCAGAGGTAGGAGACAAAAAGAACTTAGCTAAATCATTTATCGAAACAAACTTACTGAGGTTGGGTATGCGGATGACTGGTTCGGTGAGATCCAGACTTAAAATTGGATACCAAGTGCAGCTGTCGAATATAAACTTCTTAGCGAATCGGGCAATTCGCTCATGGGTAATTCAGCGAAGCGGTAGAGCATGACAGGCGTTGTACACGAACGAGTTGCAATGCCTGGAAATTCATGTTGTTCGAATTGGAACTTCGGTCTTTAAAATAACTGCCGCGATATTTCGGTGTGCTTACGGAGAGGCTGAGAGGCTTGTTGGTGATACTTCAAGAGGATTAAATGTATTTTTCCTTTGGTGTAGCTAGTCTTCGGATGAACACGAGGTTCTTAGAAAATTTTTAAAGCAAGCTGTGCTTATTACTTATATAAAATAATTTGTTTGCGTAAATTAAGTAGACATTAAAATGCTTATTATTCCCTTTCTACTTCATAGTAAGCGTCGTCATTGGTAAGTCGCAAATCTTCGTATTCTTATTAGAATGAATTATCGGTGACGACAGGTATTTTCAAGTTAAAATTCGCACGTGGTATTATCATTAATTGGTTTCAAATTATTATTTGAAGGAAGTTTAGATAACCAGACGTTAACTTTGAATTTGAAATGCGCATTTTATTTAACCGCTAGATGTCTGCAAGGGTACATTTCAAAGTATTATACTTGTGATAAGTGCAGGATTAAGGAATTTCTTTTGGAATCCACTAGTTACTAAAGTTGTTACTGTTATAACGATGTCGAATATGAGATTTTGGCAACACTTCACTTACATAGTGCCGTGAGGAAGCCGACAGAGAATGCGAATGAAACAATCAAGGAAAGATCGTTCGTTTTCACCCATTAATGGCGTGATTTCAAGAAACTGGGAAACATCATCAAGAATGATAACGAGCTTCACGGCATTTTGTATGAATAGGATGACATTTCACTATGCGGATTTGTGAGAATGCTTATTTACAAACAGTGGATGTCCTGATTTAGTTTAGCAATCAATAAGAACAAATGTTGAAAGTAGAAGTATAAATGCTTATATAGGTAGATTCAGTTAAAAGTGGAGTTTATTTCACTCAGTGTATTATGGTTTTCATGATTTTGAATCCTTTAGACCAGGGGTTCCCAACCTGAGGTACATGCACCCCCAAGGGGTACGTAAAGTCAAATCAAGGGATACGTGAGATATTTGGTAAATAAAAAATTTTAATGTTCAAAAACTCAAAAGAGCTTACACGATGTCTTTGAAAATCGCTGTGCCTCTGTTGCCTACCTCTATTCCTCACCAAAACTTATTTAATTCATTATTATTTTCCTTTCAGGCATTTGGATTTGTTTTTTGACTTTTTAAAACATGTTTATAGTTCTAAACCGTCTGAGCTGGTTTTTATAGAAATAACGGGCACAGAGATAAGCAGTCGTCATTTTTTCCACATTCAAATTGGGGTTTTGAGTAACATCAGCCCATTGTTGATACCTATAAAGATAATCTAAACATGAAATATCACTTGTTGGGTTTAAAGTTATGTAACTAATATGTCAGTACAATACGAGAAAAAACTTAGCGCTCATTGCCTATTTTAATTTTCAATTAATCAACAAATTTTCATTCCAAAAATACAATGCAGGATACACTTAATATTTACTATAATACGGTTGTTGAAATATAGTAGTTTAAATTCATAAACTGCATTTATTGGTAACATGTGTCAAACATTACTTGCCTTATTTTGGCGCGAGGAAGTAGAAAATTTTCCATATGAAGTCTTTTATCTGTGTATTTTCCTGTATGCACATACATGGTAAACAGTAAAATTTACCTTCTCTAAAAAAATTGAGAAGGGGTACATAAGGCCTTACCGAAAAAGGTTGGAAACCACTGCTTTAGATCGCACGAGGCTTAAGAATCGACATATTTTTATTTTTCGAAAAAAAAATCCGGAGCGTGCGAAATATATAAATTTGAAAGGATAGCATTATTTTATTTGAATATCAGTCTGTTATTCTTTCGCTCCATCGCGGCCTCTTGTCGGACGCTCCAATTGGAATAAGCGAACCTTTTTCTCGCCTTGTAGTAATGTTTTCATTCCGCATCCTTTACGATGTTTCATTTTTACTTTCTCATACGAAGTATCGAGAAAGTATTGTTTTCGCGAAAAAATTCGACCTCGAGATTTTTACGGAAATATACGTTTTAGGTGTCGCTGAATCCGAAAAAGTGGTTTTCGCAATGCCGTCTGTCTCTGTCTGTCCGTCTGTCTGTCTGTTACTGGCGCTGGAGCCTAGACGGTAGAGCGAAAATGAATGAAATCTCGTACTTAGGCATTTTATCATACTGAGCAGAGTATACGTAGAAATGGTTGACATTGATGAATAATTAAGAGTAGTTTATTCTACGCATTTTTAACAACAATCCGATTTTCTCAAAAACGGCTCCAACGATTTTGATCAAATTTCATACAGTTACTTGAGTATACATCTACAATAATACTACGTATTTCATTTTTCTCAGTGAATGAATATAAGGCTAGTTTATTCTTGGGCAACTGGAACAAAATTTGGATTTTCTAAAAGCAGGCTCATACGATTTTCATTTTCTAAAGATAACTGAACGACGCATTAGTACCCATATATGAGAAAGTTTGTACAATGTATGTTGTACCGATTTTTTACGTATAAGATCCGTCAGAATATCGGTCTCGCGGCACTCATAAAAAATTCGTGGCGCGCGGTTGTTTCGTTCCTTTCTTCACTTGGACGCCTGAGGTGAAGGAAGAAAGTGTGCGTAGGGGGGGGAGAGACCGAGGGAGCGAGTGGGAGAAAGAGAGAGGGAGTTGGATAGACGTTGACTCTCCCCTTTTAACCTCCATCCCTCTCCAAAAAAAACCCCCCCACCGCGATATATCGATTATCGGCGAAAAAATACGAACGGATCGAGTTTTCGAGATGAAAAGAAGAAGCGCCGGTGCGAACGCTTTATTTTTTGTTTTTTTTTAATGGTAAAGGAGTCCTCCTCCTGTGAGGGAAAGAGGCGTCTAGATGAAGAGTCGAGGGAATAGGATCGGAGAAAGGTTGGACGGGACGTAAAGACGGAGAATGGAGCATGGATAAGAAAGAGAGAGAGTGAGGAGCTAGAGGTAAGAGATAGAAGACATAAAGAAGGGAAGGGGCAAGAAGAGGGAAGGGGTGATGGAGAGAGAAATGAAGAGAGAGAGGGAAAGATGGGATAGCAATCCTTATCAGGGCGTGATTCGGATTGATTCGGATTTAAGTAAGAAATGAAAGAAGGTAGAAGTGAGTAAAAATAAGGAGATACAATTAAGAAAAGGAAAAAGAAGAGGGATTAGAAATGGGGAAAGTTTCCTGAGGAGGAATCAATAAGAGAAGGTGAGAGAGAGAGAGGGAGGGAGGGAAATGGAGAAAGAGGGAAGTTAGATGATATGGACAAAAGAGGGTAGAGGGAGGGAGGGTAGGAAAGATAGAAGAGAATAAAAGATGTAATACTACGTGCATATGAAGAAGGATGCGAGAGAAGTTTTGTTTGGAGGTAATGTTAAGAAAGAGGTAAAGAGGAAGAAAGTAAAAAGTGATGACCTTGAGAGGAGGAAATGACGAAGTAAGAGGAAGAATAAAATATATTATTGATGGAAGAGGTCGTTTCCATTGGATAAAAGTCCTCGTCTTACTTGCCGTTGTAGATGTTTGCCGACGGGGTGATTGCGATCTCGTTATTTCCCTTTATCAGATTCCGCGATGGGCCAATTTTTTGTTGTTACAAATATGATGCTACTTTAGCAAGTTCGATTTATTACTCTGGGAGAAATTTAAATCTCTGCCCTATATTTTTGTATGCGTACTTACTTTGTTTTCGTTAAACATAGATATATGAATTGCATTCAGTACCAGAGGTGGAAATTTTGCAAAATAATTCCGGCCCTAAACATTGATTTGTTGAAAGCCTCGTGATTATCTTGCGATCGCTCTTTCAGCAAATAGTTTAACTTTGGCACCATACGTTACTACACCGAGCTTAATCGAATAAAATATTTAATGATTATATTTATTAATTTGAGTTGAAGTATAAGTGTTGGGTGTGCAAACGATACGTAATAAAATTATCATTTTTGGTTTAATGGTTGCATAGGGTGTAGTATGACAATTCCTGAGTTTACCGTACCTCCTCTAGCAGTTTCAAATGCAGATTTTAATTTTTACAGAGAGTTACCAAGTTAACATGGTCATTTACAGAAAAATACAGCATCACGTTGTTTCTCAGGTTCTGTGAAACGATGCGCCTCAATAAACTTCACCTTGAGTTGATCTCACTTTAAAATATGGTTTTATGTAAATTCTTTTCACAGTTTCGTATAAAATTACGCAAGTTTTGTCATTATTTAAATTAATTTGTTGTCATGGCTGCACGCTTTACGCTCTACGGTTCATAGGTAACTTCACCCCCTGTAAACTTTTTAACTTAAAAAAAATAGCGTCTGAAGTTTCAACAAAGAAGTTGAATTGCAAATGGCTTCGCCGATATCTAAAGAGTTGGGAATTCATTGGTTTGGAGTATGTCTTTATTCATATTTTTTTATCGAATGGAAAACGAGAAAATCCGAAATGAGTTTCGAGAAGTTTTTCGTCTCTTGTCAAGCTTCATATTTTTCCGGGCGTATTTATCCGCGAAATCGGAACTGAATTCTAACGAGGTGTACGCGAAAGGGAGAGAGATATCGAGAAAGATATCGAGAGAGAGAGAGAGGATACCTTGGTTCGGAAAAAATATCATCGTTCTAAATGGAACGGAAAGTGTCTTTCGGGTTCAATTGCGATTTTTTCAGAAGCGAAAAGAAAAATCCGGAGTGGGCGTTTTGTTTGATATTTTGGAAGCGAAGGAGAGAAAGAGAGGAAGAAAGATAAAAGGTAAATATTGATTTTTATCGGGGGATCCAAAATCCATTTTGGTTATTAATAGGAAACAGGGTGATAAATCCGGAGTGGTTTTTCCTCTGTCTCTTTGTTTGTTAGCGTTTTTAATCGACTATTCGATGATTTTCGCGCTTTTCCCGAAAGATTGCCGTCTATTTTTAGTTAGCCGCAAGTTATTAGAAAATTTTCCTCTTTTAGTTGGCGAGTTGAAATAATTCGAAGCGCTTCGTTTTTTTGCCGTTTGTTATATTTGGTTCATCCCTCATGTTAAAGGAAAGGTCGAATTACTATTTTTGCGTGTTTTAACTGGCCAAGTTCTTCTTTTAACATATCGGAGTATCGATCATTTTGTTGACGGGATTAGCCGTGGGTAGGGAATGCAATACTGGTATACTGCCCAATATTTCAATACCGAATACCGTGGTACCGTTCCATTCAATACCGATGTTTCGGTATTGAATGATATAAAAGTTTTGGAACGAATTACCAGTACATACAGTTCACCATCGCAAAAAACAGGGGTTCCCAACGCGGTGCCCGCAAAGGTTCGCAGTGGCGCCTGCTGAGGTTTGTTCATGTGTCCCCCTTAACAGTTTTAGCTCGTGTGACTAATAGTATATAAGGGCCACAGAATGCTGGAAAGTGCCAATCTATAAAGACTTCATGTCGTTATCTTGTAGAATTTACATACATTGTCATACACTGTATTTTATGATTTTTTTCGCAGTTTTTCCACCAATTCGCCAACCTCATGGATGTGTTTTATATAATATCAATTTACTTTAATCTTTATCGTAAGGTAGTGGCTGTGAATAGTCGTCATTCTTTTTACTTTCTCCATACGTAGTATAGGGAAAGTACTGTGATCATGAAAAAAATCGACTTCGATATTTCAACGGAAATACACGTTTTGAGGTCCCTAGAACACGTTTAGACTTTTCGGAATGATGTGTGTGTGTGTGTGTGTGGGGGGGGGATGTATGTATGTATGTATGTATGTGATTGTGGGCGGTCAAGTTCAGAATTTTTCTCCTTCTCAGTCTTTTCATTTGATATGAAGTATATTTTGAATTAATTTGGTGTTTCTTTTACCTGAATTATTCATGATTTTCTTTATTTTTTAATACCGGTATACCGACAATGACGATCATCAATACCGAAATACCGGTATTAATTTTTATGACTGGTATTGCATTCCCTAGCCATGAGTGTCTGTACGGATAACAAGGAGCATAAACTGCTGAAAATTTTCGTTCTTATCGTAAGAACGTATTTATCCTGCGTGTAAACCGGGATTGTGGTTATAATCTCTTTTGTTTGCTCGGGTAGATCGAAATCTTGATCCCTTATTAAAACATTTCTCTTAACCGGCTTGATAATTTATATTCTTGCTTGCATATTTTCGTTTATTTTCATATTTCTATATGTAAAAAATAATATTTAATTTATTACTTTCTGTCCGCATTTATTTTTAATGTTATTTAAATTTGAATGTGGTTTCCGAAGTATTCATTGTGAATTTTTATAACAGTTAGGTATACATTTTAATTTTCAGGGAGCTCCTTACTTCCTACATTTTCCACTTCACGTACTACTTTGGTTTATCTTCTCTATCGCTTTGATGTAGCGCGTACGTAGTATATGTCTTAATTATTTATGAAATACTACTAATACTCTTCCGAGAAGATTTTTACTCTGCTTGTCTCTGTCTCTCTCTCTCTCTCTCTTTAATCTTAAGAAGTCTGACCATATCTCGGAATATTTCTGCAAATTATCATGGCTAAATCTTGAATCGTGTAGAAAGATGCATCTCCTCTCTTTATTATATCAGATCCTAAAATCAAGTCTACCTGAATACCTTTCGACTGATCACTATCAACACTACATAATTGCAACACTAGAGGGTGCCAGAAGCTTCTGACTCCACTACACAGAACTGAAATATACAATAAGTCATTCACTGTCACTGCATGCCGACTATGGAACTCTCTCTCATCTGAAATTAAGAGCTCTTCATCCCTATCTTCCTTCAAGAACACATAACACAAACATCTTCTTTCTCATTCTCGTCCGTAACTTTCTAACGACTATTATTCTCTCTTGCAGGTCGTAAAGAGACAAGTAATTATTTGTAAATATATTAAATACTTTAGATAACGGTATTAGTGTATTTGTAAATTATATTTTGTATTTTTCTGGTTACATATGTGATATATTTCTATTTTTTAAAAAGAACGTTTTTTAAATAATTTTTATTTTTTAAATATATATATTTCTTTTTTTTGTTAAATCTGTAAATAACATTTTATATATGCATTTGTGTATATGTAAATTTATGTTCTTTTATGTATATAGGGTTTTCGCAGGTTTTTTTTCACCCTCCTTCCCTTAGTGGGTGTTTTCCTGGGTGGGTTTTTACTAGGTTTTTCCCACAATTATCTGGTCTTTTTATGTTAGAATTTTCCTGAATATGCATATTCACACCTAGTCACTGTTTTTATTGTGATTATTTTCATCTTCATTTGACTATTTGAATATATTTTCATGTAATATGTATTTCGTAACGTAGGGTTAAATGGAAGAGGAGACCTTGTGGTCTCAATTTCGCCCTGAAAATAAAGACGATTATCTATCTATCTATCTCTCTATAGCTCTCTCCCTTTTTCTCCGCGGCGTCTCTCTCACGAACCTCAGCTTCCGCCGTCTTCTCTCTCTCTTATATTTCCTTCTTCAAACCCTTACTCACTTGCCCTTTAAATCCCACAGTCCATTTCTCTTCTTTCTTGAGAAATACAGTCCTGCTCCTTCCCACGAAACCTCCTGAGCTTTCCAGCTGCCTCGGATATCTCTGGAGCATACGCATCCAGTGTGTGTGTGTGTGTTGATGCGAAATGCTTCCGCTTGCGCTGTCTTATTTCTTCCTGTTTAAGCCTGAATAGCGGTGAATAAAGAGAGTGGGAGAAGGGGGGTTAATAATCCGGGAAAACCAAGAATTAGCGAGTTCATTTCACTTAACTCGCTCTGAGATGGATTTTATTATTAGGTGTTTAAACCGCAAGAATTACCATTTCTGAAGTAAGAGGGTGGCAGAAAATTTCCTATGAACTACGAGAATTATTTAGGTATCTGGAGAGCGTTAGCTCTGTAGACATAAGTATTGCAGGAAATGTTTTAGAGTAACGAAACTACAAATTTAGTTTTACCCCTCCATTTTGGGGTAACATGGTTCGAGCTTAACATAATATTTGAAGGACCCAAAAGGAGAACTAGAGTTTTCTATCATGTAAAGTATTGAAAAGTTTCGTCCATAAATGTTTTTAATTTATTTGGAAACAGCACATCTAGCAGAAAAAAATTATCCTGAAAACTACACTAAAAAATTATGACGCAAAACCTAACGAACACAAAATGAATTTTTAGAACGGCGTTTAAATAAAAAATCTCGAATCTAGTCTAGCAGCTTTCCAAAATGAAAATTACCTTTCCTTGACAATTTTCCACGATTGAGAAACTATTTATTTTCTGAAGGTTTCATTTATGCAACGGAATCCCTACTTTTTCAATGTAATTCACTCTTCGAGTAAATGACATTCTTTCCCGTTTCTCGTGTCCATATTTTAAGCCTTACGTTTTCTTCAAAACATCCCAAATTTTCTGATTTCTATCCGCCTCCGCGGTTTATTATCATCGCGAAACGTAATTACGACGTGTCCAATATGGCAACCGAGCGCACGCTAAAATCGTCCGCTCGAGATTGCCCACCGAATTAAAACGAAGCCAACGAGAGAGAGAGAGAGAGAGAGAGAGAGAGAGAGAGAGAGGGAGAGATGACGAGTTGAGAAGGTGCTTT
Organism: Uropetala carovei; assembly: GCA_036926305.1. NCBI lineage: Eukaryota > Metazoa > Arthropoda > Insecta > Odonata > Petaluridae > Uropetala > Uropetala carovei. The sequence goes on along the minus strand of JAXCHB010000050.1, from coordinate 8,776,032 downwards.
TCATATGGCGTGGAGGAGTAGGAGAGGACCAGATTAGTTTGTGAGAGTGGGCTGAAATGGGAGGAAAAGGGAAGTAGGATGAGAGGAAACATTTGTGAGCCTCGCACGTGATGGAAGGGTATGGATATACCAACCCTTTCCACTTCGCGATATCCGGCAAAACGGTTGAATTAATGCTCCTGGAACGGAAGGTGCGTGGGCAGTAGGAGGATTTATTAGCATCTAATGGATGGGCAACGGCTCTTCTACTCGTGAAGAGCGCCTGCGATGTCGTTGTTGCACGTACGGCAGCGGTTTCCAAACTTTACAAAGCCTTCAATTAATTGTAAGAAAAGTGTCCTTCTGCCGCCTTATGTCTCATATATTTGGCAAATGATACGCCTTAGCCACTTGAGAGCTAGAATTCGGCGACTGCATATTGTAGGTCTCACGATTGTGACAGTTAAAACGACAGTAAATACAATTTGAAGTATTTTTGCGCCCCCCTCCCTCCCTCCAGGGAGGCGCGCTCCAAGTTTGGAAACCACTGACGTACGAAGTACCTTGAAGGATTTCAGAATTGTGGAGGAAGAATTTTGTATATTATCAATTTTAAAAAAAATTTACATATTCATTAAGAGAAAAGGATTTTAGCCTGCGTCCTTTTTCTGGATGAGAATAACTCTCTTGATATCGCAATGAAGTTCGGTTTTGTTTCATTTTATATATATTTTTCGAATTGCGAAATGGACCAAACGTGCGTCAGTATACTATTTGAGGAGATTTCACAACCAGGTTAATAGTTCCCGTCCTAAAATGAAGTCATAACTATTTCAGTCGTAATTTATTTCGAAACGGCATTTCCTTGAAGGAAAATCTCATGGGAGGAAATCGAGCGTGGATTTTTTAAAAAAACAAATTGAATTTCGATCTCATTGTAAGTAGGAGAGTCGTTAATTCAAATACCGTATTGCTGTATTAACTCCGTGATTATGCTATGCAGCCAACCGTAACTTGCAGAGTTTAAAGTTCCCGTACGAAAAAATAAAATTCTTCCTTTCGCGAATTGAAACTCTTCCCAGGTATTCATTAAGTCCGTTTAAAAATAATTGAACGACGTACTTAGCGCGAGTGGTAGGAAATCGTTAATGTGAACTCAAGTGAGTGAAAATCTGGGCAGCGTGAGATAAATTACGAGAATTGTTTACGGCAGCTAGCGATACGATACAAGAAATTTCGTAATTGCCTACGTTTAAGGATAGCGAGTATTTTGGGTTGCATAACATAATGGGGCAGAATCAAACCGACCTCTTCCAGCGCATTTTTTCGGCACTTTCATTTCACTTCACGATTCAGTGGATGCGGGTGATTGAATATAAATTTTTCGGTCGTATTATTCCATTAGAATAAAATTAAATCCCGCAACAAAGATTCGAAAAGGTCAGCTATGTTGGACTTGAGTATCCCGATCTTCCGGGATTTAATTGGTGAAACCTCTCGTGCTTTCTCTTCTCCTCTTCTCTCGTTACCGCGGCCGTCAAAACTTCATGTTGATCGGATTTTCAGCCGTCGGATAGGCCTTACCCCTTCGCAAAACTCGAGCGGTTTTCCACTCTCTTTCCTGCCACGTCCTTGACCTTTCTTCTTCGCACCCAACCGACACTTTTTTTTATCTCTTCACTCCCACTCGCTGACTTTCACTGGTCGAAATTCTGCGTCGATTTTCTTTTGTTTTTCTCGTCCTACCCGCGTTTAGTGTTTCCGTCTTGTTGGACCGGGACGAGCGCGAACAAAAAAAAATGGATCGATGTTCTCTCTCGCGTTAGATAAAAATAATTGCCGTGTGTATGCATGGACAAGCTTTCTTTTGAATTTTAATTTGGCGGTATTATTATTATTATAACTAGAGTACATAATTGTCCGTCAAGAAAGAAGGTATCAAAATTAATACACTTCCCATTCTTCCTCTCTCTATTCCTCCCTCCCTCTCTTCCTTCCGTCCTCCTCTCCTTCGCATTCCCCTCTCATCAAGCTTCCATTCTCTTCCCTCTCTCCCACCCATTTTCCCTCACTCTTCCTCCAAAAATATCGAATTTCGTTCGAGCGAGAGTGTTATTGTTGTTGTGTTGTAGCTCTTTTCTAGCATATACTTAATTTTATCGACTTAAATATTATTTTAGTGGGGCGTGAATTAAAATTTTTCTCAGTATTTCTCAGTACATACACAATTTTATCATAAGGGATTAGGAATTCAAGTATTCTTCCGACAGTTTAGCATTTATGAATGTAAGCCCTCTTATTCTCGCCTTGAAAAGTTCCAAATTCTACGGATGTGGTTTAATCTTTATCTAGTTAACGAGCCTTCTGATATGCAAAAGTTATGATGATGTCTATTATTCGGTGACAAGTCCGTGTAGAGTTTTGCACTGGTACATGTTCTTTGCTGGAGATGTACTCTTTGACAATGTTCGTGGGATTAGAAGTACGATTTATTACGAGAAACTTTTTTTTGCGGAAAATCTTTTACTTTATTCTTTCTCGCGAAAATCACACTGGCTCTCCGGGACTTGGTTTGGTTTCGAGTTCGCTGATCGAAAACTCTGGGAACTCTACAGAGACTGCGAGCGAAAAGAAAAACTTTGGAAGAACGTGATCTTCTTAGCCGCCGTCGATGTCACCAAATTCTCAAAGTGATTCTAAATGACGTAATACTTACAGTTCCGATAAATGTTACTCGCAAGGAATATGGAGAGAATAAATAATATAATTTAAGCTTCATATGTGACTTTTTTTCTTTTTGCCGACGAATTGGTTTTTAGGCGCGTTTCGCTTCCAGCGTGAGCGCCTATTATCGTCAGTCTGTCCGTCCGTCCGCATGTTCGTTCTCGGCTTCTACCAAACGGATTTTCATGAAATTTGATGTAAAGGACACAATCAAATACGTGTGCATGCACTATTTTTAAATAGGAAGAAAATGTATTATTTATGATGAAGAAAAGAACTTTAAAACGCTATTTCCCTTACGTACAGGTACTCCATTGCACGAAACGCGCCCATTTGTGATACGTTGTACACTTTCCCAACTTGTTAGTTCTGCCGCCGATAGAAAGGCCCTTTGTGGTTCTTGAACTATTTGAAACGGGTCATCCGTGAGAAATGGGCAGATGCCTATTGAGTTAACATAACCACAATAGCACGGAGAGGAAAAACATCCAGACTAGAAAACATTAAAGAGGCCTCTTTAATGAGGATTCTATTCATAATTTTACGGCTCAATGTTATGACCCATTCACGTCCGGCATTTTCCTACTTGACTGAGCTTAGGAAACGCGGCCCTTATTTTCTTTCCTCGGTCATCGATCATCTATCTCTCTACCTCCACTATTTTGGGTGCATAATAGGTCGCTAGCTCCCCCCCCCCTCTCCTCTCTCTCTCCTCTCTCTCTCTCCTCTCTCTCTCTCTCTCTCCTCTCTCTCCTCTCTCTCCCTCTCTCTCTCTCTCTCCTCTCCCTTCCCTTATTCGCTCGCTCTCGCGGAGAAAGGCACTCAAGTTTTCCCTAATGTGGTTTCGTATCGGATTTTCTTCTTTTCAATCGGAGACACTAGAACACATACCACTGACGAACTAAGGAGAGAGAGAGATGGGAGAGAGGTCAAAATAGGCTTTCCTTGCTTGAGCGTGCGTTTAATTGCTTTTGTTATTGTTTGGATCTCCGAGCTTCGGGAAACGAGGCAAAATGGTTAAGAGGCGGTTCTGGGAAAAGGAAGGAATTCTTTGGCGAATATTCTGTTAGGGTTTGCAGGGGTCGATGCCGGTTTGTGCTACGCGACCTTCCTTCCAAGGAATTTCTTTCGTGACTCCGGTACCGATTTATTCCAAAAACGTCGTCGCAAATGGGTGATTAAGGGAATACGAGTTTTTGTTAAAGCGTTTGTGTGAATATCGTTATTTTTACTTTCTCCATATGTGATATAGGAGAAAGTATTGTATTCGTGAAAAAAAAATCGAATTCGAGAGTTCAACGGAAATACACGTTTCGATTTCCCCTGAGTACGTTTTGACTATTTTTGCGATGTTGTCTGTGTGACAAAATTTTGTGGACACTCGAACTCAAAAACTAATAATCAGATCAGCACAAAACTTCAGACTGAAGATTTTTTATTAGCAAATGAAGAACTGAAAAGGTTTTGGCTGAAACAGCTCAACCGGAGGTGGTTTATTCTTGCATTTTTTCTTTTTTCCAAATATCTCCTTTAAAACTCAATTTACGTAAATATTTGTCATTATATAAGTTGTAGACAATATATTTTTCTACACGTTTTGTTTGAAACATTTTCTCATAAAACCGATAGTTTGAGATACTTTGATTTTTCTTTTAAATGCACGTATGTTAAATATGTCGCTAAGGGATACCAATGTTTCCGTTATGATAAAATTTTCTAATTGTTGATAGAGTTGCTTACGCTACTAAGGGTAATTTTAATTGCGCATCAACATTTTATTATCTATAGAAACAGCTAACAATTTTCGTTACTTATTCTTTTGTTAAAATAAAGACAATTAAAAAAGGGGTGGAGAATACGGTGAGATGGATGTTACAAAAGTAAAATTAAGTCCTTAACCATACAAGGCAAATATTATAGTTGCCATTTTTTGTTTTTATTTGGAAAAAATTGTGGTTTGTATTGTTGCAATAATTAATATCGTGTTTTACAATTCCGAAAGGATAATTAATTTTTTATTCACTATCGTACAAAAACGACATTAATTGTGTTACAACCTAATATTTAGTGATAACACAAACAGAAGGATAAAAAGTGGGCAAGATAGGAAAAAATAGATACAAAAAAGGGGAATACAGATTTACGGGGTATTAATCCTCGCCAGGGACCTGTTGTCAATCGCGCATTCACTCACTCACAGAAGTACTAATCCTAAGGTGGAAAGGATAAAGGGAGAAGTTTACGAGGTGTTAACCCGCGCCAGGGATCCGAACTCACACCGTTGCTGGTAGGCTTATGAATCTGTACAGTCGCGACAGGGACCTACTCAACAACCTCACACGCTCGCACAATTAGGAAAACAAGTTAGGAAAGTGTCAGCGTATCGTGCGATGGAGTACTTGAAAGAAATGATATATTGTAACTAAGGGAAATAGCGTTTTAAAGTTCTTTTCTTCTTCATAAATAATCCATTTTCTTCCTATTTAAACATATTTCATGCACACATAAGGAAATTGAAAGTATTTTTGTGAGATTGTTTATGTTAGCAACAATGAGGAAGTAACCATACAAGAAATTTTCCAGGTTCAACTCGAATTAAGACATACTTGTTTGATTTCCTTGATAATGACTACTCCGACGATAAAAATGTATAGAAAAATAAATACTCTTCTTTACTTGTTCTAACAGTTTTATTTGAAAAATATTTTTAAATGATCAATACTCAACGAGATATGACGGAAACTTCATTTCTTGCCACCAGTAAAGTGGTACCCCTGATTGGCTTACGTGATTCATTTATGTGATTTTCTTATTATCTTTGATAGTAAGTCCTTAATATAAAATTTCATGAAAATCCGTTCCGTAGAAGCAGAGAACGAACATGCGGACGAACGGACGGACGGACAGACCGACGATAATAAGCGCTCACGCTGGAAGCGAAACGCGCCCAAAAAGGGGAGGGGAGGGAAAAGGGATAGTAAAGGAAACAGTACCAGGTTAACGGGAAGTGATTCCGCTCCAGGGACCTGGCATCACACACGATGTCTGCAGGTTTGTCTCTTTCGACAGCTACAGGGACCTCTCAGACAGAATACTCACACACGGACTCAAAAAACACTCGCAAATCTCTAAATATTCAGTGAAACACTAAATACGTATTTCGAGAGCAATGCTGTCATCATCAGTAGTGGCTGATGTGAAATTCCACTCGGAGGGAAAAAGTATTTTTTGTAACAGAGAGATATAATCCGCAAATGTTATTTCTTGACATTTCTGTGTGTGAAAGAATGGTTAAAAATGGGGAATTAAACTTAAAATTCTTATCTTTCAAATTCTGATCCAACTGCAAGTAATAAATAAAAAAATATTCATAATAATAAATGACTAGTGTGCAATCGCATCGAGTTTCCTAACTTTTTAACGGTCTATATTTTATAAGGCATGTGTACATGTATGTTTACATTTTAAAATGTCATTCTTACTCTTGTATACGTATGCATTCGCGCATGAATAAACCCAAATTAAAAATTCGTTTTTGGCGATTTATTCTAGTTTTTGATTTTCAGGTAAATTAAACAATTAGGTGTACTGAAGTCTTACCTCTATAAACGCTGAAATTTTCTTCCATACAAATTAAGTACATTTTTATATCTCTTCGACGGGAAATTCGCTTTTGTTTACGTGTCATTTTTCCTCATTAAGCATCTTTTTGTATCATTGCGTGGAGCTAGAAAAAATCCCCTTTTCTCTACCAGCCCGCAAGAAAAAAAACGACAAAGGCAGAAAAGAGCCGTGGAATCCACTTGAATTACTTCACTCTCGGTCTTTTGTGGGAGCCTTTATGAAATTCTTTCTTTTTGTAAAAGGAAATAACCCTTTTTCCGAACTTTCGTCGACTTAATTGGTGGCATTTAATTTTTTCTTGATCAAGTTTTGCACGCGGAAAACGTAATAGCGGTAGCAAGTAGAACAATTAGTATGCCCTCATTTGTTTCTTTCTCTTGTTTTATCTGCTTGTAAAAAAAACTCCTGTGTCGAGCCAGGAATTTTCGTTATTTACCAAAGAGGATAGTCCTGTAATGAAAATTCCTCAATTACAAAAGTTTAGGAAGCAACGAGTATTAACTATAAGCCTATTTTAATGTCCTTTTGCCACAGAACGTTCGGTTTTATTTTTCTGCAACGCAACTCTGCAACTGTAATTTGCGATGCTTTTGTTGTTTTCCTTTTTATCAATCACTACCAGTGAATGTCCTAATAATTTTTGTATACAAACATTTTTAGTTGATAATTTTGTTACTTTATGGACTAGAACATTTTTTACTACTTATTACCTGGTTACTATCAATTAATTACAAATGGAAAAAAGCAGTCAGCTGAATCAAGTCGTATACCAACTTTTCATGTTTAGTTGCATATTTTCTTCGTTTTCTATTAAGACGCGTGGTTAGTTTTTTATTCTATCTGTCGATTAAAACGCCAAAGCTCAAAGTATTTGGGGTAATATAGCGTAGTTTTGCTTTATTGTTTGTCTATGGTTATATGCCTCAATACGAGCATACCCACTCACGTTTTTCTGGGTTCAGATATTTGTAAACGAGTTGGATTCAATCTGAAAATTGAAGTTTAAAGGGAATCCTTATTTTCTCTGTTGGGTGGTGGGAACTTGCAAACAACTCCATTCTTGTCAGTTGTTTCATGACGAATGAGTTATCTCTGTGAAAGCCATGTTAGTCTCTGTTCGCTGTTAAGTTATTTGGGAGTCCATTTATCTTCATTATCACTTTGCTTCCTCTCCTGAGTTAATAGCCAGGAGAGATACACGGCTCCCATACTGTAGTAGGAGTTTTATCGAGGTAACATTTCGAGGATTGGAACTGACTTTTGGCTCACGGGCTGTAGACGCTATTTCCTCTCACAATTTCGTTGTAGATGATTTAAGCGAGAAGAATTTTATTATACTGAATTTTGGATTGAACCTTTTTGTTTACATGAAATCTTTTTATAATGTTATAAATAATTACATATACAGTTATTAGTTTTGTCATCGCAGTTTATACTCTGTAAATAGTAAGATATAATTGTATGTTTTTGTATAGCTTGTCTGTTACAAGTCATATCAATTAAATAAATATGAATAGTATATGTGAAATAAAAATATTTTTCCAAATAATGAAACCGCTTGCGTATTAGAGTAAGAGACGTAGATCATTGTAAACCCCTTCTTTGGACAACCTTAACTGGCAGTATATAATTTTCGACTCTATATGTATAATTCAGTCAGGTTATCGATCAAAAATCCAAAGCTTTTTTTTTTAAATTGCGCCATAATTTGCTGTTAAAAAATACTCGAATTTATTGGGGAAAAACGAGTCTTTTTGAACTTTTGTATCCTTCTCTTTCCTTTCTTTTATACACGTGAGTTTTTGAACAGTTTAAACTTTTTATTGTTTTTTTAGAAAAAAATTTCTTGTAGCTTTCAAGAAATAACTTTTATTTTACTGTTTTTAAGGCTGATGCAATTAGGATGTAGCGACAAACTAAATGGTTCAAATTTGTCGAATTTCAGTGGATATTGCTGTTTTCTCCCTTCGCCTTCTGTTTACTCGCATGGATTCCCCGTTCTCTTCATTCGAGATACGGAATAATTGTGCTAAGAGAGCAGCCATCCCAGGGAATTAATGTGTCCGATGTTGTCTTGGAAAGCCGTGTTTGTTTGAGCGTGAAATTTTTCCTATTCTCTTATTCTAAAGGTCACCGCAAATTCTTTTTTGAAACAAGTTGAATATTCTGGAAAGACCGCAAAGAAACGAAATGCTAAAAAGGGGGGTATTCCGCTATATAAGATAAATTAAAGAGAGACTTAGTTTTTTTTAATAATGGAAAGAGAAAGAGTTGAGGTTGTGTAATAGAGAAGGGAGGGAAAGAAAAGGGTGAAAGGTGAAGAGGGATAATTACGTAGAGGGATGGAAAGGGAAATTTTGGTAAAGAAAGGAATAGGAAAGCGGTATTTAGTCAGAGTAGGTATATAAGCATTGTATCTAACGAAGAATGCTTCATTGAGTTTGTTGTTTGAACAAATCCAAAATGGCGATATTTATATCCACATTTCACACCAGATCCCGAATGAAACTTGAGAAAACCACCAAACGTATTGTGATTCGAATCAAGCGTTCATTGTAAAATAATTACCAGTTTGAGGAGAGGTTATTTTTGACCTCCAAATGTTCGCTACATACTCGTTCCTCTTAAAGGTTTCTTTGCCTTTGATTCAGTAATTTCATGCTATACTAATTTAAAGTCGTCGTATATACGTAAGTACGATACGAAGTTGTTATCATAGATTCTAATACGCTTACGGCTATAAAATGATCAATGATTAAGCATATTAAAAAGCTTATTGATCGAAATTGTATGTAATCAGTCCCGTAGCCGGGAAGTTTGGCGCCCGAGTTTATTCCGAAAAATAACGCACTCAAAATTCTATTGGGATAAAAAAATTATTTTACTTGCGCACTAAATTAGTAATATATTATTTATTACCGCCTATACAAAAAATCAGTAAAACATACATTGTACAAACTTGCTCATATTCTACTGCGTCGTTTAGTTATCTTTAGAGAAATATGAACTATGTAGAATCGTTAGAAACATCAACTTAATTAACTATACGAAATTTGATGAAAATCGTATTAGCCGTTTTTTCGAAAATTCAATTGATGTTAAAGTTGCCCAAGAATAAACTAGCCTTATATTCATGCATTGAGGAAAATGAAATATGTACTTTTATTGCATACGTATACTCAAGTAATTTTACGAAATTTGATCAAAATCTTTCAAGCCGTTTTTGAGGAAATCAAATTATTGTTAAAGTTGCGTAGAATAAACTAGCCTTATATTAATTTTTTGAGAAATGTAAACTATTTGGTATTATTGAAGACGTAAACTCAAGTAACTATACGAAATTTGATCAAAATTGTTATAGCCGTTTTTGAGAAAATCAAATTGTTGTTAAAAATGCGTAGAATCAACTTCCCTTAATTATTGAGTAATGTCAACCATTTCGTCGTAGCCTCTGTTCAGTATGATAAAATGCCTAATTACGAGATTTCATTCATTTTTGCTCTAGAGCCAGTAACAGACAGACAGACAGATGGCATTGCGAAAATCACTTTTTCAGACTCAGCTACACCTAAAACGTACATTTCCGTCAAAATATCGAGGTCGAATATGAGAAAGTAAAAACCTGATGTGGCCAACACGTGACTTTCTCCATATTTGGCGTATAGATATTTAAATTATTATGAATAGCATTATAAGGCAAAATTATTATTTCGTATCGTAAAAGAATACAGTCGTCCTTATTGCCGTAAATTAGGTATATTTTGAATATGTTTGCAGAATTCACCGCTACATGGTGGCGCCGTATACTGAATATTTATGAATAAGTTAAATATCTCCGAAATGGATTGTTCTATGAAAATTTATTTCAAACAAAACTTGAAATAAATATTATTCTCTACAACTTTGGTCCTCACGAATGTTACCAATATCGACGTTTTTAAGGAGATATTTGACGGAAACCAAAAATACCGATTATTTATAAATAATTCCTAAACAATAATTGCTATGAAAAATTGTTTCAAATAAAAGTTGTAGGAAATTACATTCTCTATAATACTTGTAATGAGTTATATATACAATAATGATGTTTTAACGGAGAAATATTGCAAAAACCGAATCAGGTTTCGAATAAACCTCGGCTTCCGGTTAACTGGTATTGTCCAAAAACTAATCAGCTCTTTGTGCTCATACCAAAGTGTTATATATGGAATTTGGTAAGGATATGGCAAGTACTTTTCGGTTGCACACACAGACATTCCGAAAATAGTCGAAACGTGTTCTAGGGACCTCAAAACATGTATTTCCGTCAAAATCTCGAAGTCGATTTTTTTTATGAAAACAATACTTGCTCTTTACTACGTATATGGAGAAAGTAAAAAAGGATCCTTGCTAGAGGAAATAGAGAGAGAGAGAGTGGGAAGGAGAGACAGGAAGAGAGATTGGAGGAATACAGGGGGAGAGAGAGAGTGGAAGGAAGGAGGGGTAGGGCGCCATAGGAATGACGATTATTAAATTTGATGTTACGACTGTTTGACACGTGTCACACTTTGGACTTTCCTTTTCCCCTGGATCATCTTGACGCCCAACCTAGCGTAAAAACAGAGGCGTTCCATCACCGAAATCGGCAGTGAGACCGTTTTTTATCGTCCTATGGCTCCGGACCGACTCGTGAAATGAAGAGTTAAAAGGACGCATACAGAGAGAGGAGGATTCTCAATTGAACTGTCATGCTCGATGATTGCATCGGTCCTTTTCTTTGAGCATTTGGCCTCATGCTGTGACGACGTTTTATTTTTCGCCGTTTAGTGCGAGAGTATCCTGAAAAGGGGAGACGAAACGGGTAAAATTTCTCTTTCGTTCGTGGCGACCCGCCAAAATTTCAGGGGGAAAATCGATGTGGTGGAGTTGGCCTGGTAGCTGCGAGACTGGGTTCACGATCTTATCTTCTTTGCACTCTCTTTGTTCGCATCTTTCGCATAAAATTCCGTTTGGGAGGGTACGTCTGTGAATCGTAAAATAATCGACGTGAACTGCTCGATGAAATGTCGCATGAAAGTCTACGGTGTGTTTTACGAGCGGCGGAGATGGAATTATTTTTGTCCGGATGCTAGGATCATTGGTGCAGCTCGGAAATTTTCGATTTGATGGTGGAATTTATATCTGATTTTTTACGGCCCTTATTATTATTTTTCTGTGTAATTTCATGCTTTTCTTTTCCTTAACCGTTCCTTTATAACTTAATCATTTAATGGAAGTTTGTGAAATAGCGTGGCATTTCTGCTCGAGAAAAAATTGAAAATATCTTTGCTTGCTCTCATATAATGGACTGTAAACGATTGAATATCTTTAGGTCAATTCGAATCAGAACATGTAATCGTAAACCAAATCTTAAGGCTAAATAATATAGAAAGTGAAATCAGAAGTTTAAGCCGCATTTAACACGCTGAAGTTGTAACTACCGTTAATTTCGGTACCGTTCGTTACGAAAAAAATATATTCGAAGAACTAAGTACAAAATATTTCAATATGTACACGTTAGTTTTTCTGTGCATCTTTGTTTGAATATGAGCTTTTGCAAACATGTTTTATTGCGCTATGTGTAAATCATTTTTGTGTTTAAGTTCGCGATTGTTTTTCTTTTTGCGATACATTCTTTTTTTTTCTATTTTTCCTCCCCGCATTTGATTTGCTGTTTAATCAAAATAGAGTTTTTGTGAACCTACGTATACAAAGAAGATACCGGGATTATTTTCAAAATTCGCTTCCTGACGTTACATCAATGCAGTAAAGTAGTAATTTACCGGCGGATAGTTTTTTTTAAAGGGAAAACACGTAATATACATGTTACAATATCGGGCAAAAATCTTTATTGTTTCAAAAACTACCACCGATTTAAAAACCTCTTTTCATTCAACAGAATTAACGAGCTCGTCTTATGGCTGAAAAAAGAACAGCACTTAAAAATACTTCAGGTATCTCCAGTTGTTTATTCTTTTAATATCCCTAAATTATCTACATGTAGGGCATATTCGTTTCTCTTCATGCAAGAATTCCATTTCCTCAAACTCTCCGTAATCCCTTTTTACCTTGTTTCATTTGAACTTCTTTTTATTTTATATATACTTCAGCATTATTTTCCTTCTTAAAATTTGAGCCGAACGTTTTCATCCGTCCAGTTTAATCACATTGACATATTTTCTTCATATTTAATATATTCTTCCCGTTTCTTTTTTCATTGCAGCCAGCTTATTTCCTGTACTATTCTTTATGCTCATGTTTTGTAAACTAAACATTCTTATTTTTCTCTAAATCAAGCAATATCTTTCTTTGCGCCCTTGCCTACTCGGTGGTGAATACAAACTTCTCAGCCAACAGATTTTTTTTATTTATCGATTTTCTTTACAAAAAGCACTTCACGGCCTTTTCTGTTTTTCCCATTTTTTGCCTCATTTTGCAACGTCGGCTTTCAAAAATGCAAACCAGAGTTAAGTCGACCTTCATTTCGTCGCAAAGGCACTTCGAAATGAAAGGAGATATGGATATTGGGGTTAGGGGTTCAACGTCACCACGATTATTACTGATGTTGGATAGGGAGGGGTTCCACCAAATTCTGAAAAGTCACTTAAGGGTGCCGCGACTCTAAAAAGTTTGGGAAACACTGCTGTAAGAAGTTCAGAAATAGGAACAAATGACTCAAGTATCCGAAAGATCCGTTTAATCACCTCGTTCGAATGTCTGTATTTCCACCTAAAATAATGAATACCCTTACTGTAGATACAGAGAAGAAAAGTGTTTATGCATCGGTACAGTCAGTCCCGTAACTAGATATTTTAGCGCCCGGAGCAAACTTGTAAATATGCGCCCTTTCTCCCTTCGTTAAATTATTTTCTCTAGTTTATTTAGTTACTATTTGGATTTTTTTGCGCCCTTTGCTTAGTTGCGCCTGGGGCAGATGCCCCGCTTGCCCCGTCCTAGTTACGGCACTGGGTACAATCAGGAGCGGTCCGAGGTACTTTGACCCCCTGGCTAGAAAACACTCCAGCGCCCATTCCGTAAATTTTTATTGAGGTATTTTAAAAGTACATGTTAATTTATTCATTGTTCCGTACGATATTTTGTAATGGAAGAATGAAAGTAATACTATCAATATTCCAACCTGCTTTACTATATAAATTACTTGCAAGCAGGCCATTTAAAAGTTTCAAAGAGGCCCGGGCCACTTCCAGATTTTGCGATGCCTGGTCAAAATAGAACTTTTAAATATGTAAGCACCATGAAAAATTTTATTTTTATCAATAAATGAAAATGAATTCTGATCCGAACAATAATGGTCTGATCAGACCCCCTCTGTTCCTTTTAGTGATAAGTCACACCTGCCAAAATAATGAACCAGTGTCTGAATTTGGCCACCCTTGAGATCGAGGTCCGGGCTATATGGCCCTCCTGATCCCTCTCTGATTGGCCCTGCTTGTAAGTAATGCACAGATAGATGGGTAACCGTCCGCGTCGCCGTTACCTCAGGCCTGTTTTTGGTACAGTAATATGACGGTATGCGTATGGTGCGAAAGCATTAAGTTGCGCGTAGGTAGGCGTTGACAGTTGGCAGCGCAGAGAAAGAGACGGCAGATAAAGCTATAAAAGGTCAGCGGCCCTTCATTTTACGCGATCACGCGCAGCTCTCGAGATTTTTCATTTGTGGAGACATCCAGAAACTTCTTCCTTTTACGGAGTGACCTTATAAAACCTTGTTTCATTCCTATTACCGTTTTCCTTTGAAGGATAAGAGAATGCCGGCTGCAATAAGTTGCAATTTTTCCCTTCAGTGTGTTTAAGATTAAAAGACGGGAGGAAGAAAATTTCGTTTCATTAATGAGTTAATCGTAGATCCTTAACGAAAAAAGGAAAACACGGGGCGTACTATTCTCCTACGAAATATTAGAATCCTTTGACATTTGGGGAGGAAAAATAAATTATAATGTGAATGAGTGTTAGGAAGGAACCCTAATCATGCTAATTATAGGTAATTGGCGAGATCGTATTATTTAATCGAAGTTCAAGGGCTCATAAAGTCATGCTGTTAATATCTATGCATTTCTTTTTGCAGATGAATTTTACTAAAAACAGAAAATTGTTAGCATTATATAAAAGCATTTTTATGAAATTTTATAAGCACGATAAAAACATAGCTAGGTAGGAGCCTATATTCAGCTTTGAATTCAGAAACAAGTACCTTTATGAGTCGTACCCTTATTAAGAAAAGACAAAATTTGTTAAGATTTATTCACTCCCAGTTCGTGAGGATGAACAATCCTATATGCATACATTCACGAATTTCCAGGAAGTGTGTGGGCTTGAATGCGGTAATTCTGCGCTTGATAGTCGCTGTGATTAAATACTCGTTTACTCAGATTCTTTATGAGTCTTTGGTTCATTAGGAATGGATTCAAAATAAACTCAGTTTAAAGAGCAATGCTGATGCTTTTGTTTTTGCGTTATGTCAACGTGCTGAGTCTATGCCGCAATTTTAACTTTTTTGAAGCTTCATAATTTTTTATTTCAGTGCTCATTTCATACGTAATTAACACACACAAAATCAGCTGTTCATAAAATTGTAGCAGAACGTTTTTTTTCCGCATTTAAACTATTAACTATTATACTCTATACGTATCGTTGCAGATTTTACCACTCTTTTTGATTGCATATTGAAATAAAACTCGCATAATATATGTATCACATTTATTATTTATAAATACCACTTATGTCCACATTATTCCCGCAATAAATTAAGAAATATATATATCATTCGAGTCCGGCATTCCCTTCTTCCTTTTAACCGCGTCGGCATTGCACTCAAAGGCCTCAATTGACGAACACTGCCTTCCACCTTACTAAAGTGGCAACGAAAACGGGTAGTCGTCTTTTTATTGTCACAAACCACTTTAACCCCTTTGCACACCAGAACGATGACCCCATCCAGTCCATTCTCACCAGTGGTCAAAACTCCTTTGTTACGTAAACCGGTTCCCAAAGTTATCCTTTTTATTTCGAGGGGCTTTGGATGAGACAATGGTTAGGAAAGTGGGTTGATTCTTTCCTCTAACAAACTGATGATGTAGGACAAGGGAGCGCGGGAAGGGGGATGGCGGGAAGGAGAGGAGGGAGTGATAACATGGTCGGAATCGATCTTTGCGTGCGTGGAGGAGGGAAAGGAGAGATGAGCTGGAAGGGAGAGAGGAAGGGAGAGGATGAGAGAGAGGGACGGGAGTGAGAGAGAGAGAGAGGGACAGGTGTGAGAGAAGTGAGAGGGAGGGAATGAAAGATAGATGTTGGTAGGTAGAGAGGAGGGTGATGGAGGGAGAATGTTGGAGAGAGAGTGATGGGGGGAGGGACAGGAAGGGAGAGAGAGTGATAGAGGGACAAAAAAGGGGGAGTAGAGAGGGAAACGGAAAATGTAGGAGGATTGGTGTGTATTGTCTTTGGCGATGGAGGAAGCGGGAATTGTGTGATTTCTGGATGGAGGAAGAAGGCGATTGCACCGTGGAAGGAGTTGAGCGGTGGGAAGGGGAAGGTGGGAAAGGAGTCCAGAACGTTGTCCTCTCCTGGGATTCTGCGGAGTTCGTTCCCATTTGACTGCGAGGTTGCGTGCGGGGCGCCGTCCATTTAGAGCGAAGGGGTGTGGAGGAGAGTTTCGGGAAGGTTCTATTTCTTTTTTTTTGGCTTCTTCCCGGTCTCGGATGCTTAGAAAGTTACTTTTCCTCGACATGGGTCCGCAGTAAACTATTTGGAATGGTATTTGGTTTCAGGGGCGCAAGTGGGTCAGATCGGAAAAATCTTCGGAAATGCGCGTTTAGCTGCCTTTTAAGGAGGAAATGAAAGAAGTGCGTGTGAACTGACTCTTCGGTAAATTCTGGTGAACGATGTTTGCTATTAGTACTTGATACAATTCTTTACCATTTTTTTCTCCTACTTAGAGTTGTCATTTGGGCATTGCATTCCGGAAATAGGAGGAATCTGACGATGAAATCCTGGAATATGTTTTCAAATCAAATCAACCAACTTTTCTAACGCTATTCAATTTGAAGATACCTCTCCTGAAATGTGGTAAAATAGCGAAAGGGTACTACAATACAGCAATTTCAAAACATAACATTTCCCGCGTTACGAAATTGGATGCTACGAAAAAAATTGAGTTTGTGGAAAATATTTTCATATTAACTCATCGACAAAGCTTATATAATTAATTAATTTATGCTGTCATGTAATATCTATTATATTGCGAGTATTAATTTTATTATCTATGAAGATTAAATCTGCAGCTTAAAATGTTTTCACACAAATAATCTGCAGAAACCTAATATTAAATGGAGGAATGCACAAAGTTACCTCTCTCGCTAATTAAGTCTGGCATCGCCTTATCTGCGTCACTTATTTTTTACTCCAACTATTATGTCTCTGGAGACGATGCACTACTTGTTGATCCCCTAAGACAATTTCTCTTCCATATATTTGATGTCGTTAATCTCTCCTTGGCCGTCGTCTTATAAGAGTTATCCAACTCCCCACACAATTTTTTTGGTTACGCCTCGCCCATGATGAAATAAATCGGCCGAAACTTTTCCCAAAGTTTTCCTTAATTCTCTGAAAAAGTTCCCGGTGATTGGTTTTGAAACATCTTTAAAAGGTTAGAATGCTTCAACCAAAGGATTTTATATTTTTTTAGGTTTATTTCGTACTCAGTTAAATATTTCCCCCCCCCCCCCAATTCCCCCCCAATTCCCCCCCATCCCCCCCTGCGTGGCCTATGACTGATATATAGAGATGCGCTCGCATGTCCTTGAGTGTATTTTTTACGGAAAATTTGGTGTGTTAGAGTTTGGTAAGACTTAAAAGTCGCTATTTCAATTGTTCGATGTTGCATCTCTTATTATCTCGTGACTCCTGGTATATTTCTATACCGCGGTAAATAACATCGTATTTTTTTTGCAGATATTAAGCTTGTTAGTGAAATACGTTTGCTCGAAAAGACTTTTTTCAAATCTGTGTGAGATTTATGTTTTAAAATTATCTTTTCATTTTATTTTAAAAAAATTAAGTGCGAAGAAGCAATGAATTCTAATAATAACAGTTTTGGGAAATTTAAATTATTTTTTACAGTCACGAAAGTCAGTTTTTTATTGAATGCCGGAAGAATTAATCTGCTCGTAATTCGTACGAATCTGCTTAATAAAGTAGTGCCCTGTAACCGGTGTGCCACGACATGCTACTTGGTGAACCACGGTAGATTTTGGAATTATAAGGAAGGGAAAAGTACTGTTTTACTCTACTCAAGGAAGTATATCTCTCGTGAAGAGTACTACGTAACACTTTTTCAGTTACTTAATACCAAAACCAAGTTGCTTCGTAATTGGAGAATTGGAAATTTTTATTATTGAATTATTTAATAATCCTGAGTAAATATTTAAATAATTTGAAAGTTTTAGCAATGATTTCCTTTATCTTTGAGGAAAAGGTTTATTTTTTCTTTAATTTTTGTAGGCTACAGGGCCACATTGTCTCGTGAAAATTGGTTCTGTGCACCGCGATGTTCAAGTGAACCGGAAAGTGTTCCGTGAATTTTAAATGGTTGCGGGGCACTTAAATGGAGAATTTTCTGAATCTTCTTATCCAAGAAATTTAGCCATTCGGAAAAGATAATGCATCGTATACAGCTACATACACACCGACCACCCTCGGGATTCATCCATCGGCACGAGTGAATAATCACCTTAGACATTATTACCCTTTAGTTAATGGTCGCAGTTAATGCAAGACGCAGAGGAGGAGAAGCTAACGCATACGGGAAGGGGGGAGGGGTAAACCGCACTCCTGGACTGCCGATCGATGTAGCTCGCTTCGAAAACCGGGCGAACCTATTTTTTTACGTCGGAAAAAATCCTATAGAGAGAGAGGTAATTGCCCGTGAAATGGATGTCCTGATAAGGTCGAAAATAAGGTGGTTTTATCGATTTCTTATTGCGTATTTGGGTTTCATTGTTTAAAGGTTCTGTCGTCGGAAGAAACATCTCTTGATGCATTACGTTTCAAGATTCGGAAATTTGGTCCGGATGATTCGATGTTGTTTACGGTATGTGTCGATATGTTTCCAGTTTTAAATTTATGCGTGAACATGTCCGGCAAATGATTTAGATTCGATTAAGAATTGTCGAGTTAGTTTTATGTTGGAAAAACAATTCACTATATATGTACTTTAAAAATATGATTGAAAAAAATAAGTGCTTGCTACGTAGAAACTGTTAATGATCGACACCAGTAATGATTGCTGCCTTGTAGCTGAAGTGTGCATATGTTTTTTCATAACCTTTTCATTGCTATTGGCTACTAATCTTTTCAATTTCATATTTAATTGCTTATTTCGTGAAGACGTCTTTAATGTTTAAGAACGAATTTTGTGCTAAACTGGGGATGATATTTTTCTTTTGACTCTGAAAAATGTGGATAAAATCTGAAAAAATTGTCTTTTTTCGTAATCATTGTTTCCGTAGCCAATAAAAAAATAAATTATTTTAGTTTTTCGGCTGCTGGAATTCCGGGGATGAAAATACGTACAAGTGAAAATGAAGAGAAATGAAAACATATTATGCGCGTTATACAATCGTCGCTGTGTTGCCACTCAGGACAGATCGATTGAACGTTTCTTCTTACTGAATATTTAAAAGTTTAATATGTTGTCAGGCATCTTGAGTCACATAAAGATGTAAATATATATTTTATTGAAATAAAGGGATATTCAAGAGGCATATGCAGTATCAGATCGAATATATTGCACAGCGATTTTGCAGCAAAAATTTTATTAAAAGGGGGAGGGACTAAAAAGGTTGATTACATTCATTGGATCAACAGATAATGTATCTTTTGCCCTCCCTATGCTACTCTTGTGTATTTACGCAGAGGTTAAACCATTACAGAATGGCGAATTTCTTTTCAAGATGTTTGTACACGTATCTTGAAGTGCGGAAAAGTGCTATCTTCTTTTAAATTGGGTTTCCTGTGCAATAAATAAAGCTTCTCAAATCTCACTCTTTAAATAACTTATCCTACTTACATGCCTATATTCAAAATCCAATGATTCGGATCTGAAAAATGCAAATACCGAGTTATTAGGTTACTTAAGCGGTTTTTTCCTAAAAGAAAATTGTCGCGAAATGAACTTTTCCTCAGCGGTGGTGTCCATCTCGTTCAGCGAAAAACGAGTCATTTGTTGTTTTAATGTACTCTTAAGGGCCCCATACACGATCAGTTAAGATGCGTAAATGAAATATTGTAAAATAATATGCAAAATAACTGAACTGAGAAATGAACTTCTGTTCTGTTCTTACACGAGATTTTAAAAAATTGCGAATTCCTGTCTTGAACAACGCCTCTAAGTGATCTGAGTGCTTTGTTGGCTGGGGAAAGCAGGACTGGATTTAACTGAGAAAATGACAGTTTTACCCAGTTTTAATATACTCGTCCTTTTAACTGTACAAATGCGCAATTTACTCATTTTTTACTCCAGTTATGATGACACACGGTTAATTTGCGCATTTTAACTGATCGTGTATGGGGCCCTTTTAAACGCTTTAGGAGAAGTGGACCTTCATATTCCGTCGCGGCATCAATAAAGGCTGGCAAAACCACCGTCCTTCTATTATATAGTCCTTGCGGAGGACACGCTGAAAGACCCATTTTACTTCTGGAGAAAGAAAGAGAAAGAGCGATAGAGAAAAACAATTAGGTGCTGGGGAGAGGGTCGAGGGGATAGGAGGATTAGCGGCGGTTGTTTTGGAAAGGGTTTAGAGAACTTGGGCGAAGAGCCACATAGGTGTGTCTCTTCTTGACCAAGTCCTCTCCCCATTCCCTTATCTCACCACACGCCCTGCTCACCCACCCATCCTATCTATTGCTACCGAAATCCCTTTACTGTTCCCTACATGGTCAAATTGGTCCCGAGTGTATTTTACCCAGCGGCGATATTCCCGGGGATCGAGCCCTCTTTCTCCTCCCACCCTTGGCTCGAGATAGAGAGGCGCTGTGTCAAACAGTGGCGGGGTAAGTGATTTATGCGTTGAAGCGTTTTATTTACTGCAAAACTAATTTTTTTTTCAACTAAGCTGAAAAATCAAACGGCTTATTTTAAAACCTATCTCTACATACTATAATTAAAACGTATTGGTCATCATGATCTTCATCATGCGCAACACCGCGGGAATGAGTGCAGCTTATTTTTCTTTTGCATTTTAAAATTAATTAGAATAATCGTACAAACTCGGGACTTGAACCAAAGGACGCCTAAAAGAACGAAAATTAATTTTCCTACCGTCGATTTTACGAATCATAGCATGGAAAAATGAAACATTCCGGAAAAGGTTCCAGGTTCGACTTCATAAGTTTACGAGGGAATATCGAATTTTTCAAAGTGCAAAGATTATTTCCTTCGTTCATCAAAATACCTAAATATGGCTCGATTTTCTTCGTTTTTACTTTATTCGACGGCTAAAACTGTATACTGTCTTAAAGAGATAGATAGAGAGAGAGAGAGAGAGAGAGACAACCAGAAATAGGATTTTAGTAATATAGATAGAAATATAAATAACATGAATACTGCGTTCGATTAAATTCATATCTGCGGTCATTAGAGCAAGTTTTAATCTTATTTTCGATCTTTAAGCCTTTATTTAAGTGTATATTGCCGGAAATTACCAAGGACAATAATACCGGTAACCATGGAATTTTATTATTGAAATGTTAAAAAATTTACCAAAACGCGAGTATAAATTCAAAATATGAACGAATTCGAATGAGATTGAGTATTCGACAGTAAGAATAAGAATCCTCATTCACTTTGGAGTGTTTTAGCGAAAATTTTGCGTCGATAACTTAATTTTAAGATATTTGAAAGAGTAAATGAATGAAAGCCTTCAAACAAAAAAGGTGATTTTTACGTGTTATCTTATGGAAAACGACATTCATCCTCTGGCGTGGAACCGTGACCTTTTTCGAAATTTTTTTAGTCATAACGTAAAGATTCAACACTGAAATTCTGAGACATTTCAGGCTCCTAAGTTTATTTCTAATTCAGTTATTCACAAAATTAGAGCGTTGCGCATCATGATAGCTTTTATGATTTTATAATATAGAGAGATATGTATATGTTTTTTATAGATCAGCAACTACAGCACGTATAAACAAGAGGAAGGTGTCATTATAATCGGAATAAGGAGTTAAGTGGTGTAGTGAGTTTTTTTAACCGATTTGATTGACCTTTCTAATTAAAAAAATATCTTCTTTTTTCATGTTCTCCATTTGAATAGCATAGGGATGAGTGAAGCTTATTTTTCATTTGAATTTTAAATTTACTTAGAAACATGGTACGAACTTGAGACTTGAACGGTTCCATGAAGCAAAGAACAAAGATTATTTTTTATTGAAGACAGAATCAGAAAAATGCGTTTAGAATCAGAAAAATACGTGATTTTTGATTATTTATCCTATGTATGCAAAATAAGAATTAAATTTGCTATAAATACTATTACTTGATTTTAATTCCCACCCGGAAAAATATTGGTCAGTTTGTTTTTATTACCGATATTTTCATCCGTCTGTTATTAATTTGCTGTAAATGTCATGGAGTTATCAAATTATTCTCTTTTTGAAATATTAATAAGCCGCGGAGAGCACATAAAAGCATATTAATTCATTGATTAAAGTTATTTATATACCCGAATACGCATTCCAAAGTTTTTATACGAATTTTAATCAAATTAAAAAAGAATTTCGGGGAAACGACTAGTGCGTTAAATCCGAGTTATTGCTATGAACAAAGAATTCTGCTCTCTTTCCCTACAATCCATTCTAGGTATCTCTTCATTCTTTAACCAACAAAAAACACGTTCGGCACAGAATTACTGAGGCGTGTTTTTGGTTTGTGACTGCGCAAAATATGAGTTTCCTCGTGCGTGTTTAAACGGAATCCACTTTTCGCCACCTCAAACGTTGAGCATTCCTATGTTTCCGGCTGGTTCCGAACTTTTCCGGGGCTCCATTTTTCCTGGAAATCAGGATATGGGTCCTTGCCATCCTGATGCTATCACGTGATTTAATCCCACATCTCGTTCCCATTCCCTTTTTCAATAGATAAGGACTACACTTTTTTCCTCTTCCTTGCTTTTCTGCTTTTGCTTTTTTAGGCGCGTTTCGCTTCCAGCGTGAGCGCCTATTATCGTCGGTCTGTCCGTCCGTCCGCATATTCGTTCTCGACTTCTACCGAACGGATTTTCATGAAATTTGATATTAAGGACTTTCAATCAAATATAATAAGAAAATTGCAAAAATGAATCACGTACGCCAATGAGGGGTACCACTTTAATGGTGACAAAAAATTGAATTTTCGTCGTATCTCGTAAAGTATTGCTCATATCAAAATATTTTTCAAATAAAAGTTATAGAACTTGTAAAGAAGAGTGTTTTCTTTCCTATACATTTTTATCGTAGGAGTAGCCGTTATCGATAAAATCAAACAAAAATGTCTTAATTCGAGTTGAACACAGAAAATTTCTTGCATGGTTACTTCTTCAATGTTTCTATCGTAAACAATCGCACAAAAAAACCTTTAATTTCCTTACGCGTGCATGCAATATTTAAATAGGAAGAAAATGGATTATTTATGATGAAGAAAAGAACTTTAAAACGCTATTTCCCTCACGTACAGGTATGTATATAATTTCTTTGTAATACTGCATTGCACGAAACGTTGTACACTTTCCTAACTTGTTTCGTTTGAGAATAACACTTAAGTTTTCCATCTTCTTTGATATTTCACCTTGGTCTAATTAATAATAGCAGTTTCGAGTTATAGTTCAAAAGACATTCTGTAGCGGATGATATCCGTTTGTCTTTTTGACATTAATATACAGAGTAGGTCAGAGGTCAAGCACGTGTCCCTTCAAATTCCCTGGAACACTTTTTCGATTACCGGTTCGCTTCGCTATTCGTCATAAAAGGCTTCAACTCGCGTATCGTGTGCGTTTCATTTTAATACTGCGCAACATTGTTTTGCATCGCTTACGGAAAGAGGTGAATGTATGAACCCATCACATAGTACATGAAAAGATTATCCATAAGAAGCTTAAAAGTTACGTTACCGTTTTTCCAATATTTCGTGTCGAAAGATATTTCAAGTTTTATCCTTTTCGTCCTTCATGCGACAAAATTGTTGGTACTTGAGGAATTTAAAAATAACGAAGGCATATATCGAAAAAATGTTTTCGGTAAGCGACATGGCATTGACAGCTTTGAAAGTTTTAGCCTACTTACGAACAATAAAAATAATCCATTTCTAAGGTATTTAAGTAAAATATCTCATCAGAATATATATTTTTTAGATTCTCTCCGAATTTGGCCCCATAAATGCAATTTTATGATCACTGCAATGAAGTCAGTCGTCCCATTTTTCATATTCGATGCAGTCTCCAAGTAAACTCCGTTCATGGTCGCTAATTATTCATTTTACTGTATTCCTCGCAGCATAAAAAGATGGATCAATTAAGTATTCAGCGCTTTCAATTCACTTAAGCTTCTTTTGGGGACACTGGCTCAGCCGTGCGTGACGTTATTTTTTTCTCTTCCTGAAACTGACGGAGAGGAGGTATTAAAAGGACAAAAAAACGGGAGACTCGTGCATGCAGCAGCGCCATCTCGCGATAAAGAGCTTAGGTGTTCCGAAAACGTGAATGGAGCTATCGTTCGCCCGTGTCCGCTCCAGATGATGTAATAAACGGCCGGATCGCCTTCGCTTCATAACCAATGGGAGACGAAACTCGATCTACAAAACTTTCCGCTCTAATTCTATACGCATCGCTGAAGGTTTTATGGGAAATTTACCTCTCGGATTAATTATAATATTTTAGAAACTATTCCAAATTTTGTAGCCAGTAAAAAAGTTTTTCCAGATATTTTCCACAAGTTTGGTTATTTTTGACCATCGGTTGGATCCCATTCGAATAATCCTCGTAATCGATGATATTTTAGTTTTCCAATGACGTAGGTAGCTTATTTGTAAGGGTTTGGTGTCATCCATTCAATTTCTCTGAAGAAATAAGAATTCAGTACTTGTTAATGTAGTATCGAAAATAATCATATAGTTTGCGTAACTGTATAGATTTACTTCCAGGCTTATTTTTGTTCGTGATTGGATCCGTTTCAATGTATTATTACTTTCTCCATACGGAGTAATGGGAAAGTATTGTGATCACGAAAAAAATCAACTTCGAGATTTCAGCGGAAATACACGTTTTAGACTATTTTCGGAATGATGTCTGTGTGTGTATGTGATTGTGGGTGATCTAAATCAGAAAGTAATTGCCATATCGTTACCAAATTTTATATATAACACTTTGGTATGGGCACAAAGACCTGATTAGTTTTTGGACAACCGGTTAACCGGAAGTCGAGGTTTATTCGAAACCCGATTCGGTTTTTGCGATATTTCTCCGTTAAAACATTATTTTATATATAACTCAATACAAATATTATAGAGAATGTAATTTCCTACAACTTTTATTTGAAACAATTTTTCATAGCAATTATTGCTTAGGAATTACTTATAAATAATCGGTATTTTTGGTTTCCGTCAAATATCTCCTTAAAAACGTCGATATTGGTAACATTCGTGAGGACCAAAGTTGTAGAGAATAATATTTATTTCAAGTTTTGTTTGAAGTAAATTTTCGTAGAACCATCCATTTCGGAGATATTTAACTTATTCATAAATTTTCAGTATACGGCGCCACCATGTAGCGGTGAATTCTGCAAACATATTAAAAATATACCTAATTTACGGCAATAAGGACGACTGTATTCTTTTACGATACGAAATAATAATTTTGCCTTATAATGCTATTCATAGTAATTTACATATCTATACTCCAAATATGGAGAAAGTCATGTGTTGGCCACATCAGATTTTTCGGAATGGTCTGTGTGTGTGTATTTGTGTGTGTATGGGATTGTGTGCGCTCTAACTCAAAAAGTACTTGCCATATCGTTACCAAATTTCATATATAATACTTTAGCGTGAGCACAAAGAATTGTTAGTTTTTGGACAATACCGGTTAACCGGAAGTCGAGGTTTATTTGAAACCCGATTCGGTTTTTTCGATATTTCTTCGTTAAAACATCATTATTGTGTATACAATTCTATACAAAGGTTATAGAGAATGTAATTTCCTACAACTTTCATTTGAAACAATTTTCCATAGCAATTATTGTTTAGAAATCGTTTATAAATAATCGGTTTTGTCGGTTTCCGTCAAATATCTCCTTAAAAACGTCGTAATTGGTCATCTTCGTGAGAACCAAAGTTGTAGTGAATAATATTTCTTCCAAGTTTTATTTTAAACAAATTTTCGTAGAACCATCATCCATTTCGGAGATATTCAACTTTTTCTTAATTTCCAGCATACAGCGCCACCACCATGTAGCGGTGAATTCCGTAAACATTCAAAATATACGTCATTTACGGCAATAAGGGCGACTATTCTTTTACTATACGAAATAATAATTCTGCCTTATAATGCCATACATAATAATTTACATATCTATACCCCAAATATGGAGAAAGTCATGGGTTCGCCACATCAGATTTTTTCGATATAAATTTGACTAGAATGATGTTGCTTTGCTGTAATTATTTTATTAGCGTTCGCCTTCGTGGTAAAGGAAATGAGCAGTGAGTATGATTTATTTGTCAGCTTATCACAGTGAAGAATTACTTCCCAGGACCTCTTCGGAAGTATTTAAAAAAAGGGAATCTCTTCCTCTCAATTACCGCGTCCAATTTGCTTTCCGATGTAAATTTGGATTTAATCATTCCAGCTATTCCAATTAGCAAAAACTTTAATATGAAGGTTCGAGAGAGTGGAAGAAACAAAAGAGCTCTTTTTGCTTGTTAAGTAAACCGATAAAGGCGAAGAAAAGAGTGATTTAATCTTTCAATAAGGTCATTTAAAAATTAACTATTTTTTAAACGCACAAATTGGTTTAAATTTCCTATCTCTTCGTAATTTTAATTTCCCCCTCTCTCACACGCTAACTTAGATTGATGTCTTCCTTTAGGACTACTAAAAAAATCGCCAAGACAGGTTTATAAAGTTTCATTTTATTTCTGTCTTCTCCGATCGAATTTTCATTTTTAAAATATATCCACCCGAGATTTTGCTTACTTTTTTGTGAGATTGCTTTATTTAGTTTATTCATGAGAATATTGCTATTCTCATGCCGTTATGGAACTTATTAAGCCAACGATCTTCGCTCACTGGAGAAATTTTGTTGCGATTTAGTTCGTATTATTACTTTTCATTGGTTTGTGTATTTCTCATTCGACGCTGAGATTTGTAGTTTTATTCTATTAGATAGATAGCTGGGCAGAAGATTTACTAATTGTAATTTTTCATATATAAAATATTCACTTTGATTTATTTAAATTTTTTTAAATCTTAAGGCGCAGTGATATCTTCTTAGCGATTTATTGGACCTTAGGGAGAAGGAGTGTTTTGATTTTGCATTCATTTATGTTCGTGCGCTTTTTCTCCCTTTTGTAGTTTTATGAATACCTAAATAATATTTTTAAATATAAAATCTTATGATATGCAATAAAGGCACAATGTTTTCATTCATTAGATCAGGGGTTCCCAAACTTTTTGAAGCCACGGAACCCTTATATTAAAATATTTTTTCTCGCGGAACCCTGACTAAGAGTTGATAAGCCAAATCGCAATCAAATTTACTTTAAAATACTTGCTATGTAGCTTACTTACAGTATACAGTTTACAATTGAGGGTTATGTTTCCTTCTGTAAATAACAGAAGGAGTGGCGTATCGGGTCTATCTATCTATCACGGAACACCATTTAGCTTCTGCAGAACAGTTGGGTTCCGCGGAACAAAGTTTGAGAAATCCTGCATTAGAGAATTATCGAGTTCACCTTATGACTAGCAAATTCAAAAAGTAAGCTCTTAAGAATCGAAAATTGAAAAAGTACTTATCTTAGGTATCTCTAATAGCTATAATAAGGTTATTAAAAACCAGATGTGCATTTCGGCTACAATACTGCCGTATTTTACTGAAAATGAGTAGATTCTAAAAAAACTACTTACGGTGAATCGCTGCTGAATACGGTTGCATTTTAGCCAGAATGAGTATCTGGATTTTTAATAACGTTGTTTTGGCTATTGGAGATACCTAAGACAAGTACATACTAATTGTTTTCAAATTTTAATCCCTAAGTGCTAATTTTTTAAATATATATTTCAAATAAGCATGTTTTTCTGCATTCTAAAGTTCATCCCGTTAGGATTTATATTTCTTAATTTTTAGCTTATTTGCAGTCAATTCGAAGAAGGAAGTAACTTGATAATTTTAATATGGAGACATGCTAAGTTTATTTGAGTATAGTAAAAATTCCATGCGTATGAGAATCATTAATCCTTATTAAAAAATTATTATTTGGTGATTCTTTATAGGAGAAATAAAAATCTGTGTTTTAAATCTCAGTATTTATTGATTCCTTCGTTAATATTACGATAGTTATATTAAATGGCATTGGTAAGAAAAAATCTGCGTCTTTTTCTCGTTAGTTCATCAACTACTTTTGCCGTTTTTAAACAGCCAGCTGTGCAGGAAAGAATCGGAACGTTTTCGTTTTCTAGGTAGGTATATTATCACATAGGGAATAGAATCACAATTATGCCATTATGGGAACGAATTTTTTTATGTCATTATCATTTGACTCCATTTAAATGATTATATCCTTTCCTTTACGTTTGACCGAATTTTAAATAAATATTTTTAAAAATACTGCCTCCGACAAAACATTTTACTAGAAATTTAGTTGATAGATTTTGCATAATCTTTTCAAAATCTAGTCTTCTTTTTCATCCTTCAGTGAAAAAAAAGGAAATTCATGCTCTTTACTCTTCCTTCCTCCCTTGCTTTTTCCCTCCGGATAAATTCGTTCCTGGCTGAAGAAGTATCGGATACAAGACTGAGATCGGGCGTTTGTTTATCCTCGGAAGTTCTCTCGCAGAGGAAATCGGTAGAGGAAGGGAGATCGGGAGGAGGAGAGAGGAGGAGAAATGAGGATGGAGGGAATGGGAATGAATGAGAGAGAGAGAGCGTGGTAGAGAGAGTAGATGGAGAGGGTAGAGACCGAATTGTTCAGGGCTCGACTGTGGAGGTTAATGCACCAGAGAGAGGGAACCGAGACACGGGTTTTAGGGTGAAGGGGATCTGCGGTCGGGAGACGGTACTGTTGTAGGAAGAGGTTGAGTGATTGAAGAGCGTTGGAGAAGATAGGGAAGGAAGATCGGAGAAAGGAGTGTCCGTACGGGAACTTTTCCTTTTTTCCTCACGGGAACCTTCTGTCGTTTTCGGAGAGGTATCCTTTTTCAAAGAACTCGTGTTTTGCGATATCTGCGCTTGTGTGAATGCATGTATGATCATCCTTCGAATTGAACTGTTTCGCTTTGCAAATTTTAGCTTTAGTACAGTTTTGAAGGTCTGCGAACATCAAAAGAATAGCGTTTGACCTCGAATAAGAGGTTATAAAAATGGATAAAGGAAGTAATTCTGAAAAAAATGTAACGAAGTTGTCGCATGTTGGTCTCAAGACGGGCGCCTCAATTGTTCCTTTGGGAAAACTTTACTCCAATTTACTTTCGCTTAACTAGGTCTTTTCCAGGAAAATATGTACGGTGCAAAGCGAAAGATGGGTAAAAATATTCGAAAAGTTCTGTCCTAAGAGTAAGATAAATTTCTTGGCAAATACTTCATCTTCTAAAACCTTTATGAACAAACGAATTAGATACTTTTTAATGTTTCTTTTTGTTTTCTTCTTTGATGTTTCCTACGATTGGCCAACTTTGGGCCACCATCTACGCAGCTACCTCTTCCGCTGTCAAAAGAGCAGATGCTCCACGGAGACTTTCTTCGTTCAGACGAAACGCATTTTGAATGAAAATTCTGTTAGTATTTGGCCATAGATTTTTGTTGCTAAATTACTGTAAATTATGTTGGCGAAAATGTAGGTTGTTTTTTGTCTCTGTTAATATATCAAAAATTATTTAACGATTTGATTGGAACGAAGATATGCAATATATCTTAAACTGTATGTGATGTGTGTTTCATATATTTGACAGTGAATTTTTCATCTCTTTGTCTGCTGTAGATATGGAATTCTACTACAACAAGAACATTTTAGGCTTCAATTTAACTAGTCTACCCGCTGCAGCGTTGCTAATAATTTTGATTTAACGTGGAAATGATATAGGAAAAAGGACTAAAACATTAATTGTTAGAGGTAATAATTTGTATTTAAGAAATAAAATTCAAAGAATTATTGCATTTTTTTAAATTGAGATATTCGGAAAAATTTTTATTGAAAAAAAATTACTTCAAAATGTTCCCCATTTGAAGGTTTTGAATATTCATGATGCTTTCTAATTAATATCTACATACCTGCCAAGTTTAACCTTCTCACCTATCCCGGATCTACTTCCACACCGGAGTATCCCATGAACGCACGCAGTTACATTAGAAAAGCAGTAAATATTATTCCAATTTCCTTGTTCCTTGATATTTATGTTTGTTTTTCTCGTCGAGCTTCCTTTTTATCGCGAAAGTATATTTGCCATGTTTTGTTTTATTATATAAATAAAAGTTACAAAATTCAAATATGTATGCATACTTACACGAATACACGCGTAAATATGTGATGCAGAATTTAAGTACATCTAAAGATCGGGTATCACCGTACCGGATGAAGGGGAATCGAAAATAAATATGAAAAAAAATCCATTGTTCGGCAGAAAAACGAATGAAAGGAACGAAATACCTCAAGGACGCTTTCTGGGGTATATTAATTCATTTCCATTTATTTTACTCACTTTTTTGAGCAGCTCACGGAACTCGTAAAGCTAAGGTCGTAGACTTGGGAAAAAAAGAATTCTTCCACTAGGGTGGCTTCTTCGCCGAGGAAAGAAAAAAAGGAACAACACGAATTTTTCTGAATTGAAGAAAGGCGTAGAGAAATTAAGCTGAGTGGAATAAATGGGAGGCCGTTAATTCAATTTCAAAACTTCTTTCTCCGTCGCGGAACTCCCGAAATTCACCATTTGTTTGATAACACATTAAAAAAATTGTACTTTATGGGCGTATACTGTTTCCTTAACGAACAATGGGCGTCGGAAAGGCAGTTATGTGGGCGTTATGGTTTTTCTAGAGCCGACGAGAACAAAAACTTAACCAGAATAACGATGACAAATGATCCGCGGAAGATTTACGAGGAATACCCATTTTTTCGGGATTTTGACATTTTCCTTAACTGGTTGAATTTCATCTTCTATCATAGGTAAAAAGATTGATATTACGGTTAAAAGTTAAGTTTAGCAGAACATTTTTGTGTATGTTTGTTCGCGCAGAAACCTGCCAAAAGCGGGTTTCCTCAGCGCGGATGTGGTTATACGCGGTTGAATAAATGTGACACGTATTTACTCAGCGCGTATAAAACTTAACTATGCTCAGTGGATTTGATTACACGCTTTTAAATGAATTTGACACTTGTTTACCGAACACGACACGTATCCAATTTGATTGTACGCAGTCCTGAATTGGTCGCGCATTGCTTTATAACTATGTATGTGATGCGAAAATCTCGTAGCCTATACGAACAAGTGACGTTTTCCATAAGGTTATAAATTCGCGCAACGCTGTTTTGGTCAAAGTGGCTATTTCATTGAACCTAACTCCCACGTTTCGCAACGTATGTTATCTCTTAAAAATTTGGTTCTATCTGTATTGTCCACTTTATTAATTACGTAATATTGCAGAAAATAATCGTAATGTTTCTTTATAGTTTTTACTTGAGCCGAACCCAACTTTTTCATAAAGGCCATGTTCCAAAAAATCTCTTTAATTTTTACCATGCAAAGATTTGTTTTACTCTGAACGTTCGTAAGATATTGAGGGTAAGAGCGCTGTTCCCAGACTGAGCTAGAATTAATTATTAAATTTGGCCTTTTCCTGTTTTTTTTTAGGAGACTAATTGTAAGTTGAACTCGGTGTATCTTGAGGAAATTTAATGAGCAACATTTGAAAATTCGGTCCAATTCACTTAGGTTGATCCCTAAAGGAACATCCTAACATTCAGCGACCCAAATTACAGCTCTTAGTCGTAAGAGAGATTACAGTGCGTTTTTGAAATGGTTTCTAGTTTCTGTGGCGCTTTGGGATGCCTGTGAATTTCAATGAAAGCCTCAAAGCACCCAGCGTGTTAATTAGTAGCTTCTCTCTCTGAGGATGGTATTTTAGGATTTTTTAAATAATCGATAGGAATCACGTGATGGCATCTATTGAAGACTGCAGCAAAAACCAACATAAAGGAAGGTGTAAAATATCTTTTTTTAAATTTGTTACGAAATTTATTTTTTCATGAAATATTTCCAGAATAAAATCTTCGTGAGAAATTTCATGTTACATAACTCGATGTTCACGTTATCTCAGTCATAAAATCGCATAGTAATAACTTCAAATGTACGTTTTCTCTATTTTTATAATTCTGTATAGTCTATAGGTTTTACTTAGGATGACTGTTTCTTTGAAATAAAATACAGTTCTTTGCATAGCTCGAATATTGCTATATAGCATGCTATAGAAATGTTATACAATTGAATTTGTGATAGTTTATTTAGTATTTATCATTACTGCCTCCTTATTAGATTCATTTAATGGTGAAGCTTTTATGCAACCTACAAATTCTTGGTCTTCGGATGATTACTTTTGCATATAAACCCCAGCTATAATTATATGTACATTAATACGGAATTCTTTGAAGAGCTTTAATTCATAATTTATTTGTTTCAGAGCACGCTTTCTTAATCTGAATCGTCAGTGCCTCCCGTTTTGTTCTTTCCACAAGAATTGCATCTTTAAAGACGCGGTAGAGATAAAATCGACGAATTTTTAAATGAAATATTAATCTCGGAAATTAACAAAAGTTTGTTTCGCGATAACATTTCAATGTTTATATACGTATAGTATAGCTCATAATTACTCCCTTAAGCAAAAAAATTATTAATTAATTTATATTCCGTTGGATGCTTTTACTTTTTTAATTTTCGTTAAAAACTCCCTTCAAAATTCAACAGTAAAAACGTCGTAGCGTAGAACAGTTACTGCTAATACGGGTTTCTGTAAATGATAAGCACTTTTTCGCAGTTTTATAATATTACCCATAAATTTTTCGTCTTTGCTGAGTTCCAATTTATTCCTGTATTGTAAATGCATATCTTCGATATGCGATTAGGATTTTTCTAGCTTTGTAGCTGATATGAGGTTTTTGTCGACTTTTCTTTTCAAACCTCTTTCATAAAAATGTCTTTCGGTGAAAATAAAAATGGGCAAATAATGTTTTATTTCTTTATGTTTGATTCATGTGCTCGCGTGTTTACTTCATGGGACTTATTTTTTTATCCGGAATCGATTTAAAATTCCGCCAAAGGGTGTGTGGCGGGCCAGCTACCCACGTTGCGTGGGTGACGACGACGGCAATGTCCCATTGACGTGTCTCACTTCAGATTCTATTCACTCACTCCAGGTAGGGAGGAGCCTTTTATATATCTCTTATCCGCCGTGGAACGCTCTCAGAAAGCATCCCGTATTCGCACGGCTTAATACGAGTCTACCGCTATTCACGTGCGCTGATATGAATGCCCTCGCGCGAGAGCAATGCATTTTGAAGTTTCCTCTCGTCCTTTCTTTTTTCCTCCACACACGACTTGAATCGGTAAGATCGGGAAATTAAAACCTCTTTTGTTCTCGTCGTTCGGGATTTTTCGTTTGGCCAAACTTTCTCTGCTCCATTCTCTTTCTCCCACTTCAGCGTTTCCTCTCTCGCTCTTTCCTTACATCCGTACTTCTCGACGAACTGTTTCTTTCAAAAAGCTCTGAAAAGGTTGGGGAGACCGTATGCGCCAATCGGTTGCAAATCAGCCGTCATCAGTAGCTAGCCTATAGACGCTTATAATTGTTTATAATTCAGTTTGCTTACAATTATAATTATTGTAACAGAATATTTTAGAATTAAATATTTTTTAAGTCTGCTTTTGAAAACATAGTTTTCCTATTCGATTTCAGCCATAAAGTTAGGTCGAAAATTCTTTATTCCCAAATACTTAGTTACTGGTATCAATCCTCTATATACTATAGTATAGTATATATACGATACGAGGGTATTTTATAAAGTAAGGGCAATGTGCCCGTAACTTTCGCCGAATTGGTTATAACGCGCCCTAGTGTTATAAATCGTACTACACACTCTAACAAGTTTCGAAACAACGTTAGGTACCCGTGTGTCCAGTCGCTTTCTCACAATTACAGCGTAAGCATGGCCGCTCCACTTGCAGTTTGCACCACTAAGGAGCAACGTGCTATCGTTCGGTTTTTGTGATCTGAGGGTATAAAACCGTCCAATACTGACAAAAGAATGTGGGCACAGTACGGAGAATGGTATATAGCGCGAAGGAAGGTGTATCAACGGGTAGAATGGTTTCGAAGTGGCAGAAACAGTGTGGTTGATGAAGCACGCTCGGGCAGACCAACCACGTCGCGCACGGCGGACAATATCGAGCGCGTCAATTTGCTTATTCGAAAGAAAAGACAGATTACGATAAATGAGATAGCCGAAACGTTGGATATTAGCCCCTCATCTGCATATTCCATGATGCACGACGACCTCGGCGATCACAAAATTTGTGCAAGGTGGGAACTAGGTACCCAAGCAGCTAACCGATGAACACAAGCGAGCACGTGTGGAAAACTGCACGGCATTTTTGCGGCGATATCGTCAAAAGCCTACCTCCTTCCAACACCTCTTCTACCCTCTATCTTGCCTTTCATAATAAGTTGGAGAATTCTGTATCGATAACCTCTCAGAACATGCCCAAGATAGGAAATTTTTCTACATTTTATTGTTGAGAGAAGCTCACGGTCTACGTTTGCTCTTCTCAACACCTCCGTATTAGTTTGACGGGCAACTCAAGGTATCCTGAGCATTCTTCGATGGATCCACATTTCAAACCTAGTTGCCCTAAATATCTTTATTTACCTTTCGTCTTCCACAAGTATTTATATATGTATATAAGGATTTTATTTCCACGTCTCCGGTTACTTTTGAAAGTTCTACGTCATACCGCATCCTGTTATTTTGGTTTTCAATTAGACGAAGTATATTTGTTGATGAATAAATTTCTATTTATAACAGAACGATTCGGATCCCGCCAAAGGTACACATTTTCAAAACACGTTTCTGTACACGGGCAGTGTGCTTAAGGGATATAAATTTCGCCAGTGAAATAAATGGGAAATACTTTTGTTTCATTTAGCTCTATTTTTTTAGTAATGGGTCTCTGTAATAATGTATCGATCGATGCTCAGATGATACTCTATTGATGATCTGAAGACAACTCAATAAATAGAGAGACTTTTTTTTTATAGAATCATATACTGTGTACTGATGACTGTAGCTTCGTTTCCATCCCCATGAATTGCTTCCACGTATGCTCCTTTGACAGTTCGGTTGCACTGGTGTTTTTATTATTCATTTCCAGATTATAAAGAAATGGGACGACCGTCATTTTTGACGTTGATTTAGTGTTTGTCGATGGTACATCTCGATGGAAATCGTACGCAATTTCCTGTACGTTATTACTTTCGCAGTAATATCCCGAAGTGCAGGCAGATAAACATCGGCTTTGGTATCGTAATATTGCCATCAATCGTAAAGTTTGGGTTTATTTTTAACTGTGGACCGTTTCTGCTTTAAAATCAAAATTTAGGGCGTTTCAAAATCCGGGGCAGTATGGAAAAATTCTGGGCAGATTTTTTTTAGCGTGATGGCCGGAGTTGCATCATTTCTTTGACGTAATGATGTTGATTAAATGTGCTGTGCGATTCGGTTATTCTGTGACTCTTAATGTAGAAATTTCAATGAAAAATTGAAACTTGGTCATGTTATACGCATCTCAGAGGCAATTTTATTTAAATAATTTCGACGATCGAGTAATTGCTTTATTTTTTATTTTAGTCGATTGGTAAGCGTAGTTTTTTCTCATCCAGATATCTAGGACTCCATTTTAGAGTATTGATTAAACTTTTTTCCTCTTTGTCTTTCATAGATAATTGTATTAAATAAACATTTTTGAGTCGTGAAAATGGTTACTCAGAAAGAAAGTTTTTTCTTTTTTAATTGATTCTGACGGCAGAAATAAAAAATAAATTTTTTATGGAATATACTGTAAGAAGAACTACTAGTTATATGCATGATTTAGCATACAAATTGAGAAAAAATTATTTTAAGTATTCTATCATATGTATTGTCCCATAAATGTTCGAGTTTTACATGTTGATTTTGTAGTAAGAGGAGTGATAATCCATTTAATTGGTTTTGATATCCGTTTCAATTTTTAGCATAGGAAAGGTATATAATTATATTATAATTTACAACTCATATTATGAGAATTGATGTACTGATTCACTTTTTCATATCCAATTTTATCTTCTTGTTTAAATTTCAGTAGTGCAGGATTCTTTGAGCCATAAGTCGTATGTCTTCCAACGAGTATATGCTAGATAATTATTTGTATAACATTCACGAGACTAACAGTTGCAAATTTATGTTAGCCCCTGTTGTTTATTCATGAATTATTCATTTCATGGTAATATTTCTTTTTAAATTGAATTATTCAGTTTATATTAATCACGAATTAAAAGCACAAGAATGATTACTCGCAATAAAGCAAAAAGACATAAGCAAAAGAAATTATATATGTATAAGTAAAAAATGTAAATAGTTATTACTCACATTATGCTGTTGCTTTGCTTTGACTTAACATGCAGTTTTAATTAGAAGCACTTTCCACACTCCGATTTATATCTACCATTAATTTTTCTCTCCGGTACTCGAGAACCGGCTCTGCCTGGCAGTAATTATCTGAATTATTTCAGAAATTAACATTTCCCGAAAAATATTCAGGAAGAATACTTGCAGTTAATTTGAGAAAAAATTGAAAAAGGTCAACTATAGACAAAAGTTTTTTGTTATGCGAAAACGTCTGATTAATTATTAAACTGAGTGAACGTTATTGCGGAATGTCTGTTTTCCTTTTGGTTTTGTATGAGATTTTCATTTTGCGTCATCCATATTTGGAATTTTATCACTCTTCCTCTCTCACATTGTAACGATATCAAAGCGTGTGACTAAAAAGAATAATACGCATGGATATTATTAATTTGAGGTCGTATTAAAAAGTGTTTATCTCATCCTCTAAGAGTTATCATTCCATTAAAAAATTAATGTTCGGATGTGCTCTCTGCCATAAAATTTATTTAAAATGCAATAAACCACGCATCTTCAAAGTATTCTATTATGCTATTTTTATTGTTGAATAATTACAGACAATCCTATTACTTCTAGTTTATTTTACAGAATTCTACAATGTGCGTCTTAAAAAGAAAGATTAGAGGAGACAATGTTTACAAAACTCCTCTTAATTTGGCGTAAGGTCGTTTAGGGACATCTCGACACTTTAAGGAAAGGCGCTCAATTAGACTCACATCTTTTATAATATGGAAGCAAACATTTCTCTGTAATATCAAATATGGTCCCTTTTATTGAATTTTCTCTTTGAACAACAGCTTTTTTGCGATACAAGTATAAAAGACTTTAAAATCCAAACGGGTGCAAAGTGTTGGGTTCTCCCTCAACCTCGGGAGATCTCGACACATTCAATCCATCCATAAAAAAATTGAATTTTAAAAATTACAAATCATGATACATTTACAAAATATATGATAAACAATGCATTAAAACATCTGAGCACATACCTATAAACAAAATGAAGAGGTTTAATAAGTATTTACTATATTCTAAAATGCAGTTCTTATAGTAGATGCCAAAAAGAGTCTAAAAAGCTCACCTGCTTATATTATAAGGCTCACAGAGACGATATGAGACACAGAAATAATAATTTTCACTCACAATCAGAAACGTACAGCACAGACTTCCACTATTCTCTCCAGTAACTTCCAGTATCTGTCACTAGAATGCAGATATTGCTAGCACGCGATTCCTTAAAAAGTGTCGAGATCTCCCAAATGTCGAGATGTCCCTTAATGACCTTATTGAAAAATTCGGCACAACATGCATTGTACAAGCTTTCTCATATACTAATGCGTCGTTTAGTTATCTTTAGGAAATGAAAATAATATGAGCCTGTTTTTAGAAAATCCAATTTTTGTTAAAGTTGCCCACTAGCCCAACTAGCCTTATATTCATTCATTGGGGAAAATGAAATACGTAATATTATTGTAGATGTATACTCAAGTAAATGTACGAAATCTGATCAAAATCGTTAGAGCCGTTTTTGAGAAAATCGAATTATTATTAAAGTTGCCTAGAACAAACTAGCCTTATATTCATTTTTTGAGAAATGTGAACTATACAGTATTGTTGAAGACAAACTCAAGTAACTATACGAAATTTGATCAAAATCGTTATAGCCGTTTTTGAGAAAATCGGTTTGTTGTTAAAAATGCGTAGAATAAACTACTCTTAATTATTGAGCAATGTCTACCATTTCTATGTATACTCTGCTCAGTATGATAAAATGCCTAAGTACGAGATTTCATTCATTTTCGCTATACCGTCTAGGCTCCAGAGTCAGTAACAGACAGACAGACGGCATTGCAAAAACCACTTTTTCGGATTCAGCGACACCTAAAACGTATATTTCAGTAAAAATCTCGAGGTCGGATTTTTTCGCGGTAACAATACTTTCTCGATACTTCGTATGAGAAAGTAAAAAGAAATATTATTGTAAAGAGCTCAATACTTCATTTTTATTAAATGTATAACTCCTTACATTTTGAGACCTAACGAGTGGTGATTGAATTCTAGAATTTCTTTTATTTTTGAGATTATAGTGCAAAACATTATAAGGTATAAACTTTAGGTATCCAACTTTCCAGAAAGTTATTAGTTAAAAGACAGCTTAAATTTTGAATGCATGTTAGAGTATCAGTTCTGTTTTTCACTCCTTAACCTCCCCAAAAGTGTAGTTTTTGAATATTTGAGTTATAATGCTCTAATTGAAATTCTTTCGAGATTGTAATTTGTATTTATTCGGATAAAAAACGAATCACCGTGATAGAAAAGTGACTCGACGCATGTTTGAAGCGTGCTTGCGGTTGGCTGTAATGGGCCGTAATACACACGCTTGTTATACCCCTTTTTTATCTTCGAGTATCTCCGCAGCATTCTTCATCACCGAGTATCACTAGGAGCTTCTCGACGCGAAGCTTTGGATGAAAGTTATCGCTTTTTCATTCAAGCCTTTCGCTGCCTCTCTGTTTAGTATGCTAATCACCGGGCCCTTCAAACGTACCCATAGGGCGGTCGCAGGGAAGAAAATGTAGGGAAAAGGGGAAAGGGTCCGCAATTTGCAAAGGTGAGGTTTAAAAGTGGAGCGAGAGAGGTACTGGCCCCTGACATCCCTTGCCCTTCCGGTGCCCTCACGTTCTCACGAACCCTCTATCCACCTTTAATACGTCCGTTCTTCCCCATACTACTTCGATGTTTTCCGGGCAGTCGGGAAGATATTCCGTTGCGTTGTAAAGCACAAGCCGTGGCACTAATGATCACCTCCCCTCTAGGGTCGGTTCGAACGAGAAAGATGGCGGACTTCTTGAGGGCTTTCGAGGCTGAAAGGATTCTAGTGGCTTAGGTCGTATAAGGGGGAGAAATGTCAAAGGTCGAGGAAGAATTGGAAATGTTGCAGGAATAAAAATTTTTTTTCGACGTGTCGGAAGCACCTATGAGAGGGAAAAGGAGTGTTTACTTCTGTCGGCAGGTGTTTGTTTATTGTTAATGCGTCCTCTTGTTGTGGGCGCCCGTGATTCCGACGACGCAAGGAGGAGTCGTTGGGTTTTGGATTTGCGTTGCGGATTTTACGGTGATTGCGTTGTTGATGGTTACCGAAAACGTTTCGTCTCTTCTTCCTTTGTAAGATAAACTTTGTAGTGTTTCCGGGTGTTGTGATTTGCTAATTATCTTTCTCCAATGTTATCCCGGGCAAGGAAGTCATTTTCATCTGCAAAATCTAACCAATTATTGAAAAGTTATGTGTGTATGTATGTTTGTACGCAGAACATGGTCGGATGTACCATGTGCACAGATATACTACGTCGTAGTTTTCTTGTTAGAATCAAATTCTATAACAAGAGTGAAAAGATGGAAATTTAACTTATATGCGTGAGTGCATAAGACTGATGACAAATTCGAGAATGGCGAATTAGGCTGGCTTGATAGCTTGGTTAAAACACCCGGCAAGTGGGAGAACCGGGTTCGATTTCCCGTTAAGTGCAGAATTTTTCTATATCTTCGCATTTGTAATCAAATTCTAATTTATAATGTATTTTTATAACCTTGTTCTATCTATTGGAGGTACCTGAGACAAGTATTTTTAAAGTGCTTGTTCTTGATAAATCAATTTCTATATTCAGCTGATGACGGATATTTTTTGTTTAAATCATAAGTGGTTTACTTGGCTATTTTATGACCTAAATCATTTAATACCAGCCATAATTTTTTCCTTAACCCATCTTCGGAAATCCTTTTTCATTACGATATATTGTGATCTATGGAACAACAAGGTATGGCTTATTATTAGTAGCCGGAAGCGTCGCGATCATAAAACAATTTTCGACCAATCGTGAGGCGATTGCGCATTGCGATTCCTCCCCAGGATGGTTGTCGATTTACCTCGAATCGACTAGGTATATACGTCGAGTTCAAATAACCGCAGTAATTACGTCGTCGCCCACGTGCATCTCTATGGTTACAAAGGCGTTCTATTCGGTGTGAGGGGCGGTATAGCGACTCTCCTGTCACCTCCTGTTCCGTCTAAGCTGACGCGCAAATCACTGGGACGTAGCCTCGAGGTGTACACTCGCTGCGAATTTGTAGTGGTGTGCAAATTTCCCCGGAGTGCTTTTTGTGAGGATTAGCGAATCCATCCCGTGAGTAAAGGGATTCTAAGGGTACACCTGTGCCGTCCTGACTGATAGGGACCAGGACTTTGAGGGTTCGTATCGATTACGGAGCGGTAGCTGTCAGCCAGTATTCCTTTCACTTACTTCATCCTCCCTTGTTGACTCTCCCTCTCTCCAAATCTTCCCTTTTCATCTCTTTCTCTCTCTCTCTCTTCCTCGTTCCTCTCCTTCGCTTTCTCTCGTCTTTCACTTCTTGCCCTTTCTCCCTTCAAAGGTTTCCGGAAAATTTCGGAGAAAAGCGAGAAAATGGGCAACTAATACGAATGAGGAAAACGTTGGACAAATTGAATATTTATAAACACATTTATGCTTATTTAAAATATTGTATGGGACGTTTAGCTATTTGGAAAAAAACGACTAAACATTTTAATTAATAACATCAGTTAGCGTAAATTTTATTGTAAAATATTATAGAACATCTTAATTTCTATAAATTCTGCAGGAAACAATTATATGTTATGCTGATTTAGTCCATATTTTTTCAATGTTTGATTTATATAGATTTTAATGGATTGTTCCTGATAAATATTGTATTGGAAAATATTTTCTTCTCGTACATTTAATTTCAATAGTCGATATGAATCTGCACCCATAAGTCTGCATTTAACCATGCTTATTTTTTAGCGCGGTATTTTCTGGATATGACTAGGTATCGAATAATTGATTGGTAAATGCTCTTTGCTTTTCTTTTTGTCTAATCTGTCCTATCGCAATTTTTGCATTTTTAACAGAAAACGTGTTACGTTGGTTGATTTATATTTAATGAATTACATAATTTAAAAAATTAGAATTGGAAGGAATATATTCACTTTCCGTGAAAATTCTCTTGGTGGCAGTATGTTAAAAATAATCGGTCGTATGATAGATTCATGGCATACGTTCCCTCTTTGTCTCTCGTTTTACCTCCCGTGGCATATGAAAATGCCCTTTGCCATTCTCCCATCACATCAGACGTACCGGTTTCGAGAAACGTGAATTCGTGGGGGATGTTGGGGGAATCCCTCTTTGCCTGCGTCTCGTCTTTCCGCGCACGCTGGAATATTGATTTTCTGGCAAGGATGCGGGACACATTCCAGTCCGTGCTCTTCTCTTGAACGATCGCTCCTTTTTTTCCTTTTCCAGGTTTTATTTCCTTGTTTATATTCGGTTCGGACGTTCCTCGCCGTCAGCGGGCACTTGGAGCCATCACGTGGACGCTTTTCTTTAAAGAGAGGAGTAGGAATTGTCTTTTTGCGATTACAGACACGTATTTGTTTGAAGTGTTGTTTAATTGCGAAAACGGTCTACGACTTGCGGTTATTGATTACCAGGGGCTTATTTATAGAGATTTAGCCATTCACGAAGGCTCCGCTCCTCTGTCGAAGCGATTTTTCAAATATAAAGGGCGAATGTTTTAACTGTTTCTTTCTATCCGTTTGTGTATTAGTGACAAAACTTGAGATAAAATGATACCATTCAGCGAGAGGATTTTTTCTACTTGGGAAAATACACAAAGGTATCGTAGGCGCTCACAATAGGCATAGGAGTAGTCCGTATTCATTAAGTTATGAGTGTTTCCATTCACGGCTATATGGTATGCTTGGCTGGTTTGATTAACTCAAAGGGCACGTTTGATATGACAGTTGAGCGCTTTATTTTGCTAGAATGAACAAACAGTTACGGATATCTTTGATACTTGGAAAATAAAAACAATCCTTGAAAGAACAGATGGATTTTTATGCAAGTATTAAGTGAAGATGGTTGTACTAATGTGATTTTCATTTGCTTGATCAATACACTATTCACTTGTCTATCATATTTTTTTTTCGATGACACCAGCTGAGGAAGTGCTTTCTACGTCACGTCTCGATTAAGTCGGTATTTTTTGTTCAGTTTTTATTTGTTCGTTGGCCATTTCGATTACGTGTCTCTCCCTCTGGAGGTTATCCGCTACAATTGCCCCACGCCAGTCATCGTTGCGTCCGTTCGGCCGTCATATGTCATCCTCCGTCCACTCCTCCCTCGGCTACAATATAGCAGTCGCCCCCGCTCGGGAAGGTCCATTTGACCTTTAGCAACCGAATCGTTTCCATGATCCTTGTTGTGAATATCATCCTCTGTTGTGAATATCATCAGACTTTCCGGCTTACAAGGAATCAGATTTGTGACTTATCATAACTGTAAATGTTATATCTGATATCGATTATATGTATATTAGGGTAATATATAAAGAGAGTGTAGAATTTTAATCGTAATTAATATTTTGGATATATATATATATGATATTGACCCGAGGAAGTTGAATTTATAGAACAGAGATTCGACATACAATACCAGGGGTTCCCAAACTGGTGCTCGTGAGAACCTCTCTGCTCTTTGGCAACCTGTGCAGTTCTGCGATGCTAAATTTGCCTTTTATTGCATCTATAATTTGTTCGCATTCTTTCTTTCTGAACGCGTTGAAGAATGTTGAGAATAAGTTGACCTTGTTTTAATTTTGTGAATGATCATTTCTATATTGGCAAAAGTATAGTGTTGCTCATTTGATATTCTAGGATACCACATTGAAAAAGTTGGAAACCCCTGAACTAGACCATCATCAAAGTTACGCTTCTTTATTGGTTGACTTAGTTGTTATTGAAATATCGGCATAATATTGTTGGCATAACATCCGTGGAAAGAATAGACCAAATGAGTTGACTAGGATTTTTAAGTGATCCGTGTGAAAAAATGCGCCATCATACGTACGAGGTGGGGGGATATAGATAATTAGTATTGTTTTATTTAATTTAAAGGATTAATATAGAGCATAAATGAGTTACGCTTGGCTGCATGTTTTTTTACTTTCTCATATCGAAAGTGTCTCAATCGCAAAAAATCAACTTCGAGATTTTCTCGGAAACAAACGTTTTAGGTGTCTCTGAGTCCAAAATAGTGGGTTTCACCATTTCGTCTGTCTGTGAGCGGGTCTATAGCCTGAACAGTATAAATTGAATGATATATCATATTTAGACATAACATAATCCAGAATAGAAATTATGAAGAAATGAACGATGCAGCGCAGCGATGAAGGATAGTTTATTCTTGTAGCTTTTCACAAAATGTCGATTTATTAAAAATTAGTTATAATGATTTCGATTAAAATTGACTCAGTTGGGGCCAGAAACAATTTTGCATAAGCCCGATTTCTTTAAAAAAATAAATAGGTAAGTATATAGCGCTCAGCGATATTATAAGACGTATATCGATTCATACGCCCAGCTATCCCCACTTCTCTCAACAACCTACGTATGTGCTTTTGACATTCCGCATAAACACGATATTTATATATGAAATAACTATTTATCGTTTTATTTTCATATATATATATATATATGAGACATCAAGTATATTAATACAATTTACGTGCAGAAGACATTTTATCGGGTGTTGTTTTTGTAGTAGTAGGAGTTTCATTCAGTCAGGAAAGAGTGTAGTGAGACATACATACGTAGTATCTATATGAGAAAGTTCGTGCATTGTATATTGTACCGATTTTTTTACTTTTGCTTATATTGGCGCTGTGC
The DNA here is from genome assembly GCA_036926305.1 of Uropetala carovei. NCBI lineage: Eukaryota > Metazoa > Arthropoda > Insecta > Odonata > Petaluridae > Uropetala > Uropetala carovei. Next base: position 8,731,963 of record JAXCHB010000050.1, on the reverse strand, counting down.
ATCGTTTGCCATTCGCATTTCTTACGCTCAATTTTAATACGCTTATAAGAGCAATTACGGGCTCTCGTCTTAATGGAAATCTCTTGGAAAGTTGTCGATAGCATTTCATTTCAATTTTCTGTACATATTCAGGCGGAATTCTTTTCGCATTAATCCGCTTATCTTTAGAATAAGGACAGATTCGCTATGATTTTTCTCCTAATCCACTCATGGAATTTTCTCGTTTCAGCTCATTGAGCTGGAAACATTTCAATAGCCAATCCCCATTTAAAGAAAAAGATACAAGGACGAGTGCCCTCAAGTACGCGAGGATTTCCGATCGAAAAAAAAGAAAATAATAATTGAAGCAAGAAGGTCATAATGGGAAAAATCCTAAGGTTGGAAGCGGATTTGATTTCAGAAAAACTATCCAAATTAATTGGCAAGCTTCTCCGAACTTTTCCTTTCGATTTTTTTTCAGAATTATTTCATGCCTCCTCGCATTTGCATCGTAATTATTAGCGGAATTGACACCTCGTGTTTTAATTAAAACGGTCCTTCATTAAGATTTAATTCTATCAAATTTCATTGAGGTGATTAGAGATTAGTTTGAGGGTATAAAACTTGATACTTTGGGGAAAATGTACGAATTCTACTTAACGAATCGAAAAATGTATGACTATCTCTCAGATTGGAAGTATTACAAAAAACAGCCATTACGGCGTATTTATTTGCTATCTCAATTCGTCGTTAGTCGAGAGGTTTGCAGATAATTCTAAGTTTCGACCTAGATAAATTTTATCCCATATTAATGCCAATATTTACTGATTGATGTTGTAACTACGAAACCGGTAGTAATTAAAGATTATTTTATTCGTAAATTCCAACCATATCTGAATTTCTTATATTTACTTAACCTTATAAATTCCACATGTTCAACGTGAGAAAGTGTTTGTTTCTAAGTTCGTAACATGATCAAAATAGGAAGCAACTACTACATTGATTCGACGTTGATCTTACGAGGAAATAAGCGGATTGGACTGAACATGTGCTGCTGGCGCGAATCAAACTGCGAAGATAATTCTATAGTTTTGTTTGTCCAAATCTGTTGGATTGTTTTATGACTGAATCTCAACTCGTACTGATATGTTTTACATCGATGAATGCAAATGAAATGTTTTGTTGTTAAATAACTGCAGTAATGCAAGGAAGAATTATATAGCTACTCTAATGGCTGCGATCGAAGTGAAGAAACTATTTCTTCAATATTACTGAAAAGATTTTGAATACCAGTTGTACATTTCGGCTACAAAATAGCCGTCATCAGCGCCAATTAGGCGACAGACGATTCTAATGCCCATATAAATTTCTCAGCAATTTTATGGCCATGGGATAAAACAGTTTTTCTTAAGCCGTCCTAATTGTATAGCTATCTATAGCAATCAAGATATTTCGCAACATTGCTAATAACGACAGACTCTGATATTGGTTGGGTTTGGCCTTTATCCAGCATACCATTCCTATTAGAAATTTGTTTTATAATTTATTTTTCCATACATTTATTCTTAAATTTATGTTTATAATGCGTCATTATCATTATCTTTTGGCAGTGATTTTTGGCTGCGCTGTCTTCGGTTTTATATCTCATACGTCGCTTCTTTTCTTTTACTGAGTTACATAAATTCTTTTTTTTGCAAAAATATCTTTTGCTTTGAAAAAAATCTGGTCAATGCGCAATTTCCTTTGTCAGAGAAGGTAATATTTTACATCGGCCGGAGGAAAAAGATCCGCTCGAAAATATTAAAAATATAAAAAAAATACGCGACCTCCTTCGGAAAAAGCGGAGTGTATCGGCGAAGCTTTATGAAGTTCCCGGTGCGGAATGGGAGAGTGAGGCTGGTATAGGAAGCCTTGACGGAGATTGAGACCTTTTTTCACGCGAGTGGGATGGCGGGATTGGCTGCCAGTTTCATCCACGAGCAATCCGGTGCTAAGGGCGTCAAATCAAATCAATGCTCTCTCCCCCTCACCCGACCAACGATAGACTCCTATGTACTTCTTCTCGCACCGGAAGGAAGCTTGAGGGAACGCAGGACGGCCTTCACATTTTACCTCTTCATTTAAATTGCTTTGTTTCTCTCTATCTAATTTCCTGTTTTTATTCTGTGCCGTCCCACTGCCTTTTTGTTAAGCCCCACCTCTTTTCTCCTTTCCTCTTTCTCTCTAAGCCGCATCTCTCCTGCGTTTCTCTTCGCGTCTTCTCCTCTCTCATCTTTCTCCCTATTTTCACCACTTTCTCTCGCTATCTTCTTTATTCCTTCATTTGCCTTTATAATTGTTTCTGTGGGTTTAGGATAGGCACGACCGGTTCGGCGACGGACTGTTCGTAGATGGGATTATTCGGCACCGGCAGTTCGACGCCAGCCGTGTTCCGCACGGCACAATTCCAATATTTTTTGGAGGGAATGGCGTCATGATAATATTAATATTGCATCTATTAAGTTACCGAATCTATTAAGTAGAAATAAAAATGACTATATTTAAAGTTAACTTTGTCTGTATACTATGTATTAATGGTTTTATCGTTTATGATTGTATTTTATTAGTATTATATATAGAAAATTACCTTAAAATGTTGTCGTTTATATAAATACTATTGTTTAACTTAATACATTACAAAGCTCCTCACGTAAATTGATTTAAAAGTTAAGCTGTTTTAAATATAGCCATGTTTATTCAAACGTTATTGGTTCGGCGAAGTAAAATCAGCCGCGTTAACTTCATTGGTGTGTGTTGTAATCGTTTTCTCACGAAAGTAAATTTGAAGTTAATTCTTTTAAAATTTAATCATTTTTATTTCAGAAGTATTGGTTCGAAGAAATCAAGTCAGCGAATTTAACGTAACAGTAACATTTGTATTAAATTAACATTAACATCATTAATTGATTGTGCAAAATCATTATGTATAGGTATCATCCGGTGATTTTTCGTCGTATCATTTTTTATCGTGTACTTTTTCTCACGAAAGTTTATTTAAATCTATTTTTCTTTAAATATAGTCATTTTTATTTATACCTAATAGATTTTGTAACTTAATAGTTGCAATATTAATATTATCATGACACCATTCTCTCCTAAATATATTGGAATTGTGCCATGCGGAACACGGCTGGCGCCGAACTGTCCGGTGCTGAACAATCCCATCGCCGAATGGCCCCGGCGCCGAACCGGTCGTGCCAAACCGGTCGGGCCGAACCGGTCGTGCCGAACCGGCCGTGCCGAGCCGGTCGTGCCGAATCGGTCGTGCCGAATCGGTTGTGCCGACCTGTCCCTTTCCGTTTTTCCTCTTTCACAATCTCTTTCTACTCTCCTTTTCTCACTATGTTTGTATATTTTATACCGTTATCTCTGTTACTCTTTCTTAAAAACTTTTCTACATTTCCTTTACACCTTTATTTCTGCATTTCCTGCCTTTTCCACCTCCTTCCCTAATTCATCTTTTGTCTTTTTTCATCCTCTCGCATTTTATCTCCTACTTCTCAGACTTTCTTCCAGTTAATGACATTTTTACCTCAATTTCTCCGCTAAGCATCATTTTAAAATCGAACTAAAAGTCCCTGTTGTAACGAAAGCCTTTGTATGCCATTTTGTCAGGATCCGAGAATTTTTCATTGTTACGGGCAACCGTATTGTCGCTACCATCATGAAATTATTTATGCCAAGTTGGATTTAGATAGGAAACGTGTTCACCTAATTTACTAATAATTTAAAAATCTATTTCTTGGGTTGCCTAGATTAAAGTTGAGCTGTAATGAGTTGCTTTAACCTACGTTATTAATCTTACAATTATAACATTAAAGACAGTTATTAGTTTCATTCTCTTCTACCTCTTTTCTTCTTTTTTCAAATATTTCCTTCCGCTTTCACCGCTGTCATTCTTCCATTTTGTATAGTGTCGTGGATTTTCTCTATTTATTTTCGTATCGCTCTTTCTCTCCATCTTTCATTTCCTCTCTCCAGATTTTTCGAAACTCTCCATTATCTTTATCCCTCTCGCTGCCTTTTAGTAGCATTAGTTTGTTCGAAACCGCAACCTTCTGAAATGTAGGAGAGAGGAAAAGGTCGTTTGTTCGTGTCAACTCAAATAAGGTAGAGATACGTGATAACCTTTAAAACCGCACTGTCGATGCGTAAAACTATAGGATTTTGTAATTTTACTCGATATATATATATATATATATATATATATATATATATATATATATATATATATATATATATATATATATATCTTAGTGCTTCCGATTTTCTAACTCCATATCCTCTCTATTTTGTGTTCCCTTACTTTTTCATCTCCGCCTTGTTATCTTTGTCTTTCTTGCCGATTTAATTTTCCCCTTCGTTTTTATGGCTGTTTAGCTTTATACTTGGTACTCTTTTTTCCCAGCTCTCCTCATTCGTTCTTCAGCACTTTTTATTTCCCTGCTTCTGCCATTTTATCTTCTCAGGTCCACGTATCTTGTTTTTCTTTACATCATCTTTTCTTTACTTCGTCTTTTATTTTTTCTCATACGAAGTATCGCGGAAAAATTCGACCTCGAGATTTTTACGGAAATATACGTTTTAGGTGTCCCTGAATCCGAAAAAGTGGTTTTCGCAATGTCGTCTGTCTGTCTGTTACTGGCCCTGGAGCCTAGACGGTAGAGCGAAAATGAATGAAATCTCGTACTTAGGCATTTTATCATACTGAGCAGAGTATACATAGAAATGGTTGACATTGCTCAATAATTAAGAGTAGTTTATTCTACGCATTTTTAACAACAATCCGATTTTCTCAAAAACGGCTCTAACGATTTTGATCAAATTTCATACAGTTACTTGAGTTTACGTCTTCAATAATACTGTATAGTTCATATTTCTCAAAAAACGAATATAATGCTAGTTTATTCTAGGCAACTTTAACAATAATTCGATTTTCTCAAAAACGGCTCTAACGATTTTGATCAAATTTCCTACAATTACTTGGGTATACATCTACAATAATACTACGTATTTCATTTTTCTCAATGAATGAATATAAGGCTAGTTGGGCTTTAACAAAAATTGGATTTTCTAAAAACAGGCTCATACTATTTTCATTTCCTAAAGATAACTAAACTACGCATTAGTACCTATATATGAGAAAGTTTGTACAATGTATGTTGTACCGATTTTTTACGTATATATTTCGCATCGAAGTGCTTATTGACTATTTTATAGTTCAAAGAAAAATGGCCTTCCTTATAATCTATTAGTATTGTTAACCATTCCATTAAGTCCCGGTTTTTAATTTTACTTTTGTTTTCGCAAAAAAGAGGTGTCCGCGCCGCGATGTTCATAACTTTCTGTTCATTATTAATTCCTGTAGTTTGGAATGAAATTAAAAACGTATTTAAAAATTGTAGATAACCATGCTCCTACCCTATTTCTGCCATATGCCCTGTGAAATCGTATTTGGCGTTAAATGTCGTCTCTCTTCTTAATAATCACTCAGCTGTAGAATTCTTTAGTTCTGAAACATAGGAAATACGAATTTATATTTTTCAAAAGGACCTGGACTCGTATGTTTCAGTAGTTTGCATTACACGTTGTATTTATATGGCCATATCTGAATATGATGGAGCGTTAACTGTAAATTAGAATTATATGCCGATGGGAATGTAATTAATTATTTGGGCTAAACCTTTTTGTGCTCATTTTGTTGCGTTTAATGCCCATAGAGAAATAACGTTCTCTCCGTGTGTAATTCGAGCTTCGGTGACGTTTTGGGTGCATATTATGTTTATAGTAACATATGTCACGGCTCGCAAAATAATGTATGAAACGTTTGTCAGAAAAAAGGGTTTGTTTCACATTTTTGAGGACAGATGAAATAAGCTGGCTAGAACATTTTCCGCACGTGTACTCGTATTTATGTTTTCTATTTGGAGTATTTGATGATAAAAAATATGTTAGCTTATTTTTATTTAAATCTGTACGTTCTCAAAAAGTTGCATAGGCAAATAACACGAATATATCCGTATTATTTGTTAGCATCCTATATCCACTAGCATCCATATTATTAGAACATTGCATTTTCCCAATCATTTCCAACTCACTTCTATTACATATCAGATATTTTTATATCTGGTCGGTTGGACTTTGCTTACACTCAGAGTTCTGAGTTAATGCAGATATTACTAATGTGTCTTCTCCTCATTACTGGTTTATTTAATAAATTAACTTATATGTATAACGTTTGTTCCATGTGTCTTTAAGTATGCTTCATCCAAAAGGCTAATGAAATAAACGGTTCTCATAAAATTAATAAAGTTTGCTTCTATGTGAATAATAATAATATCCATGAAGTGACGCCTAAAAATGTATATTGTACAATTTAAATCCTATAGTTATTTTTATGCATGATTATGAATACGAAATCTATTGAATCAATAAAAAAAGATTAATTTAGATGTTACGTTTCTTTTCAGGTGAGTGCTTATTTCCACTGATCAACTGTGAACGTGTTTGCCGATACGGAACACAGTGAGTACAAATTGAATCACTTAAAAGGGCATGGAAATTTGGCGCTCGGGTCAAGAACGAATTTCATAATTATAAAAATAATTTTGTGCCAAATAAGAAAAAAATCTTACTTTGATTACAATATAAATTACACTCCGACTAAATTTATCAATATAATATTATATTATAATATAATTTGGTTTCATAATTACTAATATTGGTCCTTCCGCTTGCATTCCATAGTTAGCCATTGTTTTCACTGCCTTGTCCGCTTCAATATACCGACGAAACACTCTTAGAGGGCTAAAGCTAATTTATTTGATTTTATTTAATCCTCATTAATTCATTCAAAGCTATCAATCTATAATAAATAGATAATAGACATTTTAAAACTCTGATGATTTAAGGAATGGAATGGGTTTGAAATCAAGTGAAAGATTTTTCGGATACTTAAAATAAGAAGTGCCTTCGAATTAACATAATATCCTCGATCAATGCTCGTCCAATACTATACGTTTATTAAAATCTCAATACAGGTTTTGAATTAACTACTATATTTTCGATGCTGTCTGCGGCAATTTCGTCTCATCGGTTTATACATATATTCTGTATAACTACGATTTATTTTTCCTCGATTTTTTTATTTAACAGCATAAAAAATTCGTTTCACCCAACTTCGTAATTTGCAAAATTTACTCTCGAGGTCAAATGTAATTGTATCCCCTTTTAACCTTGGAGAGGTGAGTTTTTATTCTAGAAACCGTAGGTGCTAGGATCTTTATTTATGCAGGGACCACAGGTACTTCCCAAAGAAAACGCTAGAGAGGAAAATGCAGTTCTAGGTCTTCATGCACAAGGTTCAACTTGGAGCGTTAGACGGTGAAATCCATTTGAAAGTTGCTGCTGTAATATGAAACATGATTCCACGATAAGTAGACTTCTCGTCTTTTCCTCGTTAACATTCGCTGGACGCTCGCCCAGCAATTCGCCGTAATTTTTTTTGTACGGATCTGGGAGATTTGTGTTTTTTGGATGAAAAATCTAATTTGAAAGAGTGCTTGTAAATGTACGAATTTTCTCTTCAATCGGAGGCCGTTTTTGTTTTGTATTTTTTTTTTGCCAACGTTGAAATTGTTTCGAACGTGTGTCCTTGATAACCTGGATCGTTACTGGTATGAAAACCGTATGGCCAGTCGCTCTCTTTTTATACCGAATTTAAATCAGTGAAGCGTAAAATTTTGATGAAAATTTTTATCGTCGGACCACATCACTTACTCTGTATTCCAATAACTAATGAGAGGGTTGTTTTTTTTTTCAATGGCCTTTTATGAAATATCCTATATCCTATTGCGTTTGATAGAGGGCTTTTGAAAATACTACGCTTCATTTCATTTCTATTTTCAAGGTCAGTATTGGTGAATCTCGTTTGACCGTTCCAGAATTTCCCTGAAATTCAACACGCTATCTGTATTTTTTTTAATCTGTTATTTCCTACTTTAGAGAAAATCTCCACGTTATCGTTCATTTATTTGTGAGTTAATAGTCCTAGGCAAGAATCTACGGCTGAAACATGTTTTAAATCAGTGAATGCACCTCAGAATGTTTCCTTAGAGTGAAAAAAGTCGGAAATAAGTTGATACGCCGCCGAACGCTGAACTGTGTACGAAAAAAACTCCAACGCGGTTATCAGAAATAATCATGCATATTTAATTCGTTTTCACAACGTTTGCTATGATTTCATCTATCGTCGTAATTTTTAATATTTATAAACCCATCATGTATGCTTTCTCGAATTAATTTTATATTAAATTTCTGTTTTTGTCAGTACATTATTCATAGAGCTGAGTAAGTTCGTCCTTATCCCTTGTGAAGCTCTCCAGAAACTGTCACTCTTCCTAAGTCCATGTTATTTTTATTTGTTTTAGCCCGCCGAGGACTTTCATTTATTCCTAGTTTCCTCTCGTGACCTCCCTAACCTTCTTTCAACTTTTCGTAACATTAATCGAATTCAACGTTGGCATTTAATATCCTCTCCTTTGCTGTACCCTTTTCTATCTCCGTTCTAATCCTCTCCATCTTTCCTGGCTGGTAGACTCTCTAACCATCTGCCCCAACTCTCATCGAAGGAATATTCCATCTCTCCCTTTCCACTCCCTCCTCTCTCTCTCTCTCTCCCCCCTCCCTTTCATATTTTCCCGGTATCTCCCACTCTTCCGTTGACTTCATCTCTTCCTCTCTGGTTCGATAATGGCCCCGGGGCGGGAGAGTTGGCCGGGATCCGTAATACTCGTCCGTTTTACGCTCTACAATAGAGTCTTTCCATTTTCGCCCTTTGGGAGACCCCTCATATCTCCCCCTCCCATATTGTTTCTCTCTCCTGCCCTTATACACGTGGAAGTTCATATTCCCAGAGCGTTCTCATCTCTTACCGATCCTCGGAAAATTTTCCCTTCATCCTTTTTTTTTTATGAAGCGGGGGAAAAATTTCCGCCGCAATCCATCAGCTAAAGGCTCCGCGAAAATTTGATTTGCTACCTCAGACCAACTCTCCGTTACGGGGTGAAGTTGAATTGCGAAAATTAACGGGTCGAGTGGGTTTTGACGACTTGTGGAATCTCGTAATTGGCACTTTGAGGATTAAACTTCTTCGTAAATTTCCCTGTTCTGCGGAATTTTTGGAACGGTTTCTTTGATAACCGTGCCTATTTTATCGCCCTGTCTGTTTGATTGTCTATATGTTTGTGTCGATTCGCGTGTTTGAAGAGATTTTGCGTAAATTCTGCCTGGTATGCTTGGAAAAATTAGAGACGTGCAAATTAAAGGTGACTTTGTGGTTCATGCTTTTTCTGCCATTCACGCTTAAGTTTATAAAATTCAAATCTTGGAAATAGTATTTTAAGGAAATGTTTAACGCTAGATCATCCGCTTATGAGTTTGTTCGTCTGTCTGACTCGCTAACTCCTAAACGGAAGCAGATTTGTTTTTTTTTTTTTTTGCCAGTCGTGTCAGTATGTCTCTTTATACAGGGTGGGCCAAAAAAACGTACCCGATTGTTTAATTCAATAAAAATAAATTGAACTATGGTATAAATCAGAAACAAAAACTAAATTATAAGGGAATCTGTTATGTTTATTTCTATTAATACAGATTTTCAAAATGTCTCCCATCATTCTCAGCACACATTCGAATTCGTGCAACACAATTTTCGATTACCGCCCGAAGCATGTCACGCCCAATATGAGCAATAACTGTAATCACAATATCCTTTAGATCACTGATTGTTCTTGGATTCTCCCGAAAGACTTCCTTTAAAGTACCCCCATAGAAAACAATTTAAAGGAGAAAGATCTGGTGATCTTGGAGGCCATTGGAATGAAGATATGTTGGAAATTAAGCGTCCTGGAAAATGTTCATTAAGCCACTGCATTGCCAGGTGGGACGTGTGTGAGGTGACCCCATTTTCCTGGAACCACATGCCTCTTTCAGTTTGTACACTCCTCCAAAAATAGCCATCAAGCATTCGTTCACAGTTCACTGATATTGCTTCCTCATTTCTGGGGTTCTCAAAGAAATAAGGTCCATAAATCCTTTTGGCACTGAGTCCACACCAGACTGTTATCTTTGGAGAATGCAATGGGATCTCCACAAAGTCTGTAGGTTTAGTAAGTCCCCAAAAACGCGTTTTGCTTGTTCATTAATCTATTGAGATGAATATGACACTCATCGCTGAAAATTATCTCTTCCATCCTTATTTCATTTCGGTCTAACATTTCAAGAAGCTTGTCGCAAAAACCTTTTCGATGTTGATGGTCAACTTCAGTTAATTTTTGCATAATTTGAAATTTATATGGGAGAACTTTGAGCGCAGCCCACAAAATCCACCTTGCAGTGGTCCTGGATACACCTGTTTCAATCGAAAGACGTCGCGACGTGTTGATTTCCGTGGACTGCGCTCGATTGCCCACGAATTAGGTTGACATTCTCCGGTGTACGAGCAGTCCTGGGTCGCCCTGAATGTTCAGCATTTTGGTTCTGGACTGACCCCCTTTCTTTCCATTTGATCACAACTCGTCGTATTGTCTTATTGTTAGCTGTTGGCACTTGACGTCCTAGAAACTTCTTTCTAAATGTACGCTGTGTCACTATCACTGAATTAGTTTTGATATACTCTTCAACGATGAATATTCTTCTCTCTAAGCTTAACTGTGACATTTTTATCTTACAATAATAAGGGTACTGATAAACAAAATGTTGATTTTTTCTTATTGTTTCATTTTATTATTCAATCCTATCTTGAATGGTTATCTTTTAATTTCATTTTGGAATAGGGTACATTTTTTTGGCCCACCCTGTAGTATTATTTCAGGCCACTCATAATTTTAATATTGTGTTAAATGTTCTTTTGAAGAAACCACCATTACTGTCTGATTCAGCAGATCTTTCCTTAATTTAAAAAAAGTTATATGTTGCTGTTTTGCTAATTATTAATTTATCAGTTTCCGAAAATCCCGATTGGTTAAGAGAAAATTAGCTGTACCTTATTGCGTCCGCGAAACCGACTTTAATGTCTATATTTATTGATCTTAGAATGCGAGGTTGAGGAAACGGATAATCCCTTCTTAGTGCGTGTTTTAAAGGGGGTCGAGAGTATTTCATTGAGGTATATAGGTCGAATCTGTTTATTTCTGATATTGAACCACGAGGGTGAATTCAATCACTGTTGTCCCAAATTTCAGCTGTTATTTATGTTTTAAAAAAATTTTTTCCGCGAGCTTAAGAGTGGCCTTGCCTTCAGCTGGAACTCTTCTTCATAAGCTATGAACTCACGATTTGTTTGGGTATTTTCCAGGATCAATTGTCAGCGCAGTTGTTCTTAATTTTCAGCCATTATTTTAGTAGTAATTAATATACAAAAAAACTTATATGCTTCAAATATTTGTATGAAAAACTGCGGGAAAACGCATCTCTTCTTGAATAAAATGAGAAAAATCACTTGACATGTCTTCTTGTTATCCGTGTAAGCTGTTCAAATCCGGTACAAAATGTTATATGTTCGACTTTTAATTATTCTACTGTCACAATTTTTGATTCATCATCTATTATTCGTACAATCAAATCGAGTGGTCACAGAATAAAAAAACAATCAAAAGTTCAACGGAATTATTAAAAATAAACGAAACGAATATAATTAAATAAATTCTCGGTTTCCGAATAATGGAAATATGCCGTTGAAAGCCCCTTTTTCCGAAAGGTTAGCTAAATAATTTCTTTTCCTTTCACTCTAGCGTCTCCAAAGAGTGGGCGTAGGCTAATGAAAACCCCTTTCCTGATTAATTTAATTAATTTGATTTCCCTTGCGAAAAGTACGTCAGTTCATTTTTTGAGGCTCACAACAATTGAATAAGTTTCATCTAATTATTTATTGATTTATCCGAAAAAATGTGTGGTTAACTATGTCAGTAACTATTTATAAAAACATGATGACAAATTAAATATCAAGATCGAAGATACGTAAATACCTAATTAGCCATTCTTGTATTTACATAAACGGTTAAATTTCTTTTATAACTCGGAAAATTAGTTCACTTGACTAAATAGCGTACTTTGATTCGCAATTACTAAGTTGCTGCGCTACGCACGGTTTAAATTGCTCGTGATACATCCTATCGTTTCACATGCTCTGTTTTTTGTTTTATGCCCTCTACAGGCGCGTATCCCGGAGCGACGCGTCGCCTTTATTGTCACTACTTCAAGGCTTTGGTTTCGCTCGAGCCTCACGCTTGTTTAAGCTCACGTCACTAGCACCCTAACATGACAATTAGTAAGAGTCAACTCGGAAGATGTTCTATTTCGTGTGTGAGTTTTTGTGTCGGCGTAACTGATTTTTTTCTAGGAAACTGATAAAAGAAAGTCGTCGTCTGTGTGGTGCAGGAGAGCTCGAGGAAAGGTAATTAATTTCCTTACAACAACAGCCTTCTCTATTTTATACGGCACAAAAAAAATGAAACGTTCTCCGTTAGTGCTTTGCTTTTCCCAGTGTGTAGTTCGTGTGTCAGGAGTTTTTTTTTGTCATACAGCATCATCGAATGATAATTTTCATTCAAAGGAAGTATTTTTTAGATATATCTCTAGAACCCATGCAGTATGCACGTGCCGAAGTAAAATCACGAAAACATCATAGTATAACGAAATTTGGGGTTTTTATTTTCTGCAGCTAATGCTGGCTTATCCTGAAAGAATCGTTACGCTTTCTGTAGGAAAAATCGTTACTACTAGAGCCCATTATTTCGAGGCGCGAATTTTCGACTTTTAATGCGTTTTCCCGTTGCCATTTTATAAAAATCGATCCTTTTGTGAACGCTTGGTGAGTGTTCCACTTAGTCTTGAAGTTTTTCCGGCGATTTATCGTTTCTCCGGTATCGTCTTCTGGCGTTGCTTCGAACTCACTAGTGTGGGAGAGGGTCCCTTTCTTGCCGCTGTGAGTCATTCTTATTTCTCATCCTCTCGCGACGGCTTTGTCATAAGACTATCCCTTTTTTTACTTTCACGTTGTATTAGTTAGACGCGAACAAAATTTATGGCCACGGTTTTCCCAATGTCTCTCCTGTAATCTCGGGAAAAGCTCTTTTACTTGGCGAAAGATATACAAAATGGCAATTTTATGTAATGATTTAATTTATAACAGAATTAATTCAAAATTAATTCAGAATTGTTGACGTAAGCAACATTTGTTTTTGTTTGGACTAGAAACGTAACATTCTCCTTGTGCTCCTCGTTTTTTTTTTTTTTTTTTGGCCTTTCATACATTGAATATTTCAATTGCCTTTAATGTAAGTACATGTGGGATATTTGTATATATTTTTTGTATATAGGAAGGAATGTATTTTTCATTTGCGAGTTTAAAAGGTGTAGATGTATACCTCGCGTTGATTTCAATTTAATATTGGGGATGGTAGCGCAAAAATTGTTACCAGTAAATTTTAGAATTGCATAGTTAAAAAAGAAAACATTCTATCATAGGAATGTAGTTGAAATCTCCGAGATTTTCTGTTGCACTGACACAGCCCATCTTCTGGAAATTCCATTATAGGCAAATAATAATTCAAAAACAGTTTAACTGGTGGAGTCAGTGGAGCGCATTCATTGCAAAGCGTAAAAGCTTTATTCATGTATCACATTTACTCAGGCATTTTCAATGCGTTTGGCTTTTCCCGGTCCTCTTGCCAAAATAATTGTAGCAGACAATTTTCGAAACAGAATGCGGCAGTAAAGCGTCCAATCCAATCATTCTCTATGATGAAAGTTGGCTTTCAGCATTCAGCGCTGGATAAAAGCTAAGTGTGACCTTTAACGAACGAAGTGAAAGCCTCCGGCCATTCCCAGCAACCCACGCTCTCTCCAAACATTTCAATATCATTCTATAACGTGGTTATGTTTTGTTTACATATTTGTTTAGCAATTAGCTAGAAGCAGGAACGCGATTTATAATGAATGTTTGATCATTATCGAAGATAAACTCAGAACCTTCATGGTTGCCGCAATAACCGAATTCATAGGCACTCTAAAAACTCGGAGCATACAGTAGTAAAATGTGTTAATATTATTATCAGACATCTACTTATCAACTAAAATAGCTTTAGTGTTTAGTGCTACCAGGCTCTCTCAGAGAGGCCCGGGCCACTTTCAGATTTTGAGGACCCTGGTAACATTAAAAGTTTACAATATGCCCCATTTAAAAATTTATTTTTATCGAGAAATGAAAATTAATCCGATCCAAACAAGGAGGGTCAGACCAGACCCTCCTTGTTCCATTTAGTGATGTGTCATACTGCCAAAAATATAGTGTATGAATTTGATCTCGAGGGCCGGGTAAAATAGCTCTCCTGCAGCGTACATCGATATTTAAAATGAGGGATTGATAACTAGTGTCATCCTGAAGCTTATGCAACTCAAACTACACTGCATCTCTGCCCGTGCATTGAGTAGCACTTTAATTTCAGAGATTTGTTGTGTTTGTCGCGGTTCCTTTATTTGCCAGTAAAAGGATTTTTTATTGTATGTATAACGTATTTTAGCAATCTTCATATGCTTATTCGCAGAAAAGGTCGGTGTTGTTGACATTTTTGTTTCACTCGGTGGAAATGTTTGGGGCGCATATGGAAGGTGGACTGGACGTGACTGCCACGTGACGTGCGAGATTATGAAAACGAGCGAATTGGTGAAAACTCATTCGATGTCGCATCCATTTCGGTAGTTATTTTAATTTTTTAAAGGTCATCTCATGTGTCGAGCGCAAAATGTCGATCATAGAGCGAGGGACGAGAAATCTGTTTCTGTTACAAATGAAATTGCGTTCTGGTGATCTGTACTGACATTTGTGCTTTTCGCGTTTTTCTTCTATTTTTCGACAAATTCGTGATTTTCATGGCGATATACCCTTTAAATTAGGGTAATTTAAAAGACAGGGTCGGAGAAAAATGGAAATGTACACAATTTTAGTCTTGTATCCTTTCCCGCTGTATTTCAAACAAATTAATGAATTCACGGAACCAGAATTCTTGGGAAATTCCCCATTACGTAAATTACCAAATAAAATTGAGTTGATATTTACTCTGAATAGACTAGCCCTTTAACAACCTCGTACACAGTTTATTGTTTTTATCGTGGATTACGTTTTTTGTCAGATAGTTTCTAATCGTTATCAACCCAGTGATGATTGTTGGTAATTTGTAATGAATGCTATTTATTTTCAATAGATATTTCGAATATAATAAAAAAGAAAATCAAACGGATATTGAGTCTTTTTTTTAAATCGCTAATAGGTAATATATATATGGAGAGAGGTTAATGCAGGAAGCGTTAGAAGGCACGGGAGATTTCAAAATCGGAGGAAGGATTATAAGAACAGTGAAATACGCGGATGATCAAGTACTTCTAGCAAGAAAGGAAAAGGAACTCCAGAAAATGATAAATAGGCTAGTGATAACAGGTTGAAAATGCGGTATGGAAATAAATACTGAAAATCCAAGGTCATGCGAATATCAAGTAAAGAAGAAGAAAATTTGAACATGAGTATTGAAGGAAATTCATTAGAACAAGTTTCAGATTATAAATACCTTGGAAGCATCATAACGAGAGAAGCAAAATGTACCGAGGAAATCGGGACTAGAATAACAAAAGCAAAAGCCGCTTTCAGAAGAAAGAAACTCCTACTAATGAGAAATATAAAGCAGGATATCCGCAAGAGGTTGATAAAATGCTATGTTTGGAGTATAGCTTTGTATGGGGCAGAAACATGGACGCTAAGGAAAAATGATATAAAATACTTGGAAAGCTTCGAAATGTGGAGATGGAGAAGAATGCTGACGATAAAATGGGAAGATAGGGTGAAAACGAGGAAGTACTACGAAGAATAGGAGAGAAGCGAACGATTATACAGACTATCAAAAAGAGGAAGGCGAACTGGATTGGACATTACCTACCTGAGGAAAGAGAGCTTGATTAAAGAAGTGCTAGAAGGAAAACTGAATGGAAATAGAGAAAGAGGTAGGAAAAGGTTTCAGCTGATAGACGACTTGAAAGGGAAAGAGAGATATCAAGACATGAAGAAGACTGCGGAAAATAGGAGTATATGGAGAACCAAGTTTAACCTAGAATAATCATGGACCTGTCTACGGACAGACTACCTAGGATGATGATGAATAAGTAAAATTGGTGAGAGAGTTTGAAAGTAATGAGGAAGGAGATCCATAGTAATAATTTTTTTGTCAACTTTGATCTTAATGACTCAGAATAGTCCTTTATTTTTTATTATTAATCCGCGGGTGAATTTTTATTCCGGCAGAGCATACGGATTCAGCATAGAAAAACTTCTGCGATTGGAAATTGCTGGTTGAAAAATTGGGAAAGTTTTTTGTTCGAGCAGGAAATTGAAATTGGCGTTTCTTAAATAAAACAAAATAAATAGTTCTATTGAATCGAATACGAAATATGATAGATTTTGTGTGATATTCTTCTTCTTCTTAAAACTCGCGAGAGAATTGCAATTATTTAAAACTTTAAATCAGATTCACTCCAGGCCTCGACAAAAAGTAAGAAAGTAATAAATATTTTTTAAATCCTTATCGTGCATTTTAATCAATTTAACGCCTCGAATACAATGGGGACAAAAGAACAAAGTCAATCATCCACATCCATCCACATCACATAAGTCAAAAGTTTTTAAATAGAAAATAGTTCTTCGTAAGTCGCAATTATCCAATGCGTATTATAAACTTTATATAAATAATTATTTGAAAATTCTATATTAAGGTAGATAATGTGTACACTTTCAGCATGGAATTTAAAATAACTTCAAAACTATAGAACTTATCAATTGGCCGCCATTTAAAGATGGTAGATAGAGATACCGTCTCACAATTTAATTAAAATTAATTTTAAATCGAGATATCGGATTAAATCCTTATCCGATCTGATCTGTTTTTCAGTATTCCCTACAATCGTGCAAAATTTGGTTAAAATCTTTAAATAAATGCGCGCTCTAGTGCTCTAGAGCTGAAACCGAAGACAAAAGAAATAATTAAACTTCAAGTCCAAAATATGAATCGCGATATGAAGATCGAATAATTGCTTTTTTAAAGACCTCGTCTTGTTTACTTCTCCATACGCTTCATTTACTACTTTTCTTTAACATAGCTAGGAATCTTTAATCGTGGTTGTCCCATCGTGTGATCGATCATTGTGTGAGTAACGGAAATCGAGCGAGACTTCGAAAAGGAAGTGATCCGAAACGAATCCTGACACTGGTAGGAAACTTCCGGTCCTATTTTCCTCGCTTCTATTAAGCCGGAAGGTTTTCTCGGGAAGTGGAATTTTGCGCTTGTGATAATCCATTCCATGCCCCCCAAGAGGCTTCTTTGAGGTGTCTGTATCGATATAGTTCAGGAGACATGATTGGTCCCAAAGCTTTAGGAAAGTGCTCTCTTAGTTTTGGTTTAATCGCTGGCGAACTTGAAAGCTATACTGTAAAATACAGCCTTGAACTCCAGCGTCTATTATCCGAATTTTAAGATTTATATATTTCCTCAGATTAGTATCGAATAGAAAGTTCTCAAATTTTCAGTGGCGTAAATGATTTTTATCTTGACATTTCATTTATAGAGATTCGACTGTATCCATATTTTACTGCAAATCAAACTGTGTTGTCTGTCAATTTAGTAATGCATATTTTTAAGTTACTCTCGCTGATGCGTCTAGAGAAAGACCGGTTTCTTATATCTCACTAAAAGAATTTTCGAGGAATGTTTGACTAACGAATTTGTTCTCTCTTTCTCTGAGCAGAAGTTTATCAGGACTCGAAATTCTTGAAAAAGAAGCATTTAAAGTTAGATCAAAATATCAATCAGAAGTTTTTAACTTCCCAAACGACCAGCTACACAAACAGGAAAAACTTGACCATCCAGAAACAGAGAATCCCTGGAAACTTATGATATTCAAGCTGAAGAATTTCGAAAAATATTAACTTTTAAAAATTTCGAATGGACTCGGCTGTTTTGGAAAAAAGAGGTTATCGAAATCCTGTTTTATTTCGTATTGGTTTCACTAATGGAATTCTTTTTTGTTAGTTTTTGCGTGAAACTTAAGAAGAATAGAATAAATTTTTTTTTATAATCTTGCGCAATCTCCCGCACGATATCAATGTCATGATCCCCTTACCGACACAAAGGCACGTGGAGTTTTTTTATCAGAGTGACGTAAAAGGATCCGTGGTTCGTGGTTTAACTGGCACGAATACTCTTATCGAAACCTTATAGTTTTATCGCTTAACTTATAACTGATAAACATTGCACATAAGTGCATAACCTTGAATTTTTTGCATCCTCTAATAAAGGTCAATTAAGTTAATTTCTTAAAGTATTTTCTCCATAAATGCAGTTCAAAACTTGTACGTACATATCAGATGAAAACTATAAAAATAAAACCATATAGCATTCCTTCCGTGGTAGTTCGGAGTTATTTATACCTTGCATTTAAATTATGGAGAAATTTAAAGCGTAGTATTTGGGATAACTAGATATCCTCATCATTTTCCCCATATTCTGTTGAAACTCTAGTAAAGAATTATAAAATGTGCTGCAGGTATTAAATACTAATACCGCCAGTAGTTATCTATGAAGCAATTAACTAATTTGTAAATGGCTGAAAGAATACACTCAATATAATAACAAAACAGATTTTATATAATAATTAAAATTCCAATCAAACGTTTTACAGTTTTATTTTTAACAAGACCAAAACAGTTTGAAGAAATTCGTGGCATGTTCCTGTAGCCATGTATACCTAAACGTTTTTATAGATTTTACGTGGCCCTAGCGAATAAATACGCGCGAGCTTTTATCAAATATTTTTCTTTCGTACACATTTCATAACGATGTAAAATGGTCATACTCATTCCACTTCTGACCTTAAAAAAATTAAAAAGAACTTGCGGATCGGTGAGCGAAGAAATATATACAGCTTGATTCCAATTTGCCATTAACATACAAAACAGCGAATTAATTGCGAAACAGAGATGTATACGGATACGTTATGACTTTTTCCATTATCATACGAAACGTATTCGCGGTCACCTCGAGCAGTCATTTGGGAGGAGAAGAGTTCTCGCGAAAAGAAATGAATTATTGACCAAAAAAAATATATTCACGTACACGTGCCGTAATTTTTTATCTTTTCGTTTTTCTGTTTACCGTTGAATACGCGTAAATTTCTGGATACACGTGGAGGATTGATTAAAAAAAATAAAATCGAGGTGTTAGGGGATCGGGAAGATGAAAATAACACATCTTTCCTCTGGCCGGGAAAAAAATATCGCTCGCCGGAGGTTCGGTGACGTCATTAAATTAGAATGATGATTTTCAAAATTTCCCACGTGTGGACCTGGTATCGATCGATAGCTTGAAATACGACGCAAATTAAATTTGTCGGACGGGACTTTAATTTGGATCCCAAACTGAAATTGTTTTGAACGTATACGCATGCGACCTTTAAACGTTTGCGCAATGTATGATACTTGATTTTGGTGCGCATGCTACGGTTTGGAAATGTATGTTACTAGGTCTTCTCGTTGGACGTATAGGATAAATGTTTGAATATTGAAAAATTCTGTAAATTTTACGTTAGTAATCAAACTAGAATAACAAAAGCAAAATCCGCTTTCAGAAGAAAGAAACTCCTGCTAACGGGAAATATAAAGCAGGAAATCCGCAAGAGGTTGATAAAATGCTATGTATGGAGTATAGCTTTGTACGGAGCAGAAACATGGACGCTAAGGAAAAATGATATTAAATACTTGGAAAGCTTCGAAATGTGGAGATGGAGAAGAATGCTGAAGATAAAATGGACAGATAGGGTGAAAAATGAGGAAGTACTACGAAGAATAGGAGAGAAGCGAACGATTATACAGACTATCAAAAAGAGGAAGGCGAACTGGATTGGACATTACCTACCTGAGGAAAGAGAGCTTGATTAAAGAAGTGCTAGAAGGAAAACTGAATGGAAAAAGAGAAAGAGGTAGGAAAAGGTTTCAGCTGATAGACGACTTGAAAGGGAAAGAGAGCTATCAAGACATGAAGAAGACTGCGGAAAATATGAGTATATGGAGAACCAAGTATAACCTAGAATAATCACGGACCTGTCAAAGGACAGACTACCTATGATGATGATGAATCAAACTTTTACGCGGTTGAATTGCTTCTGGGTGATTTTTAAAATAATCTTTCTGAATCCCTGTCAGAAAATTTCAGCGATGCTATTTTGTTTTTACGCCCATTCACTTAAAAGTATTTAATATTATTTGGTTCTGACCTTTTTGCGATTTTTATTTACTTTTTATTGGAGCAGTTGAATTACGAATATAGGGAACAAACGACCAAACGGAAACTTTATGTATTCGCTAGTGCTTTTCAGTCGCCTAGCTGGCAGTGTAGCTTAAAACCTAAAAGCGTTACGTTTTCGAGTAAAACAAAAGGAAGGAAATAAAATAGAAAGATAAATCTTTCGTTTAACTGCCGACAGTTTATAGTAGAATTTCTCGTTTATGGTTGCAGCCAAAATAAATCTTTCGACTGAAGTGAGTGAAACGAATTTTTGAGACATTTTACGTAGATAACAAAGCTTAATCCACTCACATTGGGAATGAAGAAGATTCGTGGAGAATGACTGAAAATGATGTTCGTTTTTTAGAGCTCATTGGATGTAAACGGATGCACTTGTACATATCTTTGGGGTGAATTTGTAAACGGCTTTACTCGCAAATGTTAAAAATCAAGACAAATTTCATTGCCTTAAGGTGTTAATAAAGATACGTCACCCTAGTGTACGGTGTATGAGGTGAAAAAAATTAAACTAACAATCCATTGGAAAAGAATGTTTCCATTTTTAATTATTTATCTAAAAACTACTCTTTGTATAAAGTTATATCGCGGTAAATTTTCGTTGAAAATCGCTGTAAATCATTTTTAGCTTTGGCGATAAATACTGTAAAATGTTACACAACTACATATGTCGCAACAGCAAAGCTCTAAATTTAAATTGCAGATGCATATTTAAATAATAAAATCAAGTCACATCTTCAAGTCATATGCCATACGAGAAATTAATTCAACTTTCAGTGTTGTCTACAAAATATGGTAGCTATTCAGCACCGTTAAAATTGCAGTTAACTTGGAAATGGGACTATGTCGATTGACTTATTAAAAGCATCAGCAGCATGTAGCTCATGTTTACACTCGTGTAGTGCACCAACACGGCGAAAAAAATTAACCTTGTAAACATTACATTGATAAAATGCTTCCCAGTGTGTTTTAAATTTTTCCCCTTCATCTATTTAGTAATCCCGTCTCTCGTGATTACAAAGTTGCTGGAAACTGTTATATACGAATAGTTGTCAGGGATGGAGTAGGTGGGAAGTGTGGAAAGATCTTTCTAAGTGTTCTCTCTTTCATTCAACTGGCTTCCCCTTTATTCAATTGCACTGAGTTACGTGAGAGTCTCTTATACCTTAGCGAAGACCCTGAAGGTGTTTGTCCGATCTCACGCACCGCCATCTGCCTGTTATATTTGGATGCAGGAGGAGCGAAAAATCAATAGAAACCGTGAAATTAATTAATAATGTTTTATCGTTGTTTCCAAGTAATTCGCGCAATTATTACCTTAAATGGCGTTATAAATCACATTGCGACATAACTCAAGTTGAGGATGAATCAGGGTTTTCGGGTGGCGTATCCATTAACTAAAACGGTAACAGGTATTTTTTTATTTAAATCTATTTTCTACTGCTTAATATCGGGCGACCAGTATTGATCGTGTTACGAGAAGTCTTTACAAAAAATATTTAAACAATGGTTACTACGTAAAAATTATAAATGAGAAGCGTTGACGCGATTGATGGAATACGCTCTTCCATTTGGACGCTATTTGGTCGCATAGACATATCTTCAACCGCGAATGAAATTGGTCGCTCTGACGTCATGTGGTTGTGGGTTTTAGCATACCTTTTGAACCTACGAAAACTTTTCTTTATAAAAATGATGTTACATTTAACGTTTATGTGGAAGAATTCTTGTAACTTCATTATTTTCCGTTTCAGTGATTGATTTCCTCGCTGATATCTGTTCATTTTTAGATATGACGAAGGACGTTTTTCTTTCCTAAAAATGTTTCCATCGATAATTTTTATATATTTATTACTTGTCTAATACCTTCTGTCAGATCGCATTTTGAGTGAATCCTCGCATGAGGGAAATGGGCAAGGAAAATCACTTTTGTTGTATAGATATTCATGTTGCCATAAAAATATTAGGAAATGCGTCTCGAGAACAGAATTTACGCATCTGTACTGACATCCTAAGTATGAGAAAATATGTTGTGAAAGTTCTCGGGAATTATTTGAATAAACGATTAGTTTATGTTGTCCTTGAAGAGACCGCTTAACCTCACAAGGAGCCGTGACCGCACCTTGTGAATGAAAATGTGGATAGAGGAACCAAGGTCGATGCTAGATTTTAGGAAAAAGTAAAGGCGTTGTCCTCTTTGGTTGGATATTAAAGTTAACGTTGTTAGTTTGTAAGTTAAATTGTACAATTTACTTTAATTATTATAGTCTGTGAAAAGCGTGAACGTTGTGCATAAAATGAGCATGTTACAGCCCATAATATATTAGCTGTAGGTTGCCTTACTCTATGGAACCCCCGTCGACTTCTGTCTATTCAGATACAGCAAAGGGAAGTGATCAACAAAAAAAACAAATTCTAATCGGTAAAAAATGTAAAGTCATGTGAGTGTAACTTTAGTATACATTACAGACATTCGTACGATTGGCTTGTCTATCGTGGTCTGCTACTTTCATAATATTTATAAAATGAAATATAATTGCGTCGTGTTTGTCAGGTAAATGTACGATAAGAAGGAGTGCCTTTTTATTAAGTACGAAAGAAGCAAAGCTATGAATCGCTTAATTGACAATATGTGCATAATTACATATAAAACTGTGGAGCAACGATATATTCATAAACTTATACTTGGATGCATTTTTACGGTTATCTGTTTACAAGCCTGCCAGATATGTGTAAAACATCTCCCATTCAACTCCCAGTCTTTTCAAATCAAAGATATCCAGACGCTTAAAAAATTCCTTCTTTTCATCTGGGAAACAGATCGATAAAACTCTTCGTTGTTGTTTTTCGACGATGTCTGGATGATTTCTTTTTGCACTTGGAAATTTTCTTGCCCCGTCAAAAACAAAACGAAAATGGCAAGACGTACGACATCCAATCGCTTCTTCCGTCGAAGACACCACTATATCTTCTCCTTTTCCTCAATTCCTCGTTCATCAACACTGTCGTTCTCCCTTACCCTGGTTTCCTCCCTTCTCTGGATTCATCACTCTCCTTTTACCCCTTTATTTCCCTTTCCAAATTGGTTTCGGACTCCATAGATTCCCTCTTTCCTTCTAGATGGTGTAAGAGAGAGAGAAAGAGAGATAGAGGTGGTGAGGGAGGAGAGGAAGTTGGGGAGTGGGAAATAGGGGGAGGGATGGCAATAGTGCGGAGGGAGACAACTCGGATAGTTCCGTTCGAACATCGAGGCGCCGAAGCTAGAGAGTGAGAGAGAGAGAGACTCCGCGTTCGTCCAGGAGCGTCGCTGTCGTCGCCCACCCCCATCCCCTTTTGCTAAAGCATCAGAGAGAGGAGCGGACTCCAGGAAGACGCCGGCTTCGTTTTTATCCCACGTGCTTCAGGAGTGCTCGTGATTTTCTTCGGCATCTCTGCGTCAGTGAGGAAAACCGGGCGACTCGAGAGACAGTTATAGCAAGAAGGGGCTTTCGTAATTATTCTTTCGCGATCCTCCGTGAAGTCAAAACTGTTCCCGGTTCTTTTCTTTAATTCCGTTACCGAAAACAAGTGCGTGTCTCGTTTCACCTCGCCTTAAAAACCGCCGCTTTTTTTTTTTTTACCTGGGACTCTCCTTACCTTTCCTTCCCCAGCCTACTTTTCCCTTCCCCTCTTCCTAAAAGCTTCAACCTTTTAAAGTTATTTCCTTCCTTCCACAGATAAAGACCTTTCTTTTAACCACCTCCTCCACCCCGAAAGGAAGAAGTGCGTGTGGAGTTTCTCGAAAGTACCCACCCAATCTCGTTGCTGCACCCCTACTCTCTCTCTCTCTCTCTCTAAAAAAACAGGCCACCTGTGAAACTTTACCTTCATTACGTCCTCCCTTCCCGCCTGGTTCGCATCGCGCGCTCTCTTTAAATGAAATCGATCCGTTTATAACCTTCCTCCTAACCTACTTTCCGACCGATCCAATAAAACCTCTCCATCACCCACCGACAAAAAAGAAACAAAAAGTTCCGTACGCTTCTTTCCATTGACCCCTCGTAACCCTATTGATACCTTTCAGAAACGCCGCTAAACCCATTTTTGACCTCTTTTATTTCGGAAAAAAAACTTCATCGACGAAGTAGCGTGAACGAGCGCGTTATTTTTGTTTACCATCGAAGTGAGAAATTGCCGGTTCGGAACGAAATACATTGGTGCGTCCATCTCCGGTTTTGTGAAAGAAGAGATATATCTCTCTCTCTCTGGAACAGGAAAGCTGTGAGAGAGAACGTTTGGGGGTGTAATGGTGTTGGAAGAGCCCTATCGATCAGCATTTGAGGGTGTGTGATCTCTCAGATTTGTCGCGGTTTCTGCGACTCGTTCCAGGTCGCGGTTTGAGACGGTGTTCGGTCGGTCGGGATCTCTTCGAGGGACGAAAGGAACTCAACGAGTGAGGGTGAAGGTCAAGGTAGGATCAGGATGGCTTTTTTCTTCTTTTTATGACAGAAAACGATTTGATTGGCTCGAGTCGCTTTTGTTTCTCGCGACGTTTCCGGGTTTTCCGGGATCGCGTTGGAGATCGTTGCTCGTGATCTCCGTCGATGTTTTCATCTCGTACGTCAACTGTTTATTTAAAAAAAAAAGGTTACGTATTTCGCGTTACGTAGCCTGAGGTTCGTCCGCGATGCGGGTCATTGGGCTGACGTGCGTCGTGGTTTATTTAATCGGTTTCGATGTAAGGTCTGCTTGTGCTGTGTTGGTGGAAGAGGATGGTAATGTCTCGGCGCTGTCAACTGTGAAATGTCTGATTAATTGGATACGACTGTTGTCTCTTTAAAATGCACCTGCCGCTGTTAAAATATCGGTGACGTCGTTTTAACGTTCAGGTATTCGGGTCTAATTAGTATTTTTTTTTAATTGTTGAATTTCTAGAGGAATATTTAATGATAGTTTTTCTTCCCATTTAATTTAATTGATCAATTTGAATTACTTTTAGAGTAGGTTTCGTTTTTGAGTGACTTTTATCTGTTATTTTGTTTTTCGATAGCGCAGCTATTTTTCTTCTAACGCACATTTATTATAAGATTTATTGCAAAAAATTTCATAATTTAAATAATACTCGGCATAACTTTGATTTTGGTTTTAGTTATTTCTCTCCTTTAGTTATTTTTTATGATTAAAAAATAATTATTTTGAGGCAGATTTATTACTCTTCCTATTGCTGTAAAGTGTTTCCAAGGATTCGTCTTTCTGATGACTTGTAATACCAGTGACGTTATTCTTAAAATAGCTTTTTAATACTGCACTCTTCACTCCAATTTTATGCAAAATTGCTGCTCTGTTGGCTAAAATTGATTCAGCCGGAAGATGAATAAAAACCGTCCCTTGTGTGGCGTACACTATAATGACTTCATCCCAGGATCTCCCTGGCGTCTAGGCTTTCGAGGTCGGTTAAATATAATGGTCCAGTTCGCTCAAGGTGAAATATGTCTGTAAACACAATCTGAGGGTTGCAGAACCAGATCTTAGTTAAAACACTTGGTGAAACACTGGGTTTAATTTAGTTTTTCAGCCTAGGAGTAAATTTAACGGTCTCGAGGTTAGGGAAATGTCCTTGTTTTAAGCGAGGTTGGAGTAAAATTTCTTCTTACAGCTAAAATCTCCGGTCATTTCTCGCTGTCGCCATTATGCGAATGCATATCCGAGGATTAATGCTTTTGAATGTCTGGCTACCGTTGGCAAAAATCACTGGCTTTTGAAATGGTAGCCAAAAAGCTAAATGCAGTAAAATTATTGAGTTTCAAGCGCTGTTATTGTTATGGCTTACTCCGAATCCCTTGGTGCAATGGTTTCAATAATAAAATTCTGTTAGGATAGTTTCGCCAATAACTGTTCCTTTCCCGTTATAAATATTTTTAATTTACCGTTTTTTTTTCAATTCATCTGTTAAAAATGATTTACATTTCTAGTAAGCGGTAAAGATTGCTCTAGCAGCTATAAAAATATTAAGTGAATTACGAAGTTGGTGAGATTATTTGGAATAAATTATTTTCCTACAAATTTCCGGATGCCGTAATGATATAGGGTGACGTAGGACAGGAGATAAATTGCTCGCGTTAACGTATTTTGGGAGGAATTCTAGCGCAAAATTGCCCCTCAATCGCGATCCGATCTCTCTCTCTCTCTCTTAGCTCATTGCATAATTTTCAGTTTTTTTTTCTCTCGGCGCTTTCCATTAGCGTGACCCGTGCATAATTTGAGGTAATGCGGCGTTGTGCAACCGTATTATTACGCCCTCTCGACAGCTCGTAAAAGTCAAAAATACTAGCTTAGTGTCGCTACTCCGCCAATTCATTTCGCCAGGTGACGCCCGAATCGAAATATTAATATGCAAAGAGTTTGCTCAACGCCCTGTAGCAGCATTCGAAAGGGCGGGAAATAATCCATTCGTCATATATCGTCGTGCTGATACTTAAGCGTTTTGTTTTAGGTAGCCACATGCCAGCCTCGCTTTGGATCAACGTATAGGTTTTTAAAAAAATTGTTCTTTTGACCTTTTGTCGTTTGAGTGCATTCTGACAGAGTTATGCATGTGTAGCAAACACTAAATGTATTTTAATACAATTTTATTATCCCGTCAAATGGGAGAATAAAACTATATTGAATCTATAAAAATATTGAGAAAATTGTATTGTTAAATGCGGTGGATTAACATTTTATTGGTGCTTCTCGCATACAAACAATTAGAACATTTTATAGCAGTTCGGAGTTGACAGAATAATTTGCATTGCGTGTGACATGCGATGAGCTCGCTAGTTCATTCAAAGGTCCTTTTTTTGAATTTTTTCTGTTTATAAAAGTACCTATCAAAACATAGGGTTAATTCGTGCAGTGGTACATCTGATTGCCACGATTCGAAAGGCTGGTAAACTAATTTCATCCTAGTCTAATTAAATAACTTTTTCCAATGTTGCCACTGTTTTGTTTTTTTGTACAATGAAAGCTTAAATGCACGGGTAACGTGAATAGGACGATTTAATATTGGCTACCCGCCTCTCACTTAATCCACGCTTGGTTTTCGATTTTTGCTATCTCTCCGCTACTTCATGAGGACGGGTTTAAATTGGCGGTCATTAGTCGGTGTGCCTGGATATAGGGAAACGAG
This sequence comes from Uropetala carovei, assembly GCA_036926305.1. NCBI lineage: Eukaryota > Metazoa > Arthropoda > Insecta > Odonata > Petaluridae > Uropetala > Uropetala carovei. The sequence continues at coordinate 8,704,402 of JAXCHB010000050.1, read as the reverse complement.
ATTGGTTAGGAGTTGGAAGGCGGTTAGCAGACTCCCATTAGCGTCGAGTGTATACATATATGGCTGCCTGTGTTCCAAAACACGGTTTTTTTTTGTTTTTTTAATCTTTTTCTAAATGATAATCGATAATCAGTTAACATTCATGAGTATAAATCATGCCTGCATGCGTTACAGTTGCAGTCATTGTTGTCGTGGAATGAAGACAAAAAATGCGTATTTAATACTACCAGCATAGTTTTTACGTCAACTTGATCTTTAGCTAAAACCAGTGGCGTATTAGACACCCCGCGCGGCGGGAGCCTATGTCCAAAGGGGACCTATTTATTTGTTGTAAGGGCCTTAAATTTTTATTCGGGACTTAAAATTGTTTTGGTGTGCGGGGGACGGGTACACATTTTCCACCGGTTAAAACTGATTCATAGCACGATTTATCTTTTTTGTAAATTTAACTTATGATGTTGAATTGGTGTTTGTTAAAATTGTTTTCTGAAATTTGCATCAAATTCCTCACATACCTTAATGATTCCGAATTATAAAACCATTATTTTTAATAAATTTAAGCGATGAATTTTAATTAGATGAAAAATATTCATGAATACCCTGGAAGTTTTTCTCAAAAAGATCAAGAGAGAATATTTTTTTTCGAGTTTTTCGTTCGAAACTTTTGAAAAATACATGCGCTACGAGAAATTTTAATTAGTCTTCGTCAGTCCGTGATCACTTATCACAGAGAGTATTTGCGAGGGCTTTCTAAAAATGCACTCCATGCGTAACTCGAATTCGGGTTGAAAACAGGCCAAAATTGACCCTCGGTTACTTTTTTTCTTCCATTAGTTCGCGTTCGTTTTCTCTCCAAATATTCCTCCGTTTAAAAAGGCAGTTGGTCGTTACTTTTCTGTGCATTTTGTACTTGGCTATAATCGTAATCCGCGTCGCCTCGTTTTTTTATTGCATTTTTTTCTCGGGGGTTTTATGGAATCGAATGGCTCCGTCGGCTTCCGCCATTGGCGGCGCAAGCAGTCCTATTTCCCTTGATCGCCTATTCATTCTACGTCGGCTTAATTGAAATGCCGCGTATGTTCGAGCATAAAACGCTTTCGTAAATCAAAGTTCGTACGTTTCTCTTGCCGGCATATTGGGGACGATGAATAATTAGGCATTCAACCGAAAGTGGTCTCGACGTCGAGTAACTTCATAAATTTTCTGAAATATTTTAATCAATGCGCGACGGGAGAAATAAATTTTAAATAAATCAACGAAACTCTGTATCTCAATCTCTCCTGGTTATTAATGTGTCTAAAATTTTATTAATTACGATTTAATTCTTTAAAATTTATATTTGGTATTAAGGCTACTTGTTCTTTTGAGTTATAAATTGGTTTTAAAATTTATTTCTATGGCGTTCAAAACTTTAACTTGCACGTTGTGTAGTTTGGTCATTCTGTAAAGAATTCCAATTAGCGAAGAAATATTAAAATTTAAAAATTTCCGCTGAAAATACACTTTTTTGGCCAACGTTTTCGCATTTACCACTGCATCGTTAAAGCTCATCTAGCAATGCTGTATTAGTGAATTAATTTTGCCGTTTATTAAACGCTATAACGGGACAGAATTATCTACTATTTAATGGTATATTTTGTAAACCGAAAGACCCGCCATGGATTTCTCATTTGTTTTACTTGTTGATATATTCAATATTATCTGAAAACGTTATACAGAATTTCGGTCACCACCTTCCTCAGCATTTCCTATTAGTGCAGGTAAATTGATTTTCTTTTGTACCCATGGTCTATGAGTGATCGTCAACTGTCACAGCGTTCGTGTCTCTGAAATTGTAACCATAATTCCGTATATTTTTTATGGAAAAGGAGGAAAATGGAATCTGTGACATGGCTTTTCTTAATTATTTAATAAATCCAATTATTCTTATTTGGACAATTATTTGACCATTTTTTTCCTGGTCTGCATTTAAACAATTTAAATATAAGCATTACACGAATTTTTAGGTCATGGTAATGTTTCCTTCTCTTATAATTTTCGCATTTCCGGAAAGAAACTTCCAGGACATCTCTTTACGTATTCGCATACAAATATACTCGAATATCCCCTCCAGAGCGAGCCATTTCCTCTTGAAAATCTTATTCAGGTTATCGTCAATCGAGTTAATGGAGCAATCTGGTAGGACGAAAGATATATCTTTCAAGGGTTAGCGGACCAAAATGGATCGGGCGATTTACTCCTCGCCTAATGCACGAAACTAGTTTCGACACAGTTCCCCGGTGATCGTTTCAACAAGTTTTCCGGGACGTTAGACATTCGGCATTAGCGGCGCTGTCGTCCCTGATGCATTCCAAAAAAACTCGCTTTAATGGGGTCTGCAGCCGTTACGGTGCATCGGCGCTGCACTTTTCCGATTTTGTGTAGAATTTTTTTTCTTTTTAATGTAACAGTGAGTGAGAGGTTATCGGACCTTGGTGGCAATAACCTTGTCGCAGTGTTCAGATCTTATATATGGACTCCCCAAGGTGGCCAAGGGAGGGTGGACTTTCCCTCTTGATCCTAGTACGACGATAATATCTTATTTATTCTCCAGTTGTCTCTGTCTAGCTCCATTTTAAATGGCGACGATTGTTCCCCCCTCAAGGAATGAGAAATTAGCCTTGTTGCAGTCGTTAAGATTTCAATCGATTTCCAGATGTCGAAGAGCCGCGTCATCGGAATCGCTTTTAACTTTTCTATTTTTTTTCAGTGAAAAATTGGCTAGATCAACTTGTCCAGCTATTTATACCATACCAACGGTTTTATGATGGTAATTATTATTTGTTTTTCCTGTACCCTTTGTCTCTCAAGGTTGATCATATATTTTCGATCCTCTAGTATTTTTTGCTTTGTTATCATTGATAAAATGAGTATCAGATCAAAAAATTACATGAAAAATTTCATTACTATATTGATAGCTGCTTTATCTCGTTTTGAATGGCTCGTATTCGTAGTATCAGAAACATTTGTGATGGTGGTTTATCATTTGAGATCGTATTTTTCTTTTACCTTTAGTTGAATCGTGTAGTGCTTGATCCTTAAAATACGCCTGAATATAATAGTCATAAATATTGTGCTGGAAAGTACCACCAAGTTTTTTTTTTGATACGTTGCAACACAGCGCTGAAGAAATCAATGTCTCGCCGGCCGTACAGTGCCCTCCGTTTGTAAACGAATGGAATTAAGTCGAGGACTCAAACTGCCTCGAGAAATGTAGATTTCCTTTTTCTCCCTTTTGAACAAGAATGCAGCACGACCTCGAGGTTTGTTCTAATTAATAGGACACGTTCGGTCGTTTTCGATCTTGGTTCTTTTTACGAAAGTGACTCGTTCATTCATTTATTATTCCTTTCTTTTCACTCCACAGTTCGCACCTTTTACCTTTTGATTCGGGCGTTAAGTGATTGCGGCATATAGGAAAAACTGATGTGTGTGATATGCTTAATGTGGCTCAATATACGTACCGTATATTCGTGTGCTTACATGTACGCACTTAACTCATCAATGAAAGTTTCATTTCTGAATACTAGTTCATAAATAAGCACTTGAAAAAACGACTACACTCATTCCTCGGTTTACGAATGAGATACGTTCCTAAAAAAAATGCTTCGTAAAACGAAAATTCGTAAATCGAGGACGATTTTTCCTTTACTTTAAAGCTAAAAACTCGTATTACGGTCCGAGCACCACGATTTTTGCCTACAAACGGAAAGTTTCTTGTGAAAGTGATAAACAGATACTATATAACCCTAATTAAATATCCCCATATATAGTTTGCTTTCTGTCGTCGTGATGTTTTAAGACGCTGTATGGAGTTAGATGAGAGAATGAGGAAAACTCAAAAGCTTCTCAGTCTCTCCCCCTCTCGTATTAAAAGCATTCAAAGCACGTTTACACCCATAAGTATTGAAATAACAATAGGATTTCGAGGTCTAACAATGTAATTGATAGGCAAGGTAACATCCCGTTAAAATGGCAAGATTTCCCCAAACTATGTGAATTATACTTTTAACATGAGCGATTTCGAACTGTAGGCGGAAGAAGATGAACAGAATAAGAAACTGAATAATTTTTTCTTCAAAATAGTTCAGATCTGAAGATCGTAGGTTAATCCTTTGTAATTTTCATCTAAAAAAGAGTGAAAGCCTACCCGTCGAAAATTCTATTTTTACGTGTTATTTTATGGGAAATGGAAATGTCTTCCTTGGAGTCGAACCCAGGACTTCTTTCCAGGTTTTTTTTCGTCATCGCCTTAAAATATGTGAATTGAGCATACCTGCCAAATTTAGAGTTTCTATCTCGAATCTTTCTCGACTTATTCGCGTTATACCATAATTCGCCACCAGACGCGCGACCTCTGCAATATCGTGACCAACACACAAACCAACGGATGGACAGATGTGGGCTATTATTAGTATTAATTTGGGATATAAAATGGAGATTGAAATGTCATGATTGAATTTCATAAGTTGTGCGGAGAAGATTTTGATTAACCCTAAAGTAACTAAATTGGATAATTTAGTATCACCAGAATTACGAAATTAACCTAATTCTCTAAATCTATTCTAATTGACAGACGACATCAGTTTGACGCTGTGGAAGATATACGTGTCCACGTATTAGCGAACTTGCGATTCGGTGACATGGCACAAAATTCCTGAAAGCAAAAAATATTCGTAAAGTGAAAAATCGAGTACCAAAATTTAAATGGCGTTAAAGCGAAAATTCGTAAAACGAGCGTTCATAAACCGAGGAATGGGTGTACTTACCTTAGGTATCTCCAATGACCATAACAATACTGTTGAAGATGCATAAGATAAGTACTTATTTTTTCAAGTGCTTATTTAGTTAGTTTATAGTTCGTACGAACATTTTATCAATGGCGCATAAATACAATAGTTTATTTATCAAGGTGTATCCTTTTGTATCTTTCAGCTCTTTTACAAACCCTATGTGAGTTTCCCACTTTCCATAATAGTAATAGAAAATGACGCATTCTTTTTTGCTCACACACTTCAATTTTTATTCAGCTGGTATAAAAGTTTTCAAAGCTTTTTGCTGCGCAAATATCATTATTTATACGTATGGAGATTTGGTTGGGCGAGACTACTCGTCATACCACATTAAAGGGTTTAAATATATTTTTCATACTATGAAAAAACGGCTTTCGATTCTTCTTGGTTATATTTTCATTAGTAGTGAAGTGTTCTCGGGTTTCACACCGGGTGATGTCTTGTATAAAAGTCGACGTTTCGACGTCTGTAACAGCCGCCATCTCCAGGAACAACTGAGCTGTTCCTGAAGATGGCGGCTGTTACAGATGCCGAAACGTCGACTTTTATACAAGTCATCACCCTGTGTGAAACCCGAGAACACTTCACTACTAATATTCGCCGGGAAAGTTTTAAATTCTTTTTATATTTTTATTATTTAAACTTCTGCGGATGGTGTCATAAAAGGGCGAATCGAAAATTATGCTGAAATAAAAAGAAATTGAATCCTTAACAAGCTTGCGTAAACTTTGCCCGTAGGATATGAAACCTCCCCTCCCTACCAGGGTGATCCATCGCTGTGTACGTGGTCGCTGTTGAAAGTGCGCGTTCGCGTTCGTAATCTAAGAAAATCCGGTTTCTATCGGCCTTCGGGCATGTTTGCGCGTGTGTGTGTGTGCCCCTCTCCAGACAATAAGGTCAAGGGTTCGATTGTTGCCCGGATACACGAGCAGCGTGATATTACGTCAGTTACAACATCTATTCATTTTAAGTTTAACCGTTCGAAAGGAACTCGGAAAAAGTCATTGTCACGCGAAGGTTTTATTGGTGTTATTTCTGTAAACATAATGTTTTCACAGCAAAGTTTTTACGAGGCAGCTTTAAAGCCTCGACCGCTTTAGCCACGGAGTCTATTGAGCGATGGGACGTAACTACAGTACCTTTAACGCATCAAAATATGTTTTCTTTGTTATTGAGACATTTTTATAATCGGAATTAAGAATTTTATGGGCGTCAAAAATATTTGAATAATGGTGATTCACCTGCGTATGAGTAGTAAGTATATTAGAGATTGTATATTAGAGGATGCCCTTCCCGTGATCGTTGACTCGGTGGACAGAGTTGGAAGATAATTAAGAGAGAGAACTCGGGCGAGCGGTCTCGCGTTCGATTCTCCGCGCAGGTCCTACTGACCCAGTTCGATACGTCGGCATTTATTTTAAGCCTTTTCTTTTCCGCTTACGGGGTCTGTCGCGTCGCGAAAGTGGAGCGTTTTACGATGTTTTATTTTATTTATTTATTTATTTTTTTTGAGGAGTGGGCGAGGTTTTATGGGCCCGTTACAAGATGCCTACTTTATTTACTTTTTACTTTTTTCGATGAAGCTTCCAAAGAGTGTTGTATGAGGCGATTTTAAGCTAATATTGCTGATTTTTTTTGCACCTTTTTAAGAATCTCAAATAGCTGACTGCGTTGAAACAACCACGAATCGAGCAAGTTTTTCGCTTTCTTTTCGATCTTTTGAAATTTCAACTTTTTATTCGCTTTCCCTGTCTGTCGGTATTTTTTAATTGCCGTATTTTCTGGTCGATAACGCACATCTTAATTTTTTTTCAGAATTGTCCAAGTGTATATACATGCATTCGAAAAATTTCCGATATACTTCTAGGAAAAAGCGGTTCTTTGAAAACATTAGTGACGGAAAGGTCCGATTTTTTGTCTTTCCGCTATCTCTCTGGTATAGTAACACATGTCTCGGATTCGTCTACGTAAATGATTATTGATGCCCGTGGAAAACGAAATTAGACCAAGGCGAATATCATATATAATACTACTCACTTTAAATTATAGATGGCGAAACTAACCAAAGAAAATCGTGAGATTGGAATGAAATATAACGTTGGAGAAACCGGTGTGCAAGATTGGCGAAAAGGCGGTTTTCTGAAAAGTTTGCATCGACAAATACGTGAGTGCGTTACAGAACCTGCATCTTACCATGCTTCTTTTCCATCGATTGCATTTTATCAGATTATTTTTATTTGATCGAATTTCCCGAATAGCTCATTCTTTTTATCAAAGGCCCTGCATGAGATCTTCAAAACTTTGAAATGTTATTTCCGTGAAATTTTTAATTTAATTTTTATGAACTTTTGCAGCATATGTCAAACGAAGCTAATTGGTTGCTTCTGGTGGCATTAAACGATGTGGCACCGTAAGACTTACTAAATCGATTATAGTAAACATATCACATGACCGGTTTTAAGGATATGTAAAATTTATTGTAATTTTCTGGAACTTCCATGGAAAATATACTGGAATCAGTTCCTAAAGCCATAATATTTCTTATTATCATCTTTATTACGGATTCTGCCTAATGTAAGAATATTTTTCGAGTGGGGAAGGTTTGCGGAAATGGTTCCATTGTGAAAACGTATGTTATCAAATTGGGTCGCCGCGCCGGTGCGGTCGTATCTGCGGTGCTACGTTTATACCTTCGGTTTTTTTGTCACATCCGATTTTCGCGATATACGTATGTCTACTCTCGAAGGATAACTTGCCGAAGAGATTTTTAGGATTCGATATTGGTGGAACGAACTGTTTGACCTAAATAACGTCAATTTTGCCTTTGAAATTACTTCTCCTCTATGCTTAAAGAATCCTGCTTACTATCCTTTCCTGTTTATCTTTACATATTTCCTGCTCGAGAATGTGGGTTTAAGCGTGAGTTTGCGTGATAGAAGTCGAGTTTGTAGTACTCCAACCTAAAAGGAAGACAAAAACCAAGATGTTGAAAATAGAGCGCCAAGTTGAGTTACAGGAATGTTTGTCGTAAAAATAGCTTGGAGTTTTCAAAATTCGAGATTTAAAGGTAAAATTATCTGTGATTAAGTTTGGTGTTTATATTGAATTTGATTGTCTGTAGTCTATAATGAAACATTGTTTTAGATAATTGACAATCTGTGTCCCAATCCCATAGAAAGGTTTGAAGACGTATTTCAGCTGAAAAACAGCCGTTATCATTCAGCCTTAAGGTGAGCTCGTGAAATCTTTCTCGAAATTTAAACAATATATTTTCCGTGCGTAATCCGTAATTGTAACAATCACCGAATTGATTACACTCAGTTTAACAATTGGCTGGATCGAGCGAAATAAGTATTTTGAATTTCACTCATCGCATTTAAACGATAAAGAAAATGCACGCTGTTCGAAGGTGCGCATTTTAACGATTTGATGTGTCATCGAAACTAAGTCGCGCGGTGACGTAATCAATTAGCCCTTGTAAATCGCGCAAACGCGCAAATGAAAAAGGTTTCCGGCGTTTTGAAACGCCCTCGGGGATTTTTCCCATCTCATATTTTCGCGGGTGATTTGTTTCTCAGTTCCGCAAAGAGAATCAAGCTGATTAATTAGCGAGCTGACGAAATGTGGGGCGGCCTCATCCACCCACTCTCTCCTTCCTCTCTCTCTCCCTTCCCCCCCCCCCCCCCCTCCTCATTACGGTTTTGGAGCGTCTAATGCGGAATATCCAGGAACTTCCGAACACACGCTCGCCGTGCCTATGGGTCACATTTCCCCTGGTCTGCCACGGTTCCCAATTTGCGGAAGAGGAGTGGGAGGAGTTAGTGTATTTCAGTGTAAAAGCAACTGCCCACCTTCACTTCTCCCAGTTCTCTCCGTCCCTCTTTCCCTCCTTTCTCCCATTCTATTTTCTCCCATTTTTCTACTTCCCTACCATCCCTCTCTCTCTCTCTACTTCTATGCCATCTCCTCTCTACTTATCTACCCTTTTCCCATCCCTCAACTTCTGTACCATCTCTTATTTCTCTGCTTCACCCCACCCTTCTTCGCTCTTCTCCACCCTCATCTCTTCCCCTTTCCCATCCCACTCTCTCCCTTTTCCCATCCCGCTCTCTCCCTTTTCCCATCCCGTTTTCTCCCTTTCCCATCCCGTTTTCTCCCTTTCCCATCCCGTTTTCTCCCTTTTCCCATCCCGCTCTCTCCCTTTTCCCATCCCGCTCTCTCCCTTTTCCCATCCCGCTCTCTCCCTTTTCCCATTCCGCTCATTCCCTTTTCCCATCCTTCTCTAACTACTTCTCCCATCCATATTTCTCCCCCCTTCTCCTATCCCTCGCTACTACCCCTCACTACTACTCCCCGTCCTTCCTCTCTCCCCATTTTCCTCCATCTCTCTTCTCCAATCCCTCTTTTCACTTTTACCCCATCCATCATCCTTTCTGTCCTTTATTTTTCTCCACCACTTTTCCTTCCTCGTTCCCATCTTTCATCCTCCTACTCGTTTCCCTTGCCTCCTCCGTATCTTTCCACTCTTTCCATTTCCCTCTTCAGCTTTCATTTCCTCTCGGTCTCTTTTTCTCGGCCTCCTTCTCTCATTTTCAGCCTCTTCCACTGTCTACGTATGTACCTCTCCGTCTCACTTGCCCTCTTTCATCCCTCTTCTTATCGCTGCTCCTTCGTCACCCTTCTTTCCTCTCCTTTTATCCCCTTTTCCCTTTCTTTCCTCATTCGGCCTCTTCCTTTAAACCCATACCACCGTGTTCGTCTCTCAACGTTGGCTCGAGTAAAACGTGACGCCTGCTGCAGTGAGAAGGGGTGTGTGAGTGATGGACGATGCTGTGTAGAACTTGACAAGCTTTCGCATAAAGAGAGCGGCCTCGCCGCTTCCCTCGTGATAAAGGCGTGCGCGTATTCGTTATTTCGGAAAAATCCGCCCTCTCCAAATAGGGAGCTTATATTTTCTCGACATATTTACCCATTCTTTTGTTTTATTTTTTTTTAATTGCGACCTTTGAAACCTCGTTGCGCGTTGTCAGCAACACTCTTCGGTACATAAGAGTGTATTAGGGACACGAGGAAGGTTAGACTTTTTTATATTCGGGAGGTGAAATTTTTGTTTTAAAATACATATGAAAAGCCTAAAGATTTATGGATGTGATAGTATTTTATGCAGGGATTGATGAGCATATTTAATTCTGTAGCGCTCGTAAATATTCATCAAATAGCGTTTAATATGATGTAAAGATTAAAATTTAAAAAATATAAAAAACGAGAAGTCACTGCGACGAGAAATCATTTTCTCATTTCAGCACGTTTCTTAAATATTCAAAATTTATTCACGTTATTACGTCTTCTCTCCATCCCTGTCATTTAAGTTTTTTGCATATCGACGAATGTTTTACGAATATCTTAAAGTTATCCAGTTCGTATTTTTCCTTCCATATCCGCTGAATGCTGGAAAATTCACGAATTTTAAATTGTATTTCTGAATGAGTTTAAACTCTTGAAACATAATTATTTAACCATAGAAAGATTTAATTTCCACATTTTGATCCGGTACGCTGGAGCATAAGCAACCCCATAAAGAAACATTGATAAATAAAGCCAATACTTTTGCGGAGAATAGCTGAGATGCTGATAATTAAATAAATACTATTTATATATAAAATACATTTTCTTAAATTTTTCTCTTAAGATATACGACGAGAAAAAAAGTGCGGGGGCTGATCATACCCAGCGAATCGTTCCAGGGTTATATAGAGCCAAATGTATATTAGAGGCGTTTTGGCTTGTCCAGAAATCGGTAGCGACTTTAAACTTGGGATAAGGGAATATTACATATGTTAAATTAGCAGTCTTTGAAAAAACCTAGGGTGTCACACTTGATGAATTTATCCATCCAGCGAGCTCGAGTATTCATATTATTCACGGAAAAGTGAGTCTGAAATCTTTTTGGATCGGCTACAATTTTAGCAAATCTGGAAAGGTCACATCCTTGTCCGATACGGTCTATTCTCGTTCCTTGTGCCGAAAAGTTAGATTAAATTTGGAGCTTGTGTATTCGAAACAGGTGTTTTCGAAATTGTAAAATATTAATTTCGCAAACTTCTCGAATTTTCTGTTTTTTAATTTTAAACTTCTCATTATAATAAGTCACGGATGAATCCCCATTTTTGAAACTGCTTCACTGCGAAATTGCTGTAATTCACATTTCCCTTTAAATAGCAATGTCAACTTCCAAAGTGCAGTAGCACTCGAGTTGTACGAGTAGTAATGTTGGAATGCCTTATGCCTTTGTCCGATTTCGTCCAAAATATTTCCGCGTATTTCCAGCCGTGCACGCAGAATGGGCGCCAATTCCAAGGAAATTGATTCGTCCTTTTAGCCTTTCCAAGCTCTCGCTGACAGACTGACTGAAAAACCCCTTAACATTGGCCCGTCAAAGCATTAAACAAAAGTAGGTCATCCATTGTTCCGAATCGTACTGTACGAAAAGACTGCTGCCCTTCTCAAACCCCTTAACAATAAACTAGACGCTGGATATTCGAATTAGTCCTCGCATCTGTTTTACAACGAATTTTGGAAATCGGGTTAACCCTATGTATTTAACAAACGAACCCCTTACTACGCAGGATTCTAATTCCGAGTAGTATTTCAAAATACGCCAAGTGAACGTACCGCTTTATTCTATAGAAAAAGTCTGCCCTGACGTAGTTATTTTGAAACAGATTTTTTCCGTTTAATAAAATGTTATTCTGAAAATAGTAAATTATTCCTTGATTATCGTTTACGGAACAAGTGCGCGTAAGGGAACGCCCGCGGCGATTCTCCATCGCTTCGCCTTTATTGCTATGCACTTTGTTCTCTTTTGTTTCGTAGGAAGGGTCAGGTCGTAATAAATAGCTGGGGTTTCATGTAATGCCTGCGGGGTGAGATGGAGGAAGGATGAATTGTAAGAGGAGAGAGAGAGAAAGGAGTAGACTGGAAATGGAGTTAGGAGGGGAGGTAGTGGCGTGCCTGGAAGGTATATAAGGGGCTGTAAAAAAAAAGAAGCGTCTTGTGTGTTGCCTTAGCCGCATTATAGTTTTACCCTTCGCAGCAGACCGACCTTGGCCTGGATTTTACCCGTGAGAGATAATCCGAATACCTCTTCCCTCTCTCTTAGAAAATGGGCGGTTTGGGAAGGGAGAAATGGATGGAGGAGGGATCGGTACGGAGGAAATCGTTCTCGAGTACGTTGCGCACAAGTCATTTCCCGGGGATATGATAGAATCGTATCAAAAATCCTTACCTTTTCTTTCTCTTCCTTCTCGTTCTTCCGTGCAATACGATATCCTCTTCCTTCCAACGTCTCTTTCACTTGGCTTGTCTCTGAGGAATCGTTTCCTTGGCCGTGAAGTGAAGGGGAAAGAAGGTTCTTCGTCGTTCCCTCTCCCTTGGTGTGCATTACAGTTAGTTTTTGTGCTTTTATTCCGAGGATATTTCTTGTGTGTGTGTGTGTGTGTGTGTTATTAGATTTGGCGTCCGGTACAGACGGATGCAATCGAACTTCTTGTGTTCGCCACATGGGTTGGCGCCGCGTTTTAGAAGAACTTTCCCTCTGTCCTTCGTGTTCCTTATCGGTTTGCTCTATCGAAATTTTGCCTGAATTTATTTTGTCGTTTGTTGGCTCCGACCTTAGTAGTGTTTACGCAATTTGCTCTCTTTTTTGGCATTCCTCCTTCTCTTTCTGTCTTCGTATCCTTTGGAACCTTGATATTCCGATCAAATTGGATACACGTGCAGGAATTTCTTCTTTTTTTAGTTAAAAGTATATCTCAGAATCCGAACTGCATTTCCTTTCGCAATATAGCAAGGAAAGGAATTTTTAGGAAAATGATGGGCCCCTTGCCTGCCCTTATGGTAGGAAGCGGAACGGTACAAAATGGACTGAAATAACTTTGAGATTTTCGGTTGCAACGTTCGAACAGCAGCTTTTGTGGAATTTCTAGTTAGCGAATTTTGCACCAAACTAAGGCAGTTTAACCAGAAATTTATTACTAGAACGATAAATCTACGTGTTATAATAATAATGTTTATGGGACGTGATGTACTTTTATCGGCCTAAGTACGAACGAGCATATTTCTTTAAATTTGAATTTATTAATAGTGAATTTACAGGAAACTTACCGAGCTCGTCTTGTGGCTGAAAACAAATTAAAAAATAATCAATTGTCTCGAAAGTTTAAAAGATACAATCTTCAATGGTGATTCTACGAAACTTGATTCTAAATAAGAACGTTTGGTAAATCACTACTAAAGGCGGCTGCAGTGCAGTGCTCATCTGGTTTTTCATAAACTTGTAATGGTTAGTGGAGATACTACTTAAGGCAATTATTTATTTTTTCAGTTTTTGACACTTGAATGCTACTTTTCAAACGTGTTGTTGCTCATTGGAAATTCCCTTATCTATCTCCCCGCATTTACACAATAGTCGTCTAATTCATAAAACTAAATTAGAATTTCATGACACGTCTTTTCCGCGAATAATCGCGTAAGCGATAGCTTTCTATTTAAGATGTTCTTGGAATAGTTGAAGCGAATTCTTCAGTTAGCATTAGTTTACTTTGCAGATTTCTCGAAACTAATGTTTGTGGTTACAGCAAAAATTATTTACCCACGGATGAACGGTTCTCTCGGTTAGAGTAGCGTTTACCGAGTTATAGCGAAAAATAACATTTTATATTAAGCAGTCGCTTCCAGCGAACTGTTCCTTACATCTGGGGGTCAACTCCTGTGGCAGGGAAAATTTTTTCGCATCTATGCCTCCAATTGTTGGCCCCTCGGCAGCGCTAAGAATTGGTGAAAACCACGCATAGGGCATGCAGATGTTTTCTTTTTCAGAATCGGTGGAAAAGTTTTCACTTCAGTTGCGGGTTCCGCTCGGTGGTAGTTTTTTTTTTCGCCCTTCGTCGGCTACCGCTGTTTGTAGTTCGTCGTTCGATTTTTCGGATCCGCGATTGGAATTCGTCCATTGGCAGTTTCTGATTATTGGTATATACTTTCTTCTTTTATGAATTATTCCCTTTATTTGAGCTTTTAGAAGCGCTGGGTCGTTTTTCATTTGACTGAAGCTAAATTTTATTTACAAAAAACTAGTTAATGTCCCTCAGTCAGGGCCCATTTTAAATGTAATTTTAAAAGAATGGATGACATATAATCGGTTGTGAGGGCAAAGAGCGTATGACATTTTATTAATAATAAAAAATGTACTATATGTATAAGGAAAAATTTAATTCAAATTTTATAAATGATGTAGATAGTGACGCCTGATAATATCTTATTATGGTAAATTAATTTGTGATAATTATTTACCACACATTATTAATTACCAAATATTAGTATTATTAGATTATATTTGTCATATTATAATTCATAAGCTATTCTTAAAGTTTCTACCTAATTTGTGTGCGTTTGAGAATATTCTTGGCAAAGCCGTAAAAGTGCGAAGTAAGAAATCAGACTCATTTTGCTACATTCTGTAAATGTGAATGCGTGTACTTGTTAGTTGCTTGTGTAATACATTTGGACAAATGCGTGTCCGCATATGATTTGTTTTCTATGGACAAGTTTGGATAGGATAGATAACATAAATAACACTAAAAATTTTGGAAACGATCCGGTTGGAAAGTCGAATTTGTGATATCTTACTAAAATTCCGTAACATTGGAAATTCCATAATACTGAAATCCGGAATTTAGACTCTTTTACTGTAAACATTTACTTTAGGAGATACTATATTTGTTATTGTACAGCGTGAAAGGCTATGAAATCGGTATATTATATGTAGGTATAAGTTGCGACTACTACTTTCTTTTGTGTCATTTTAACAGCTGTGTTTATTCCTTATCGTATGGAATATGTTGAAAGAATTTAAAATTTTCTTTGTATCACTGACAGGTGTTACCACCACGGGGACACTGAAGTTGTGATATATAGATAGATTCGTTCCATTCACTCGTTCATTAAGAACTAACAGGATAAAATACGTGGAATTTTCGGCGCAGCAGTTGGAAATTAAAACCTCGCCTCGCGATCTTTGTATCTAGGATTCGGATCCTGCCTATGGAAATTGGACTGGTGTCCCTCTTTGATATGTCATTTGCGCTGAATGATATTTTTCTCTCCGCAATAATTGGGATGCCTCTAAATGAAATTTCTCTTCAAGCAACGGGCTCGCAAGCGCTGAAGCGTAATTTCGAAGATGCGATGCATTTTATTCACGTCCATTCCTTCCATACGCTCGCTTTCATCCTATTTGTAAAGGTATAGGTGCGTCTAATTGGATCCGAATGCTTGGTTGCATGTATTTGACAGCGAGCATTTCTTGTAGATACTGCGAATTTCATCGAATTTCATACGTATTTTAAATGGTTCTTTCCGTTGGAGTAACTCCGTTTCCATTACCTTCATATAAATTTTCTGATCGCTAATCAGGCCAGTGATTTATCACCTATTAATATTATAAGCGAAGGAAAGAAACTGTCGCCACATGACAAAATATTTAGCACAGCTACGCTATTTATGAGATGCCAACCGAATATCCTTTTTTTTCGATATTAAAGCAATTATTCCTTGATTTTATAGATCTCTAAACCCGTTGAAAATTTATATTTATCATGTTTGAAACTCGCTAATCGGTATCGTACTTCATAAAGAAGCAGTTTAGTTACAGACACCGTAAAACGTTGATCTTCTTACCGTTTATTTTTTTCTGGCAAAGGAAAAACATTTTGATGACATTTTTGTTATTTTTCTTCCTTCTCAGAGCCATAAAATATTCTCGTAAAGGCGTCTGTTCCTTTTTCACCGTATAGTAGCGAAAAATAATAATTCCTACGGAACGGAAGCCATGACTAATATCCGGTATACCCTCGGATTTACTCTTCTTTTTTGTAAAGGTTTAAGAAACACTGAAAAGGTAATTGCTTCTTCCGCCATTACTCTTCTTACGGAAGGTAAAGCGGAGAAAAATCGACCTCTGTTAGCCGTCTAGGCACATAAAAGCAATCTCCTTCCAAACTTTAAGATAAATCGTCTCTCGTAGGTCGAGTCTCCTCATAAAAGAGAGTCGGTTAGTTTGGATCGATGGAGAAGGTTTTCGGATATTCGGACTTAATTGCGATTTCAACGCGAGAGGAAGAGAGAAGCAGATCCCATTTAAGGTGGGAAATAGAGGAAGGGCTCTTCCTTCCCTCATTTAATATTCTCGATCGTGTTCATTGAGAGATGGAGCCTGAGAGGTGATCTTCGAAATGCCAAGTTTTGGTCGAAAAGTGGATCGACTGATTTCCCCCCCGTAAAATATTTGTGTGTTTTGCATACCTGCGCTGGCGTTTTTCATTTATTCTACCTTAGCGTCAGCTTTTCCTCGTATTCTCTGTACGTATTCCTGAAATTGAGAGGCTTAATTTTGTGAAAGGAAAATCTACGCAGGTGTATTCTGCTCCCGTCTCATTTTGCCTGACTCTCGAAATGTTTGTATGAAATTTAGGTCCGATACCTTCTCAAAACGATTTGAGCAGCCGGTTAATGCGTCACAGTCCGTGGTTTGAAATCTTACCTTGGTGCCATTCATTTTTTTTCATAACATCAAATCGAATAAGATGTTTTTTGGAACATTATTTGAGCTTCAAACAGGAAAGAAACTACGAAATTCATAGCGTGGGGGGAAAAAACAAAATTTCGCGAAATTCCGTCTGGCTTAGCAATGGATTATCCGCTTGTCTTACGAGCTTTATACGCATCGGTGGAGCTGATAATGTTCACCTGGAAATTTGTCTTCGATCCTTGAGGAGGATTTATCAGAGGTTAATGAA
Source organism: Uropetala carovei (assembly GCA_036926305.1). Classification (NCBI taxonomy): domain Eukaryota; kingdom Metazoa; phylum Arthropoda; class Insecta; order Odonata; family Petaluridae; genus Uropetala; species Uropetala carovei. The sequence continues at coordinate 8,687,718 of JAXCHB010000050.1, read as the reverse complement.
GATTGACTTCCGCCCGATTGTGTCTTCTCAACGTCACCCGATAGCCGAGGGCATTATGGCTCATCATATCACGTGAAAGTAAGCTCTCGGTTAAATAAAAGGAAGTCCGTCTATAATAACTGACGGATGGTAGAAGATAAATGGTCCTAGGCCAGAGTATCGATGAATTGAAAGGACGAGAATGCCAATTTAAAGCGAGAAAATTATAAATACGTTAATACACTCATACATATACGCGCACAAGTACACTCAAAGAAAAACAAACACAGAATTCGAAAACTATCGATTCCACAGTTCCATTTTGTTCGATTGGAATACGAGAAGTTTTTTTTAGAATTTTCAAATATCAGGCGAATTCTCATTCAAAGCCTCATTGTCAGACCATCATTTTTTACGAATGAGACGGAAGTAGCGGTTTCCTTTTTTTGCTGTTTCTCCCAATGAATACCATTTAGGAAAAAGATATTTTTTTAGCCGGAAAGAAAGGAACGCGAGGGATTCATTTGAGTTTGAAGCTTTTAAAAAAAGTTGAATTTGGCAAACGATTGTAATTATAATATAAACCAAATGTATAGTGAAGAACTAAGTAAATTAATTGCCCCGCACTCGGTATAGGAGTTTTACTATCACAACTAGGCGAATGAGCCCGTTTAAAACGGCCTTTGAAAACAAACAATATAAAAATAAAACCAACAAACAAAAGGAAAAATTATAATATTTGAATAAGATTGGAAAGGGCTACAAATGAAAACAAAGGAATAGTTTTAAAAAATTAAGAGGAAAACAGTCTTATACCTCAATAATATTATTTTACCTATTCAGTAGCTCTCTTATAACGACGATCCTTGTAAATACTCTTTCGTTTAACAGCAATTGCCCTTGATTATCTTTATCCTTAACCCAAAATTTCAAATTGTGTGTGTCACGTGTTCTAGTTATGGCTACATACAGCTGTCCATGTGAAAAGCAATTTTTAGTAAATAATCACAGTCAATCGTTCAATTCCACTAAACGGCAGTTAAGAACAATCTCAATGCACACGCAATCAGCGCATATACTTTATTTATTTAGATAACAATGTAATCGTTGTATGGCTGGTTACCCTATAATTGGATTGACGCGAATTAAAAATAAACAGCACGAAAAGAATTATTTTCGTAATAACTGTTATATTCAGATAATGCGAAGGCACAGCGCAAGCAACTGCCCTTAATATGCAGAAAGACTTCAATAAGACAACGAAGGCACGTTAAAACATCGTCGAATTATTTCAGACATTAGCATGCTTTAAAATACGTAATTTACCGCATTTATCCATCCGGTACTTACGTATTAACGGGGAGCCCAACTTAATACGTAAGTACCGAATGTTTTCTACCAAGATATCTGTAGTCTACAAAGGAATTATATCTCGCTTGACTGTTGCGCCGCAAATGGAAAGGATATTGGCGAGCCTTCGGCTCGCTTTGTTTTTATTTTAGTTGTCGTCTCCGGGCGCTACCGCGCCCTTCGCCTCGCTGGAATCAAACTTTCCCTCCGGTGATCGGGTTTGTAAATGTCGCGACAGGCCGATCAGTCGAGCCGCTTTTGATAACATTTTAGAAGAAATTGCTAAATATTGGCCACCAGAAATTAAAATGTGATTGTTTTTCTATTGTTATCTATAGCAAAGCGATCAGTCGAGACGCTTTTGATACCATTTTAGAAGAAATTACTAAATATTGGCCACCAGAAATTAAAATGTGATTGTTTTTAAATTGTTATCAATAACAAATCATTTAAGTGATAATTGGTTTCTTTTAATGTTCTTAAAAATTAAAACATGATTTAAATGGTATTTGTTCCGTATTTATATTTTTAAGTTGGGCTCCCCGTTAATAAGTACGTAAGTACCATCCATCAAATTTACGTGAATGAATATAGGTGCGGCCGCAGTTAGTTATAGAAAGTGGCAGGAGGGGCAGAACTAATTGTACTGGCAAGTACTGCCTTCTCCTGCCAGTTTGTATAACTAACTGATGAGGCCGTCTGGACACACACCGACAAAGACATCTAGCGTTTTATTGTAGGAGATATTTACCTATTATGCAATTGTTAATTTCAGTTACGTGAATGTTTCTATCAAATTTGTGTTCGGAAGGATTGGTTTTATAAATTCGCTCACTTTGACGAAATACGCTAATGTTAATTGTGTTTGGTCATTCGTTCTGGCTGTAAAGTTCACGCTACTCACCGATAGGTAGTATTATGAAGCTTTAACTTGGACTATACACACCTGAGTCGATTACATGGTGACGATTGTCGGGAAATCAATACTGCGTCTATTCCATTTCCATAGTCATTGGAGTGAATCTTGGAAGAAGAAAGCAAACAATTTGTAGCGTATTTGAAGGTCATTGATAGATATATGCAGATGTAATGTTTTTATTTTTATTAAAATTGCAATTAATGTAGCCGTTTGTTTGGGTTTTAATTTAGGTTTTATTCGATTTTCCGCAGAAAATTGAATTAATGTTATAATTGATATGTACATCAATATATATTTGTTGGGAAAAATGTATGATTTGATCCATTAAACGGTAAGAAAATCGATGCATAGTTATTCGTAAGAGATTTAGAGAACGCAAGATGAAATTTTAAGTTAGTTTGGGAGGGCCAATTAAATTCGAAATTCATTCGACTCAACCGCCAGGAAATGAGGGAATTTACTCAGGTAGAGTTAGCGACGACTATCGTCGTTTTATTTTTCGTTCATCGCTCTTTTCCTTATACCCGAACAAATTAATTCGCCCAGATTGTACGGCTAGACTAATTCCTTCTGATCCGACACCTCCATTTCAAAGATTTCTCATCGCCTTCAATTAGTAGCGCTTTCGAGCGCAGTGAAGTGCGGGTGGCGTCTCTCCGTTTGTTGGAATCGGAATAATTAAGGTCCACTCTCACAAGAGGTCTCTCGTTTTCATGCTCAACGCGGTTGCGCTACGAGCTGATTGGATGCTTTCACGGAGCGGAAGGGATGGGAAATAGGGCGGGTTGGTTTAGAGATAATGTGTAGAGTAAGGAGGTAGGCAGCGGGGAACCTTTCATATAGCGTAATATTTTCTCCCAATTCCCTCCAGACTTGCCACTTTTCTTCCGTCTGCTTTGCGGAATCCATTTTTTCCCTTTTTTTTTCCCCCTTCTCCCTCGATGTTACCGTAGACGGGAATACGGTGAGGCGGCGCAGAGGAAATTGAATTTTCCGATCGAGTTCCAGCGAATAGAGCGGGACAGAGAAAGTTTGGGACACCTTCCTATCGTTTCCTCCTCTTCTTAGACTCTTTTGTCGGTACCGAGTTTAAATTTTATTATACAGACGAAAACGTCGCGTTCCATTTATATTCTCTACCGGTCTTGCTTACTCGAACGCGTTAAGGTACGTGAGAATAAGCGGCGGTGAAAGAGACGTAGGAATTCTTCTCCCCGCGTAATTTCGTCGCTTTTGCGGCCCACTAAGCAATTTTATGCGGCCCGCCACCAGTGTTTCATAGTTTTCAAAACTTGGTTCATTCAGTGGCGTAGCAAGGTGAAGCAGGGCCCTGGTTTGAGAATTCTTTACGGCCCCCCCTCTCCTCCAATATATACTTTTTGGTTATTTTATTTTTTAAGGGGAAAATTTTAATAGTAATTCGATTTTTATAAATAAAAATATATTGCAAACATTTAATAATCTTATCGTTTAATTGGCCATCGTTACATTTGGATTTTTTGGGTTGCTGGCATACTTCATTATATACACAAACATATAAGAGCCAGATAGGCAATAAAGAAGATACGAATTCGTTAAGGGTACCTATATGAGAAATACAGACCGTGAGCTCAAGAGCTGAAAGAAATATTAAACTGACCCAAAGCGGTTCTATGGGAAGTCGATGGTAAAATGAGAATATGGCTTAAGGTAAACAAAAACATCTTAGATGTAGTCGGACTAATCTGAAACGAAGATTCGTTGAGGAGCAGCGGTAATAGAGTAGGAATGTGACCAATGTCTAAAGATAAGCAAGGAAGAAAAACATTTGGCCCCTCTAGAATGGAATTTGAGAGCCGTGCAGCTTATGTCTCACGACTAACAATAAGACAAATGTGATATTGTAACAGCCAAATCTTTCGCGCCCCACAGTATGGTAACCATTGTTCTATGGGAGGTAAGGAGAAATGGACCATCTCGTCAACACCGGTTATTTGCACCAACTGCACCCCTCTCTCCCTGGCCCTCTTGTTTATCTAATGTTTTACCCTTCGTAACTTTCATCTTACAAACGAAAGAAGTTTCATGATCTCGGATTCTTTTCACTGTATTGAGCAGCTCTTGTGGTTTAAAATGACACAAAGGGTAAAATTTTGTATATTTCGACCACGGGCCTTCGGGCCCCCTCGAGCTCCGGGCCCTGGATCGACCGATCCATCGGATCCATGGTCCCTACCCGACTGGGTTCATTGATTTTAATTAACTACCAAATATTATTTTCCATGTAGCAAAAATCTGTTAAGATATCTAATGTTAAATTGCGACCTCTTAATAAATATTTCTCAATTCAAGTAAGTTCTTTTTAATGCTGTTTTTGATTTTTTTTCTCCAAGATATTTCTAAAATTGAATTCCATCATGATTTTTAATTTTGAAGTGTTAACCCTAAAAAGCTAATTCTAACTTGATTTCCACGCATATGGTGCCTAGGTAACACGATTTAACTATGTATACATATATAATCCATTGACAATTTCCAATGCGGCCCACTGAAGGATTCACCGCCACCATGCAGATAGGGTTGCCACATTTTCAGAACGGAAAATCCAGACATTTTTCACTTTTCATTACAGAAAATCCGAACATTTTCCAAACACATTATTCAGTCTAAAATATTTGAATATTTTAAAAAATATGTACTTATAACAATATACATTTTCGTTAAATACCTCTATTAAACCAACATGTAAAAAGTATAGTGAAATAATTATATTTTCAAACCTTTAATAATCTCCACGCTCAATAAATATGAAACACTTTTCTTAGAAGATGATATACAGAAATTGGTGTATACATGCTTATTATACGTACACAATAGTATTATTCTTCAATTTGTACTTTTTGTTACTCTTAGCAGATTTTAGTAAATCTCTGCAAGCACTAGATTTAATCATCTTAGAAATTCTGAGAAAGACATTGAATAGTTAAACCTGGCCACTACTACAAACTGAAGACTGCAAGTTATGATAAACATCGATTCCTACGCAGTGGCATACGCAGACATTCTGTCGCCTGAGGAGAGATGTAACAATTATGGATGACTTTGTGTATGTTTTCTTTGTAGTCATATTTTGGTGACTCATTTGAGTGGCTTCTGAAGCAATTGATCCATTGTTTCTCTTATCAGCAGACGGCAAAGGTATAATTTCATCACGGATTTTGACAAATAAATCTTAATTCTTAAATACTTAAATAAAATATCAGTTTTAAAGTAATAAAATTCTAAAATATTCTTACTGTTTGTCATTCAACAGAAATCCGGACGAAGCACGTCCGGAAATGTGCAATCTGGACACCGGATATTTCGATACATTTTCTCAAATTTCCGAACCGTTCGGAAAAATCCGGACGGGTAGCAACCCTAGTCAGACCCCAACCGTTTCGGATAAACGTTCTTCTACTGTATAAAGAAAACTGTAAACTTAAAACAGTAGTCGGTATATGTGTACTGTATTAGATGACGTCAAAAGCATACTTGTTCGCTTGAATTCTGCTTGAAATTTCTTTCTTTTCTATTAACTTGAAAAGCCGGACAATTACACGTCCGGCTTAAGCATGAGGTAGGACGCCATTTTAATGTCCAGAAAGCCGGATATGTGACAAACCTACATGCAGAAAAGGTTGCCCACCATCGGCATAGAAGAAGGCTTACGGAGCGCTTAAACGAGAATTGTCATAATGTCAACGTGGCCTAGAATGGTTGGCGAAGCGGTGGGACGAGTCGAATGGGCGACTCCCGGAGAAGGTCCATTACCATAACAAAAACACTATGGACCTGCTTTGCATAGAAAGCTGAAGTGCTCCATTGCTGAAGGGGAAATACTTTCATTTGCACTGAGGAACGGTAACATTGTGTTAACCTCCTTTGCATTCAGATGCTGTGCTGAGCCATTCACTATGCAGATCGATTAAAGACGGTTGTAATCGAATTTTGTCGGGAAGTTAAACGACTTTTGTATCGCACGACAACGAAACCGAGCTGCGTGTGTTTTTTATATGAGGTTTTGCCGACTCCAAAATATACAGCAAAAGCGCGCCTTTTTTTCGCTGCTTCCTTTACAAACCGTACTGGGTCAGTCTTTGCCGAGAACGGACTGTTTTTTGCGGTGATCGGAAACAGCGTGCAAACCTCTGTGCTATTGTTACACAATATAGCACTTACTGTTACGGTCTATCGTGTTCGTGACTAATGAAATTGACGGTCACGGTGCGTTTGAGGATGTGATTTTTTTCTCTTTATTTGCGCTGTGTTGAGCAATATGGCAGAAATTTCGTTTCGAAATTTCATGCTTTAACTGTTGAATCGTATACTGTAAGTCTATCCTTCTTCCTACATTGTATATCGGTCGTCTATTTCGAGGCGTCGTTAGTCCGACTCGATTTACATTTCAAATCATCCACGTATCCGTGTAGTCATTTAAAATTTACATCTTCATAATTTCGGAATTAAATCCGAACATTGTCGTTTTAGCAGGTGCTAAATGTTTTGCAATTTGTATTATTCGCTCTCATTTCGAATGACAATTGTATAACCCCGAAAATTCTCTTCTTTTGTCTTCCGAGTATATTCGTCACTTAGCCGTATTTCTTCCACCTGCTTAAATGGTTTTGTTTAAAATCTATCTGGTTGAACAATACGGTGATTGAAGTGGGTGGCCATTTACCGATATATGGATTTACTCAAGTGCCGCTCTCGATAGAATCGTACTTTGCGCGCACTATCGCAACATACGCATTTATCCTTGATGTATTTCAATCGGAGCTAAGGGTTTACCTCTCAAAGACATGAATCGTCATCTTCTGTGTATTAGATAACAACTGAAAAAACCTTGTGGAAAAAACCTGTTGGAACAGCATCAAAGCGCTCGATCGATTTCAACGAGAGGGTAAAACCTTCGATAAGACACTTCACGTTGGGAAGATTTTTAAGAATTTATATATCTGTATTTATGAGACTTGATTATAGAGTGTATAATTTCTCGGATGAAAACTGCCGTCGATTTTCTTACTTTAGAACCGAATGCATTTAATTTTAATATTGTTTATTTCTCACAATCCAGGTTGTTTTGGTTAATAAAAAAATCCACGAGATAAAATAGTAAGCCCACGAGACTTTGTGGTTCGGAGAATTGGAGGTTCTCTAGATAACGGTCCTGTTAAAGATTAAAGATGATGGGAAGGAAAATATCTCAATTAAGGAAGTGCCTAATGCGATCGGGGAAGTGTAAAGAGTGATCAAAGTGATTAAAAGTTGTAGCGACTAATTGTTACGAGGCATTTGAAAATGGATTTATAAGGGATCCATATAAAGAAAAATACGAGGAAAAAGGTAGCGAAGAGGAAATGGTGAACGAATTCCGCAGTTTTGAACGGAAGGATTAGTACTTGAGGTCGAAGGTTACTTACGGGGTGACCTCGAACGGATCCGTTGTAGCGTAGAAAATCTTCAACGATCGACAAAGTTTTGAGAGAATACCTGGAATTTCCGAGAAAAGTTAGCTGATGCAACAATCGTGGAAGATTGTCAGAGCGTCGCCTTTTCTTTGCCGCTAATTGGTAAAGCAATCGCGGAATATCTGCGAATCATTCCATTTGTCATAATATATATCGAAGTGAAGAAAGTCCACAGCACAGAATCAAGAAAGTGATGCCTCGTTTCCTATCGCTTTCATTTACGTTTAACTTAAGTGTTAATTCCGTACTTAGCACTTGTGGGTATCAGTATTATTTCGAATAGAAAAAGCCTGTATGAATTCGAAAGCAAACGAAAGAATGACAGCTCACCATAGCGAAAACGTGAAGTCATGGCATGTATGTGTCATTCTCGCCACCTGGTGTGGCATAAGGTACAAATTCTATTCATAATTAGGGTAAATAATGACTCGTTGACTTGCTTTGCAGTGATTATCATATAAGATGAGACTTCAATTTTGTAACATCTTAAAACATTGTAACACATTTAATATGTTATGTACTATATATATTATGTTACAGTATATTTTATGGCAATATTTATATGTCTTCACACTTTTATTTTTATCAGTTAACTATAATTTTCCCAGCGAAAAATATGAAGATAACTCCGGTCATAATTTGCGAATTCAGTGCGCTACTCATTTCCCCGTAGACAGTGTACATTTCTCACAGCAGGAAATTTTAAGAATTACTTCTGATTTTTTTTATTCAGAGTATGAGATGCAAAATTAAGAAATGCAATGGTATCGACAGATTCTCACAGCTTATGAGAGCGGTGCAATATCATACCAGTTCTGATACGAAAATTATCTCTTATTACAAGTTTGCGGCCGAAAAAGTATCTGATATTTAAAAAAATTATTTTATCATTTTTATATTATTCTGTTTTAGTTATTTTTATGCCATTTTCTGTATTTTTTGCTCATTAAAAAAATCCGTCCCTTTCAAGTGATAAATAAGCTGAGTTAGCTATCGAAGATGAAACGTTTCAATTTTAACCACGTCCCATCTCAGCAGTTTTAAACCCTCAAACGCACTCACTCAGACACCTGGTTGTGTGGGTGGTGAGTATTGGATATAGGGCCGGATGCCACCTGGCATCACCATCCCGGGCCGTCCAATTAAAACTCTGGGTGCACGTGTGCAATGAGGAAGCCTTAATTCTGATCCTTCCAGAACTTTTACCAGTGAAATTTTTTCCCTCCCGTTTTAATATTTTTATGAAGTATGTACAAAGGTTTCGGAGAGAAAATTGCCGAGTGTTTTTCCAGTCAAATTCGTTTCTGTTCATGTGAAGGATCAAATTTAACTAGTAAAGAAAAATACAAAACAATTTTCTCTCCGAAATACCATAAACAAATATTGTGTTATCCATGAACATGGATAAATTACCGTGTTTTTTCTTCTATTATTGAATTCGGTCATACTTTGTGCTTTATTTCTCTATTAAGATATCTCCCATTAACCCAGTCGACAAGATGAGGATAATTTGATCACCTTTTATAAATTTAGCTTATTTTATTTTTTTTTAATTTAGTTATGCCGCCACATATTCTGTCACTAGAGCCTCGTTTGTAAGTGGCATCAATGTGGAAATGCACGCTCAACGTTTTTGCTTTCTATCTTTTATACCTTTTGAGATATTAAAACAAATTAATTTCAAGTGGGCTCCTACCCGACCCTGTGTATTTTAAAAAATATAAGCACATTTGTTTTAAACGCACTAAAAATATTAAACGAGAGTAATGACTTTTAAAACGTGAAAGATATAGAAGGGTCAGGATTATGGTTCTTTTGTTGGAGCATATTTCACAAGTCAGCAACTATATCATCATCAGTAATCTAAGCACAGCGCTGTGGTCATTATTAAACTGGATCCCTCTAGATACGGTCATTCCCACCACATCCTCCTTCGCATCTTGGAAACGCTTTTTCCTCACCTCAACGCCTATCAACACAACCGTTTTGCTTTTCCTTTCTCTATATTTATATGTATGTCGCACACGATCTCATAAGGAACTGATTCTGTTTGCTTTCTCCTTATCATTCGTAGTATAAGTCTCTTACTTCGTCTTCTTAATGATTCCGTATTTTTTCTCGTATCCATACACTTATTCTCAGTTTTCTTTCCTATCTCCAAATTTTTTTGCTTCACTAGTACTTCACGTTATTCGTCTTAAGTGTCCATGTCGTCTGACAACACCGAGTTATTAAAATAGTTATAAACTAGTATATATGCCTGAATGGAAGTTAGGTTGTATTTGAGGAGTAATAAGATGCTGAAAGAAGTTCTCGGTATTTGGGTATTGATGCGTATTCCCATAGATATAGGGGATGATGAATGGGAATCTTTTGGGCGTCGGCCCTTTTTCAGCGGTAGAATTTATACGTATAAATCGGTGAAATTATTTATAGCTCCACCTACAGTACTTTCGCATGACGCGCTTTAACAAGCTTAATTTTGGAACCGTTCCCCGAATATTTCTTCTGTAAATCAAATGGCGGAATTTTTTCAAATTTAGGAAGTAGTGAGTAACGGTACACGGAAATTATGGAAGCGCACAATATAATTTAAATACGATTATGTTCTACGTGTTAATTTCTACCCTCCAGGATAGGGAGTTAATCTTTAATGAGCTGCTTATAAAAGTATTTTATTTAACCCAGGTGCGTAGTAATGTGTGCTGGTTGCACGGTAATGAATATTATATTAAATTAAAAACTTACTTATTTATGTAAACATAAAGATTTCTGAATTGAAATATTTTTGCTGTTATGTGACTTGTATTCAGTAACACGTGCTATGAATGAGACAATCGAAATATAAAAAAACCTGCTTTTTTGTGCATGTTACTAATCTCGTTAGATAATCCAGATTCAAAAGATCTTGGAGAGATTTCGCATGAAATCCGAGCTCATGGACTAATTCTATATATTCGGCAAATTTACGGCACAGCTGGCAGTGGAAAGACGCAGGGAAGTAGGTATTAACAGGTGCGTTACACTACTAAACATCTTACCTTAGCGCGTAAACGTTTTATTGACCGCCTATACTACCATGTTAGCAAGGTTTTTACAATAATTTAACTAACTGAAATATATTATGGGACGGAATGGAATTAGAAATTGAATGTACTTATAATTTCGAAAATAGTGTAAAATTCTTTCAGCTATTTTAAAAATATCCTTGCCGAAAATGAAAGAAATGCGTCAAAGTTCTTTGGTTTTGAAATACTAAATTATAAATTTTGGTAAGAAATTCAAACGCTTTCATTCACCGATTGCAAAATGTTATCTATTTGTATTAATTATTGTCATCAAATCCTATTACAGAGTGTTTCGTAATAAAAAAAATACTACTTAGTTATTTACCTAAATAACTTAAATTCAAAAATGGCTCTTAAAAATATATCTCCATTGTTATGTGGCACGTTTTTCTTGCCACTGTTTTTATAAAATTAGACTAGTTATTTAGATTAACAAACTTATTAATGCCCTATCCTGATTATTATTTCAGCTGTTTTTAGCCCATACCAGAGTGAATTTTAAGTTCCCTCCATCTTGTTAATTAATGTCATCCGAAAGATTTAACACAATATCCTTTCATGATAAAAAAGGGACAGCTTTATCTTAAATTCTTTTAAAGATAAACTTTTGAGGCATCTTTCCCGCAAATTTGATTATATCTTCTTTGGAAATGTTTCCCGCGCCAGAAAAAGCAGAAACTAAGTCGCAAGCATCGATTTGATAATCAATTTCCGTCTCCGCACTATATGCTGAATCATGACTCTTTTCATCTTATCGTCTGTCATGTTAGCGTTCCTGGTAGGAGTGAAAAATGATGGAAACTTTGTTTTATCCGGCAAAGTGCCCTTTTTTCGATCCCACTCGGTTCTTTTGAGTTTTCTTTGGGGCAGAGGACCGGTGACATTGCACCCTGTCGTGTGTGTCCACGGCGTCTTAATCCGCTCTCCTCCAATCCACTCCAAAGCTCCCGGGACCCTTTCCAAATGTTCCCGTTTTCCACTCTCTCGCTCCATCCGTAGCCTCTCCGCCTTGAGGAGCGTATTTAAAACGCGGGGATTTTTTGGTCGCGGGCCAAGTGGGACGCTGGGACAGGCTGTGTTGAGTGAGAGAGAGCTTTTTTTATGAAAGGGTTTTAAAGGCGAGGGAGTCTCGAGGGCGTAGATTCGGGGAGAGAAGCGGAGAAAGGAGAACGGGTGGCCGAGGTAGGGAGTAGGAAGACTTGAACGCCGACTGCCATCTATTCGATCGTCTTCTTTCTCGTACTACCTAGTTCTTTTTTGCACTCATGAGAGTGGTGTCACCTGTTGGCGGGTTAGTGCGTTTTCTCAAACGGAATCATAAGTGTAATTCGGAGTAAGTGGAGTGTTAATGGTTTAATGTACATATTGCTTCCCAAAGAAGATAAATATACTGAAATATATAAGTGAATTTTTTGCCCAACCCAACCCAACACACGTGCACGCAAACCCACGTATTTAACAATGCCTGTGTGGTAAATTTATTTTGGAAACCCTAACTGCGATAAAAAGTGTATATTAAAACTTTTTCCTTTAAATTTCCGTGCATAATGCGTTTATTCGTAGGAAATTCGTTGTATCAGTCGTTATAAATCAATCGTACGTGGTCAGAAATTGCTTACTTGATTTGGGAAGTCTGTCTTTTAACTCGGATTTATTAGTCTTTTCAGAAGGAGAAACAAAAAGAAGGCAATTTTTGTTTTTGTCCGCGTGGCGGCGTCTTAACGATAAATCTTCGTCAGACGCCTATATACAGATGATTCATCGGTGGACAATTCCGCATTACAAGCTGATGCAATCCGACTCCTATCTGCCTGTCTGTATCTTTCGCACGTGTGTCCTTTCCGTACACACCGCTTATCGCGTTCTTTCATATGTTATCCGAAGGGTGGCGCTAACGGTTTCAAGCGTCGGATAAGGCTTGCGTAGTCGCATCGAGCGCACTTCCCGCTTCCCTGCGAGTTTCTTTACTGATTTGCGTGTCCAATCAGTTTAGTGCGACGGTGTTACCTCGTTAGCGTTTGATTTTTTACTTCCTGAAGTATTCTTATCGTGGCGGCTGCTTTTGAGGCCGAAATGCGCACCGGATTTCCAAGCTTTTTACAAGCATAGGATCTAATTAGTTTATCAAATAACGCAATATGTTATCCAAGAAAATCCATCTTTGTCATTTTGTCTTCTTCCCGATAAGTACCATATTGTAGAGTTTTCTTTTCCATGCGATATATATATAATCTACTCTTTAATCATCGTTAGTCTGTTTTGGACATAAGCATTGATCCCAATGTTATTTTCTAGTCTTCGCACGCATAGTGTGTTTGCAGTATAAGCATTTCAAAACTGTTACTCTGTCGGGTCTTTTTTGAGATTCTTTCCTGTCTTTTCCCCAATGTCAAATTTAGCAAAATACGAGACTTCGATGGGGAATGTAGGCTTAATACCTGCTCAAAGTTTCCTCCCCTATCATTTTCTTTGCCATTTTCTCAATAGACATCTTAGATTTTATGCCATTATACTTTTTTCTTCGTAATTTTTTAATTAATCTTTAGTCTTATGTGAGATTATTTCCACGACAGATAGTTGGCCCGCAATCGTCTCTTGTTGGAAAACGGAGGTAATTCGTTTTTAATTTACTGCGTAAGATAAAAGTATAAACTAAGTCGAATACAGCTGCAGTTTTCGTCATCTGGCTTCGTTCTTCACGGGCGTAAGGGTGAACATCACAAAAAACGATATAATCACGCGTATTGTACAAGACCAAGTAGGAAGAGCTATTGCTGGAAGCATGCATTTACTAAGCGAGAGGTTGGATGTTTAGTAAGAGAGGGGAAACGAGGAACGATTATATCGAATCACTTGGCGAGGAAAATGCGAGTTACCAGGAAACGAAGCGGGAAAAGGATAGGTAGAAGCAGTGTGCGGTATGCCAAAAGACAGACAACACGTGAATAACGATCTTCTTTGTGCGAAAATGATTCTTTTTCGCCGGAAAGAATTTTTTTTCAGTTCTTGAAATTACCCCCTTTCCACTGTTACGGAGTCATGCACGTGTGCCTGATTTATATGGTTTAAGAGAACGAATAAACTTTTATTCGCTGGAATTCTTTTGAAATCTGAACGAAGAGTATTCTTCAGTCAACCTCAATCTTCAGGGGATAGTATGTGACTTTTTGTTTGTAATTTATGGTCGTGGAATGCGATTTCTTTCATCTAGGACAGGGATGGGCAAACCGTGGCCCGCGGGCCATACGTGGCCCTCGAGAGCATTTAACGTGGCCCGAGAAGCTTTGGTGAAAAAGCAATCTATAAAATTTAACACAATTTTATATTACTTTTGGTAAAATTATGACAATAAGACCTTTAGTTTTGAAAATTTAGCCCTAAAATCCTTGTTTGTTCTTGTTTTTCACTTATGTATGATGCCTAAGAATCTAAGCAATTTCCGATTTAAACTCTAATCTGGCCCGCCTAAGCATTGGCATCTTTCAATGTGGCCCGCTGAAGAATTCGCAAACACCGATGCGGCCCGCCATGCAGAAAAGTTTGCCCACCCCTGATCTAGGATGTCGGCAACAAGTGGCAGTTAAATACGTGTGAATAGAACAAGTTTGGAGAAGAAAATAAAAATTATTTATAAATTCCTAAACCAGAATAGGAACCTATGGGATTATTGTTTAGAGGAAAATATTCTAAAGCCTTTTCCATTGACGGAACCGTCTAAAAAATAATTTTAATCATATGGATACCGATTTGTAAATTATAAACTGAGATATTTCACCTTTTATGAAGTAGGTATCACTTAATTTGTTATGTGAACGAAACGGTTGTCGGATTTTGCACTAAGTTTAACGCACCCCAATATTTCGCCTTAAGTTAGTTAACAGAAACTATGGTAATGATTGTTATTGATACTGATTTAGCGCATATTCATAATTGATAAAAAAGGCCGCAAAATGTTCGCGTGATAATCTGTTCGGGAATTAGTCGGAAGACAATAATGGATAGTGGAGCGTGTCATCCGATATGGAACGCTTTTCTGGCATTTTACTCCTACCTATAGTGGTCCACTTCTCTGTAGGATTGCAAAGTCTTTGTGAAGAAGGCTCTTCTCTTGAATTGGACCGAGAGAAAGAAAGAAGAAGAATACTCGACCTAAATTCACAGAGAAAAGAGGTCTTTTTGCCTGCTTCTCGCACCGGACCTTAGCGAAGCGTGATTTTTAGCGAAAGGGCGTAGGAGTGATATGAAGGTGGGAGGTAAGGTAAGGAGGGAGGGAAGGTAAGAGTCTGAGTGTGAAGTAGGAAATAGGTGAGTGAGAGAGAGAATGGGAAGGAAGAGAGGATACTGAAGAGGAAGGGAAGGAGCGAAGTGGGGAGGTTGAGGTTGGGAGTGAAAAGAGAAAGAGAAAGGGAGCGAGAACAGCTGTATGAGGGAGGGAGGGAAGAAGGAGAGAAAGGAAGAGGGAGATAAGGGAAAGGAGGTAGCGTTACTAATAACAGCATAAAATGAAAATAAATTGAGAAATGGAGGAGTAAAGAGGAGGTAAGAGTTTTAAAGGGAAGATAAAGAGGGAGGAAGATGAAAGGAAAGTAAAGATAGTTGAGAGAATGAGAGGGGGAATGGAGTAGGTAGACAATGGAGGGAGGCGAAGGAGGAGGAGAAAGAGGACGACGATGTAAGAACGCGAGGATCGTCGCAAAAGTCTACTACGCTCCGTTCCTACCTCCTCCTACCCATTCTTGCACCTTTGCCAGGAAAATCACGTGCTTTTCACGTCCTCTCTCCGATTTTCTTTTATTTTCACTCCCTCCCTCGTCGAGTCAACAATGTCTCGAAAAGACACACGAAAAGGTTGAGGGGGGAGGGGGGCTTTGTTCTTTTTAATCGTTTCGTTTTGGTTTCCGAGTCTTTAAAAAAACGTCCGAATTATTTTTGCCGCTCCGCCACGAAGGAGACACGAGGTGCGTTTGGTTGGAGGCTGCCGTCTGTCCCTGGGGTGGTGACGTAATCGCTCAGGGTAATCAGCGACGGGAAGAGACGAGGAGGGAGGAGAAAGTTCAATCCGCGAAATTCAACAAGGGGAAAGACTAAGCGTTCCGTTATTTATCGTCCCGGGGAACGTACTCGATGCGTAAGATATACTTTTATGGATTATTTTCGTCGTATGATCTCGATCATCGTTTAGGATTGGTTATTTTTAATCTGCGGATTTTATAGGTTGTAAACACCTAATCCTCGTATATTCGGGTATTCGACGGGCGGGAAGGTGTATTTTTTTTAAACGGAGTAAAATAAACTCGAGCTTCACGTAAAAACTGTCGAAATATTTATTTGATTTTCGTTTTATTCCGTAGAGAATGATAAGACGCCTTTGAAAATGTTTATTTGAGGATACGACTAGACTATTAGTAGTAGTAGTTCGACTTAGGCGATATATTATAATGCCGAAGAAATTCTACACGAGTGCTTTGGCAGATAAAATAAACGATTCATGTCCAAGATGACTCCAAGAGCCATAAAACCGTTATGGGAGCATAAAAATAGCAAAAATGGTATTTCTCGCCCGATTTGTGGCTGTTAGAATTATTTTTAATATAATCTGGATTTCGGCCATAAGGTGGAAACGATAATTCATGTTCACGCAATAGTCGATGAGAATCATCTCCGGTTTAATTCGCAGTTACGCAATTTAAACGAGAAAAATTTTTTCGAGTTGTATCAAAAAGTAAAACAAAGCACAGTGTACATATTCCTACGTCCGACGTCCATAATGTGTGAATGTTGCGTTTTAAATAAAAAAATAACACAATCCGATTTTCTATTATTTCTTAAATTTTTGTTAGCAGGAAAAACATTTGTGTCGGTGCTTTTCAAGCGTCATTATAGAATATTTTAGAGAACATCTGGTTGAATGGAATGCACGCAATTAGCATTTTATTTACGCGGGCTTCCATTCCTTGCTAGATTCGATTTTTGGTGCTGTAAAGTTTCCTTCAATTCATAGAACACAACATGGATGCAGTAAAATGAAAATAGATTCGGTTTAGCCATCGGTGTACGAAAGATTCATGTTTCCGAAAAAATACCGTAATGTTCCAATAGGCTTAAAGTATTAAGCCGGAGATGCGATCTTGAAAGAATTATGTAGAAAACAGAACATAGTGAAGTAACACCAAAGATTGCAATTGAATACCTTTTAAACTCTTTCTCAGAATTTCCGTCAAATTGCGATCGGTGGGAGCAAAAACATTTTCCCAAGCGCCCGCTAAATTTTGAATTCTGGTGTGTGATTCTTCGTATAAAAAAAAGTTATAACGCAATATCACTCATTCGTAAATCGAATAAACTTTGTCGTGGCAACATTTCTTAAATCGAATGTTCCTCTCTGGATTTATACCCTTAAGTTTCACGTGGGCCATCCGCCGGCCGCAGTATGGAATCACCAACCAGCGGTGAACGTACGTCTTGACCGATAAGAAGGCATTTTCTTTTCTATTCAATGGCGTTCTCAAGGGGTTGGGAGAACAATTCTTCCTTCTCTCGTCCCACTCTCGCGTTTGATGAGAAAGACGCGATGTTGGCATAGTTGTCGAGGATCACGTGTCCGTCAATTGGAAGAATGGACGCTTGCTTCTCTTTGACCCCTCCATATTGGCCTTTTCTCGATAGATACTCCGTAACCTCTTCAGCTCCGCTCCGATTTCTTTCACCTCCTCGCCTCCCGTCAAATTCAATCCCTTCCAATAACTCTTTGCTTCTCTTTCTCGCTCGCATCGGTGCCGTCCAATTCTCTTCTGATGGAAATAAAGAGATAGTTGGACGGTTTCGAGTGAAGATTCGTTTCGTTTGCGGCCCGTTCAAAATTTTAAGTTTTTTTGTCGGAGAAAAAAATGACTTAGTGTTTCTGTCTTTGTCCTAAGACCAAGAGTCCAGGGGAATGTGGAAAATCGTTCAGTTTTACTCTTGGGTATTTTTTTCCGAAAATACGCTAGTTTGTGATGCTGTTATTTACACGTGTGTTCCGTTATTTATTTAGCGCAGCAAATCCCCTATAAAACAAAATCAGAATTCTCGTTTATAAGAGGTGTTCTTCATTCACCTGCAAAAACAGACTTTTGCTGGTTGTTGTAACGGCCACGTTATCAAAAACTACGTTATTATAAACCAGGAAAATTTAAGTCCGTTGAATTCTGTCCTGTATTTAAACCTTAATGTTCTAATTTATTTGTCTTTTTTATCTACTTAGCTCAGGGTTACTGTAAATTTTATATTTTGTTCAACTGTGATTACTACTATGGTAATTGAAACGCGTTTTATGCAGTAGTGTGGTAATCATTTGTTTATAAAATAATTACATAAATTGAACACATTGATAGTGTCCGCGGAGAGATATTTTTCGGTATATTAAATAAGGGTAACAGTCCTTCAGAGTGTGTAATTGTAAATCATAAAAAAGTTTAAAAAGGCCAAGGAATGTTATGTTTGATCATTATTCTTAATGATCGTTGATGACGTGATAGCCATCAATTCTTCGATATAATTTTGATGTCGTCGGCGCGAGCTTTAATCCTATTGAGCTCGGCACATCGGTCTAATAATTGGTTGAAATTCGTAGCCGTATGTCGTCTTTGGCCTTAATATCCTGATTTTTACTAGCCTATTTAATTTATTCCTCCCGCTAATTTGCGTAACCTACTTATCCCTATCGCATTTCATATTACCGCGAGCGACCCACTTTTTTCTAGGCGTCTAGTTTTGACTCTGCGGTTTTTACGTGCGATCGATATAGGCACGAGCTGATATAATTGCCAAGTTGTGAAATTGACTTGCCTTTTTAGCACAAGATGAAGTGGCGACGAAATGATTCCTCTCTTAAAATATATGCTATGTCTGTGTCATTGGTTAGTCTCGTGCACGTGCGAAACAAATAATTTAATATTTACGAATTATAATCGGTATATGTCTAGGGCTTTTCGCTGTCTATTTTTTTGGTATCTCAAGAAAGCACTACGTCCTGGATCAAAGTTGAAATAAATTAAGTTATATTTATCGTTCCCGCCTTGGATTATCATGTATGCATGTGAATGCATTCAACTTATTCTTCCTGTAATTTCGATCAAGTATTAGTTGTCATCGGTGTTTATCTTTATTTACCTTCCTTTGAGATTTTAAAAACTGCAGTTGTCCGACATATATTCATATTCCGAACTTATTAAGAGTTTAAGGTCATCAAAACAGCGAAACGTTTTAATCTGTCAAGAATAATTTCATTCTGAACTGAGAATTTAGAAACTAATTCATAAGATAGGGTTACACGTAGGATATAACTGTAGTTGCAAGAAAAGCTGCTTCGAAAAATTATATAATTTTCCTTCGAAAGGACGCTTCAGTTTAATGCAATATTTTGATGTATTCATGAGTTAAGGAACTGTTAGCTGCTAAGGTATATTGAAACGTTGTTGAGGGCGTTGCAGAAATGCATCCTATCTGAATTTCGCCATGTTATCTCTGAATAGCGTGTCTATAAAGAAAATGAACTGATAAAACGGGCTGGGTGGCATTCCTTAAGTCCACATGGACTACGCCGCACTAAAGAAACCACTCTATAATTATCATTGCCAGCATTTTGCGAAATGTCCCTGCGGTCAAGGTTGAAGAAAGAGATCTTCATTACTCTTTTAGGGTAGCCGCCGAGCGAATATTTTTCCCAACTATTCCTCGTCATCCCTCTCTCCTTTTCTCCTGGCGGCAATTCCACGTGCTCCTCAGTTGGCGTGCTCCTTCATTGGTCGACTCCTCGAGTCCTTTATGACGTCACAAAGACAAGATCTCGTCTCAATGCGCTTATTCCTTTTGCATAGACGGCAATGGTCTTATCTGCTGTGTGGTGTTTTGCCTAACTATTGCTGACGGATAAAGGGTACAGGCTAGGGATCTCTTTTATATTTACTCTTTGAGACGATTCGTCCACCTCGACTATAATATAATTTCTCGTACTCTCCTTTCTCTCCTTCGGTGATTGTGCGCGCGCATGCCCGCGCATTGTGTCGGCGTAACTTACCCCTTATTGGCACTGGACCCCGTCTAATCACCGCTTCTAATTATAATTGCCCCAAAAGGACAAAGAGTAGGGAGAGGAGAAGCTTCTCATAGAAATAGCCATTATCTTCTAAGCGCTGTTTAAAAGCGTGTTTTATTTTCGGCGGAAGTGTTGCGTAGCAATCCTATGGAGCTTTCTCATTCTCTCTTCTTTTTTCATCTCTCATTCCCTCTCTCTCTCTCTTTTATTCGAAGGATATAACAGATGCATTTGTTGCTCCCTCTAACTGCTGTTAATTTCGGAATCGTAGGCAACGTTTTGGAAATTAACGGGATCTTTCTTCTCTAGACACCGGAAGAATTTTACTTGGGTCCGTTGGCGAGTGGAGTTAAGAGAAATGTGTTTAGTGTCGACTCATTGGCGCGTTTTCGTCCACTGCCGGACTTAGTGATTCTTAAGAGATCGAAAGTCAAATCTTTTTCGTTAACAGATAAATGTCTAACCAGCATTAGAAATGCATCCAATGCAATCGTTCAGAAGTGCTAAGAGTAAGGCATAAATGAGTAAATGCTTAGGTTTCATTTTTGAAGTGGTTTAATTTTTCTATGCATACTATCGTTATTTAATAATATGGTTTCATGATTTATTTCTTTTCTGAGTGCTAATAAAACGCAGCAAGATGTGGTAACTTTGTAATCCTTAACTCGGCCGTAAAATAAAAACATTACTCGTCCAATTTTATTAGAATTATTAAAGAGATATGAATTGTTGATTTGAGTCATGCTTAAAGTGAATTATTTTCCACGCACATTATATTCCAAAACCAGTATTCATGAATTGATATATTCCTTGTTGCCTCTGCTAGTTACAGCGTAAGGGAGGATATGATTGGAAAATTCTATTTTCGCATAAAAGTAGCACCCCTCTGGTTTTTAATCAATGTCCGGGCGAGTTAGTAATATTACATTGTATTTCAACCTCCGATATCAAGTAGTAAGAACAACAAAGACCTTAAACTACAAAATTATGAAAATATTTTCTTTGAAAAAATGAATTGAAGTTCATATTAGTTTAATATTTACTTACCTTTGTCTCTTATCTTCAGGGTTTTATATATTTATTTTTAACTTCTCTATCTAATAACATTATGTTATAGCTTTATGTATGAAAAACCTCCCACATATTTTTGAAGGTACTCGTTTATCATAATGAGTTTGTTATTCTTTAATTTATATAGAAAATTTGGGAGATCGCATTATCTCGCTTCTATTGTTTGGAAGAGAATTTGATTAGGGTTCGCCTGCGTTAAAAATGTAAGGCGTCTTAAATTCGCCATTAAAACGTATATTAGTAATCATTAAGGCGATTTTGGAATATCAGCCCCTCAGTAGTGCTCAGCTTTACCCTATTTAAGCTTTTTGCTTATATTGAGCTAAGGATCATTTTTATTGTTGCCATCCTCTTCTCGGTATAAGTTTAAGAGTAGAGTTATGCTTGTGGATAAATTTTCTGTGAATACATGGAAGGTAAAATTTAGTTTTAGGAACACATGGAATAGAACACGTAATTGTGGCCTAAATGTTACGAGATTGGAGGTGGAATTTAAAAAAATCAGCCACCGGTGCTTTCTGTTCTCGGGTTCAAAGAACTTACTCTTTTTAAGCTTCGCAAATGAGTCGTTAAGGGTCTCCCCGGGGAAATGCAGATTGGATCTTTTTTACTCTCTTGTTTTCGCACTCGCTCGCACTGTGGCTTTTTCCGTCGATGATGTCACCGTCGTTTTTCCTCCAATCCGCGTGAGCCGTTACGGTGCTGCCATCTCACGATGGGATTTCTCTTCTGTGCCCGGATGAGTGTCCGTTGGCCGTGTTGCCCGCATCTACCCCAGATTTTGCTGATCTTGAATTCTGTGGAGAAAAGGACGGACTGTGTTTGCTCATCTCAGAAATGAGGGGAAGAAAAATGAACCCGTGTGTTCTTTTTCGCACAGTCCCTGCTGCCCGGAATTCGCATAGTTATTTTTTTATCGCGATATGCGTGCTGCAGTCCGTTTTCCTCGCACGTGTGCTTTCATTAGGAAGTTCTGCGCTTCCTCTGCAGCCCCCTTCGACTAATAGCGGAACTAATTTCTTTCCGTTTTATGTTCGAGCAGGAGTCGTAATTATGCGCTTCGGGGAATCGCATGGTGATGAGATACTGCGGTGCATATCAAATGAGTTTTCTTGGTTTTGAGTAATTTGGCGGAATAAAAATCGCGGATATTAGCTAACAAGTTGGTTTTGGCAGGTAATTGATTTCAGAGAGAGCTTGTTGATTTCTGTACCATTATAGCGCTGGGCAAATCACTGATGGCGTAGGTTAATCGTCCCGTTAAAAGTTTAGCTAATAAGGTCTGCATCGCGCAAAAGAGGAGTAGAAAATATTTTCCGGAGTCAAGCCAAAACATCTCTGAAATTGGTTGAAATAAACTAGGTACCGTAGCATTGGATAATTTCAGGGAATGATTTTTCCACAATAGATTTTATTGCTGCCATTTTTGCGTAGTGCACTGCATTGATTTACCTTGCAGAATCATGAAGCATATTTTTTGTAGCATTTAAAAAGTCCTATAAAACGTAACTTCTTTTAGGTGGAATTTAGTAACAGCTTTTGACCATTTAACCCTGGAGACGCTCATTTTGTATCTAAAGGTTGAGTGGAACATGCATAGAGCAACCGTTACTTAATAGTTTGCACCTCGTTTGATATCCTTTGATGATTTTGTATGCGTCCTTGTTAGTCTCTTCTTCAAGCATAAAACTAGTTTGTGTGGTTAATAAAAAAGGAAAATGATACTAAGCTTTCTCTTGCGTGTCATCCCTTCAAAGTCGTCTTCGTTTCAATTCAGAAATTAATATCGCGAGTTATTCCTGTGTGGACTTTACTTTGATTCCCACCTGCTCACGCGAAACGTGTGCTATCTCCCGTTAAGGTGTTAACGTTTCCTAGACAACGACTTTAGCGGGGGAGCGGAAGCGTTGTAGCTTAATTTTCCTGACTTATATTGCATTTGTTGAGCTGTTACTAACGAATATCTTAAGGCTATGCAATCACCTGTATTAGACTTAAAATTTTAATGTTTTAATGTAGGGGTGTTAACATATAATTAAAATAAATCCGCGTTTAATTTATCGAACGAGCCTTAGAGATTATCGCGATATAATAATAGAGATATGCTATTGTGCCATAAAGTTGGCATTATATCGATTGTTCGCCTATGCAATATATTTGAAAAGAATACCGAAAAGTAAAATAATAAAATTATGTATAACGTTCTGTTAACAGCAAAAGGTTCAAGAGTAATTAGTTAAATATAAAAATTTGAAAAAAGCACCTATTTCAGGTACCTTCAATAGCCACAACAAGGTTATGAAGAGCCAGATGCGCATTTCGGCTATACTGCGGCCACCTTCAGCGGTAATTCACCGAATTCTATCTGGTGCTTATTCCTGAATTTTGTTTTAGCCATTAGACCAGCTCAATACTTCTCTAGTGAGCAAAATGTTAGCAAGCAGTCAGTTCTTCAGAAAGTTGTCCTTTTTTAGCTACCTTTATCATTAACGTAGGTATCACCTTGGTACCTCTTTAATTTTTTTATACTACTGAAAATAACAATTCCCAAATATAACTTTTTATTCTTTCAAAGGGGCAGTCGCATCGAAAGGGGAGTTCTCAAACGTGACCTTTCCCGCATTTTCGTGTCAGGGTCTGGCTTATCGGTCTTTCTAAAAGTGCCCATCGAGCGTCCGTGAAATTCTGTGGGATTTGCGGGAACTGAAACCCGTTTTGGCCATTCATCCGCTGGAGGGAGAACAAGGAGGGAAAGAGGAATGGAGTGAGAAAGGGGAATAGGGTAGGTAAAGTGGAAGTAGGGTTTTTGGGATTGGGGAGAAGATGGGAATGGGAGGCGGTATGTTATTAATGGGTAGGCGGAGATCGGCTTCGGTTAAGGTGGTTCCACCATGACTGAAGGGTTTTAGGAGAAGGAAAATACTTTTTTATTAATTAACAAACATCGGATCTCCCCCCCCCCCCCCCCCTCCCCCACCACTCCCTCTGCTCTCGTCCCAGTCCTCCAAGACGAACCAACTCGACGTAGTAGTCGTCTGGTATTTATATCACGGGCGAGGTCGTCGGGCCAAGCCAATAATGGATTCCGGAAGGTTAAAATTCAGACGGGCACGTGTCCTTCGTAGGAGTCTCTCTCTTTAGGCATTTCTTTCTGCGGAAAAATAACCGAGAATCGCATTCGGTATGCGAGTCGGGATTTTTTCCAATAGCAGCGCCGTGCGAATATTTTGTCACGTAATAAACAGCATGGAACCAACGTGGTGAGATTCCTTTGGAAAATGAAAAATCCCAAAATCTTGTAATTTAAGGACTGTGTTTTTAACGACGGTATTAACAATAATAAAATTGTTGATGATTATGATGAGGAAGAGAGCTCGTTGTGACGCGAGAACTGGACGAAAAATATAAGAGCACTTCGGAGATATAGGTCACTTTACGGAAATAATACATCAATTGGTGTCATTAAGTTACACAGAATTTACCATCTCATATCACTCTATCATAGGATATCACTGAGTTTTTTTTGCCGTTCATCAATTAACGAGTTTACTTACCTCAGGTGCGTGCTGAATACGACGGTTATTTTACTTAGATTTCCAGAGTCCGGTTCCTTCCCGTGGGAAGGTTCATACTCGAGGATCGACGTTTTTCAGCGGGATTTTAATTACGTAACCATTTTACCGTTATTATCATCGCGATATTCTCCATTTTTTATTTATTTGTGTTGAAAATCGAGTCGATGACTTGCCAGTCATTTTTTCCTTCGTGGTATTTTCACTTTTTTCTTTCTTAATCCAGGTTCTTTGAACCGAAATGATCAGAACGAATCACACTATTGATCTCGCCCGTTTCCCACTACAGCGAACGAAATTTTGACGAGAATGTTATGCTCACGCTATTGTTGTTAACTTTTTATATTTTCTTCCGAGTTTTTATTAAAGGATATATTCACGTCGCTTCGAGGGTACTGTTCCTTTGCAATCACCATTTCACATTGCCTAGTTTAAAAGTGAAGAGTTTAGGAGACTGCGGAAGATATGCTGTATATCTTGGCTTTCTAATCTCGTGTGCATCTATCTTCGCCTCGCATTAATGAATGTGGTGTTTCATCATTCTTACTGGAAACTCTTGCTTACTTAACGTGAAGATTTTTTTATCGATATCCGTGAAATAGCATATTCATCTCGGAGATTGAACGATTTGCAAACAATACTTTTCTTCCGGTGGAAGCAAATTTGTCTCTTCCTTTTCGTTCCTGATGTACTACTTAATGGACGGAAATGGTTATATTAAACGCCCAGAAGGAATTTATTCTCTTCTAAGTCACTTTTAGGATATTGAACATTTTGGCGAATTTTTTAATGGTTCAACTTTTTGTTTCCACTTAACCGAACGTTTTTGTCGCATTTTTTTACTTATTCGTATTCATTGAGCTCTTTAAGTCGTTCAAGTTGTGTAAATAGGCAGTTGACTTTTTTGTCATCTGATACATAAGATAGAGATCTAAGGACAATTTTAATTCGTTGTAATTTGTAATAAGCTAGAAACAATGTATTATTTTTATGTCCTACTTTCCTTTGTTAAGTAATATTTCTCGTTACAAAATATTTCATCCATAACCAAGGAGTAGGCCTACGTGATATCGGTAGGGCAATTTTATAGAAATATTCAGATAAACGAATCGGCATTTTAATCGCGTTAAACACATTGTTTAGATTGTGGAATTTCCACTGAAAGTGCTGGAAATGAAAGTAAAAATTAAATTCAGGTTATTGAAATCCATTGTCGCATTTTAATTAAACCGAACGGATTTTGAAATAAATAATTTGAAAGACCACGTATTATTTTGTAGCACAATAGTAAAAAATAAAAGCGGGTATACATTGTAGAAGGAGAGGTTTTGTTAATCATTTAAGCGAGCTCTAGACAAATGTAAAAATTTAATATCACGTAAACAAATATCGAATCCGACCGCAGTTGCGAGGGACGCAGAATGTAACGTCAGCGAGCCGCATACCCGAGTTTCACTCTTAACAAAAAAGCGCGCGCAGTTGTTCTAAAAACCCGTTGAAAATGGAAGAGCGGGTAATTTTTCTCCATACATCAACTCGGATCTTTCCGCTTCAACGCAACCGGCGAGTCCGGTTTTTTGTTACGCCCACCGCGCAACTGCCGGTAATTGAATTAGCGTCCTTCTTTCGCAATAAATGATCTTCATGTTACATATGATGGGGTTTGAAGCATTAACGGACATTTATTAGCGCGTTCCATCGAGTTGAAAAAATTTCCGTCGTCAGAGACGTTAGCGTCGCTCATTAAAACGACGTTATGACATTTCTCGCTCGGGTGCTACGTCGTTGTGTGTACATGATGATCGAAATCCGAAACTATTTAAAAGTGTTTGTGCTAAGTTTTTTTAAACGACGTATTTCGATACAGATTTTAATTTATTTTCTGCTTTATAAAACTGACACGTACGCGCTGAAGAGTAATTGATCATTACTTACAGTTTCGTAGATATAGTGATATACGTTTTAATTAGCGGTAGCTCAAAGTTTAAACAGAAATTCAGTAAAACTCCGATTATACGTGCTAATCGGAGCTCTGATATGTACCTGTAATAGGAAAATGCGAATATTCTGTTGCATGATTATTTAGTGGAATATATCCTTTGAATATCATACTGATTTATTTACGCAAAAAAAACATTTGCTGTGTTAATGGAAACGATGCATATGGCTACAAATGCATTAGTCTATTAAATATTGAAATTCTTGTAATATGCAATAAACTTTCGAACTTAATCGATCTCCTTGTATTTAACACAGGGTGCTGTTAATGAACTAACGATACATATGTAAATAAATTTACAGTAGTTCCAGCAAATATTTTAATAAAAAGTGAACTTACCATGGAATATATTAACTTTCTTCATAAAGTCTGATCTCCCGGTTATTGGAATGCGGTATTTTACTGTAAGTACATATATACTTTGTACCTTCTATATTATTATTGATGCTACGTAATAATAAGTATTAATCATCGAATATCATCATAGTCGAAAGAATAGGAATCATTTAAAAGTTCTTTACGACCCGCGGTTTACCAGTTGATCAAAGAGTTATCTCTGCCTGAGGTTTGGGGAGATATCTCCTAAGTTGTGAGTGTACGTTAGAGAGTTGGAGGGATGGGAAGAAAGACGGAGAACTTCTGGGAACTTCGTTTTCACTTTTATTGGGACTTTCCGATTCAATCGAGCTTTTTCTTGGATTCGTAGATCTGGATCTGTGTGATGAGGTGATTGAGTTTTGCGAACCATTCGAAGTATGTGATCAGGATGGAAACTAACTCGAGGCGTGATCTCTTCGTTATTTCTCCGTTAGCCCATAAGAAGCATTAATCGAATTTTTTTTCTTGTGGTTTTATCAAATTTAGGTTGCGATGACAGATTAGCAAATATTCCGTTTTCGGAACCCACCCGCGTGATTCCTTCTTTTTATTGCTTCAATGAAGTTTCAGCGTACAACATAAAATGAGCGATTCAAGAAAAAATTATCGAGCTAACATCGTGCTTGAAATGTAATTGAGAAACTATTTATATTTCACCAGGCATAAAGGATCAGATCATTCGTATTTAGGCTACAAGGTCATCGGGTGTGATTCGCCGATTGTAAAATCTTTCGGAGTCACTCTGATGTGTAATTGATTCTTAGCCAAAATGCGCGTTTGGTTTGCACAACATTAATTCCCCAGTCGCTAATTTTGTTTATATCCTTGTTTTTGCTTATGCTCGTAACAACTCGGTAGAGGGGTGGTTAGCGTGTTTGGCTCCACACGGGTTTTAATCCTGTCGAGGATATTGCTTATGTGATCGTCTTCGCTGACGTTATTATGCTCGTAGTAAAAAGGCCGGTAAATAAAGTGACGATAGCGAGCCATTGCTCCTTCCTCGAAATCCGGATCCTATTTCTGGGTAAAATTTCGATCCTTTTTGCTGTTTACCGATAATATTCTTTCCCGTTTTCTCCACCTTTGTAAACGTTCAACTAACGAAAAAGAAAAGAAAGACAAGGATCGGAGTGTTTACCCGCGCTTCCGATGTCACGTGGCCACTTAGGTAGATAAGATCCCGCGCGCGCTCTTCCACGCCCTTTTTGCGCGCCAACCATTGACTGGCGTCGCGCCGAAGTCGTGATTCGCTTCTCGGAAAGTGTCCTTCAAAGCTTAAAACCGCCATATCCTCGTACGCTTCCGCTCCTCTTTTCGATATTGCCTGTCCAGGAGGGAATGCGGTGCTGGTGGGGGACATGAAGTTTCGCCTTGAACTCGACGAAATCCGACGTCGGAAATATAAACTAACAGAAAAGGCGTTACCGCCATACGGATCGGGAGTTATTGACTTCGTTAGTCAGTGCGGGATACTGACGATCGTAATGAAAGTTGGCCAATATCATTACATTTCTTCGTTCTTAGCGACAGTTGTGAGGACTTTGTCGATCGTAATCCGTAAATCGCAAGAAAAACTGATGAACCGGAATAAAAAAAATCGTGAATTATTCAGAACTTTGCTGAAGTAGTTCGATCGCTTCAGGTTATTTGAGAAATCCATGCTTTGTTTATGTTATTTCAAACAAAACGTCATTTCAATTGTGGGGGTGGGAGACGTTGATTCTTCATCATGACAACTTTCCTCATAAAAGCTACTTTTTTATTCTTTCCCTTTCCAGCCGATTTTGCGACATCGACGATAGTGCTATTAATCTATTTTTCGATGTTTTTGTCGTTTTAAATTTTTTAAAGGTAACGCTCCAAAAGATTTCCGAAGAAAATACTTTAGATGAAAAATCACTGATGTTCTTGTGCTGTAAATAAGGTAATTTTAAATAAGGGAACATTAAACAAAAAGCATCGATAGAAAGCTCTAGTGGTCAACGCTGCGCAATATATAGAGTGACTTACAAAAGAACGAGAAAATGATGTCGTCATTGCTGTATTTTCTTTTATTAAAGACTTGAAGTATTGATATTTAACTTAAGGTTTGCTTTATATTTGCTACTTATTTGTGCCTTCCGGACTGTAAGTGTATTAGGTATATTTCCAGTTTTAATTTTGAAGGCGGGATGAATATTTTCTTATATGCGATATTACAAAAAATAAACTTATCGAAAAATTATTAAAGCGGTTCTTGTTGTTACTCTGATTAAAGAGAAGCGCGATGGAAAACTTTTAAGCCGCGGGAGAACGTGCCTCCTGCATCAAGAAATTGCATTCTTGGATCAAGACAATGATTGGTTTATATACTCAATGAAATACGCGGGAAAAGACTGTGGAAAATGAGTCGCGAATCCAGTGACTAGATCAGAAGCCTTACCACTAGTAATCTGCGCCCACCCACTATCCATCTTCATCTGTCCTTTCTCCCTACTATTCTTTCTCTTCCTTCTATCCCATCCCTTTCTCTCCACCCTTTCTCTCTCCATTCCTCTCCCTCCCTATATCTCTTCCTCCTCGCCATCTCCTCCCTCCCAACTCTCATTTCCTCTCACTCCCTCCCTTCCCTCTTTTCCTCCCCTCTTTTCCACCCTTCCCTCTTTTTTCCTCCCTCATCTCTCTCCCTCCCTGCAATCTTCCTTCCACTTCCTCCCCTCCTTTCCCTCTCTCCCTCCCTTCTCTCTCTTTTCCTCCCTCTTCTCCCTCCCACCTTTCCTCTCTCTCTTCCTTTCTCCCTCTATTCGCGTCTCTCCCTTCTTCTAGCCATAAGCATTCTCCAGCAGAGAAACGCTTTTGTAAGGCATTCCGTTCTTTTCGCGCTTACTCCGACGTTGCCAAACGTATATAAGATGAGAATTCGTTTCATAGAGACACTTCTTAGACGAGGAAGACGCGAGTTCATGGCGATGGGAAACGATGGCCTATTTAGATACCGGTGGTTGCGTACCCGCAACTCTCGAAATACTACGATAGGGTTTACATCCTTTATTATCAGCTTGCAATTCTCCAGCGAATAAAGATGGCGGGAATATTTAAGGAAATGCCGGTTTCCTTGTTGATGTGTTTTCCTCCTTACTGGCGTCGAAAAGTTTCATTTCGGCTGGGAGGAAATTCGGCGTCTTTTTTGTGCACGTGAAGGACTCCATTCATTCCATTGGTGCGAGCGTACTCCCTCCTCAGCGTCACGTGACGCATTTATCTGCTCTCATGCCGAGATCTCTCCTCGCAAAGCAGTTTCTTTCATTTGACCTCCGTGGTAAGGAAAGACTTTGAAAAGTGTGGCAGACGAGTCTTAATGCACGCTTAGTGACGTATTTTCTTCTGCCCGATCTTAATGTGTGCGCCGTATTATTAATGCGAGCTCCAACCACTAGTTTGATTTCCATATCTCCTGGCTCAAAGGCTTCGAACTGGGCGTAACAGTTTTCGTTATGCAAGTGTGGAAAAAGTTGCAAAAAATGGATCATTTGAATCGGCTTCTTGTAATTTTCTCCTTTAAACGATGTTTCTTTTCCATTCCGCTAATTCCGCCCAACTTAAGAAAACACGAATAAATCACTTAAAAATAATTTCTTCGTCTCTGAGAGAGTTTCGTTTCTATTCACTTGTAATTTTTTCGCAAATTTAAGTGATTTTATCATATAAATTTGCCTTTCGGCTCGTTTGTGGTTCTTTACAGCGTTTCTTTGCATCAAGATTAATTTTGGTCACTTTTTGGTGTTGCGTTCCTAAGCCACGACAATTTTCTTAACATTTTGTGGCAATTCACGTAAACAGAGAGTCTTTTTTGGTGGATCTTGCGTGGTAATTCAGGGCCAGTTTTGCTTCAGTTTTATTGAAGGATTCAGGGTTCATTCCATCTTCGATTTCAATTAATTTCCTTCAAACTCTTCCCATCCAATCTTTGCTGGATCAGCGAACGTGGCTGGAAAAATGAAACGCATTATAGAGAGATCCGGATTAACGTCTTTCACAATTACTTGAAAGTGCCTCGTGATTTCAATTAAGGCCTTTCCAAGCTATCGATTTCCTCCTAACTCGCTGCCCCAGCAGCCTTTTTGGATCATCTCTTTCGGTCCTTTCTTCCTCCTTCGATTTTCATCCTTTCTCCTTCGTACTATTCCATCTCCTATATTCTCTATACCAATTACAGTCGAACTTCTATAAGTCGAATGTTCTTTGAGCTTCTACTTCCACTGTATTTCTGTTCCTTATTCCTCTTTATCATTCTTTCCATCTCCTCCAGCCTCCCCCTCTTCCCTTTTCTATTACCGTCTTTCTCTGTCATTCTCTCTAACACTCCTTTTTTATTCTACGTCTCTCCTTCAACCTATTCCTTCCTTCCCTCTCTCTCTCTTCCTACCTCCTCATCCTCTCTTCTCCCTCTTCCCGCTTCCTCATCCTCTCTTCTCCCCCTCTTCCCACCTTCTCACCCTCTTTTCTCTCTCTTCCCACCTCATCCTCTCCTCTCCCTCTTTCCACCTCCTCATCCTCTCTTCTCTCCCTTTTTCCACCTTCTCATCCTCTCTTCTCTCCCTCTCTCGTAAACCCTCGTGATTCTCCCTCCCTCTCCTCCTCCGTCTGTCCCCACGCATCTGTATAGTAATCCATTCCTCTTTCCAATCCTCATCCCTCTTATCACCTCCCCTTCTCCCTTCACTCCATCCTCTCTTTCCTTCCTCCCTCCCTTCCTTCCACCCTCCCTCCCTCCCTCTTTCCTCTCCCCTTCTCTTAGCAGCATTACTGCCTCACTGCCCCTCTTCTCGTTTCCCTCCGCCATCCATATATGAATGGCCGTGTTTCTTCCGCCAATAGTGGCGACTGGCCTATTGCACGTGACGACACCACACCACTCGATGCTAACACCCTGCACCTGATCGAGAAATCGGCATCAAAGGTAAGTTCATGTCCTCCCGTTCTCCGTTTCAATCCTCCGCTTTCATCGGACTCGGAAGGGCGGTCGCAAGTGGTCGTCCCGTCTTTTCCGTCCCGTCCCGTCCCGTCCTCGCCCTTTTTATCGTTTTTATTTTTTTGTGTTCTGGTGCTGGAAGCGATTGCGTAGCCCTCCACGGTCACGCCGTGAGATGTAGGGGACTGCCAGGCGTCGCTGCATGTCTGGGAGAGTGTGACGCCGGTTTTAAGTCGTAGTGCGCGTGATTCCGTCGTCGGATCGTGTTGTATCTGGAGGTTCGTGGTGCGAAATGGCGCGGGCTGTGGAAGTATCGTGCAACATAGGTGCTTGGTAGCTGAGGTTAATTCGCTTTATTCATCGAGCTGACTTTTGCGGTTTTGATTATGATGTTAACGTTGAGAAGAGATAGAAAGAGAGAGAAAGATGAAATGATTAAGGAAGATAGATTAAATTTTTTATGTATGTTATTTTTGGCAGCAAATTTTCTAACGAAATATCTCTAAGCGGAGGAGTCTCAGACGGGTATCTTGTTGAAGACTAGGTCAACGAGCCACACTGGTGAACGTCGAGGAAACGTGCAGAAAGTTTGGAGATAACTTCTCGGAAATCCTTAGCGGTTCTGATAGCTGTATTTTTGACACATTTCTTTTAGATAAGGTTTTAGTGAATCTAATCTAACGGAAGGGTGCTTTCCGCGTGTCTGCAGCGTTGTATTCTCGAATACGAGCGAGTGATCGAGGCGCCACGTGTGCTCGCCGTGTTCTTTCGGAGCGTTTTTTCCCGTCGATTCCGCTCTGAAGAAGGTTTGTTGAACTTGGCGAATGGCACGCGGAGGTCACCTCTCCCACATTCTCAAGGTTTTTCCACTTTCGCCATCCGAAGGCGTGTCGCATTTATTTATTGCAAATGAGTCGTCAGCAAATATCATTTAAATTCGACCCGATGCTGCGTCATTGGAGAACGGAACGTTTAAAAAAAATGTCATTCGGTCGTGATATTCTCCTGGAAATTACTCGTTCACTTCGCTAAATGCAGGATATTTTGGAGAGTAATGACTTTTACTTCACGCGTTAATTTATCATAACGGTAATGCATGTCCTCCTTGGCCGTGGCCGCGACGTCCGTCATAGAAAGTGCTCACGCATTTAAGTCCTTGGCAAGAAGAATCGTTAACAATCTTTTCATCGCACATTTTCGTTCGCAGTTTTCTCTTCCATAAAAAAGTGCTTAAATAAGTAATCATGGTGCTATGTAGAAGTTTTTTTTTAAAGTATCCATCGAAATGCGCATATATTGGCAAATTTAAGAATGTTCAACGTTTTGGCGCAAACATCGATGTTGCATAGGAAATCACTTTCGATGTCGCTTTTTAATTTTAATTTTCGGGCACCTCTTAGACGAATTGACTCGTATTCAGCAGATCAAGGCAAAAACTTTTCCCTAGGAAGGATTTTTTTCGCAGGATAAACAGATGCTATAAGTTGATGATGTAGCCGTTAAATATCTGAGAAGATTGGTGCGCGTTTAAAGTGATAAGTAGCCGCCATGAATGTCAATCCGCCTATCTTCGATTTTAATATATTTTTTTCGTGTAGCAATCAACGGCTGTTTGGCATCATACTATACGTTGGATACAGTCATCGCATCAGATCAAATATCTATTTTAAATTTTCTCATACTTTTGAGGAAAATTAAAATCCGCTTGTTAGCTAGAAAGAGAATACCGTTGTTTTATATTTCAAGAGTTTCGTCGAAGGTACGTACTTCACTTTAAAAAAAACCGTTTTCACTTTCGACACACTTTACGGGTACTCGTGTTTATTTAGCGTTTGATGCTATCGACGGTTTAATTTTTTTTTCGTCTCAGACTTGCGCTAATTCCCGCGCGTTCTCGATTCTTCGGAGAAAACGCGGCATTTCTCGTTTGGCGCGTGCAACGCTGTCGAAAACACTTTCGGCGGCCATGTTGAAGTGACATTTCGATGCGCCGTCGGGATTGAGTGAGTGGAGTGGAGTGGAGTGAGAAGAATGACTGAGAGGATTGAGTGGGAGGAGTGGAGGATGAGGGGGGAAGAGAGACGCGATAAGAGGAATGCGTGATACGTAATCTCTTCTCTCCCTCCTACCGTCTCTCCTCCTCTATTCCCTGCTTGCCGCCCTTTTTTGTCCCCCGCTCTCCCTCTTCCTTTATCCCATTCTGTTTTTCTTCCTTCTATTCCCCCTTCCTTATTTTCATTCCTCTTTTTGCCATCTCCCTCTTCATCCCTTTTCTTCACTCTTCAAATTCTTTCCCTCTCCTCACAGCACCTCTTCTTTTCATTTTTCTTTCCCTTCTTTCTCCTTTTATTAATTCCATTCCTCACTCATTTTCTCTCCCTCCCTCTCGTCGTAATTTTCTCATTTTCACTTTTATCTCTCCCAGTTCCTTTTCTCCGATCTTTCTTCTTTATTCTAATTTTCTCGTTTTTCTCACTTCTCTTTCTACCTCTTTTCCTCCTAGTCTTCCCTATTCTCCCCTTTTCCACTTCTCATTTCCTTTTTCTTTTCCTTATCTTCCTCCCATTCTCCTTCTATCCCATGTCTCTCTATCTGCTTTTCCGTCATTCCCTTTGTATATCTCCCTACCTTCCCCTTCTCCCATTTTCGCCATTATCCCCTCCTTCCACATTTACTATTTCCCATCCAATCATGCTACTTCTTCCTCCCGTCATTCTCCCTCGCTTTCCGTCCCATTTTCTCGCACGTACTTTTTAAATAATTTTTCCGCGAAATATTTTCTTCTCCTCCGACCCCTGCGTCATCTTACACTTTTGACCGGGTGACATTGACCGATCATTCCGATCAGGCGTACCATATTTTGCGAAAGCGCGGAAAGCTTATGGCGGTTTATGGAGCCGGGTCCGCCACGGAGTCGTCTTCTAGATGCCACGTGCACGCCGGGACATAGAGTCGCCGTCCAGGGCGTGACACACTGAAAAGCGCGCCGTTGACGCAATTCCTCCGTCGTCTCTCGTTTAAACATGTGGAAGGAGGAGAAGTGCTGGAAAGTTTTTTTTTCTTTCCGAATGAAGAGAAGGGAACGTGTGTGGACACACGAGCGCACTCACGTAAGAGGCGTAGATTCGCTTACTATCTTCGTTTTGGCGCGCAAATTAGCGTATGAAATTATCGCCGTCTTTTTTTTAAGATGCTGGTAGACATGATATCCCGACGGAATTAAATTGGCTTCTAATTTTTTTCGTCACGACGCATCCCGTGCCTCGTTTTGTGTGGATTTGTGATATGCTCTAATTTCCTGCAGACTGTGGAAGTACATGTAGTGACCCGAGGAATTCGTATGCAATTTATTGGTATTTTACTTTTTACTTTGTTACTCGGTTTACTTATCACGGGAAAAATATGGCGATAACTCTGATTGCCACTTCACCTTTTCTTTCTCCATTTGATTGGATTCTTTTCGCGCATGCACTTGGTTGTAGGTTGTGGAAAGACTACTGGGAGGGAATGTAATCAGAGAGGAATAATTAATAGGAGAGGAGTACGTATTTAAATTTCACAAATGTTAGCATTCCTCTTCAGGAATTGTATACTAACAACCGTTTCATCACTTATTCAAATTAACCATATTATGCGAACTTACGAATTCTTATGGAAACTCTAAAGCAAAAAGTCACGTCACATTTCGTGAACAGACAGAGAGAACTTCTGAGATGGAAATTTTGGCCTTGCTTCGGAAAGTATGAACGGGATATGACGGAAGAGCGTTCAATGCGAATTTGTTCGTGGTTTACCGTTTACTTTGACATAAGCTCGTTAAGTAGTTTACCTTTCCGATAACAGTTCCGACATAATTCCCTATCGCTTAGCTTTACTTGCAAGTATGCTGCCGAATTTTCGTTGACTTAAGTGTCCAGTCAGCAAAATCCATAATTATCCTATATTTTTAGAGTATTAAAAACCTCTATTCCCGTCATTCTCTTTTTATTCATTGTCCGTCATACTCCTACATGAGGTATTATATTAAAGAGAGAGTTATTTAACTCACTTTAGTGTCTGAAACCAAATTGAGAAAAACTATGTCTATACCAAGAGCCATAAAAAGAATCGAAAAACTAGATTCGCATTTCGACTACAAAGCATCCCACATCAGTTTAGCAATAAATAGTCCCTTAAAATTTGACTCGTTAATTTCTTCAGTCTGAATGATTTAATTAAACTTCTCTCATCTCCTAATAAATATTTGCTTCCTCGTATGGTTGATTATCAGCCGATTTGACCTTTTCTAGTTATCCCTAAACCCATACCAAAAGCGTATATTCTGCTCATATATTCTTTTCTCATGTTTTCGCAAATATATTTTTCTTATCTTTAATCAGATCCCGCTGAGAATATTTTCGTGATAATATCCAACAAATTGTTTTATTGTGAAATCAGGCAAAAAATAAATTCAAATAGGAGATTTTTTCTCTCGAAATTGCATTTGGGAGACGAAATAATGCACGATCTTCCTGCATGCGATCTTAATTCCGCAATTTTCCCCTCATTCTTTCAAAAGAGTTGCACCTTATCTCCGATGCGTACGAAGAATTAAAGAAGGCGGGGAATCGAGCCGGAGGAAGGTGGCGCCTATTTCCTCTGATTACACGTGATGTGTGTGTGTGCATCCGAATGACTATTTTTTTTCGAGTATCCGTAACGAGAATGCGATCTCTCCGTTGAAAGATGATAAGGAAAAAAGTGTGTCGATCACGTGCCGGTGTACACGCGCGATTCCATGTGAAAATTCTTTGCGCAACACACGCGTCTCTCAAGTTGCGCGGAATTGCGCGAACGTGCCCCCGTGTCCGTGTTATCCTTAGTTATTTTTACCTTTTTCCGTCGTTTTTTCTCGAGGGATCTTATCGGGAGTACGTCGGACATTGTTGTCGCAAACGTGTATCCCATGGACTGTTCCGTATTATCTTTTTGTAAACAGTTTTTTTATTTCGGACTCCTTTGTAAACATACCGTCGTTCGCGCCGTTTCTTACTCGGAGATGTGATTTCCCGTTTTTGTTTAATTTTTTTTGCGGAGTTTCCCGGGGAGGTGTCGTGTTTTTTTAGTTCCTGTACTTATCTAATTTCTCTTACCCGGTTTTTTTTTGTCATCCTGTCATCGGAGTCGAAAATTGGCTCGCGAGTGAAATGATAGTTTGGCTCCGGTTTCCAATCGCCCTATAGAGTTCTTGGAAACCTTTAAATATTCACTGCGGGTGGTTGAGTTTAATTAGTGGATCCGATTTCTCGGAAGAAAATTTTTGGTATAATCGAAGATTTTTATAAAGGTTATAGGTCACGTCATGGGAGAGGTGTTATGAGATATTTTCTTTCAAGAGAAAGATGGATGAGCTTAGTTACACAGCAAGTTTATCCAGAGACGAGTAGATTGCGAAAGAAACTTCTCCCAATCTCCACCCACGACAGCATCCCGGTGTAAATCTCTCTGAAAATTGCGTCAATGTTTAAGCAGGAGGTTTTCGACTTCGCTGATACATAATTTAAGCACATGTTAGTTAATTTTTGTGTTTTATTAAATGATCGACGTGAAAGGTAAATCCAGTAGCCATAAAACTTCAAGCTACAAAACATAGGGATTCAGTAATAACCCAACGAGAGAGATACACCGTGAAAATCAAACCATTCTATAAATATTTAGTTCTAATTGCAGGTTTATTTCTAATTCTCTAGTAGAAATTCATAGGCACCTTTTTATAAACTCTCAAAATTGCTACAAGGCCGAAATAGTTAAAGTTGTTTAAAATATTTGTGATGGATGTCTACTTCAGTAAAAAAATTTAATTATAAGTTGAGGTATTTCAATGAGATATAATTTTTGCACACAATTTACTTCGATTTCAACATATCCAGCAACATCATACTGTTTAGTTTCTCGCACTGAATCGCTGAATAAAGTTATAAATTTTCCATCGAACTCGGCGTTGCGGCTGCTGATGGTTGAACATCCGTATCTTCTCGTTTAATGTTATCCAAACTCTTCGAGAGATCGCGACCCTTTATCCCCCGCCATGGGGCATCGAAGTTCAAAGTCTTAAAAGGTCCCCGTCTCTCTCTCTCCCCCTCCCTCCATCGGATTGATCGGTCAAAGTAATGTTACAGATAACACGACGGTCGGCCCTTGGGGTAATGAGTTAAAAGTTAAGCTGAGACGAAGAGGTTTTTTTTAAGACTTGCAATCCAGTCGGTCATCTGTAATGTGATTCACTCTCGTCCAGAAATACTACCTTATTATCTACTTATCAAATCTTCTAATTTTTTCGTAACGTAAAATTAGGGACTCGGAGGTTTGCTGGTCCTAAATGGATTACTCCTTTAATGCAGATTTGCTAAGTTCCGAAAATAACTCAAGATAGGACGATGCCTTTTAATTTTATAGATACGTTTTTGTTTGAGGTATTTTTCCATCAGAAGAGGCGCTAATTATTAACTTTAGGATAAAAAAGTAAATGTCATCATCGTACAAGTATTACGAATTTTTAGAAACTTTCACTTGAGAAATAGGGAAGGATGTGGCTTCAGGAATAAACACTTAAAAATAAAAAAAATTGAAGTACTTATCTCAGGTATCTCCAATAGCCACAACGAAGTTATGAAAGATCAGATGCGCATTTTAGATTGTTGTGGCTATTGGAGATACCTGAGATAAGTACTTTTTCAGTTTTTTTAAAATTTTTGATTATTCTAGATTTTTTCGAACATAAGACGAGTTTAATAATTATCTGGTCAATGAAGTGTACGGCTTTCAAATATCGGTTTGAGTAAGGAGAATTCAGGATTCGTACATGTTTACGGGCAATTTTGGAGTATTGTAGAAAGGTACGTATACATGTATGTACTTTGAACCGATCAGTGTCGTTAGACATTTTTGTAGTTCCGTAAAAGAGCAGAAAATTTCTGGATCCGCCCCCGGGCATCGTGGCACCACTAAATTGCCCTCGAGCTAGCAGAAGTAAGTGAAGCAGAACGACGATTAAGGTGCTTAATGTATATAGTGTACGCGACTATGCACAAAATGTCTGATGAGTTTCGTTTTATTTGAAATAGCGTCTTCCGGTCCTGGCATAAACTTAAAAGACGTTTTCTTTTGTCACGCCCTCCAACATTCACGACCGTGCTAATGCGACGTGAAATTCGCCGAGGTAAACGTGCCGTGGTTGGAGTTTCGAGGTTCAGTTTATGGGGCGTCGAGTGCATGACACAAGCGCGCGCATCAGTATCTCTCCCACGCCAGGCGTAAACAAATGAATTAAGGAACAAGAGGAGAGCGAAGAAAGGGATTTCAGTGCAAAGGCAACAAGCGAAAGGAGGCGGCGTGAGAGAGTGAAACCAGAGCGATAAAGCGAATTGATGTTTATATAAACATCTTAAGGCCAAGTAACAATCATTTAATATTCGATGCGAAATGCGTTTGTTTTCGCTGTCTGTTTTCAATATCGCGAGTGTGGTCACTTTAGACTCTTTATGCTCGCTAAAATAACCTACGTCATTGTTTGTTATTTTCGTAACTGAGAGAGGCTTTGTTCTCAGAATCGCACTGACAATAATATACTTGACGGTTGCGTCCCGTCACGCAGGCGGATAATTGTCACAGGAAATGCGTTCGTTGCTCTTTCCTTCTACCAATGCCGGATTAACCGGGGCGCAGTGGTGCAGTTGCAGATGTGGTGGTGGAGGTGCGATCTTCGAATATTGTGCGCCAGGGCCCCAGAGTTCCTTAACGTTGCTTCTACCCCTTTCAGAATGTACGTTCAAATTTAGGAATTAATTTTGAGATGTAGGTATAACGTAGGATGGAGAAAATAAGTTGGACGAGGAGGAAAATATTAGTTCCTTTACATATATTATATGGAAGAAGGGATCCTAATAATAGTGATGATTGAGAGAAAGAATAAAGGAGTAAGTCATATTCTGATAGGCAGAAGTCATAGGAGAGGTACTATGCAAGGAAGGAGGCAGAGAGATAGGAATAGAAAAGAAATGTTGGTTTTCTTTTACCTACGATAAATACTTTCTTCAAGTGCTTATTCTTCTAAACGAACGGTCATCCTTGGGATTTGTTCAAACGTTGGTAACAGTTGAAAAAACTTTTATTTTTAGTTTACT
Source organism: Uropetala carovei (assembly GCA_036926305.1). Lineage (NCBI taxonomy): Eukaryota > Metazoa > Arthropoda > Insecta > Odonata > Petaluridae > Uropetala > Uropetala carovei. Next base: position 8,647,701 of record JAXCHB010000050.1, on the reverse strand, counting down.
CCTAAAGTTAAACATCCCCCGGTGGGCATAATTAATGCAAAAATATTATTAAAACCAGAACATAAAAGACTGTGTGATTATTTTATGATCCTTACGAAATTTTAATCGTACATGTTCAGGTTTTCTATGAAACCGGATACAATGTTAACCCTGCTTTTCCTCAAGGCACAGGCAAAATCTGACGAGGACGCTAGAGGTTTATTACCGTCTCCTTATAGTATCTCGTTCAAGACGACGTGGAAGATCGTAAAAAAATGTCAAGTTCATTCAGGATATCAGTTGTATCACTACGCCTGATGCGACTTATGTATTATACTAGTCCACGCAACTCACCGTCCGCGACTTTACGATTCTCCTGGCCGTTGATACATCGTTTCCGTAAGCCGCGTTGCCCGGCGACGCAACTGCCGCGTCGACGCAGGTGCTCCGCTGTGTTTGCGACGAGATGAAAAATGAAAGTGCAACGCACGTGCTGAGGTGATCAAATTTCTCAAGTTTCGAGCGATATTTCATTCTCAAATTTGAACTGATAATTATAACATAACTCATATAACGTAAACAATTTTAAGAGTTAATTTCTTTTTATTTATAAATGTCCCTCATTAAAAGTTGGTCTTTTACGTGCTTGTTCTTCCGCGATATCTTGATCAGTGAACAAAAAATATTGTGAGTTTCAATTGGAAAACGGTAGCCGCAGGAACTTTCAAAAAAATATAATAGCTGGAATCTTTTTAACGAACTTACCCTAACCATTCCAAGCTTTCTCATTCCGCAATCATCAGATCATAGCACCGCGGATGCTTGTAGCACATCTGACAAATTAATTGGTCTGTGTTAGGAATTAATTAAGTTTGGTGATGAGAAGGAGGTGGGTCCCTTCTGTGTTCCTCCTGCTCTCTCCCTCATTCCTCTCCGCCTCTCTCCCTCACTCCTCTCCGCCTCTCTCCCTCACTCCTCCCCGCCTCTCTCCCTCATTCCTCTCCGCCTCTCTCCCTCATTCCTCTCCGTCTCTCTCCCTCACTCCTGTGCCTCTCACCCTCTATTCTTTCTCCTTCCTCTATCCTTCCTTCTACCTACTCTCCTCCATGACCCTCTCCCTCCTCGACTCTCTCTCCTCCCCTTCCCTCTCCTTCCTATCTTTATCATCCTCCATGCCTCTCTCCCTTTTCCATCCCTCCCTCTTTCTCCTCCACTCTTCTCCCGCACTTTTTCTCTTCCCTCCCTCTTTCTCTTCCCTCTCTCTTTCTTTCCCTCCCTCATTCTCGTCCCTCCCTCTTTCTCTTCCCTCCCTCATTCTCTTCCCTCCCTCTTTCTCTTCCCTCACTCATTCTCCCATCCCTCTTTCTCTTTTCCCCCTCTTCTCTCTTCTCCCCCTCTGCTTTACTTTTTTCTCCACTTTCTGACTGCCTCTCTCCATTCTCATACCCCTCCCCGTTCCCCTCAGACTTTCTTCTCCCTTTCTCTCATGTCTATCATTCACTCGCCGCCTCTCTCCATCCTTTTTTCTCCAAATCGGACAATTACCCGTCTGATCAGGGGCGTCTCTTGATTGACCCTCCCGCATACCTACGTTGTAACCTTCTGAATGGGGTGGAGTCGTTGAATGAGAGGAGTGCCCCATTTTCCTGGACTTGCGTTCAAAAGGTTCCATTTCTCCCATTCCACTTATAAGCTTCAATTATTCTCGAGATTTCGTCGACCCGCTTCCCGCAGCACAATGGAGGATTTTGATGTACAGGATGGGAAATTAGAAGAAAGAGAGGCGAGGGATAGAGCTTAACTATATATGTGCTGAACTCTGCGTTCTTGGAAATGCGATGTTTCCATCCCGGGCTACACCCTTCTAGCGTGTTCAGGATTGCTTTAATTTTGATTTTGTGGATATCAATCTGGAAAATGTCGTGTCTATCCGTACACGTATATTTTTTTTGTGTAGGAGTTTGGGCGTTTGTTTTCCGTTGACCAGGAATTCCAAGTGATCTGTAGAGCTGAGCAATGAGGTTTGCGTGGGCGAAACACTCTATTTTGTGATCATAAAACGATTGAATGAAAAATCCTGGTTGTGGAAGAGTAAATATGTCATTCACCTAAATATATCAAAAAGTGTGTAACTTAATTGGGAATTCACGCTTCTGATCACATATTCTCGGGGGGAAAAATACGGTATAATTCAATATAATGTCAAATTATCAAATTTAAGATTACGATATTCGAAGATGGAGAGTATATATGAAAGCATATCGGCGAGATAATTCAATATTTATAATATATAAATGTATACATTTGCCGAGAAGTTACTCGGGTAAACAGTTTTCAGAATCGTAAGAAAAACACTGAATGTCCACTTATTGTGTGTATTTTAATCTAATAACACAATGGTTGATTTCGTTTAAATGGTGATTTGTTTTCGAGTTTATTTAATAAAGGTCATTCGTAAAATAGTGGTCTTTGTCAAAATCCTTTTAGTCGTAAGTGGAAAATTTAAATAGTTTCTGAAATCGTAATTGAAATGCAGTTTAGCGAGAAAATGCTTATAATTTGAAAAGTTGAAATCGTACTCTTTATGTTTTTGAATTGCGATAATATGATTGTTCACGCACGTTCTTTTTCTCTTAGTCGTTTTTTATAGGTAGTTTTCCTATTAGCATATAGATACAATGCGCGCAGCTCAAACAAATGCAGAAAAACAGCGTGTGAAACACGTTTGTATCACGCCTCCGTACGACTACCAATTCGTGGAAATGAGGCGTTTCGTTTAAACAGAAAGCATTGGTAAAAGCATCTTTCTCCCTCCAAGGTCGCGTATTTTTTTGAATTCGTTCACAAAGTGGAAAAATTTCCCCCTTTCCATTATACCCACCGCGTTATAATGGCCATAAAGAGACTCGTGTGTGTTGCGTGTCGAGTTAAGTGTGTTTTATTTTGAGCCGGCAATTTACCATCTTCGTCCTCCACCTTTCCGATATTCTACCTTTTAGTTCTTTATTCTCTAGTGTTCGCATTCATCTCCTATCTCTCTCGAAAAAGATGGAAAATGCGCGGTCCTACAGCGGAGATGTTTTTTTTTTCTTCTCGTAGGATGGGCAAACAGGCGACGCCTCAAAGGCACCGGAAGAGGCTGCCTTCCGGCGAACAATACTTCATCTCGACTCTCTTTTTTATCTCTCTATCTTTCTTTTGCACGTTAGTGAATGAATGCTTTTCCATTTACTCGCCTTTAGTGACGAAAGAGTTCATTTCATGTTTTCTTCCTTACCATCGAAGCGGGGTAAATATTCAGCTCTGTATCTATGAAAAGTACTTTTTTTTTATAAAAGTGGTCGTGGAATTAGCTCGACGTCGTTTATATTTGTATAATTTATTTAAATTTTATTAGCTGTAGGATTTTGGATTTCATTCACCCAATTGACACGAAGAATGAATTAGAAGCATCATTTTAAAGCTTCATAATCATAGCTAGTCTGTCCGTTGACAGGTCCGTGATTATTCATGGTTAAACTTGGTTATCCATACACTCCTATTTTCCGCAGCTTTCTTCATGTCTTGATAGCTCTCTTTCCCTTTCAAGTCGTCTACCAGCTGAAACCTTTTCCTACCTCTTTCTCTTTTTCCATACAGTTTTTCTTCTAGCACTTCTTATATCGAATAAAAAAACGCGAGTAACCCATAGATCAGTCAAAGGGTGAAGTAAACTATGTGCGCATCTCATCTATTTTATAATAATCCTAAAAGGCAATAAATAATCTCCCATTCTGAATTACTCACTCATTTGAATGGTTTTTTAGCTTTGTTATACCGATCTGTGAGAGAATGCCTCTTCACCCCTCTTCCGGAGTTTCCCGTTAGTTAAAAGGAGCCGCTCAGATTAAGCGCCAAAACATTTCGAACGTTCTCCATGTAATGTTTGACGGTTTCGTCATCCAAATTTATTTCTGTAGAGCAGTCGACCATAACGGAGGCGTGGGGATGGACCCACGTAATCAGGTTAACGGATAGGACCCCTTCCTCTCGATTTCTCTTACTCTCTCTCTCTCTGTCCATCTCTCTCGGGTTGTTTGTCCGCTTAAAGTGCCAATAAATATCAGTTTATGATTGGTTTGAGAGTAAAAGATGGACAGAGAGAGAGAGAGAGATGAATCATGAAAGCCCCGAAAGGGTTTAAAAAAAAAACCCTTACGGGTGTTTGTTTAAATAATTGGAGTTTTTGAGTCGCCAGAAGACGAAAAGGTTTTCCCTCTCCGGTTTGATTTTATTTTCTATCTTTTTTATCCTTCCTCCGATCTCTGCCTACGGAGACTTTATTTTTCATTTTGGAAATATTAAAAGAGAATGAGAGCTGGGGAAGAGAAGGGATTAGGGGACAGACGCGTAAGTCGATAAGTACGAATTCTAGCGCCATAAATTATATCTTTAAAATCTTCCTGTTTGTCCCGAAAGATCGAATTTTTTTCGCGTCTGTACTTTTTCGCAGAAAAAAAAACACGTGGATTCACGGGAAAATTTAGGTCGTTTTGACGCTTTTCTTGGGAAATTGTGAAAGAATGAAGTGACTTTTGTATAATGTACGATTCTACTTCCGATAAAATCGCTAAGCTACGCAAAATCTGTCATATCGTTCTTTAACAGTGGGAGAATAAGCTCTACAAAGATTCCTTTTGCTGCAAGAGAAAGATAGAATATAAGAGAAACGAAGGGTAGCTTTATACGTTTCGCAGTCTCGGAGCTCGGTGAATTTAGGGATTCTTTTTAAATTTAGGGTTTTTTTTAACGGGTTTCAAATTCCTCACTACTTTAATTCAAGATCGCGTTTCCTTTAAGCTTTTGTAGATACATACTTTTATATTTTAAAATATGTTTCTAAAGTACTCGTTATAAGGGTATGCTTTGAATAATGGTCGAGTTAATAGACACTTACTCCTCTTTGTCGTATATTTCTGACAGTTTCACTGGCATGGAAGCATTCGTAATTTAAAGGTAGCTGAAAAAGTCTTTCCCCTGAATTTAGGTACTTTCGTCGCTGCTTATTTTGTTCTCAAAGCGACTCTCCCAGTTACCCACGTTATTATTTGAGCTATCGATTAAACCGATTTTGTTGAGCTTACTTTTTTATATTTCTATCAGCGTAGGAAATAATTGGATATTCTTGAAACTCATTTTATTTATGACATTTGAAGTTTATGAATCTAAAACATTCCCAGCAGCATGAAATGGTGTATATGAGGCAATTTTGATATTATCGCGCAACTCTTCATTTATTTTTGTAAATTTATGCTTAAATGATTGAAGCGATATAAAAAATTTCAAATACATAACATTTTCTTCATTTTTACGATTGTGAATTTAATTATGAAAAAGCTACGAATTGCTTCAAGATGAAAAAATTACGATAAAAACGCGTTCCTTTTTTAAAAAATAAGTCCATAAAATTAAACATTAAATGAAGCAAAAAAAGGAATATTTTAAATTAGGGAGTACAAAGTTTAATCATAGAGCCTAATCATAAGCAAACGTTTTAACATTTTGATGACTTTTTAATTTTATTAGGTTACTTATCAAAGACGATCGTGACTTTAACTTTTAGTAGCGCAATTTATTGTTACGTTTTCTTAGAAAATTAATGATACTTACATTTAAAATTTTATTCTCCTTTTTCGAACTACACGAACCTTTGCCGTTTGTTTTATCATTTCAAGAAAGAAATATTCTCAACAGGAGTCATGAATAAATTTGTAGATTAAATATATAAACAACGAAAGAAGATTCTTCGGTTTTAATCCAGGTCAATAACGACCCGTGAGTTTATTTTTTAAATCGTCGTTCTAAATGCAACATTGTTCTCTTTTCTCATTAAAACGACCAAGTTTGCCGCCCTAAAAAGCGATGTTTTCCACTGTGTATAAAAAAAAGTTTCACATTCCATTCATGCACGTTTGAGAATGACGGCGAAACATTTATCGTCTGAACTTGTCGTGACCGAATGTCCGTTCCTCGTCCAATTTACGCGATGGCAAAATCCGCGCCGGAATTTCTATCTCATTCCGTCACGTACCTCATTCGCGAGCAGCGGTTACTTCGCACTCTTTTATAATTTTTAATTTTCGTCCGTGACATTTTTTTAATCACCTGCTGCCATCCGTGGCCTATTTTCGTGTAATTCGTTCCCGAAGATAGGACAAGGCTACGTTGTGCGGATTCAAGGTTGCGAGATAGGAGTTTCTTTTCTTTTTTTAATCGAAAGAATAATCTTATGTATGTCCTCCGGATGGTTTCGTTTTGCACAGGAAGGTTCAAGGTATATCACGCGATCATTCGTGTCGCGTGTAGGGTGAAAAAAATCTCGTGTCCAGCACATGACTTTCTCCATACAAAGTAATGAATATGATTGTGTCTTCAAGAATAATTATCGGCAATTATACTTTGAATAATCTTCGCCGTGAAAAATACTTGGAAACGCATTTCACGTTGAAAAAATCAATTTATAAACAAAATTATCTGTTGCTATAGATAACAAAATATCGATGCACGATTAAGATTACCGTTGACGGCGCTGGGATCGCTGACAATATTTAAAAGAAAAGTTGTTTACAGAATATGACGCTGGATGGTATTGAGATAATTTTGATCGCAATTAAAATTACCATTGGCAGAGTGCCGATATAGAATCGATTTATCAATATGATTTTGCTATATTGATGTAGACATTAATATCGACTCTAGTGCCTAATAGTAGTATTTCTAGCAATGTAAAGCTGCAAATTTCGAGCTAATATCTCTTTTATATGAGGTCTTAGCACAAGGGTCTCAAACACGTGGTCTGCGAACCTCATCCGGCCTTCTATTTAAAAAATGGCGGCCCTCTTATTACTTAGATTCCAGTATAACTCGTTAGATAGATATAATGCTTAATAGTTGGGGTTGTATGATAATTTTTCTTCATTAAAACGTGCCATTTTAAGTAGTTCTTTTGAATATCAACAAAATGTTTATGGTTGTTATTATAACATGTAGCCCGTCTTATATATTGAAATTGTCACAATTTAGTCAATGCAAGGTGAGTTTAGAACCCCTGTGTTGTCATCTCTTTTGCGCCCGCAAATTCATATCACCCCTAGTATGCGTCGATGCGTTTCAGCTGCGCATGTCTTTGGCAGAAAGTGGATTTCGAAAGGCGTAATCAATTTCCGGAAAACGGGAGATAAATAACGTTAACGTGGTAAATAATCGTTATCCCCAGAGATATAGGATAAACGGTTCAGAGAACGTTCTGTTCAAGGATTTTACCGGGAGTTTTCGTCTATGTTCTTTTTTTCTTTTAAGCCCTTTGATGCGAAAAGGTGCGCCCCATCGATAGATGGAGTACGTAAGCGGCTTCTTTTTCTTCGAGCACGAGGTGAAATTCTGGGGAACGGCAACTGGCCCATAAATCCCTCGCTTCTATTTCGGATAGGCGCCCATCTCGAATCCATTCGTAGTCTAGGTATTTGGCGATCTTCCTTCCTTCCTGCACATTCTCCATTTTATAACCCTTTACCTTCCTCCATTTCTTCCTCTTGCCCTTCTCACCCTGATCCGTTTCTGAGGTTACCAATTTTCCATGTTGCCGCCGTGGTAATTTTGCACGTTTTCTTTTCCCCTTACTAACTTATACGGCGTTTTTTTTATTCCTCGTGAATGCTTGTTAATTTTCCCTTTCTTTTTGTCCGTACTTAGAAAAAGTAGTGTGATCGTGACAATGTTCGTCTTCGGGGTTTCCGAAAAGTGATTTTTTTTAATTCCTCCTGTATGTCTGTCTGTCGTATATGCGTGTCTGAAAGGGTTTAAACGCTTTAACTGAAACTGGGGATTGTATTTTTATATGGTATCGTCAGGGATATTAACTTGATTGAAATTAATCCTATTTCCCAAGAATTTAGGGTAATTTATTTCTGTCGATTTTTCACAAAAGGTCGATTTACCCAATAATATCTTCAAGGATTTTGATTAAAATTTGTCCACTTGTGGATCATGGCGTCGCAAACGACACTAAATAAATCACGTGCCCTCAAATACAACTACAGGAGTTGCGAACCGGTTGTGTTCCAAAAGTTCGTTCTTCTTTTGTTAAAAACTCGGAACTCATTTCCACACACAGAATTTTATAAATTGCGGTTAGGTTGCCAAGTCAGTCCTCAAAAGACTATTTGACCCACAATTAAGCTGAAATCTGGAACATTTGCAATAAATAATCGTAGAAAAGAGAAATTTTGTAAATCCTAGCTTTGTCTTTGGTTATCATCTCGATCGTGGAAAGAACAAGTAACTAAAAGTGTAACGGGCAACTGTGCCGTAGAACATCCCGCGGAGGATGGATGCTACGCTCCGCCTCAGCAAGTAGTTCTCGAGAGCAACGACTGGTTCGTATCTGCGGGTTTGCCTTTGTATGCCTGATTTATTAACATATTAACGCCTTCATTCGTAAGGACGTTTATAAGTCGGTAGATCTGTTTGTATAGCTTTCAATGGCATCACGCCCAGATACATATAAGCTGTCCGCATAATAAGTGTAAGGAGTGACATCATTTTATGGACTACTAGCAAATTGATGTGAGAGAATTAGTGCAAAAAAGGTCCAATTCGATATTTGGATTGAAGTTTTCAATTTTATTTTTAAGTGGAGTCGCGTCTCGATTGGAAAAACTCGACGAAATTTCTGGATTTTTATCCCATGTCTTTCATCGGTGCGTATCCCTCATTCCCAAAGGAAAACACGGGCGCCACAATCGTGTATTCGCCCACTGTTTCTTTTCGATACGATTTGGAATATTCTTCGAATCGTTGAGAAATAACGATAATGGCTTAGCAAGTACGGGAGGCTCTGGTTTATATTGGACGAAATCGTTCGAACATATGTCCTAATTGGCATCTGTCGAAAAGTAAGACGGACGTGAAGATCGGATGTGTCGCTCTCTCTTTTTGAACGGGTTTTATTCGGAGAAATGACGCGTCCTCTCCCGAGTCAACCGTCTGAATTTTCCTATCGAATGAAAATATTGGTTTTATTACCGGTTTGAAATTGTTCACTGAATGCGGTGATTTTTTATCGATGTCATAAATTCCTCAATCTGAAACTATCGGTTTTCATTCCTCAACTTATTACTAATAAGAACGTTTTTTTTTGTGAAACATCTTTTGTTTGTCGTTCTCGAGACGAATGATTATTTGAGACTCGGGTCGAAAAAATGCGAAATATATTGCTGCAAAATATTATAGACGCTTGTTGTTTTTTTTTTTTGCTTTTGTCATAAATTGCATTACCCATTCTGTTTGTTTCATTGTGACCTGACGAATTCAAAGTTCAGCTAGCTAGTTAGTTAACTAATATATTTAATGATATATATGACTGCTTTGGTTATGAAATGCTTGATTAAAGTTTTTGCGAATATTAGCGGTAAAGTAACTGTCTTAATTAACGTTTCATCCATAGGTGTCTCTTGTTGCTCTATTCCTGGAAAAGATATTCCGCGTATTCCGCGATCCTTTTTTTTTTGTCGTCACGAAAGTATTTCGCTATCTCCGCGAAGCTGTGGCGACAGGATGAATAACGAGCCACGATCCTCTGCAGAAAATCGGTCATCTCCTTTGTCGTTTATTTTACTCTGAAAAATATTTTCGTCGTTTTTTATCATTTAAATATATTCTAACCTCAAATCACATAGTGGCCTACGAATTTACCGTGCATCTTTACTAAACATTTCGCGACTCAGAAAATAAAAAGGGCCATTTTCGTTTTTAAGGCACATTTAAGACTCCGAACCCAGAATGCGCTTTATTATATTTTATTTTCCGTCGAGTTATATATATATATGTATTTAATAAAAGAACTCGGAGGCGCCAGAGAGCATGTGCGTAATATTTTACTGCTGGAGATAACCCCTTGCGACTCGTGTAATCGATATCTCATTGAATAATGTCGATGACTTTATAAAAGTTGTCGGTTTTATGCGCGCGTATATCGCGTCATTGACGATCTCAGAAAAAGAATTATAGCAATCTTAATTGTAGCACTTGCGTAACGTTTGAATTTTTATCGAGGAAAAAAATTAAATCTTCAGTAGAATTTCCATCCAATTACTTTGTTAGAGTAACCGATTAAAATTACTCCGACTTGGTCATAATGCAGTAATTATTGGATAAATAAAGGGTTTTAACTATATCGATTCAATAACCTTTGCATTAATGCATTCTACAAGCATTTCAGCTTACTTTCAATAATAGAGTAAAAACTACCCATAAAAATTAGAATTTTAACTATGTCGGATTTTTCCCATTGGTTGTGAACAAAAACCTATAATTATCAAGCTCCTAGCTCATCTGTAAGCTTCTGCACCGATTTACGTGCTTTCCGTAAGTGGCAGTGATGGGGCAAAAATTGGAATTTCAATTATGTCGGAAATATCTCATTGGTTGTGGCGAAAAACCTATAATAGTGCCAAATTTCAAGTCTCTATCTCATCTAGAAGTGCCTATAATTTCCATACTCGTATGGGACAATACAGCGGCAAAAAAGTATCTAAAAATAGGAATTCTTATTAAATCAGTTTTATTCCAACGGTTGTGACCGATAATCTATAATCGTGCCAAATTTCAAATCTCTCTAGACCATCTAGAAGTGCCTTATAATTTGTATCCTCGTATGGGGCATTAATGGGGCAAAACGGCCCCTAAAACTAAGACTTCTTATGATATCGTATGTTTTCTATCGGCTGTTACCAAAAATTCCATAATCCTGCCAAATTTAAAGTTTATAGCTCATGTGGAAGTGCCTCATAATTTGTATCCTCCTATATCCTATGTCAGAAGCGTCAATATATTATAGATGTACGTTTTTGTTTCTTCGTGAATTGCCCTTTAAAGTAATATTTTCGGCAAAACAAGCAGTTGAATTTTTCATTCGCTCGGAGCGTGTAAATGTTCCAGACAAGTGGGACATTGTCACGCGATACGTCACGACAGCTGTTCCCTGTTGCAGGACAAGGGAGTTGGAGAAGCGTTAACAGCGGTCATGCTTCCGTTGTTCTCCGCGGCGCTGCCATCGTCCGCAGCATCTTCCCCTCATCTCGTTTTGCTCTCATATAGTTTATTGGAAAACCACATGGTGTCACCAAACCCCGTTCAAACTCTAGGTTATGTGCCGATCGGTGCTGCTTCCTCTGTTCCAGTGAGCGGAACGCGTACAAGCAGCCTCTCCGTATTTTCTCGCCTTATTAGGACGCTTGAAACCGTAACGTGATTCATTTCGAAGAAAGTAAGCCGATACATTTAAAAAATATATTACTGTTATAAAAGAAGAGTTGTAACCAGTGTAGCTTTCTTTTTTAACGTCGCAAAAAGGCGGTGACCCTTGACCTTATGACCTCGAGGAAAGTGAGCTTTCTTGAAAGCATTATCGATTTTTCTTTCCACGCCCTACGTGACAGTCGGGGAAAAGAACCATTTTCCCGAAGATGTCAAGTAGTGCCAAAAGAAATAATTTCAAGGAAATCTTTAGTATTGTTTATTGATCTTTTTCTATCAACCGATATGATTACTTGACAACGAGATAAGAGTATACGGGTAAACCTTTCTCGAAATAATTCATTCCCTTTATTGCCGAAATTTTGTGTATCAGTAAAAGTTGCACCCTTTTATTCTCATTTGCGCTAAACTTGGCCTTATATAACGCAAAGTTTACGTAAATTAAAATCCTATGTTAATAATGAACTTTTATACTATCAATAAAGGAAAAAAAGGGGTCAGCTCACATAAACGAACTGTAACTTCTTTAGGCTCTATTCCAGTGGGCCTCAAAACTTTTTTTGGCCGCGTCACCCTATGTTCAGTTCATTCCGTTATGCGCCACCCCGTTTACAGTTCCATTAACTTCAAGTCATCTTCAAAGATAAATTGGGCTTTCCCTGCCACATAAAGATAACATTATGGCTTTTAACTAAGCACGCGCATTTATTCTCCTGGTTTTATTCACTTTTATAAGCCAGATTATGATACACTGTGAATGTATAAAATATTCGCGTCACCCTGGGGTGTCATGTCATCCCGGTTGAAAACCACTGCTCTATTCTGTCTTAACTTTAAATCTCCTGTTTAATGCTTAAGTACGCGGTTGTTGCTTAAAAATGAATAATATATATACTTTATAATTTTCGCCCTCATTATGTTTTATAATGCATAGAGTGGAATAATTAAGGCAATAACTTATTTCCTCGAATAAATGCTTATCTAATCAGTTCTTTTTATGTTGCGTAAGTGACAGGTGACACATTTGTCTCCTCCCATTTCTTTTGCAGGCGAGTTGCTTTCCACTTTCTCCTTCGAATCCTCTTTCTATGGCGTCCGAAATTTCTCACGCCACTTGGTGCTTTTATTAAAGTAAATCTCCGATTGCCTTCATTGTTAGTCTTTCGCAACGTCCGTATATTGGGTTTATGTTGCTATACAGAAAACGTTCCACAAAAAAAAAGTTTGGTAAACGTCTTTCCTGTAACGCGAGCTCCGTCACGTTTCTCGGCTACTCGTATAACTCGTTCTGGATTTTTTTAAATATAAAAACCATTATTTATTCAAAATGTGTTTCTTGGTCGTTCTTGAAGAGTCGTAATGTTCTTCAATAGAAATCGTAACATCAAATATTTAAGTCATGATTATTTAATCTTTTCATTTCCCTTATGCGGTCTTCCACCCTGAAATTACTAAACCTAAAATTAAGCCTAAATTGTAAGGCTTAGCCAAACGAAATTTTAGGAGTTCGTAGGTAGATGTATGAAATTGATCAAACGGTTTATTCGATTTCTTTCTGTATTACTGTATATTCGTGTATAAAATTGAAATTTTGGCTGATCCTAAGTCCTATAACGATAAAATTTTCAGGAATGGTTTTTTTCCATTCACGAATTTAACCTTTGACATTTCCAGGAGAAATGGAATGAGAATAAATTAATGTATAAAAACTCGCTTAATCCGTAATATTCTTTGTGTAAATTCTATTAGTTGTGCATTAGCGTCCAACAGTTTTCCCCTTTCTGTGTAAAACATCGATTAAACATTTTTTACCACTCATCCACGCAATTTAACGACCCTGCGACGCATTTCCTCTAAGAAAAATCTCTAATGGGACAGGTGAAAAGAGACGTTCTCTCCCACTTTGAATTCGTTCGTTTTTATTTAATTTCCTGAATGGGAAATACTCTCTGGGTGCTGCAAATGGAATCGCTTAGTCTTCCCTAGAGAGAGAGAGAGGATCTTCCCTATCCATTCCGTTGCCAAAGCAACCGTTTCCTTCCCTTTTCCATTCGACTGTTTCGGTGAATCCACTCACTCGTCCATTTTTCCATACTGAAAGGGTGGAGTTCACGGGAAACGGAAGGGGGAATTTTTCTTTCTTATTTTAAACGCGGAATCTCATTTGTTCGAGTTACCCTTCCCGCTCCCGTTCTTAAAATCTCGCGAGGGATGTGAGTTTCTCTCCGGAGCAAAGGAATGCGAAGCATAGTGGAAAGGAGAGGTTAAGTCATTGGGAGTGGAAAAGGGAAGGGAAATTCTTTTTGGTCGTTTTGTGCGAAGGGCTAATGAGCTGGATTTATCGACGAGTAATTTTCACGATTGCTGAAAGCCCCGATGACGAGCTTGCCGTGGGCGATGCGACCCAATATTCTCCATGATTTTGCTGAGTTTTTTTTATTTCGTTATTTTCGTCGTTTCGCGTCGGCAGATGAATTTTTGGACTTTTTTTTAATTGGAGAGTAATTGGGCGAACGCCTGTCCGTTGTTTCGCTTTTATTTTTATTGAATACACCAGCTATCAGAGATATTTATTTAAATGTAAGTAACGTCGCGCTAATAATGAGGAATTTTAGTTTAACCTGTGAATCGGATAAATGTATTTGTAATAATATGCCCTGGCGATAATCATTCTGTCATCGTCGCTGATTCAATAATTAAAATTCACCTCTGACTGGTATTTTTGAATTTTTAGTTCGCTGCCTTATAAGCTCTACCAAATTTGTTTTTCCTTTCTCCCTACACCTACCGTAGCGGTCAACGTCGGTCAGATGTTTTTTTTGCGGTGCATCTACGCAATTTAATGGTTCTAGGTCCAATTTAATTGGAGCTGAAAAATATCTTTATCTTATGAGCAGACCCTTGCTTAGTTGCGCCCGGGGCAGATGCCCCGTTTGCCCCGCCCTAGTTACGGCACTGCTTATGGGACAGATGAAAAGGGACGATACTTCCCTCCATGAAATACCTGTGTATAGATTCATTCGAAAACATCTAAAATCTCATTTTTTAAACGTTGGTTTTAGTCGCTAAATTTTCAGCTTTCTGTTTATACGAATTTTATAACTCCGACTAATCCCCTGTTTAATCGAGTTTTCGCGGTAAGGTTTTAGAATAGCTCAGAATATTTTCATATAGTGCTACATCAAATGATGTTGGTGTGTACAAACCTATAAATTCATGTAGAAGCCTATAAACCACCAATAAACTCAGGGTTTCACGATTTAGTTTCATTACCAATTGATTTTAAAATGGCAGCTTGGTAGTTAAAAGAGCATTTGGTTTATTTAACCATTTCACCGCTGTTGAAATGGACGAGTTAACATTTTTGTAAGGCCTTTTGACGGTTTATCTTGGATATGGGTTGCGTGACACAAGGTGTCACATATTTAACCACCGCCACATGGCTGTTATAGTCGATCCAACATCGGAAGACTTATGGCCTCGAAAACGGGGCGTACACCAGTTAGTAGCAGCTAATAGGAGACTGTTTGTTTGGGAAGGTAGTGGGGAGGAAACCAGTCTCACTCCTGCTCTCGAAGAGATCACACCGGGATGCGTTGCCATTAGAAATTGCGTAGTATATCAGCTGAAGGCGCACCGATATCTGCTCTCCCGCACGAAAGTTGAGAGGGGCGATGGAAGGGGAAACGTTCGTGATTGGCTACTTGCTCTAAGTAGGCCAACAGACTTCCGATGTTGGATCGACTATAGTTGGTTGTCTCTCTTTTGGTCCTTTAGGTGTAATTAAGTAAAAAATGTTGTAGTTTAAAAAAAATCTAATATTAGATGAGCTGCTTAGGAATTGTCTTTTTTATTTTAAGTATCATGTTAATTGTCCTTCTCCACAAGCACTATTGGCTGTAGTAATAAAAATATCCTCTTATATTTAACTTTTAAAACCTGTTTGTTCACTATTCAGCACTATAAACTGGGATATTATTTTTTTACTATAAACAGCGCATCATGCGAATATTTGGCCATATAAAACATAATTATAACTAATACATGTAACTATTGTTGAAATGATAAAGTTATCTTTCGAAGTCTTATTCCACGTAGTTTATGATAAAAAATTAGTATTTTGGTGAATACTTTCTTGATGCCTTAAATAGTGTTGTGATTTCTTATCTTTGTGAGCATTTTCTCACAAAATATTCGAAATTATCTCCAATTAAACGAATAATTTTATATTGGGTGCATTTGAAAAGTCCCATCATTATCCTATTTTATGTCTTTAATTTGTTCTGTGTGTTTGAATCAGTAGCGTCATCGTTCCAACGTAATTATCGGTCTCATTCGAATAAAAATAACGCGTTATATTTTATTTTTCACTCAATTCAAAGCTTTTCCTGATTTCCCTAATCATACGCCCACACAATCGGTTTCATAACGACTCGAAGGAGATCGATAGGAAAAGTCTGGCTCCCTTCGGATGTCTTTATTCCGGCTGCACAGGTTGAAATTTATTATTCCAGCAGCGTCGAATCTTATCGAATTTTCACGTCGATAGAGCTTTTCGTGGTTTCTTCGATCGAAACATTTATTTTCCCTATCATCGCGTTTTAAACAATTCATACTCGCCAAATAATAATCTTAGAAGAGGCGGTGAGCGTTTTACATATATTATAATTTTTTCTTTGAAATAAATGTTGCTTTTTTTGGGTATCAAGATTGAATGTAAATTTTAATATGATCGAAATTTATATATAGGTAGTTTATATATAGGTAGTGAAATTATATGTCTCGAGTCCTGTTGAAATCTTGATGTAGTAAACAGTTCATTCTTACTGGTAAAGTACGTTTCTCAGATAGCCATAAAAAGGCTGGGAAAAATCAGGTGCGCCATTAGGCTTCATAGCGGCCGTCATCAGTGGTGATTCGTAAGTGGTAAATTCTATAAAGAGCTTTGTATCAAAAACGCGCATTCTGTACTTCCGACTTTTTTGTGGCTGTTAGAGAAACAGACAACATGATTTTATCTATAAGGTGAGCTCGATAATTCTTTCTGGAATTTTTTTATATTCGAAAATATTTTACCTCAGCTTATTCTTTGTTAGTTCATTCGATTTTTCATGATGAATATCAGTTTTTTTACCCGCATGTGTTTGATTTGTCTCTCTGTCGGACGCGTCATCTCCTAAACGAAAGCAGCCAGAGACTTCGTTTTTTCGCCAATCAATTCTTTATTATATCACGTTGTACAAAGTTTCTCAGTTTTTCCGTTTGTCCGTCTAAAATCTTTTTTTAACGCCATTTACTCTCTGCATCAGCAGCTCTTTCCTTAATTTTTTGTATGATCTTTGGTACAATTTTTCCAAATTAAATAAAGTTTAATGATGATATTATATCATTTATTCGAAAGGAGTGTAAACAAATTCAAAAGGCTATATTTCTCCGAACATCTTTTGGAAACATTCCTTTATGAAACAGTCTTTCGCCTTTATCTAATCGTATCTAAAAGTAAACATCATCCATTTCTGCTGTGACTTTGATGGATCCTTCGAATGACCCTTTCTTGCAACCTAATTACAGAGAGGTTGTTGGCTTAATTCCTTCCCCACCTTCCCCTTTGCTCTCTCTCTCTCTGTCTTTGGCTCCAAATGTTTTCCTCCTTCGAATACGCTTTCACGAGAATTAGCGAACGCGGTCCTAATTCTGTTTGCGAAATTCGTCCCGTCTCTGACTTAAAAGAGAGTATCGGATGACGGCTTAACCGAGGGAAGCCTCACTTTTCCTTCCTTTCTACTTTCCATCCACCCTGGCTGTAATTATTTCTTTATGAAAGAAAAAAGAAATAACTTTCCAAGGAACTGTCATATCCACATTTTTTTTTCAACTCCCGAGAGAGTTGGTCGAATTGTGTGCTCGTTCTGCGAAGGTGATAGCGTCTCGGGAGTGAAATTGGGTCAATGCCGCCGCCTTTATCCATCTAAGGGTGGCCACACACGTTCAGGTTTGCCGGAAGGAAACACGGAGGAAAGGAAAGCCTTCCGGCAAACCTGAGCGTGTGTGGTCAAATTTGCCTGAAGGAAAAACCGTAAGCCTGTCCTCCAGCCCTCAGTGGCAGTAACCGAGGATTGGTTGAGGCTTCGCCTTGAGGAAAACAAATCCGTTCTTGTTCATGTTGCCAGACGGAAAGCACGAGACAAACTGAAAGGGAACTTGAGAAAACCTCCTGGCAAACCTGAGCGTGTGTGGCAGCAAAAAGCCTCGAGGCTTTCCTTCAGGATTACCTCGAGGTTTTTTCCTCAAGACTAAACCTGAACGTGTGTGGCCACCCTAAGGTAGGGATTCCCCAGCCTTTTAGATGTAGCGATCGCCATGCTGTAACGTAGAATATCAAGCGAGCACCCCTATACTTCCGTAAAAAAAAACGACTGATAATGTCTAAAATAAAAACGTCAAAATTATTCTCAACGCTCTTAAATGCGTTTAGAAATAAAACAACCTATCAAATTAAATTATTGTTTCTCAGAAAGGGGATTTTAAGCACCGTGGAAGAGCACATTCAACCTGTCAAAGAGCACAGTAAGACTTCCAAAGAGCATAGCGGTGCTCGCGGGCATCAGGTTGGGAAACCCTGCTCTAAGAGCTGATTTTTTGTCCTTCTAAAGATACCGTTTTTTTGTCGGAGTTTCAGCAGACATTCGCTAATTCTCGTTGAAATTGCTAATTTTATCCTCCAGGTTGATGTTTAAAAAATAATATAATTTTTCCGAGTGATGTCCAGTTATATCTGATTATACAAAAAGATAAGCTTTGGTTTACAACGGCCGGCTTGTTATGCGTGTTTGATAACGTCTTTATTTCTGGACGAGATTGAGACTGGATTTTCCCTTCTACCATCTAACCCATTGTCAGTTACAAAAAATTTGCAAAAATTTTAGATTTAAAAAAAATCAAATAAAATCCACGAATGATGAAAGGACACATAAGTCAGTCTGATATATATGTACAAAAACGAATTAAGTAGATAAAGATAATTGATACGGGATTTATCAAACGAAAGTTCGCCGTTTTTATTCTTTATCGATAGCGAAATTTTCATGCGTAATCCTAAAAGTTTCTTTATAAAGAAAGTTTTATGCGAGTTGAAATATTTCGACGAAGGAAACTGATGTGGGAGTACTTGAATTTAATTGGAACGAAAAATCAAATCAAATTGGACGAGAGGCGGATGACGCCGTATTTTTTATAGCGAAAGCAAGCGAATAATTGCTACCAGGAAATAGGAGGATATGAATTATAGGTAGTTTCCATCAAAGGGAATGGTTGGGAAGACACGATGGGAAAGGGTTTTTTGGAGGAACGAAAACGTCGAAAGGCAAGTGATTGTCTGTAACCGTAACGTGTCTATTCTGGACGAATGCGCACACAATTTTTGCTTGCGACTTTTATCGTTTGCTGGGAATATTGCGCCCCAACAAATTTTACAAACGAGGGAGCATTCTGCTTTTTTATTGGCTCTTTTTATGCGTTCAAAAATCAGACGTATTTCTCTTCGTCGCTAAAGGGTATCGCTTTTTTCAATTGTGGAAAAAACACCGTGAATCTTATTCAGTGCAAGGTTTACAAAGGTTTTTCTCATTTGCCTAAGATTCATCCGGGTGGATGGGTGTATGAGGAGAAATAATTTATTCCCTCGCATTTGTACTTTCCGAATGTCTAATATTTTCCCTTCAGGGAGCTTTTTTTGTATAGATTCAAAAGTTTGAAAGGTAATTTTAATTTAACTTTTAAGATTCTGGGACCCAAGTTTTCAAGTCCTAATATTGAGATGAAGGGTCAAGCCACCTTCTACCAAGGAGACTTGGTAAACTCAACTTTTTCTTTATAGAAACGTCTGTAAAATTGTTCTCATTGTGCGTAGACCGCGGATATTATTTTCCACACATTGATTTTTTCGCGATATTTCGCAAGAAGCGCAAAGCCGTTTCTACGAAGAGACCGGTTTTAGGCGCGTTTCGCTTCCAGCGTGAGCGCCTATTATCGTCCGTCGGTCCGTCCGCATGTTCGTTCTCAGCTTCTAACGGATTTTCATGAAATTTGATATTAAGGACTTACAATCAAATGTAATAAGAAAATCGCAAAAAATAATCACGTACGCCAATCAGGGGTGCCACTTTAATGTTGACAAGAAATTAAATTTTTGTCACATCTCGTAAAGTATAGCTCATATCAAAATATTTTTCAAATGAAAGTTATAGAACTAGTAAAGAAGAGTATTTCCTTTCCTATACAGTTTTATCGTAGGGGTAGCCATTATCGATAAAATCCAATAAGAAATTTTTAATTCGTGTTGAACTTTTTCTTACGTGGCTACTTCTTCAATGTTGCTAACATAAACAATCCTACAAACAAACGTTTAATTTACTTACCTGTGCATGCACTATTTTTAAATACGAAGAAAATGGATTATTTATGATGAAGAAAAGAACATTAAAACGCAATTTCCTCTGGGTACAGGTATATAATTTCTTTCTAGTACTCCATTGCACGAAACGCGCCCATTTGTGATACGTTGTACACTTTCCTAACTTGTTTTGCTTTTCTGTTGAATTCTTGACGTTGTCACCTAAATGTCGTCGTTCTTCGTCGATTTCTTCTCATATTCCTTTCCACAGTACATATCTGTTTTTTTCTTCAACTTTTCACTCGCTAAACTCTTTTTCCCTTTCTCACTTTTTTGAAATTGAGGGGTATATAACGGGTCCATTATCCCATCTGAGAGATGAAAGAGATTCCCTCTTGTTTATTCTCAGACTCGTATTTCCTCGGCACACGTCACTCGTAAGAGAAGGACCACTCCATTAATCCACTCTCCTTATTTATTTTTTGTGTGTTTCATTTCCACTTATCTCTTCAACGTATCTCGCGTAAAACTAGTTTTGCTTTCCATCATAGAAGCGTGACGCTTTTGCGAGTGTTTTTTTTTATAATCCATTCTTGTTGCAATGGTTTAATAATAGGTTGCGTTGGGATACCAGCCGCAGTGTGTCGGAACATATTCATGAAAACAACTTCGTGGCACTAATTTGTTTACTCGTATAGTTTTATATTTTAAATAGTATACTTTGAGTCTATATTTTGGTATGTGGTAGTTGTTCATTAAAATCCAGGTTATCCGCGTGTGGTTTAACTGGGAGTTCGGGCGTTCTGAACTCATGTACGTAATTCCAAATACCTATAACGATCTCAATTATTCTAAGCTTACAAGTTTATCGTATGTTACTTCAATCTCAGTATATAATAAAGTACATAATAATTTTTTCTGCCTAGACAACGCCTTCATTCGGTTGAATAAGTTGCGTAGCTTTTGTATGTCAGCAAAGTTTTACTATTTTTTAACCGATCTTTCAACAAGCTCTGCCTTTAAAAATGTCGTCCTTCGGATTATCCGTATTTTTCGGTTATCCGTGCTTGTCCCAGCCCCGATTAACACGAATAAATAAATTTTACTCCATTCAGGTTTTCAATTTCTGCCTTTCCACCAATTCCCGGAAACATTTTCATTGAACTTCAGTGTATTTCTGTCGATGAATTAATTGAATCTCCCGGATTAATGGGTCAGTTGATTCTCCTTGGATTTGAATAAAGTATAAAAAATTGACGATTTGGAGAAACGTTTAACGGGACAGGAACGTGGGTTATTCTCTAAAATTACCTAACAATGAGAATTTTAAAATGTGAATTCTGAAAATTTATCGCTGCATATTTATGAATACCGCTTTTAATAAACGTGCAACCCAATAATCAGTTCGTATTAAATGTGGACTAATGAAACGTAACAATTCAGTCGCTGACCGAGATCCGTTTATTGGAATCAGTACGAGCTCTAAATTCCATTTGAAAGATTTTTTCAGTAAAATTATGGGTGGGTGGAATTTTTGTCGGAAGCCCAATTCCACAATTCTCTTATATTCATTATTATTATTATTCATTCCAGCATTTTTGTTCAAATGAAATTTCGTGTAATTTCTTCTATTATTCCTCTTTCTCTGGCTGTTTCATTTTAAAAATGTATTTTCAATGATTTTTTATGTTTTGCTATCGATTCTGAAATGAGTCTGCTTCGATGACCAGTTGACATTGCCGAAGTATCATTTTTGAAACGACCTAAAACAATATGATGCGGATAGTCGATTTGACAGTAGCGATATTTATATTCTCAAAACGCGCGAATTTCACAGATGTGGTTTGTCCGGTGATTCTGTCCGCGATTTGGGATACGTTTTCAATAAAAAATAAAACCAACGTGGCACATAAAAATTTTGTGAACTCGAATGAAAATCGTCCTTCTTATTCTTTGCAGCGTTATTCTGAAAATATTCGGCATTTCTATTTTATCTGTTGAATTTGTAACGTGAGATGCAATGAAGAGGGCAGAGAGAGGCATTTCCCTAGTGAAGTGGGGCTTTTAAACAATTAAGCTGCCGGCGACACTTCTCTTCCCGTCAGCCGAAGAGCTTGGGAAGAAAAATAAATTATTTCGTAGACGGTGGAATCAAGTTAAAAGAGAAGATCCATGAGCCACGCTCCTTTTAACTTTTCATCCAGGAAATTCACTTTCGCTGAAGAAACCGACGGTGTAGTTTCCCGCAATGCGAGTTTTACTTCATCTATTTTTTCCCTCCCTTTTCAAATAAATAACGTATTCAAGTAACGGTAGATGAAATTAGAAATGACGGCGGAATTGCTATATGTTAGTGTAAAATTCGAAGAATGGCTTTTGATAATGGATTTGAAATGCGCTTTAAATTATAATATTTCAGCTGTCAAGGATGCCAGAAATCTGCATTTCTCATTCCTTTAATTATAAGGTTACGCGTAAAATGGTAATTTTTACAAAGTGAAAATAATTTTTCAACACTTTTAAACATACAATATAAGAAAGTGAATTAATATATTTCGTCAGGATCATTTCTTGATTTCTTATATTTAGTTAATTCATTTGTTGAAAGTATTTGGAAAGTGAATGTTAGGAAGTTACTGTCTTTTATTTGCTTTTATAATAATTAATGAATTGGCGAGCCTGATGTGACATTTCCTCTTCACTCTAAATATTCTGAACTACAATTATGAAAGAGTTGTTTGATTAAGGCTCGGATTTAAATTTACGCAGCTTCTTTTCCCATAAGTACATAATAATGTTGATTTTGATTTGCTTAACGAGAAACTTGACATCGTTTTCGAGTTAACGCTGCTTTCATTTAATTTACGTTTAAGAATTTATTTTTTTCAGTTTTCGGTGGATTTAATATTTCCGGTAACTGCCAGATTCAAAGATGAATAAGAGACTCATCTACGTCTCGTAAATAAATGATAAAGAAAACCGTAAGAAATACTGGAGAAAACGTATTTCAACTAAAAGGTTTTTATGATAAATTCGCGTTAACTATCGGTACATAGCCACGGTTATGGCCTTTGGTAGATAAAAAATCCATTTGGATTATACAACTCTGCGCCGGTATAAGTTACCATTATCATTTATTTTTTAGGCAAGTGGTCGGAGAAAGTGTTAAAAGACTGAAAACAGTAGACTACAATATTGTTTATCTGGGCCAATGGGAACTGGATACTACCCGGTTAATCGGGAGTGACTAAGTTTAACTAAGTTCTATAATTGGAATTGGCTTACACAATACACAGTGCAATTAAAGACAAAAATATTATGTTAGGGAAATTAAAAGACCATTTTATTTTAATGCAGAAATTACACTAGCAAAAAGTATATAATTTAGTTCGTTTCATGGATTATAGAGAGATAAAACAAGGTTATGGTTTTACTCCGTACCTATATTAGAGTGACTACATTTAGATCGGATTTTAACATCGTTGTCCATCCATCCCCACTCCTCGCGGCTTTTATTAAAGGATAATTCCATCGAGCAAAGCTTGTTAGTTAGGTATTTGGGAACGAGGTTTTGATTCGTGACGTAAATTCGCCCCTTTTATCAAAACCTCAACCTTCACCTCCTTCCTCCTCTCTCCCATTCATCCACTTTCCCTCTGTCCCCTTCAACTTCCTTTCCGTAGTTTATTCCCCTTCCTCCCTTTTTAATCCCCTTCGCGTTCCGCAAGGAGCCCTCGCTTACCCTAGCCTCATCGCCCGATCCGCGTATGATGTCATTTCTCTAGTTTTCGCGGGCCGTCGCTTTATGGGGGAAATGGGGAATTGTGTTTGGGTATGCTTGGGAGTAGGTTCGGTTATAGTCCCCTTGAGGCGTTTGGATAGATGGTTTGACGTCGTTCCTATTGTTGCGCACATGACATAACTCGATCACGTATATTTATGGAGGTTCTAGAGGAAACTGCTCCCGATTTTTAGTCAGAAGATCTTGTTTGCGAAATCTTTTTCGGGAGAAGTTTCCCAGTTTTTTTCGTGCGTCAATTATTGAAAATTTTTCGTTGTTTTAACATAGATGACCATAAAACACTAGTTCGTCAGCTAAAATTCCGTCTTGCGTCGTGTTAAATTGCGAACTTTCCGGTAAGCATAAATTAGACGCGCTTCAAGATGTTTATAGGCATAGGTAAATGAACTTGTCACAACTACGAATGCTAACTTAAATGTTGATCTTTTTTATCGTACCGCAATCGTGAGAGAAATGTTTTGTCGAGCGAGTGATTTAAGAGTTTTAGGCATAAGTCCTCTTTGTCACTTTCCTGATTTTCATCCCTGTTCAACCAAATGTATTTCGTATAAACGTACGTGATTTGTATTTAGGTTAGGGTTCCACTGATAGATTTTCGCAGAAATCGATCTTAATTTCTTGAAAATTTAGTTTATCGGAGTAGCGCTGTGATATGAATACTGGCAGGCAAGCGGACGTGACGTTACTCCCAAAAAAAAAGCTGATGGAACACACATGATTATTTTCCTAAAGATGACTGTGACTTATACAGCCGTAAAACGTTCGTAATCGCAAATCATTTAATCCGCGTAGCAGCCATCTTCAGTATCACATCGACTTGGAACCAAAATTTGTTGGCGTGATATGAGAATGACCGTGAAGGAAAAAGGTTCTACGGGATAATACGACCGCAATACACATGAATAATCGCATATTCACCGCCGAGCACTCTCGGGTGATGCGGACGCTTTTAGCATTATTTTAGATTGTGCCAGACGAGCCACTTCCATCGCAACGTGAACGTCTCTTGTGCGTTGCCATACCAACTCATCCCGAATACCTACTAGCACTACTAGTATTTTTAGTAATCTGTTGAGACGTGGCGCCATTTTGGTTCTTATTCTGTACCTGTCGTTATGTATAATGTCGTATTGAATCGCACTTCAGCATGGACTCGCTCTTTATTGCAGATTATTTTGGAAAGGTTTTTATGCCAGATCGTTTTTTTTAATCCTTTTATGATCAATGCAATTACGCATAGTCACTTTTACGCTTAAGTTTTCATTTTGTCATTAATCATCGTATCGGCAGTCGTTTAAAATAAGACAACATTTTGCTTTCTGTTCTTCAGGAATGGGTTTTTTCCTTATGATTGTGATAAATAAAAGTTTACCAAAGCGTGCGGAATTATGACGAAGAGAAATTCTAACGCTAACGTATGCGATGTAAGGAAATGAAAATGTTAGCGCGTTCTAAAATCGGTTTACTTTTGCAGTTTTCGTTGGGGGAAATCCTCAGTGCCATCAGGGAAAAAGGACGAATTTCTCTATCCACAAGTCTACTCGTAATATTTTCCGATTTTTATTTTATTTATCGCCCATGCTTGAATGACACCCGCAAGATATATTTTTCGAGAATGCGTTGAGCAAAAATTAATCGGGACCGGAACAAACTGCTCTCATTACGCATTTTCTCACTCAATACGTTTTAATCAATCAGCTTCTTTCTCCAGAATTGTTCTTTTGCCAACGCTTGAATAAACATTTGTTTATGCCTTCTCTCATTTCGCAGATGACTTTCAGCAACGGTAGCAACATAAGCAGGCACTCTACCCAAAAAGAGATCCGTTCGGCTTCTTAGCAACAAGAGTCAACTCTCAGGTAAAGCAACTGGGAGGATAAGTGGGAGCAGAAGAGGAGGAAAAGAAGAAGTAAGAAAGGAAGGAAAGAAGTAAGAAAGGAAGGAAAGAAGAGTGTGAGACAGAGTTAACATTCGTGTGAATTTCGAGGGTGGAAAGATAAAAAAAGGGGAAGTTCGCTGGAAGCTTAACATTTGGAAGTTTTTCTTGTTGAGGGGAGAGAAAGAGAAAAACTTCTTTTAAGTGTTTATTTGGAGGGATCTTCGGTGATCGGGTCTTTTCTTTTCGTCATAGCTGCTGTAAACAAAAAAAAAGGAAGCTCATCTCGTCCGGCCTTTCAAAACAAGTGGTGAGTGTCCTATACATAATGTATTTAATATTTTATGTAGCTTAATGACATATATATTTAGTCCATCTTCAACACGTTGAACGCCACGAGTGTTAAATAAGACTGGCACAAAAAGTTTTCTCTGTGAACCGCTTAGTGTAAATTCAAGTCGCGTTTGTGTACTGCACTACAGAATTTGTTGGATTCGGGAACAAAGCTGTGTGGTTGGATTATAATTTCATTTACCCATTTGAAAGTAATTTAAGCTTATATAAGTCGTTATTGTCCGGCATTTAAAATTGTTATCCTGTATGGCAGTGGTTCTCAAACTTTCAACTGTCGCGGCCCCCTTGGATGTTATGCGGCCCGCTTTGAATTAAAAAATAGTAAAAATAGTAAGCTTTAATACGAATTACTTGATTTTATATAACTTTTAATGATTTGTATCACATCGTATTTCCTAAAATTTCCTGATGAAATTTTATTATTCGTGACTATTTTGTATTTTTGCACTTCACTTATCATCTAGAATAATTTTGCGGCCTCCAGTTTGAGAAACGCTGCTATATCGCTCCCGTTATATATATATATATATATATATATATATATATATATATATATATATATATATATATATATATATATATATATATATATATATATATAATACTAAGGAAGAGGAAAGGTAAGTAAGGATATTTTGGGCAACTAGGTGTTGAAGGAAACCCAGTGAACACTTACCGGAAGTAGAGCCGCTGGGGTGTTGGAGAGACACATTTGTAGAGGTTAGAGCTTTCGGGATGATCCCTTCGTCAGCACAAGAGAGACACAACTGATATGGCGGCTCTACTTCCGGTAAGTGTTCACTGGGTTTCCTTCAACACCTAGTTGCCCAAAATATATATATATATATATATATATATATATTTATTTATTTATTTATTGTGAAGCGTGGCAGTCAACGTGCTAATGCTCATTTTCAAAGTTAAAACAGATTGAAAGAGGTATTTATCACGTTTTTTGAAAGATAATAATTAACTTAAAACTTAATTATGTTTCATATGTTCACGTGAAATTAGAAAATGCCTATAAAGCACACCAATGGAGAAAAAATGAAATCCTAGTAATTTGCTCTAAAAGTCAGACTTGTGATATTTAGAACCTCACTCGGAAATTAAAACAAGTTCGAAAAGGAATAATTTGTTAATAAAAGTTAATTCCTATGATTTAATTAATAATTCATTTTGGCATCTGCCAAAAGTTCCGCAAAAATTATTTAAAAGAAAAATTATCATAAAATGTTTGATTTTTATCGCTGCAGAATCACGGTAAACTCGGATAATATAATGTAATTAAAGCTATCATTGACTAATGTTTTGAAATTAATGAGAATTCCGCGCACTGCCTCTTGCATAAACGACAACTCTAAAATTAATTTATCCTAGTCCATTCAGTTCCATCTGTCATTATTTGATATTAAAAATTAAATTCGTGGAACTAGATCATTAATTGCATTAGGAGGTAATGTGTCAGTATGATCAGTTTTCATTCGAAGGCAAATGACATTATAATTCCATGTAATTTATTACATATGAGTCGGTGATCAATTCATTATCTCGCTGTTATTTCTCATAAATAATCTCATATCTAATCAGAAAATCACGCGCCGCCGAAATTGGATTCGTGGAGAGGTTAATTTCTTCCGGGTATCGGATATAACTCATGGCGATAAAGCCAACAAACTTAGCATGACTGGAGGTATTGGTGGGACTCTCTGTGGTTGTATTTCGTTTTTCAATAAAAGATACCAGGAAAAATATTTACTCAGTAGCTAGATTTTTTAGAGTTGTATTAATGAATTTCTACGAAAAATTAAATTGTCTCCGAAATTTTTGTTGAATTTAGCTTTTTAGCACAGTCAGTTAATAATCCATGAAAAAATGGGTGTAACCAAACTTGGATGAATAATTAGTCACGTTAAATTTGTTGGTGCCTCTTCGATCTAACAATAAGTATAATTCGTATTTTAAATATATAAATAAAGCATAAATTCATATTGACTTTTTAGATCTGACGACATGCGTAAAATTGTGATGTCGATCAATAACAAGTCTAAATCCTTCACTCTTTGATGGTGTTACCTCAAAACTAAATTGTCATTCCTTGAAATTTGTTGAAATTCCGAGTTTGTGTAATTTCAGTAAAAATTAGTAATTTATCTTACAATTAAACACAGAATAAGATCGCATATTTGTCCATTACTCAAAACAACTAATGTAAATTGAACGATATTTTTTTGTGAAATCGGCTGAACAGAGACAAATTACTTCCTAATACATCTTTTCTTATAATTATGTTGCCCGATGCCTAGATATTTCACCAAGTGAAATGGATGGGCATTTAGTTGTAATGCATTGTACTTTCTTTATAAATTTGATATGTATACAATTACGGCTTTAAGTGGCTTGAAAGTTACCCTTGGTTCACCATGAATATGTAATGACTAATGTTTTTAAATATTGGCCTTGACTAAGACATAGATCAGCATACCATTGTTTTACAGAATGTTTTTTTACGTAAATGGAATCTTTACATCTTTTTATTAGCACTAAACAGTCGCCTACAACAATTTGACATATTAATACTTTAGTGCAAAAACTAAATTAATCTGTTCTCAACTCTGCCTTTAAAAAAGAAAATATGGGTATAATTAACCTTAACGCAAGTATTAGATTAGTAAATTGAAGTGTATCTAAGATAAATTCGATATCTGTAATTTATTAACCGAAGGAGAAATCCTGTGATCAATTCACTTAACGTAATGCGTTATTTTATTTACAAATTTGATGGTTAAAGAAGATAAAACTTATGAGCGGATATTTGACGACTCAATGTAACTTTTCCTTATTCTTGTCATTAGATGCTTTTTTAATTGCTTCCTGCCTTTTTTACATAATATTGAATACTTTCTTATTTAAATTTCAAAATGGTATCGATTGATTATAGTGGCACTCAACGTACTTTTCAATGATGGACTGTCTGCCTCTTAATGCATTGGTTCCATATTCATTGGAATTATTTGATTTGTGTCTGATGGAGCCCTTTTTGTTTCTTTGCAAGTAACAATAACTCATTAAAGCGTACTGCGCACAATAACTCATATCACACCTCTTATGGTTAAGCTGAAATAATTAGTTTTTCATTACCGCGAATATAATAGGTCGATCTATCGACGTTCATGACATCTGCTTGAGGTCAATCGGAAACATCGTCGTTTGGTAGCGAGTTACCTTCCTTCCAAAGAATAGAGGAACAAGAGTTAGAAGTGAAGAGTTAGGAGCGTGGGACTGAAATTCGAAATTATTAATTAACTTGGGAAGGCGTAGTTCCACATTTCATAAGTTCCACCTCTTAAATGATTGTTATTTGCCAGCATTTTCTGCTTTTGAGATAATTTAGCAGTTCATGCAAACGGTTTTACGCCAGCACATTTTGATTTATTGGCGGGTGAAAATTTTCATTATAATTTATAGTTCTTTTGCTCCTAAAATTTTTTTTTTTGAAACGATGTCAACTCCAAAGGGAAACTTATCTTCAAATAAATCATTCCACTTCGTATTTATTATGTTTGATCTGAACCTGTTCATATAGTAACCTGATACTGGGCGTTTCATCGCGGAATGAATTATTTTTTTTTGCTGTGAAAGAACCTTGAAGATCTAGTGAGAGCAGTTCGCGTGATTATCAGAAAAGGCGACACGCTCATACATGCCAGCTCGCGCTACGAATGTCGTATCGGCAGAGAGAGAGAAATTCCACTTTTTGCCTCTTTCATCGTTTGTTTTGTGAATGGCGATAAGGGCGACAAATATCACTACATCTGATGAGCGAGACAAACTTGACCGTGTCTCGAATCTTTCATTCCGTAGAGATAAAAAACAAGAGTAAGATTCGTCTCACGCTGCGGTGGAACGTTAATGATAACTTCAAAAAAATACAATCAACAGGCTGGAAATTTTGTATTTGCTTAGAAGACTCAGGTATTGATTTTTATGGTGCCTTGAAATAGTACTTAATATGAGTTTTGTATAAAATTTCTAGCTATTCACGGGTATTTATATATTCAAACACTTCAAACGCTTTTTCACCTGTTTCCACATTTCCCAGCTTCAAAAGTTTTCATAGCCTTCAATATGAAGAACAGCTTTCTTTAGTAATTATTTATTGTTGAAAAACGCATTTCTATATTTACGTCTCAAACATTTTTATGCAAAGAGGCGTTCATTTGATGGGTCTCTGGAAAAAACGCCCTAAAAGGAGTTTTGTATTGTTTATAGTAATGAAAATCGTCATTAATTGTCGCGAGGATGGAAAAAAATTATCGAAACGATGAACGAACACCAGATGCTGTACAAAAATGTACTTTTGAAATGCTATTCCGTAAATTTCCGCTAATAGTTTCTTATGATAATTAAAATAACTCCAGTGCCACAAAACACGCAAAAGCCAGCTGAAAAGCAAACTACCATTGATTCTAAGGCCGGTAGCTTTGCAGACATTTCGGCGAGTGTTTTTTCCGAGCGTTGTGTGGGCACAGGAGTTATCGTCATTGTTCCAGAAAAATTCGAGGTCGATATTTCGTAAAAAAAGGCCTTTGTTTTAAGGCAGTCAGTGGCATTAATGCTTAGATAATCATTAAAATTACTTGTTTTTAATAACTTCAATAGTATAAATTTAAAACTTACAATAAAAGTTATAAAAAAATCTTTATGCCATTACTTAACAAGTTAGGAAAGTGTACAGTGTATCACAAATGGGCGCGTTTCGTGCGATGGAGTACTTGAAAGAAATGATACATATATAATGTACCTAAGAGAAATAGCGTTTTAAAGTTCTTTTCTTCGTCATTAATAATCCATTTTCTTCCTATTTAAAAATATTTCATGCACACGTAAGTAAATTAAACGTTTGTTTGTGAGATTGTTTATGTTAGCAACAATGAAGAAGTAACCATTCGAGAAAATTTCTAAGTTCAACTCGAATTAAGACTTTTTTAGGCACGTTTCGCTTACAGCGTGAGCGCCTATTATCGTCGGTCCGTCCGTCCGTCCGCATGTTCGTTCTCGGCTTCTACCGAACGGATTTTCATGAACTTTGATATTAAGGACTTCCAATCAAATATAATAAGAAAATCGCGCAAATGAATCACGTACGACAATCAGGGGTACCACTTTACTGGGCACAAAAAATTAAATTTTCGTCATATCTCGTAAAGTATTGCTCATATCAAAATATTTTTCAAATGAAAGTTGTAGAACTGGTAAATTAGAGTATTTCC
Organism: Uropetala carovei; assembly: GCA_036926305.1. Classification (NCBI taxonomy): domain Eukaryota; kingdom Metazoa; phylum Arthropoda; class Insecta; order Odonata; family Petaluridae; genus Uropetala; species Uropetala carovei. Next base: position 8,616,730 of record JAXCHB010000050.1, on the reverse strand, counting down.
TTTTCTATACATTTTTATTGTAGGATTAGCCGTTATCGAGAAAATCAAACAAGAATGTCTTAATTCAAGTTGAACTTGGAAATTTTCTTGCATGGTTCTTTCTTCATTGTTGCTAACATAAACAGTCCCACAAACAAACGTTTAATTTCCTTACGTGTGCATTTAATATTATTATGAAGAAAAGAACTTTAAAACGCTATTTCCCTTACGTACAGGTATATAATTGCTTTCTAACACACCATTTGTGACACGTTGTACACTTTCCCAACTTGTTATTTTCTCAATAACGGCTACTCCTACGATAAAAATGTATAGGAAAGGAAATAATACTCTTCTTTATTAGTTCTACAGGTTTTATTTAAAAAATATTTTGATATGAGCCATACTTTACTAGATACGACGAAAATTTAATTTTTTGTCACCAGTAAAGTGGTACCCTTGATTGGCGTACGTGATTCATTTTTGCGATTTTCTTATTATATTTGATTGTAAGTCCTTAATATCAACTTTCATGAAAATCCGTTAGGTAGAAGCCGAGAACGAACATGCGGACGGACAGACAGACGGACAGACCGATGACAACATGCTCATGCTGGAAGCGAAACGCGCCTAAAAATTGGAGTAATTAATATTTCATTCGTTAGTAGCTTCCAAATCGAGGTCCTTGATGTTATAGTTATTGCGTCTCGAACACTTACGTCGTTCTCTCACCACTTCAGAACGAACTTATTTGATCAGATTATTTCTGTTTGTTTCGCAACTCTCCCGTAACAACCTCCATCTTTACTCAGCTACCGTTCGGACGTAAAGCGACGACGTAGAATGCTTTCAAGTTTCCTTGTTATGCTTTAATAAAACAGACGAACAATACGTTCGTATCTAGCGAACGAGTGTGGAAAAATCCTGCATCTCCTATTTGGTCTTAAGCCCTCCTAAATTGTTCCTTGTTTTTGTTCTGCCCCTTCGTCCACCATTTGTAAACCTATTCGTCCAATCGGCTGGCGCAGTTGTCACCTGATGCTCCTGTCGTCCAATCTCAGAATTTTTACTAAGGTTCGTTTCGATCCTACCCTATCATGCACCCTCTCTCCCACTTTCTGCTCTCATTACATCTCAACCGAAGGTGCTGCCATCTTACGGCGAGTTCGTGCTGCTTTTTCTTGTCGCCATGGACTCGGATGTGACAAGCAACGAATTGCGTATTTTGTTAAAGAGATGAGAATATAAAAAGCAAAGGTTTAAGAGAAATTAAGTTTGCTAATTTTTAAGCTCGCGACCTCTTTCCTCTGCTTGTTACGAGGTAGCTTACAAAATCTTTCTTTTTATTTATCTTATTTTTTCCGTGTTTTCTACAAATAAATCCGAGGTTTTGCCATCTTTCTTTGTGTATGCTAGAGTTCGTTCAACTTTCTTGTTTTATGTCATTTTTACGGTTATTGTATATTATGATGGGTGTCTGGGAAAATTGTTTCCTTATTTTGGAAATTCTCAAATATTTCGTATTTTTTTCCGCTGTTTGAGTTCGTTATAATAAAAATCGAAACTTTGAAATGATGTTTTTATTACCAGAGGACAGTTTTCTATAATGGTCAGGCCTTGACATTTTGATTGGATTATTGATCTCTCCTCAAAATAGGAATAGCCTTCTTTTTTTGAATTTCTAATTTTTTTCGTGTTGTATGTATGGTCCTCAGGATATTGTCTCGGAGGATAAAAGTTTTTTATGTGGCTCGTAGACAATAGTTTACCTTCTTTCGTCTTAGCTAGGATAATTTTCCTATAATATAATACGTACTCTAAAAAATTAAATAAGATTTTCATTCGAGAATGAAGTGGGATTCTATTAAATCTTTTTAGAACGTTTTACTTAAAATTTGCTTTGAAGTTTATCTTCGTGACATTTTTTAGTTTAAAATGCAGTATTTTCTCGGTCGTTATTATTTACCTCGATTGCCGGGTCGCTAGGGTAGTAGTGTAACTATTTTATCAGGATTCCTGGATGGAAGGCGTTATGGGAGAGTCCTAAACATATTTATGCGCGCTGCGGTGTTCTGCTGCTTAGAAAATTTGTGTAGCGACGTTGCAGAACGGCGAATCTGCGCACAAACACAACCCGTATCACAGTCATTAGTTTATTGATTGTTGTGCGCTGGTGGAGTATCTCTATCCTTTGGAGGCAACACGTGTTGCCCTGTATATTATATGTGATCGTACAGTCGGAATATGTATGCCATGGAATTAAGTTCCGAAATTTTACTCAGTTAATGCATTCTTGATTTGCATCTTTTAGAATACTGTCTACTTAAAACCGTTTCGGGTATAAATTAGTGAATTCTAAAGATAATCTGTTTACTCAGCTCCTGGATAATATCAATGTTGATTTTAAACTATGTTAATTGCAGAGCATCAGATGTTAAAAGTGATTCGCCGGACGTTATCTTCATCGTTATTGAAATCGGTAAATTACTGATTGATGACTAGTAGTTTTTGGTGAAAATCCCAATATTTGTTCATTTGGCCATTTTATTTATGAACGCAAGTGTTACGTTTATCATTTACTTGCCTCTAATGATTTGCAAAAATTAAATCATTAATAAATTATTCCGTTATCTGCGGATATGGTAAGCGTATTTTATTTATATTTGTGAAAATTTTAGCGTTCTTGAAATTAGATGTATTGGCTTTAAAAAAATTAACGGCCTATAGTTAAGCATGTGTGCTATTATAAAACTTTTATATTAACTTCGATAGTTATATATACTAGTTGTCGATCCTTGAATACTTCAGGCCCCTAAAAAATATAACCATACCCCAAGATCTATACTCGTAAATAAATCAAAGCGATCTTCAATAGCATTTGAGCCACGCGGAACTCATGTATGTACTATATAAGATAATAAATTGCAAGAGTTTTCGCAGAATATTTCTCATCTTCTGCGAAATTAAGGCTATCTGGAATTTCCAATTTCTCTATCAATCGGCTCGCTTCCAAGTTTTCATATTTAAAGTTTCGTGGCTCAGATCGCCCATAAATCAGCAATAATCAATCATGATTAAGACAATATCTTATACTAGTGTAATGCCCGTTGAAATATCAACGGAAGAGTTATAGATATATAGATAGATTATTATTATTTTCATTTAAAATCATTAATATCCCACTTTCACATATGAAATATTTTGTCATATACAGCATATCTAGTGAATATTCTGTTGTTGACGGGCTATCTTTAGTTAAATTTAAAATAGTTGCCTCTCTTTCCCTCCCCCCTTTCACACCCTCTCTCCCTCTCCCATCCTCTCTCCCTCTCCCACCCTCTATCTCCTTCCCCCTCCACATTTCTCCCCCTCTCTCTTCTCCCCCTTTCCCCCTCCCCCCTCTATTTCCCTCTCTCCTCCTCCCTCTCGCTTCCCTTTCTATCTCTCTCTCCCCCCCTCTCTCTCGTATTAAAAGTATACAAAGCACGCTTATACACCCATAAGGATTGATACAACAATAGGATTTTGAGGTCTAACAATATAATTGGTAGTCAAGGCAACATTCCGTTAAAATGGCAATATTTCCACAAAATATGTGAATTAAACGTATAACATGAGCGATTTCGAATTGTATGCGGAAAAAGATGAACAGAATAAGAAACTTTGTAATTTTTTCTTCAAAATGGTTCAGATCCGAAGATCGTAGGTTAATTCCTTCTAATTTTTATTTCCAAAACAATAAAAGCCTGCACACAAAAAAATGGATTTTTACATGTTACCTTACGGAAAATGGAAATGTCTTCCTTGGAGTCGAACCCAGGACTTTTTTGGAGATTTATTTTCATTACCTTAAAATATGTTAATCAAGCATCCTTGCCAAATTTCAATCTTCTACCTATTCGGGAAGTTTGTTAAAACGCTCTATGTCGGCCATCGTGAAAGCGTGACCAACCAACAGACCTGAGCTATTATAGTATTAAATGTTACACTAAAATTTATGGAAAAATTAGAATATTGTGTGTTAGGATTAACAACATTTTTATCTTTTTGTACCTATCCGCATAAAAAAAATCGCAAAATATATATGATGTCATTATATTCGAAGGCATTATTTTATGATAATAGTAATTTATGCCACATACGTAGTGGAAGGTAAAATGATTTTCTTGCACTATTATTATTTATAGCGTTTTATACTTTGCTAATTAGTTCATTGCAGTATATTCGTGACTTTTGCCAATTGACAACAAAGATGTTGCAATTTTAAAGCAGGTGGAAGACTGTTCGTCCTACTGAAAACCTTCAAACTCTTACACTCATAAACGGAACACGTGCGGAACATAAAGTAATAACCCTCAGGAAATGATCGAGGCTTTCTTCTTTCAGTGAAACAATTGGATAAATGCCGTTTCAAATGATGACGTAGCTCTGCTTGTTTTATAGTCACGCTTGCATCTCTAGTGACGAAAACAACCGTTGATCTTTTGCAGGTTCTTCATTCATTTTTTAATTAAGACGATACTTTGTCACTTATCAAAAAATATTATACTACTCGAGAGATTCCTGGAAGATTCATATGTTGTTGTGAGGGTTAATTGGAGTTATTTTTTAAATATAGATAAAATTCGTGAAATCGTTAATGGAATTTAATTTTAGTAATTTGATCAAATGATTCATAGTTCATTTTTGTTCATCGATGTTATTCCGTATATTAATACTTTTATGCCCTTATACTTTATAAATGTCGCATCGTGCTTAATAAAAATATCAAATTTCGACTACCTGAATTCATGGTAAGACGAACCTCTTAAAGTTTAGAGTCTAAACAAATATCCTATATGTACATATTCACTCTTCCAAGAAAAGTTTATTCATTTAAATGAAGAATAATCAGTTTGTGTAAATACGCGAATAAAATATACCGCCACGCATTTAAATATCTACTTAGATCGACAGTAATAATTCTGTATTTTTTGAAAATTTTTAAAGCCCCATTTGAAGGTGTTTATCCAATTTTGATAAATCATCCACTTCGTTAAACATGACTCAGTCACTCGGCTTAATCGAGATTGATGTTTTTCTCCCCGGTTTCCCAACCTTCCCCCCTCCCTTCTCCCCTCTCCCCACCAGACACTCGCTTCTCCCCTTTTTCCCGCCGTAATTTGGCCCTCTTCTGGTCTCGAAGTGCGTCACATTTATTTCACGGTCGTTAAAGCGGAGGAATTATTTATTACGCCCTGGTGCGGCGAAGGGAACAATTGTCTGTATTATATATGATCTCCTCTTAATCGGGAGTGATTTGTTCATCCCTTCTAGGAGATGCGAAGTTTACCTCAGGGATACGTTTACGTAATCGTAGTTAATTGTTATGGGGACTCGTGGTTCGGGAAAAAATTCCACGAATTTCGAGCAGCAGCGGGCTTTTGTCGTATCTCGGCGTGCGTGCGTTCTCTAAACTTAAAAATTTCTGCATTATAACGTTATTTTTTATCATGGCTGGTGCAGTTACCACCTAATTGCGAGTTATTCCGTAAAATCTTATTGTTGTCTAATATATCATGTGGTTTGGACCATTTTTATCTCGGGTTCTTATTTGTCATTTTTTGACGAGTTTGACAGTATTTGTGATTCATTATATACGTTACATAATCGTCTAATAAGAGTCAGAGAATCGTTTCTAAGTAGGTTAATAATTTTTATTGCTTTTTTCTGAAAAAGTTACTTGTGTTTTTGCTATGCTTGTGTACCCTTCCGTTTATCCGCGTTATTTAAACTTGTTTATTTGTAGGAATTTTTCGAAAATTCTTCTCACGACGTGAAGATTTGTGAAAAAAATTAATTCTTTTGTTCTTATTTTTCCGTTAGAGGATCTGATTGATTAGATATAGATTAGATATAGGTAAATTTATGATGGCCATGGTGTCACTAGTTAAGTTTTAGTCACTCTTCCTTAGTGAGAAAAATGGAGGCGAGTGTTAACTATAAGATCCAGTGAATTGTTACTTCTCGAACTCCTACGAGCAAATTGCGTTTCATTCTAACGCTTATACAAGTAGTCGAACCATTACGAAGAAAACAAGGAGGTAGCCGTTTGCCTAATGTGGATGTATGACGACGTTCAATTTGAAACTTACTATGCAGCCATTGAGCAACCGCAATGTATACCATTTTCTGTTTTGCCTCGAGGACTTCCTAGGACAACCTGCCTTTTTGCTTTCTTCATACGTAGTAATGGGAAAGCATTGTATTCATGAAAAAAATCGAATTCGAGATTTCTACGGAAATACATGTTTTGAGGTCCCATAAAAAACGTTTAGACTATTTTCGGAGTGATGTCTGTGTGTGTGTGTGTATGTATGTTAGTGTGGGCGCTCTAACTCAAAAAGTACGTGCCATATCGTTACCAAACTTCATTTATAATACTTTAACATTAGCATAAAGAACTGATTAGTTTTTCGACAATAACGGGTAACCGGAAGTCGAGGTTTAATCGAAACACGATTCGGTTTTTGCGGTATTTCTTCGTTAAAATATCATTATTGTATCTACAATTCTATACAAAAGTTATAGAGAATGTAATTTCCTACAACTTTCATTTGAAACAATTTTCTGTTGTAGTTATTGTTTAGGAGGTATTTATAAATAACCGGTTTTTCGGTTTTCTCCTTAAAAACATCGTTATTGGTAATCTTCGTGAGGACCAAAGTTGTAGAGAATAATATTTCTTCCAAGTTTTGTTTGAAACAACTTTTCGTAGAACCATCCATTTCGGAGATATTTTGCTTTTTACTTTTTACTTTCTCCATACGTAGTAATGGGAAAGTATTGTATTCATGAAAAAAATCGACTTCGAGATTTCAACGGAAATACATGTTTTGAGGTCCGTAGAACACGTTTAGACTATTTTCGGAATGATGTCTGTGTGTGTGTCTGTGTGTGTGTGCGTGCGTGTGTTATTGTGGGCGCACTAACTCAAAAAGTACATGCCATATCGTTACCAAACTTCATATATAACACTTTAACATGAGCGCAAAGAACTGATTAGTTTTTGGACAATAACGGATAACCGGAAGTCGAGGTTTATTCGAAACCCGATTCGGTTTTTGCGATATTTCTTCGTTAAAACATCATTATTGTATATACAATTCGATACAAAGATTATAGAGAATGTAATTTCCTACAGTTTTCATTTGAAACAATTTTCTATAGGAGTTATTGTTTAGGAGTTATTTATAAATAACCGGTTTTTCGGTTTCCGTTAAATATCTCCTTAAAAACATCGCTATTGGTAATCTTCGTAAGGACCAAAGTTGTAGAGAATAATATTTCTTCCAAGTTTTGTTTGAAACTAATTTTCGTAGAACCATCCATTTCGGATATATTTCGCTTTATCTTAATACCAGTATACAGCGCCAACACCATGTAGCGGTGAATTCCGTAAACATTCAAAATATACGTAATTTACGGCAACAAGGACGTGTCTTCTTTTACGATACGAAATAATAATTTGCCTCGTAATATTATTCATAATAATTTAAATATCTATACCCCAAATATGGAGAAAGTCATGTGTTGGCCACATCAGATTTTTTAACTTGCTACGCTGTAACAGATCCCACCTCAACGGTTACGAGACTAGCTTGATAACGGAGTTCGCCTCAAATACGTCTCCCTAGCTCCCCCTGTAGGGCTATTTCGTAAACGTTTCCCGAGAGTTCTTTCAACTTTTCCTAAAACCCATCTTGCCACAAACGATGAGATGTTTCGGGATATTTCGGGAAATATAGGAATGTAATCTTACCTAGTAAAGGTTGTTAAGGAATTCGAATTTTTTTTAATCTGAGAGTTTTCATGCTAACTTGTCCATTTGTCTCAACGTTTCCGTATTTTCGCGTATTTCAAAGCCTAACGAAGGAGTACTCCATGCGTATAACTGTTTAAAACCAGGAAAAGGCGCATGACTGACATGAGTAATCGTACGCTTTATACGTAAATATTTGCTGATTGATTATAGTTTTTCTCAGAGCTGTATCGCTAATAACCTAGAAGCCCGCGGAAAACAATCATTGTTTTTTATATTTAATGTATCACTTTTGAATTACTCTGTATATTCGTTAAAATCCAGTTTGTCGCCAATTATTTTGGCATAGATGCGAATAGGTGTTTTCTATGCAATTTTCCTTGCTTACCGTGTGATGAGTACGATTTCACGCTGAGTCATATTATTAGGTGGAATAACTAGTTTTAAAAAGTGAACTATTTTCCAGATAGGAAAAGATTAAGATGTTGAAGATGTTAAGAATGACACACCTAAATTCTCTAAGCGAAAAACGTGAAATTGAGCTAAATCAACCCCTTGGGCATAATGTCGGGTTAATGGAACGTAATATGATACTGAAATTATAATCATGATAATAGCCATGCCCGTTTCGTTTGAAGAATATTTGTCATAGGTGATGATTTTTAATTGCTACTAGATTAAGAATCGACAATCGTTTGGTGTCTGTTGCCATTGACAGTTTTGTAGTTGGTGTATTAGGTTTACTTGTGTATTTTATTAACTTAAGAGCTAATTTTTAGTTTTGACACCACGGATAAGCCGAGTTAAAATCTTTAACTATATTAGAAACTCTGATCATTGGAAGATGGAGAAAGTATGTTAATATTATGTAAGTATTACAAGTATATTTCTAGAAGTAAAATTGGAGAGAGATAGTGTCTCTAATGAATCTAGCGTTGAGGTAATGTTATAATGATAATTTGTTCCTTTGTTGGGATAAGGAAAAGTTTTATTTAATCCAAGCTCATTTTTATGTATTATTTCTTTGAAATATATCTCGCTATTTATTTTTAATTTTATTAAATGCTTGCGATTATTATCACGATAATAATTATTTTTGCCAGATTAACATTATTTACGAGCGACAGTTTTCACAATTTATTACTAAAATTTCATGTTAACTTGAAAGTTCTTTCAGAAAATAATTAAAAGTCTCCCAAATGTTTTATTTAAAAAAATGAGATCCAGCTGAGGCCCCGAGACAGTCCTCCCTGTTGCCATGGTGAGAGAATATTCATTACCTCGCATGCATTCAGTTGAAAAGCTCCTTCCCATGTAGTAAATATTTACGGAGGCTCATTGAGAGAAGTGAAGGCCTTTGGCTTGATAGGCCAAGCATTTACGGCCGTTTTGATACCTAGATTTCCGAGCAGACCCGAACACAATGCCGCATCGGCTGAATTGCTACCCTTTCAAATTAATCCGGGCAGTTCTCCGGGTGTCTCAGAAAAGGGGAGGTGGCGTCTTTACTCACCCGTGCGACGCCTTGGACGTCACTTGTTTTCGCTCGCCAACTGTGTTAATAAACAACATGGCTACCGAACGCTTGATAGTTCTCAGGTCGTAACAGGCGGCGTCCCTCTCGGTGCCATATCATGCTTTATGCAAGTTTATTGCAGGAAACCAGATAAAAGGTAAAAGTGCGTAAATTTCGAGGGTGTTATTATCCTCGCGTCATTCGTAAAAGAGGGTGGAGAAAGAAATATGAAGATCGGTCCTGTGAGTCAAAATTTGCTCAACGTCAAATTAACTGGTCCATCGCGAGGCAAAGGTGGAAGATTTATGCCTCGGTCTCAGAAAAGGATCAGGGAGAATTTTTCGTTATTCTTCTGGTTGCGCGCTATCTGATGGCGTTACTCACAGTGCATACAAAGCCTTCCCTCCCTCCCTCCTCCGCCTCGTGTTCGAATTTCGTTGTTTTTTCGTTCGATCGGATTATGGGAGCTCGGTAATTTTTTCGCACCTCCTCATGCCATCGGTAGATTTGGTTTATTGGAACCTGTTGAGCAAAAATAAAATGCTTCTGCGTCTTAACAGATCGGGACACTCACTTTGAACTGGCGTTACACTTTTTGGTCGTTAATATCCTTCTTAGTTTTTTCCAAGAATTCGGTCGCTAATAAATCTGTCTCAGCAGCATTTTTGCAAAAAGTCATTGCTGCTCGAGAGTTTTAAAAGAGATTTTTTCCACGTCCTTTTCATTTCTCGTTTTGCGTAGTCTGAAGGAATTATGAGAAACTTTTATTAGTTTACATTTATTCGTGTTTTTTTCTCAGATGTACTTACTTATCGGAGTGCGTATAAGAATTATAAGAATTGCGTCGTCTTCTCTAATATTGAGACGCACGCCGTAAAAGTTGATCTGGTGGTTTACAATCTTAGACAAAATCTTTTCATTCTAAATCTGTGTTGTTTAGTTTATAATTTGGAGAAATCATATCAAATACGAGAATTAATATTTGAAGCTCTTATCTTATATACAAATATATATAATTTTAGAAGCGTCCGTCCGTCTCCCACTGCATCTCAAAAACAGTTTGTCGAAGAGACATGCGGTAAACAGCTTTTTGTTTCTACTAGCTAGGAGGTCCCCGGAAAACTATTTTCATTTTCGTAAAGACCCGGGTTCGATCCCAGGGGATGATTTTTGTTTATCATTAGAAAACACGTGAAGATCGATTTTTCGACGTGTTCGCCTTCATTCTTTCGCCGGACTTGGTAGAGGGGTGGTTAGGGTGTTTTTTTGTCTAGTAGGTCCCAATGCTAGGGTTGCAGGTCCGAATCCCGCCGAGGGCATGGTAGTGTGTTTCTTCCATGTTATTGCTGTTACGATAGGTACGCAGTGTAACTGGCCTTGTGCTGTTTCTGAATTTTTGCTATTTAATAAATAAATAAATAAAATATATATATATGTGTGTGTGTGTGTGTGTGTCTGTGTGTCTGTGTGTGTCTGTGTATACATTTAACACTGAATTTTATTGCTCAAAATGGATGTACTCTTCCCTAAAATAGTGTTACTACGAAGATTTTACAGTAGCTGTTGAATATTCACGCACCTGTAGCGAATGCAATGGCAATACTTTTCACACAACCGCTTCTTGTAATTTTTAAAAAATTCCTAGTGGGAAAATTTTTATTTGTATTTTTCCGTTATCAGCATATTATTCCTAACTTTATAGTTTAAGCTTGGTATAAAGCTTTATAAAACAGTCTTGTTTTCGTTATCAATCCGCTTAATGATCAGTGGTTTTTCAACTTATCATCGGTAAATATAAATAAATTCTTTTTTCTGTTTCCTTGTGGAACCAACGTAGATCGAAGACCGTGGCGCTCGTTCCCCTCAGTACTTTTCCTCACGATTCTCTTGTCCACGGAAACGAATGAAGGTGCGCGTAAAGAACATTCCCGCCGTCTCCCAACCGGTGGTTTTCCTCGGTTTGTTACCACGCCCATTCTTTACCCACCATTAATCCCATTCGCTTCGTTTGTCATTTGTTCCCACTTCTCCCGGACTGGCCAAATGTAATTTTATTCTCTTTGTATGCGTACTTTTGCATGTTGGAAGCGAAATGTTGTTTAAATATGTAAACATCTAAAAATAAAGGGTTACAAACTTATGAACATTTTTACTTTTTCTTTCGTTTTAGTTCATAAAAGCCATCACTAAATTCTGATTGTCCGTTCTCTTCACAATAACGTATACACGAGATTGCCTTTATAAAAATATCCTATCGTCCTTCCGTCTCTGCAAAATCAAATAATTATATTTTTCATTTTAAAATTCAGAGTAGGTGGATATGTTGAACCTATATATATATATATATATATATAATAATTATAGTACAAATATAATAGATGCCTTTTTAGGTCCGGCCCGCATGGCTCTTTCAGTATCCTTATGTGGCCCTCCTCTCAAAAAGTTTGGGGACCCCTGCCATAAGCCACCAGTCTGTACATGTTGATAGAGTACATAGACCGCATATTGGAAGAATAACTCTACTATAGACCGCATATTGGAAGAATAACACTACTATAGACCGCATATTGGAAGAATACCAAAAAAATTATTTTCAAAATATGACGCTATATGTTATTGGGTTAATTTTGATGACGATTACTGTTGGCAGTGCCAGCGTTGCTATTGACAATTGGAAAATTTTATCATAGCAACAAAAACAGACTATCAGCTAGCGATATTGTATATAGCGAACAAATTCAGATTGATAATCGACATGTCTTTGAACCAATCGTTTTATGAAAAATATTTTCAACCAAAACTTGTAGAAAATTATATTGTCTTCAGCAATGATAATGACAAACATTCACAAACAGTGGTTCTCAGCCTTTTACCTCCATTGGGCACCTACCAAATTCTGGGATGTGGAGGCAGGGTACTGTTTCTGTTTTGTCTTTTTGGTGTGAATGGTTCCGTTTTTGTCTCGTCTTTTTAACTTTGTCTTTCGAGGCTCGTCTTTTGTCTTTTGACTTTGTCCTGTCTATGACTAACAGGTCTGAAAGTCGCCTACTACTTTTTAACATCCCTTCGTAGGGTGTATAACTATCGCTGAAGTCATTTGAGGTCTCTTTTTCTTATTTGCTACCTTTTTCAAACTTTTTTGTCTTCTTGGCTTTCATTCAACGTGCTCTCGTCTGATATTCCGGATAATTGAAATTCCTCAAGGTTGTCTCTTGGCCCGCTATCGTTTAACCATCGACATCCACGCATCCCATCCTTAAAACTCGCGAGTAACCGCTGCCTTGCTGCGTCACCTCTTTATTCAAAGTTTCCTCATTAGCCGCTCGTTGCTAGAGACGGTTGTTTCCTCGGAAAATAGGCGACTGACCCACATTCTCGCGTTCCCGACCTCCATTCCCCTTCATCCAGCGTTTACGTTTTCAACATCCATTTTCCTAGGTTACCCACGCGTCTATTTGAAACTCCTCCGTCGCGTATCTTGGTGGCAATCTTCTTTTTAAGAGGAACGGACGAACGTGGGAAGCAGCTTTTCCAAATCCGATTAAAAATTATTTAGATATTTTTGGAAAAGAAATCGCGTTTTCAATAGTTAAAATCCCACGTATCGGCTAGAAAAAATAATTAAAGAAGCATTCGTTCATGAAAGTTGTCGTAGCTGTTCTATTGTAACCGGAATTCGGTTATATCGCATTTTAAAGTAATAAAGCTATTTTGAAGTTTGGTATTGTAGCTATACCTGGAATTCCATTGTTTTTTCGTAATTTATTAAACTTACAAACTTTTCATAACATGCTCTCCCTCACTAAAAACAGAATGTCGCGTTCCCTTCAATTTCTATATGCGCATATACACATATAACAGAAGCATTATTTGAATTATTATTTCTTGGTGCTTATCAGTCTCGTATATTCAGAAGCATAAATTCCAATGTCGTGAATGAACCATAGGCTCTCCTCAGGAATCAAAATTTCTCTAAAATTGCTCTTTATTATCATAATGTCCAGTTTGAGTGAGTGAAGAAGACCTATGTTAATATATAACTTGAAAGCCATATCTGGTTCTTTGCACTACGAATATATCCTATACCGGTCTCGGCGTCGTAGTTTCTATTTGTACTTCTTCTCCAAATGGGTCATTTCATTTCATTTGTTCTGACCTGACCAAGCTTACGTCCTATAAAATGGTAATTGTCAGCTCAATATTATTAGATTCAATTGAGTTAGTGGAACATTCCCCTGCCCTTACGCTTTTCGCTGTATCAAATCAAGATGCAACGTGTGGAAAATATTCCAAGTTCGTATTGGAACGCAATAATTTTACGGTGCTTAGTTTTTGTGGATGTGTTACCTCTGAAAATTCGCACTTACTGAAATAATACGTTGATTATTTTCCTTGAATTTGACGATAGAGTCAACCGAAAGTAAACGCCACCTCGCATTTTAAGAATAATGTCTACGCCGATATTTTATTTTCCGAAGTAGAAATGTTTTCTGGGTCACTTTAACGTCTGAATCAACCCGTCGTTTACGCGTAATATGTCATCTTTGACGCCTTCACCGCTATGAAAGGCGTGCTATTTTTAGCCGCGATGAAAGGACGCGTTTGGTCGATTAGCGAGTTAATAGCCCCTTTGAACAAAACGCGTCGGTGAGGTTTAACGGAAAAGATATCCCGTGCTACGGATGAAAGCGCGTCGCATTTCCGTGTTAATTTTTCGATTGAAATGAGATGAATTCGCTCCTGCCGCGATATAGAACTAATAATGGCGCAGAAAGGAGCGATACCTATGCAAAGTCGCCCTAGGACGGAAAACGCATAGCACTTCCGTCAGTTAAAACTACTCCTCCTCCGTTGGGTTGGGCAACCTCCTTTCATCCAACAATTACCTTTGACCTTCTGGAGTGATTGTTAAGAGGTCTTGACGTAACCGTTCAGCCAGGAACGCTTCGACTTCCGAACGCTCCCGGGTTTTTGATAGGTGAGGCGAATAATGGAGATGCTATTAAAAAAATCTTTTAATAATCTAGTTCAAGAGGGTTCTTCACCTGCGTCCTATCTTCGTCTCCTTTAAGGAGCTGGGTCGCCCGTCCCTAATAGATTTCAAAAAGAATTTTTTTCCCCGAAAAGGAAATAATGGCTTCCAGCGTCGCCTATTCTTTATGCCGAAGCTTCTTGTCTGGTATTTTTATTTAATAGCCTAACTACCGACCGTTCGAAAGGACAGGAAAAAATTTTCCACTGTTCCGCTAACCTCTCAGTATGACTCTCTAATAGCCCTTTATTTCCCCTTTCCCTCCTCTCCATCCTTTTCTCTCTCCTCCGCTCACCAAATGTTTACACAAAAGTCCTCCCCACTACCAGCTTCAGCTCCGCTTACGTTCAGATTGGACTCCCCAATGGGGCTCCCCGACCTATGACCCCCCCTCCCTTTGCTCCCTCTCTCCCTTTCTCCCTCCTATCCCCTTGTACCCCTCCGCGCAAACTTCCATAAACATTACCAAGAGCTTTTCATTAACATGTGAAATTTGGATGAAAGAAAGGAGCGACTCGGAATTGGGTTTCATGTCGAGTAATTTTTTTTCTTCAAAAGGCAGCCGTTTTACAAATAAAAGGCGTAAAAAAAATTCCTCGGCCGAAAGAGTTAAAGACTTTTTCACGACCTTATTCAAATTGAAATTAATACCGTTTTACTATGCTATAAAAGTTACTCCATCTTAATTTTAGTGGGCGAAATGGAAGACGACGATTCGCTAAAAGCCGGAAGGCGCCTGTTTAAGGCGTCGCGTAACGTAAACGTATCAAAATTCCCTAAAACCAATAACGACCAATAACGTGCTTGTGCCGTACTCAAAAACTCTTAGGCATCGGTAAATTTTCAATCCGAGGGAAGAATATTATTTAAAATACAAAACAAGTCGGTCTTTTTGAAAATCCGTGATGTTGGTAGTGAAGCCAATGACGTAGCGTTGGGTGCTCTTGATCGACATGCTGTGTGATAATCATTATTCTGTGTACCCATTCACCCATACCAATTTGATATGATGGCTCCTGACGTCTCCTCCCACCTCTCTTCCCCTCCGCTCTCTCCCTCTTCCTCTTTCCCTCCTTCTCCTCTTTCCCCGCTCTTCCCCTCCCCATTTCTCCCGCGCCTACTCCCTCTCCTAACCCGCGCAACCATTACAATTCTCTCCCTCCCGATCTCCCCATCCCCCTCTGTCTCTTCCCTCCCACCCTCCTTTATTTTCTCGTCCTGCTCCTGTTTCCTCCCTTCACGAAGTCACATCTCTGGTAATCTTTGCGACAGCAGGTCCGTTAGTGCTTAAAAAAAGGAACCTCAGCATCAACAGTCTATAGCGAGAGAGAGCGCCTAGCAGACGTGTGTATACCTCTCTCCGTCCAGGAACCTCCCAGAATAGAAGACATTCCCTGTAGCATTGTGGAAACTTCGAGAAATTTCTCCTTTTTTCTCGTTTGGGAACAGAGATGAAGTTTTAATATTATTGGCCCTCTTCCGCCAAGACTTGGGCAGGTTTTAATTCCCTTCCAAAGGAACGATTTCGAAGTTGTCATGCAGCATCTTCGATACTGAGGCTTGTTCTGCGAGTGCCGGAGCTTCGTTTTTTCCAAGTCTTTGGCCATCCTCCAAGTCGATCACGTTAGTCGAAGTTTCGACGTCCTTCGGAATCGTCGGAGTTCCAGTTCTTCCATTTGAAGGATCCGATCGTCAGGAGAGGAGTTTTTTACGTCCCATTTTTTTCGTGGCGTTTGTTGGGACGGATTGGGTATCGTTGGTGATCTCACAGAAATATATATATATTTATATTCCGGGAGATATCATTTCTTTCCCGGAGAAGTATTGGAGAACTCTCAGCTGTTACCAGGAGTGCTCAACGCCGCGTATCGCTGCATGAGTACTCTAATGGTGTCGAGTTGTTGAAAACTCGTTTTGGAGAAGTTTGGAGGACTTTTGCTGCTCTGTCGACGTCGTGAACTTTTTATTTAAAAATAAATCCGGAATGAGTCACCGACCGGCGAAATGTCGCGGTTTCACCGAAATGTCTGCGACACTTTTGGCCCTCGGCCTGTTTATCCTGGCTGGTACCGCTGGTGCCTCTTCAGGGTTCCTAGAAGCCACAAACGCCCCGTCGTGGTGGCCTTCTTCCTCGACTTCCGGCTTGCCTATAGCGGGCGAAGCGGGTGATCCCGCGTGGTGCGAAGATGTTGTCTGGATATTGTGGGTCGGTTTCACTGTAGCATTCGCCCTGTCATGCGGTACCGGTGCTAACGACGTGGCCAACGCTTTCGGTACCACCGTGGGCGCCAAAGTTCTCTCACTCCGGAACGCTTGTATACTGGCGACTTTCTTCGAACTCCTGGGAGCTGCCCTGATCGGTAATATTTTTCTCATACGTACTGTTCGGCATGTCACGTTGGCCCGAAATTATTGCGGCCCTTGGTCCGGCCATTTTTTTCTTTTTTACCCCCGTTTTTTATGAGGATCGACGGCGTATTTTGCCGCTTCCCTGTTTTTCGCTTAGATAATTGGATATGTTCTGCGAAATACTGAGCGCGATTTCTGCTTGATTATTCATCGAAGTTCTCTCCTTTTTGTCGAAATTGTGGAGGGTGTTCATATGGATAATTATAAATTTGTTGAGTCGCAACTAATGTTCGAATAGGACGCCGTTTTATTTTTTGCGGGGACGTATAAATTTACCAATTTTTAAAACTTATTATAATCGAGATTAATAAAGTATCATAAAGTATGCTAAATTTCCTCGGAGTTTTTACTCTACCAATCGATTCTATTATTTGTGATGTTTATATTGATATAGTTTTTTAACTTCGTTCAATGTTGTAATATATGTTTTAAATTACTTGATATCAACAAGGAAGATTTGTTTTCAAAGGTGCACCGCTCAGAGCGTATCGTGGAGTTTATGCATCAATTGATGCACATGAGAAGAATATGGGTTGGTGTTCTAAAGTTCGACAGTAAATTTTGCATAATCTGTGGCGTTACGAAAAATAGCAATTTTGAAGCGCTTAACTGTGAAACGAGCTTTCAAAAAATTTCATCCGCGGTATCTGTCGTATCCCTTTAAAATATTTAGCGTATATTTTCTGTTAATGTATGTTCTAGCAATAGAAAATTTCCTAAACGAGGATTTTTTTGCTATCGATGGAAAACGCCATAACGCGCGTATAAATTTCTTTCGTAAGAAATAATAAAAATCATTTTATTCGTCCTTTTATCACGCGCCGCTAGCTTTGGATGTAGGATGCCGTTTGTGCATATAACGCGCATTTTAGCTGTAGCCGCGTGAACCCAAGGCCGTAAATATTGAACAAATAAAATGGGAGTCCCTCGCCGGTGCGGCGGTTGAGGTCGGCAACCTTTTTTCGAATCAAGGGATATTCCCGCGCCTTTTCGTTTTTCTTTACAGTCGTCAAACCAAACAGGATGGAAATGTCAAACTCGCTGTATCCGGAAGATTGCAAAATAAAATACCTTTTTTCTTCATTTATTCTTCGAGTGAAACTGGCAATTTAATGTCGTTTGGGTAATCTTTACGGTCTAGTCGGGTAAGCGCAAAAGTTTTTTTTTTATCGCCGCTAAGTAATTCTTTCGCCTCTCGGCGGTTTTTAGGATAACTTGTCGTGGCCTTTGGTAGGTGAGCGTTGTGGTTGAATCGATGATTCTTTTAAATGATTCATTTCCCTTGAGAGAAGGAATAATTCTTGTTTACATGGTCAGTAGTCGATTCGGGATATTATGTCGAGTTTGTTTCTTCAGTATATTTTGATATAATAGTAGATCAAAAACAACTGCCGTAGCTACATGAAGAATTTTGAAATGGGAGTAAAATCCCTGTTATGGAGAACCTTTGTCACAACTATGGGATTGAAAAGTTATATCACATTAGTATTGCTTTGTTTTTCGGCTTAGAAGCCATTAGGATCTTTTAAATTTTTATTTCCAACCCCCAACCCCCCCTCAAATGTTCATTGAACGCATAGAGGAGATAATTAATTCCTTAGTATGAGTGCGGTTGTTGTATGGTCCCGTCTTTGTTGATTCGCTCATTGTAAAAGGCTGTGAAGTTCCGTTTGTGGAAAATAATGTTAAAATAGAAGTGAAAGAATAGTCTTTCAAAAAACTCACTGCAAATAAAACGAATAATCGGTGTGAGAGGAGTACATTTTAATCAATCAGATTTGTGAGGATCAAATAACAAATCTAATGTGCCTATAACTACCAAGATGTGAAAAAACTATATGACTGCGTTTTAAAGTTTCCATCTATAATTTCTAGAGCATTGTTTATATTAGTTTTTAGTTAATTTGTTAGATTAATTTTCCTGATTGAATTTTTGAGAATTTTTGAATAAAAATCTTTTGCATCATATGTTCAAATACGTGTAATTGAAATCGAAGAAAAAACGAGAGATGCAGCGCCTATATAACTTTCTGGAAGTTTCGAGAAATTTCGAAAACTGATAAAAAAGTATTAAAAAAATTCAAAATAAAAAATACCTATAGTAATTGAATAGTAGGAACTTATTGCCTCTTCATCATATTTTTTTGGAAAAATCTCCTAATTCTAAATTTTAAATAACCTCTGGAATGTTCAGGTCGATCCAGTTTATTCTCGATCGTTCCATGGT
Source organism: Uropetala carovei (assembly GCA_036926305.1). Taxonomy (NCBI): domain Eukaryota; kingdom Metazoa; phylum Arthropoda; class Insecta; order Odonata; family Petaluridae; genus Uropetala; species Uropetala carovei. The sequence goes on along the minus strand of JAXCHB010000050.1, from coordinate 8,597,766 downwards.
ACATCCTCGAAGTTCATAATTTTCTAGAAACTCTAAAAAGTGCTCGAGAGTTTCATAGAACTCCTTCGGGGTCAAGATTATTCCAGAAAATTCTGTAGATTCAAGACTATTCCAGAATATTCTGTGAAGCAACCTTGAACTTACAGTAAATTCTTGAATGCTCCATCGAACGTGGATTTTCTTGATTACTTTCGTGAGGTCTACTGGATCCGAAGATAATTCTCACAACTTCTCAGCAGTTTAACGAAATATTTTTTCAGTTTTTAATGGGATTTAAAGGGCATCATAAATAGACCCTCACTGATGGGAAGGTTTTTAATGAACTTATCCATCTTATTCTCTCTGCTAAGTATAATTTATAGGATAGCACCGCTAAAATCTTCGTTTTAGGGTTTATTACGCTGGCATTAAAAGTCGGAAGTAACCCGCGAGTAAGGCGATTAGTTTTTAATGGCACTTTCTCCTTGCCCGGGCCTAGCGCCTTTTAAATGGAATAATATTCTCGTTCGGGAGAGAAAAAAAGAAGCCCGGATTCCGCTCCCTCATTTTCAAACCGAAAGGGAAATTTCAGTGCCATTTCCTCTTAGCTCTTTCGAGTGAATTTATAATAGCCAGAACGTTGGAGGTCGGAGATAATGTATTTGAAACTTTTAATTGCTTTTCTCTTCCTTGCTTGTGACTCTATTAAATCAGTCCATAGGATGCCTTCGAGACGAATTCTATCTTATCTTGTTCCGCGTCAACTTGTTAATTTCTTATTTGAGCGCATTACGCCCTGATGGAAGAACGTTCGTGTATGGGGAATGAACGAAGTTGATGTTTGTTTTATTGTCCGTTTACGTGTTGTCGTCACTTGAAGGATCCAGGACGGAAGTTCATAGTTCATTTTTATTGCCATTACCTTCCCCAATGTGAAATTTGTACATGTTATTTCGCGAACTATATTTTAATGTTATTTCCTTTTTACTTTCTCCATACGTAGTAATGGGAAAGTATTGTGATCACGAAAAAAATCGACTTCGAGATTTCAACGGAAATACACGTTTTGAGGTCCCTAGAACACGTTTAGACTATTTTCGGAATGATGTCTGTGTGTATGTGGTTGTGGGCGCTCTTACTCAAAAAGTACTTGCCATATCGTTACCAAACTTCATATATAACACTTTAGCATGAGCATGATTAGTTTTTGGACAATACAGGTTAACCGAAAGCCGAGGTTTATTCGAAACCCGATTTGGTTTTTGCGATATTTCTCCGTTAAAACATCATTATTGTATATACAATTCTATACAAAGATTATAGAGAATGTAATTTCCTACAACTTCTATTTGAAACAATTTTCCATAGCAGTTATTGTTTAGGAATTATTTATAAATAATCGGTTTTTCGGTTTCCGTCAAATATCTCGTTAAAAACATCGTGATTGGTAATCTTCGTGAGGACCAAAGTTGTAGAGAATATTTCTTCCGAGTTATGTTTGAAACAAATTTTCGTAGAACCATTCATTTCGGAGATATTTTGCTTTTTCTAGTATACAGCGCCACCACCATGTAGCGGTGAATTCTGTAAACGTATTCAAAATATACGTAATTTACGGCAGTAACGAAGACTGTATTCTTTTACGTTACGAAATGATAATTTTGCCTCATAATGCTATTCATAATAATTTAAATATCTATACCCCGAATATGGAGAAAGTCATATGTTGGCCACATCAGATTTTTTAAGAATAGCGTTGTTTCTTACCGTACCGTTGCAAATTGTTCTTCGATTAAATTTAAAAATTGCAAACTTAGTTGAAGGAACTCGGCTTACTGTTAATATAATATGTTAATATAATAAGTTTATCTCATACAAAAACGTTTGAATAAATCATTTGCGCATTTATCGTCGATGAACTGCCATTGCATAATTTGCAGCCGAAGGGTGAATACGATTTACTTTCTCTTAACACGCTAAATACCTGTGTCATTTACCTAATATCTGTTTACATTTTATGTTTTTTTTAATCCGCTTATGCGTTCGACTTGTCAGCCTGTCTGTGATGTGCTAAGTACTCCTAAACGAAAGCATGGAGACTTTTCTCGCTAATCGATTCATTGTTCTGTCTCGTGAACGTTTTCTTGTGGATTTTATAGTGGCAATTAGAATTCGAGTAAAATTGTAATTTAAAGTTCCCTTTTTGATAAACTTCTTGTTATAAAAACTCTTTTTCTTAATTATGTTAAATTGCTATTATAATATAATTTTGTACTAATCATACTAGTATACATAAATCTTAACATTCTGTATTAACAATATTATTTTTTGAAAAAATCGCCATTTACTGTCTGCTTCAGCAGCTTTCCTTCCTTTAGTTTATTTATATTTTAACCTCCTTTTTTAGTGGAAAATATGTATTTCGAAGCAAACTTTGAGGCATTATTTACGCGTAGTGTCATTTTTATAGTTAGTCCTTCATTAGATCTTCCCGTAAAATTTTAGGAGCCTACTTTTTCTAACCTGTATTTAGCATTTGTTTTAAAATTGAAGTTTTTTTCCTTCTAATTATCATTGCAAAGTTTCGAATTTTCAAGCGAAGGATGAATAGAATAGAATAATATGAATCATTCGGAAAATTCTAATGCGTTGAACGAAATAGTTTTTCAATACCTATAGATCGGAAAGAATGTTTGGGGTATTTCCACTTACAAAAATGTTGAATGATCACAGAACGATGAATGGGAAACGTTATGAAGTAGGCAGAATAAAGTGTCTGAACCAAGAGATTTCTTTTCTTCGAGGTTTAATGGGCAGCTTTTGAGAGATGTCATTGATTCTCGTAAATACTGGCATATGTGTATTTATCGTTCTAAAATCTTAGAAAACTTTGTCTGTTATTTCTAATACAAATTGTTATCAATGAAAAACTGTCATTATTATTCCGCATGCCCACACGCTGTGAGAACCTTCAGTCATTAATCAGAAATCTATTTGCCCTCGAAGATGTGTCGAATGAAATAGGAGCCTTAATTCAATTGCGATAACGCTTAAGCTCCTGTATCCAAGGGCTTTTAGAAAGAAAACTTATTATTTAGGAAATGCTTCGATTGAGCTAACGCTTAAATGAAGGTGATCGTTAAAGGATTTCCTTGGAAATCCATGTTTTTGTCACAAAGCCAACGAAAACCTGTGCTGTCTGTTGAAGCAACTAATTTCTTTCGTCTTTGCACTTCCCCTTTGAAGTCGCAGTTTTCTTTGAATTTCATTTTTATAATCTTGAAGGAAAACTCTTACTCTTGATGTCACTTTTACCTGGAAATGTGTCTTATGAGTAAATCAATAGAAATTCGTAAATAAACCACGATTCTTTCATTATTCGTACACTTGTAATCTCTCCCAAATTCAGACGTGAAACATTTCGAATGTTGTAATTTTGGCTTACCACACAGACTTTTCCTTGGCAACTTCTTGGTAATTTTACGCCAGTTAATTTATACAATTAATAGCATTCAAAGATGTCAGGCAAATTCGTCATCGAATGGGACAAATGTGAACTAATTTACTGTTGTTTACTATGTTGGTAGACTTGGTACGCCGGTGGTAGACCGGTATATAACTATGAACACTATCATTTTAACTCTGGAAAAAAGCCATCCTCGCGTTTTATTTTAAGCTGTTTACTTGTTCGTATTCCTAAATTTTTCGGCTGGTTAACGTTAGCAGTGATGTTTACAATGTAACTCTCCAAATACGAAGTTTTATTATAATTGTTGGGATCACGAGGCCAATAAATTACGTTGTGTATTTTTTGCCACCAGCACACCGAAATTTTTATTTCGTTATTGCGAAAAAGGGTCAAAATTTGGCAAGTTCATGAGTTGAATTTCTCACTCAGATCTCTGATTTCAAGTGCCTATTAGCCGTAACTATGCATTTATTGTAACTAAGAGATAGCGTTCATTTTTCATTGAGAGACCATCTTATTAAATCCAAGTAACGTCAAACCCGTAGGTGAATTTAAGATTTTAGAAACTCAATTTATGGAGTCTATTTTGCCTTTATCTGTGAATAGCGAAACTATTACGAAATATTTAGAAGTCCGCTTTTTTGTCATTTTTCTTTTTACAGTTTGTTGTGAAATTGATCCGATTGATAAGGAGAATTGTGTTTCCTTCGATGTTGGTTCCTTCACCTTTACTAGAAAAGATGACTTTAACGAATCAATGACCCACAAGTCACTACGAAGAGTTTTCCCCGGTTTTGGTTCATCTAATTTTAGACAATGGACTGAAATGCTCGTGTAGGCGTAAAATGTAATTCATTAGGAATTCACATGTGGACAAAAACAATGCTGACAGAATTCTGCGTAGGTAGTCTAAAATAGCGCTCCATCTTTCCTTAACAGAACGCCCCAGACAAAAAAACTTTTTACATCACATTAGAAGGTTTCGTGCATTTTTTCGTCTTGAGTTTTTCCTTCTAGGTTTCATTTCAAATGACAAAGTTAATTTTAAGCAATTTTAAAGCACATTGAGCGTGATTAACGCTGGTAAACCTTTTAGGCGAAGATAGATTATGTATTAAATACTACTATCATATATCAATTTCCGATGTGATATAAAAATCCTCGACCTCGCAGTGGAGTATAGATCGTGGCAAAATATTTTTCGTGCTATTTCAAATTTTTATTTTATTTATATTTCTCTTCTATCTTTTGTGATATTTTTATTACACGAGTTTCAGAAAGTTCGGGTTAACTTTGAACATAAATTTGGCCGTAGGAACGGGTTTTAAGGGGACGTTTTTAAAACGTTATCCAACTTTTTAATATTGAAACTGTTGGTAATATTTTAACAAGTGTAAAATCATTGACTCACTGAAATTGAAAACTGGTAAAATTTCATTGGTTGTTTTTTTTAGAAAGTTTCTTTTCCTTAATTATTTCTTAGGGTTAATCAAAGGGATCGAATTACCTTTTGTTTTTATTGTGGATCTCTTCCTTAATTTTTAAGATGAAGATCGGAATCTTGAAAATTTTATGAGATGTAGTTCGCCCACGTTTATTTCCTGAATTAATTCAAAAATTTTAAACACATTATCATTCAAAATTAAGTAAGGAAGGGAGTTTTTGGAATTTTCAGTAGTGGAACGCCACGAGCATATTTTAAAAAGTGAACAATCTTAAGGGAATTGTGAGATGAATGGAATAGATACGATCTGAAAAGCAAATAGTACGCCAAATTTTCGATTGATATAAAAATTTTAGGTAAAAGAATTTTTATAAAATCCTCTCGCATGAATAAGAAAACAGGCTTCGTGGGCGAGAAAATTGAAAATACCTTTCAAGCACAAGTTGTGACTGAAAACTTCTGAGAATTTTTCCAATTATATGATGATCTCGATTGATGGAGTAGCTAGTTATTTTTCGGTTTGTTTTGTGATGCAGAAATGATAATTTAAAAAATAAAAGAGAGAGAAAAATCCTAATATTTTAACGGTACACCTCCTAAATTACAGTCTCATACATCTATATAACTGTGGTGAACCAAGGTTTTACAAAAATTATTGGCCAATGTGACATGTGTTTTTGTGATTCAAAAGGTCTCGATGGTGCGTTAAGTCACGCGGTATTAGTTTTACATCCGTGTGCATCACTTCTTTAGATGGGTTTTCAAATATCAACAATATGGAAAATATTGAAACATTGTCACCATCGGGGTCTTTTGCTTCGGTGTTTAAATTTAAGAAACATTTCCTTCGGAAAAAAAAACTCGCGAAATGGCCATATCATATGGCACCAATATCCAGATTCCTTTGTTCTTGCAAGGCAATCGAGTGGTCGCATTTTTTTTCCCGAACGGAAACTATTTGCATTCTGTGTATTTTCCTTCTTTTTGTACGTGTTGGTCATTTTTCCGTATGTGGGGGCGTATCCGGGGATCTGTCCATTTCAGGGAGGAACATCTGAATTGAAGAGGAGGGCTTTTAATTCCCCATCCGGCGGACTTCATGATTGCGAACATCTTTGCGTCGAACCTATTCCTTCGCGCTCCGAGGAAAAAGAAGAAAGAGGAGTGTCGTGTCGTGTGCAATTTCGAAAGTACTTAAAAGTAAACAGCAAGGCCGTCGTACTCTTAAAAGAAGAAAGTTTAAAAAAAAACTTGATTAGGAGAATCGTTTAGTCAGTGATCTCTTTTTCTTTTTTTAGCGAAAAAAGTGAAGCATAAATTAATTATAACCCCGGTTTTTTTATTCCTAATTGAAATTTTTTTCCATTCCTTTTTTATTTTATATACGTATACATATATATATCAGTGTACTTAGATACTCTCAGATCTACGAACAATTTTTTTCCTCGCTTCGGAGTTTTTTTTTTTCAAAGTAATCTCTGGCCGGAGATAGATTACAAAATTACATAAGTGGACTCTTCTCGTGTACTTACTTGAAATAAATTATTAAAAGCACGGCGCATCGACTTAATTTTTTCTAAGCGGAAGTAGTGTGAAGAGGAAGAAACAAAAGAAGTCTGATTTTTGGGAAGTGAAGCGGTCCAATTGTTGAAAGATTTTTTTTTACCGAAAAATAGAAAAAAAAACTCGAAGAAAGAGTAATAATAAATCTCGATCGCTCGGAGAAGAAGAAGAAGAAGACTGGTAGAATTGAAGAGGGTGGAGATAAATAAAACTGAAAAAGTCGAACTTGAAAGAAAAAAGATTTGTATTATATTAGCAACAAAGGCGAACGCATAATTTATTTTTTGTAAGTTATTCTCACATATACAAGGTAGAAAAATAAAAGCCTGAAGAAACAAAAGAAAGCGACAGTCGGCGGAATTTCGTCGGTTGCCGTCAAAAGTTGGTTGCAAGGAGAGAGTAAAAGAGTGAGAGAGGGAGATAACGAGTTGCTTGAATAATAACAATCCGTTGTGTGCAGTTCCCTTCGTGGTGTGCGTGTGAGTGTATAAAAAAACTTGAAAAAAAAAGAAAAAGAAGAAGAAATAGCAATCTGATCTGTGATAAGTATTAAAAAAGGGGAGGAGAAGATTAATTTTCCTTCTCATTTTTAAAAAAATAAATTGTGTTCCTTGAAGAATAGGTTGGCGTGTGGATAGGTAACTTTTGCTACTGCCATAAAATAAATTAAAAAGGATTTCTGGCAGTAGAGAGAGAGAGAGAGAGAGAGAAGCGTGGGAGAGTGTATTTCTACGCTTAATCTGATTGGCTTTGGTAAAATTATTTCTATCGGACTGTGAGAGGAGGAAAAAAGGGGAAGAGAACAGAAAGTTGGAAAGTTTACGCTTCAATATACGAGGAATAATTAGCGAAGTAACAGTTTAGTTTATAAGTTAGTGAGATAGAGAGAAGGGAGAAAGCATATTGAGAGAGCGAGGAAGTTTGCCTGAATAAAGAAAAAACACCTTTTTCCAGTAAGAGTCCACGTGCGTTGCAAGCACAACTTTAACCAGGCGAGGAACATTATAACATTAATAAAAAAAAAGGCGTCTGAATATTCGGCAAAGATAAAATTCCAAAAACAATCCTTTCAATAAGCTGTGTGCGTCGTATATTATTTTTAAGTGAAAGTCACGTAACAGCAAGTTTTTCCAAAAGCGACGACATCTTTTAAGGCGGTTTATTTGAGGAGCGGCATCTCGAAGAAGAGTCGAGTCTTTCGTCCGCGAAGAAAACCCTCAAAGGTGAAAATGGAACCATTTTCTGCTGAACTCCTCTGGCTAGTCATCACAGGATTCATTGTCGCTTTCATCCTAGCCTTCGGAATCGGTGCTAATGACGTCGCTAACTCGTTCGGAACGTCTGTCGGGTCACGGGTCCTGACCGTGCGACAGGCCTGCTTCCTGGCGACGGTCTTCGAAATCGCCGGAGCCATACTGATCGGTGAGTACTGAATTGTTTACGAAGGGGGCGAGCGTAGAACATTGCATGCCTTACTGTTGGTTCCGACTGGGAAAGACGATTCATTGTAGTAAATTGCGTCCATAGGATATTTATCTGCCTTGAATGTTTTTTTAACTATCTGGCATTTTTTTAAATAAAGATTTTTTCATTGTAGTGGTTGCTTGGTGGATTTGTGTTGTAAGTAACGTTCAAGAAGCCATTGGCATATTAACAAAAATAGTAATGTTTGAACGTTAAATTTTTGAACCACCTTTAATTTTAAAAAAGTTGAATAACGCATTGTCTGAATGCTGGAGAAGCATTAATTATTCGATTTTGAGTCGTTTAAAAATAATTCGATATATTTCGACATTTAAGTGATTTTTGAAAGTGGTTCTTCTTTTATTTACGTATTTTACCATTTGCCTAAAAATGTTACTGTAGATTTTTCGATTTGTTCACATAAACTTAATTGGGCATACATGTCGACAATTGCCGACATGTATACCCGATGGGTAACCTTTTTTGTTCTTTGTTAACTTTTTAATTAACGGTTGTAGTCTGAGAATTATATTTATAGTATTTCCTTTTTTCTTTCAATATTCTTTAAAGGCTACAAGGTGTCAGACACAATGAGAAAAGGAATATTGGAAGTTACACTTTACGAAGGATCGGAGAAGGAGCTCATGCTTGGTTGCCTATCAGCTTTGGGTGAGTTGAATCGCCAAAATATTCTCGTTAAATTTTACTCAAATGGCCATAAAGATGCTTTTATCTCTCTAAGTGCTATAGAGTATTCGTACGAAAGTTCGTAAAGAACAATAATTCCTCTGTTTGATCAGCTAATTGCTTATCTTTTTTAAGATGAGTCAGATCTTGTGCTTTATCTTGCGTTGGGTCACGATCGTGTAGTGAGATAAATGACAGTGTAGCGACAGATATTTATCACATTCTGTCATAATGACAGTTTTCCCATTGATGTCTGGTAACATTACTAGATGTTTAAAGTTCACGTGCCGTCGCCCTTTTGAGATAAGTGGTATGAAATGAATAGTCTGATCGAATGGTTGGTTATTGTTTATTATTATAATTTTTTTTCGGTTCTTATTTCTGCATACATTTATTTGATATTGTACTTTGAATGGGAATTTAACGAGTTTATTCTAGTACGTGTGATGCAACCCATCAGAATTCAATTTATAAATTTTGTGCTCCAATAAATGTTTTATTAATGTATTTGTTTTGACATTTTTTATTTTTATACCGACAATGATAGGCAAAATTTATTTGAGAACGATTTTTAATAAAAGTTTCCATATCATTTTATTTTTACGTAAATTTAATTTTACGTATTTCAAAGGAAAAGAATAACTTTGTTAACTTCCACAATTTGTGGAAGTTAACAAAGTTATTCATTTCCTTTGAAATATGAGTATCACTTACCACAAAGTTGAGTCAGGTTTCTTGGGTTTTATTAATTTTACGTCTTTATCGCTGCCGGGGTAGCATTTATTTATGGCCGCAACCTCCCCCCCCCCCCCCCTCCCCCCCACCCGCAAGACACCATGGGAGCATAGGTCTCCAAGAATCAACTTCTCCCAAAATCCTGCAATCCCGATCAACTTCTCCCATCTGTTATTTATTTCATTTTCATTTAAATCTTGAGGTGAATTGCCGTTCTTGTGTTAAAAATTTTTAACCTTTTGAAAGTGAAGTTAAAAGAAAAAATTTACATCAGGAATAAACAATTTGAGGGGAGACAGGCATTGTTCACAACACCTAGCACTTTAAGTGTGGTCATGTTTGGCGGACGATTTTCAACCGCCATGCCGTCTTCTGCCATTTCCCGAAGTAAAATGTAAATTATTGCCTTCTTTTATGGCCACCGTACTTGAGAATGGTCGTATTCCCACGTCACTGCTATGCAGTGCACCATTATTCCCAGTCAGCTGTTTATATTTTTTCCCTGGCTCCTGGAATGGGTTTTTAAAATAGCACTCTACCCGGTGCATGAGATATAAGCCTTCTGCACAAGAACGTTTTACACAACCGGTGGCTTTCATAGTGCACGAGCGCATCTCCCCATAACTGTCATATAATTTGAAACACGTTCGTAACATTGCTGATGCTATTCTCGCGCCGATATTTTTCGCTATATTTGGCTTTTTATCGTTATAATTTTTATTAAAAGTTAGAAACTCGTCTTTTGTACTGTTCTGAAAATAAGATGATCTCTTCAAGATAATTTTGTACTCTCAGAAGGCCCTTCCTCGTAAAAGTGGTTGTTTAGATGGATTTTTCGGTTGCTGTCGATCTTTCCTTGGCGTTTCCAGGAAATTATTCGCCTATTCTGGATGGTTATTGCGTGTATGTTTACATTAAACCAATGTGTTTCATTTTCTTAGATTTTGTTTACATTTCAACAAGGGATAAGTTTTCGAGTTTCATTTGAAATGGATCGTAAACAATTTTACCCTCGTAAACAAGGTACCTCTCCACGATTCTATCTAGATAAGTTGTTTATCCTCGAAAATGTGTTCTATAGAGAAGAGGAAACGTAAAAAAATAATCTAATCAGGCCTCGAGTGCTCATCAGAGAGACATTGAAGATTCGTTCCCTATCTGTTTCACTGAAAATGTCATGATATCAGACATCATAAATTGGATGGTTATTATTTCAAATTTCAATCTGGAGTACTCTATTCATATTCTAGTGGCTGTTAATCTCTATTGAAAGGATGTTATTTCAAAGGAAATTTTTTTTGCCATAGCGTATATATTTTTGAAAGACGGCAGCCAGTTTTATGAATTTAAATCGTCTGACAGTGATTTCGTTCACGGTAAGTCCAGCAAGGAATATGAGATCGAGTTTTAGTATAAATGACATGCAAAAACAATTCTTTTAAAATTCTTAAATTGTTTGTTTTGATTTTTAATTGTTAATCGTCAGTTACAAAGAATTTAGAAGTCCTCGAATTTCGCATCTTTACGCGAATACATTCTTAAACATTCATCTGTCTGTATAACATTTCAACCTACCACGCCCTCTTTTTCTAAGTACTCAAAACACGACGCACCCCTTAAAACCCTGGATTTTTTCTCTCCTACCGTTTAAAATCTATACGGTCTTCTAAGGCAGCCTTTCCCAAACTGAGGTACGCGTACCCCAGTTTAAAGGCGCTCGGAGGTACTTGAGAAAAATTACGTAATGGCTGATATTATGACACTGAACACTACAAATCTACTTTTTTTCACTTTAATGTTGTTATAGGACAGAGGTGTCCAACACCATCGCCGCTCACCACTTGTGGCGAATCGGCCATTGGTATGTGGCGAATTGATGCTCACAAACTATTTCTTATTAGTTTATTAAATCACATAGTATTAAACTTGTGTACATTTTACATACAACGGCCTTTTCGCAACATAATAAAAATATTATTTTTATAACTAGGACTTTACACAAATATACGATTAAAGTGTTTCACGGTAATGATTCGCCCCTTCTCACGTCCGGATACCGCTGCTACGTTCTACACAGCCGACAATACGACGTCTGATGGTAAGGAAACGTCCCCTTGCTGGGCCTGAAACAGCCGCACACACAGTATACATCTGTAGCTTCATAGTAGAGAATTGTAACATTACTGTGTGTTGTATAAAAATAATTAGATGCACTACTGGTGTATACTGTGCGTGTGGCAGTTTTAAACCAATCAAGGGGACTTTGGCTAGCTGTAAAGCCGCATGGATTCTAGCTCAAAAAAGAAACTATTTTTATATGAAGATTTAGTGAAAGAAATTGTCTGTACTGTTGTAGAAACTTTGTTAGAATATTATGAACTTACGACAAAAAGTGACATAATGCAGAAAGTTCAAAATTTACAGCTAAGTCATCAGACGATTGCTCGTCGAATACAAGATATGGCGAAAAATATTGAAACCCAACTATGTTCTCAGTTAAAGAATTTTTTCGGTAGCCTTTGATGAGTCAACTGACATTAAGGACACTGCACAACTCGTTTTTTGCATTTGTTTTGCGTCAGAAGATTTGGAAATTCATGTAGAAATTCTTGCAACTCGTGATCTGAGAAACCGCACTTGTGGTGTCGATATTTTTCACGTTTTCAATAATGTTGTCAATATGGTTTACTCTTTGTCATGGAAATCATCCACATTCATTCCAATAAGTATTATTTATTACATGTAAACTCGTTCGTTTGTAAATGTCTTATTTTTTATAATACTTGTCCTATTCTCAATCAATTAATTGATTTGAGTACTAAGGGGTACGCGGCCAAAAAAGTTTGAAAAATCTGTTCTAAGGAAACGGTTATCTATATTTTAGGTAAACGTTTCCTTAGAAGAGCTTGACCGAAAAAAATAGTAAGTACGGTATTTTTTCTTTTCGTGTTCGTTTCTATCTCTACATCGGTATAGCGCTTGTCCCCACCCCATAAAATTGCATCGGGGTTGCGCCGAAGATTTTTGGTGAAAACGCCACCCTTAAAATCGTTCTTTTGGTAATTCTTTCCCTGAAGAGAGGAAAGTTGTTACTCGAAGGGAGTTTCCGGGGTGGATGTGTAAGTATTTTCCGAAGGACGAACCTTTAAAAATTCCAAGCGTCGCGACCGAAAAGAGGCGGAGACGAGAAGATAAAGGGAGAGAGAGAGAGAGGAGGGCGAAGGAATGGGTTTGTCGGGGCTGGAGAGAGTTTTTGGTTGAGAGCGAGGGGTTAGAGAGTCGAGGGGATATCCGGTGGTGTGGGGACGTAGTTAAACCCGAGACAAGGAACATTCATTCCAAGGGGAGCTAAAAATGCGCGTAGTGGGTGGTTAACCTTCGACCAAGTCATTCTCAGAAATTCTCCTCTCCGAGAAAGTATTCTATGATGTGTTCCCGTGGCTTTTAAAAGCTGTGAGGTTGGTACTCTGTGAGGTATTATTTTTGGTACAGCCCGGTATATTTGCTAGGGGTCTCCTATTCTTGCTGAAATTTTAAAAATAAAACCTTACGACGTTTTTTTTATTTCTGGGAATTTTTTCCTAGTTTAATTCGAACCTTAATCAAGAGAGGGAGTATAATTGTATCACAGCCAGTGACATTTTACTTCATGAACTTACCTGATTCGATACAATACGTTTAAGCTCGGGGCTTGGAGACTTCGAAGAAATTTCAGACCTGTGGAATAGAGATTTTTTAGATGAACGCAGGTGGTAGAAAACGGGAATAAAAAAACTAAGAAATTTTAAATATAGTTGGAGGTCGGAGAATTTAACAAGGGGGATTAAATGTAAACTGTAGAATGAACGTTGAGGGGGAATGAAATGGAAAAGAAAAATATCAAAGGAGAAATGCTAAAAAGAGAGAATTAAGAGAGGAGTTGATGAATGTTATGGATGAATCTAAAGATATGAATTGTTGGTATAAGATGAGAATAATATGTTTAAGAAGAGGCTTGTGGGAAAATCAAAAAGAGTGAGTACAAAAGAGAAAATGGGACAAGGACGTGTAGTATAGGATCTAGTTTGTTAAAAGAGTAAGTGTATATCATGATGGAAAATCAGTTTATTTATTATATTTTAGCAAGTGGATCAAATTATCAAGAAATAAAAACGGAAGTGGAATGAAAGGGTATTTTATCAAAAGAGCAAGCAATATGAAGGCATTTTAATAGCAGATTTATTCAAATGTGCAACATCTCAAATACGCAAGTATTTATAAGCAACACCAAAGTAAATTCAATATTATGCTCTGCGGGTTGAATTGCATTTCCTTCATTTTCCGTTCCGGAGATGAAATGCCCGTAACGAAACATTTGAGGCCCTAAGGGGATCCCTTCAGCCTATTTCCCATATTTTCTCTTCGCAGAATTTCTGGGTTGATATAATCTTTGCTCGCAAGTTGTTTTGCAAAATGTAATTTGTAAATAAATATTCACGTTATGATATACTTGATCTTTTTGACATCCAATATTTGATACTCTGGCCCTTTTGATTGTACTTAATGAATTAGTACTGGCCATTTAGACGGTAAAAATATAATACATAAATTATTTAAACGCTTACTCTTTTGCCCACTTGCTCAATTGACGCGCAAGCTCTTTCGAAACATGCTCTTTTAAGACGCACCCACTATAACGGTCGGAAAATGTTCCTATGAATTAGAATCAACGATACGCGTGACCAATACATCATAGTTGAAGGCATTGGCCATTGGCCTTACGATTATAGGAGTTACTAAGATCCTTCATAAGTAACTTTGAGTCGTTAAATTATTTTATGAAAGAAATACTCGAGGTTCTACGCGTAACACTCCCTCCCGCTGCCAGTTTCGCGCCGCAGGAAATGCATTTAACTACTGAACTACCCTTCCCCGTCTCAGGATTCATTCGTAGCTCGAAAGTTCATTAACTGCCAAATGGAAACTTAAAACTAAATGAACCTAGGAATTTCGAATTGTGGTTATTCTTCGCGTATAAAAGTAATAACTTTCTGCCTAAGAAAACTTAAATAAAACAGCGCTGGGGTAAATAGTCTTCGAGTATAAGACTAGACGTTTCCCGCCCGCGGTTTGAAGCTTATCACTTGAGACCGTGACCCAGTTCTTGCCCTGAGGCTGTCTGGTGAATATTGCACCAACCCAACCCAACCCTCTCTTGAAATTCCTCCATTTTATTCAGCTTTTGGGTCGCCTGTCATTTCTTTCGTACTCCACCGTTAACCTTGTGGATAGCATTTTTTTTGCGTACGCTCATCGCTTATTTGATAATTCTAGGTTGTTATTGATTTGGTTTCATTTTAAATTTACATTTCCGGCATTTTAAAAAAGTCGTAATAAATTCGACTTCGATAGTTTGATGAATATGCGCGTTTTATACGCCCCCGAGTCCTATAAAGTTTTTTTTTTGCAAATCCGTCTGTCTGTCGCCTGTGCGCGGCACTATGTGCCGAACGTTTCAACTAAATCGGAAGAAATTTCATATATTTGTTGAAATATGAACCATTCAAGAACAAGCTCTTAAAAATCAAAATATTATAAAAGCACTTATCTCATGTATCTCCAATAGACACAACGAGGTTAATTGTAGTGACTATTGGAGATAAATATTTTTTTAAATCTTTTGATTTTTTTAAGTGCTTGGTCTTGGATTTTTCCCAGCCATAAGGCGAGTTCGATAATGCTCTGTTGAAGAAATTAATCATGACGCGCGATAATTATTCGTGTCGATGTATTCATTTGATTAAAATTCATCCGTTCATGAATATTGATGTCACAAACCAGTGGTGCCAAAACTACGGCCCGCAATGAGTTGAACAATTAAAGGACACAATGTAACATATAGGGAAAATAGAAAATTATAAAGAGGAATATATATTGTTTACTTCTCTACTTCTATATTAAGTAAATACATTTCAAACAAGTCAGATAATTTCGACTCACAACTCAATCCTTAATTTTCTTAAGCTATTCTTAAACTCTATTTTCGACTGGGTGTGGCCCGCGAAGAGGGCTGTATTGAGCTGTGTGGTCCGCGATGATTGCAGCAATGGGTTATGTGGACTTTGGACCGAAAAGTTTGGGCACCACTGCCATAAACAGTACTGCATAAACTACCGTTCTCAAACTTTAACGATATAAACGTCTAATGGTATTATATTATATCGAGTTTACACCTTTACCGCCAGGTTTCCTATGGATTAATAGGACCATTATGGCATTATTGTATTGAATGGCGAGAGCGTTTTATGAGAGTGATCCATGAAATTTAATGCAGACAATTTCACATTTTTTGATTAAAAGCACCACTCTAAAAGCTTTTCTATTGAAGTTGTCACCCTGAAATGTTATTGATCGCTTTCGCTTATAGGATCCTTCGCATTCTCTCTAATAACTTTCAGCGTTAATCTCAACTGTATGTATGTAGAAAGTATGTTCATTCCTTGAACTAGCTTTATGGATTTTATGCGACGTATGACGTACGGATTTTCTTCCTTTCCATTTACTATTTATATTAGGCGTTTAGATGTCAGTTTTATTAGGTGCAATTTCAAAACAGATTTACGTCACCAAGTTTGGAGGAAGAGGGGAATTTCTAGCTTGAGCCCCACCACGTGAATTAACATTGCCATCTTTCTCTTTTTACTCTGATTCACACCCTCCCTCCCTCTACCTTCTCCACTTTCTCTTCTAACTGTACCTTTGCCTTGCGCTTGCTTTTTTTCCTCTAACCTTTTCTCCTAAACTTCCCCATCTTTCTCCGTTTTAAAGCTGCTTTTCTCTCCCCTCAACATTTTTTCTTTCAATTCCTCATTCTCATTCCCTCGTCCTACTCCTTTTCAGCCCTCACTTTCCCCTTTTATCTTCCATCTCCCCTACCTTTGCCTCCCTTTAAATATCTTCCTCTCCTCTCCTGTTTTTCTTCCGAGAAATGCTACCACACCCCTCTTTCTCGCCTTATATCCCTCTCCTTTTCCTCGCATTCCTTAATTTCAATCGAGATCAGTTAGGTGATCGTGGACTTAACAGCATTCTTCTCTTTAAGTTGGAATGTTCACTTAGTTCAGAATCGTGTTCCTCAAAGGTATGTCCGTCCTTTGCGTTGGCTGATAAGTTTGGACGGTCGCATTTTTGTATTGTTTAGTCGGACGAGCGCTCGTTTTTTCAACGTTATTTTGAATTATGGAACTTCCATCCGCACCAGTTTTGAGTATTCGATGGTGTGTAGACGGAATCGCTGTTGTTACGAAAAACGGCCATTGTAATATTAACACAAATATATATATTATTGCGATTGAAAGGTGTTTGAAAAATTCCTTTCATTGAGCTTTCTACCATTATGAGGAAATGTTGGGAGTATTTTTGTCAACTGGTGGATTACCAGTCGTTGAAAATGACGTTTATTTAAGTCGTTCTTTGGTGTAATTACTTTATCCAGCCAAAGTACACTTATTTTTACGTTTAAATGTTTTATTGGTTCAATTAGGCTGACGTGTCAGTTTTGTCAAAATGAAATACCGTCTCCTGTTACTTAAACATCTTCGCCGAATTCATGTTGGTTAATTTCCCGACTTAACAGGAATTCGCGTGCAGCTTAGTAAGAAAAATTTCAAGTTGAGTTTCAAACTAATTATATAATTTTTTGCCGTCTTGACTTTGATCTGTAACAATCAATTGGTCGGCACTGTACCAACTATTTTTTATGAGTTTTTTATATTCGTTCTATGGAAAATTTAAAAGTCAGTGTTGTATTTAGAGTATTATTAAGAATTTACGGTCGCGATATCGATTTATTCGAATCGTTATCAACCTAATTACAGCTCCATTAATTTTGGTGCGTTGTTTCAATTTTTCGCATTTGTCTCTTCTGGGCGTCGGCTCGATGCCGAGTTTGTAGACTCGATCCAAAAATCTAAACAAGCTGACCTTTGGCAATCGTCTTGGCGCCGTAAAATATCTTTAACAAAGATACCCTCGTATATTCAAAGGCTTGAAAAACTGTCATTGCTTTTCCATTTAAATATTCACGGGAGTAAAAACAAAACTGTTTTAATATAGAAAAGTAAAATTGAAAACTATTGTTGTTTAAATCCTTAATAATTAATGGAGGGGCTGGAAATATATATATATTCTAGGCCACGTACGATATTTCGCTTCCATTTCTCTTAATACTTCACAATGTAACTATTTCTGGTTACTCCGCTCTGTAAATTTTCGCTTATAACAAGCAAAGCACGTAAATGCATGCATCGCGCTTAATTTGTCCCGGCTACATGTGCGCTTCTGCTCCACAATTTTAGGGATCGGGATGTCGGCTTTCTCGCGTTAAATCAAGCGTTTTCCACTCTTTTTGCCTCTGAAAAAAGAACGGCTAGAGTTTTGCGAACCAACGAACGAATCGCGCATTTAAAATTCTCGCTTGTTCGAATGTGTTTTTAGGTCGTTTATATTCCGGGTACATTTTAAAACTGTAATAAGCTGTCCTGGGAAACCAAAATATCGCTAAAATGTATGCCGTGCAGCGAAAGATAACTTGAAATTATACAAGCCAAGTTTCATCTCGGGTACCAAATTTATTATTTTATTAATGACGTGACTGTCTGGATAACTTGAATCGCGTAAAGCGAAAAAAGCACATTCGGGAATTAAAAATGATTTTGATAAGAACCCTTTCAGAAGTGGAAGTATACGGCATTAATTTATTTAAATTCGTGCTTGATATGAGTGTGAATCATATTCCGCTTTAGCTTTGTTATATTTTTGGCGGAATTCATCTGAATTTTTATAATTCATTCCTTGTTAAAGGATAAATTCCTGAACTTGACGTGAAAGAATGGTAAGAGTTTTTAAGAGTTAAAAATAGTCCTAAAATGTTTTTTCACCGCCATTTTGTATTGTAGCTGATGTTGAAGTAATTACTTACATTTTAAAATAATAGAATTTTAGTATGAAATGTGCTTTCAATATCGATTAATAAAAATTGTGTTTAACTGAAAGTAATAACCACATTGTTGCCCTTAGAAACTTTCAATGCCTATTTCACGAGAAGACCGCTTAATTTGTCACCACCTTGTTTTCCTCCTCTATCGCCAATGCCATCGCCTTCGTACATGTCATCGACCTGGCAGTATCCCTTAAAAGCCTGCCTAACCTCTACGTAAACAAGAGCAAAACGAAAAAAAGAACAATTGCTCTCCGTTTACGCACGTAGTTTCATCTCAACGTTTCCACGTTGATTGTATCATTTTTCCGTCGTCTCTTCAATCGCCCGATAACAACCTCCTTCCCTCTCGTCTCCTACGTAGAAATAAACGGACCTTGAATTGATTTGATTTACAACGTTATCCACTCCTTCGTTTTTACGACCATTTGAGGTGTTACAAAGGTATTACTGAAATTGCCGTTGGGAAATCTTATTGCCTCTGCGCTTCTCTATCTTGTTGTCTGTCTTCCTCAAGGTGGGGAGTAGGAGATGTTGTCGCCGGAACTTTTGCGTTAGCGGAGAGGTTGAAAATTTACTTTCCTAGAACGCCATCGCCCTTTAGGCACGTGCGTCCTTCGCCTAAAGGGAAATCCGAGCCTGCCATTTTTTGAGGAGAAGTACTCATTTAAAAAATGGGAAATAAGGGAATCCGGTAGCGTCTAGGTATCGAGCGTGTACTTACGTATCGGTTGATGAGGTATGGTGTTTATGTTGATGATGTAGCCATAAAATGGTCGAGTTAACCAGCTGCGCATTTCAGTTACAAAGCAAGCGTCCTCTGTAGTAATTCATTGATATATATATAGAATCGGCGTCAAAATGAGCACTTGTTATAGTCAGCTGTTTTACCTTTACAGATTTATTTTGTTCATCCAATAACTTGAACTCTGTAATGCATTTTGGAGTCATGACGTGTGATAGAATAATGAAGGAAAATGTAAGGAAGCAAAGAAAAATTGTCCCGATACATGCATCCAATTATGCATTCGGCACTAAATTTTGGGGCAGTACGACACGTTTCATTTTAATTGGTTATTATTTATACAAGAACCAGGTAGTTAAGCATATTGACTTATAACCAGATGAATTTTTTTTCTTTGGGGCCTCATCAGTGATTTGTGTGTGGAAACTCTTTTAGAAAGACTACATAGTAATTTATTTGCCGTATTTGAGCCCGCCAAATAATTGATGAAATAATCTCTTGCATACATAATTATAATTATAAAATAGGCTAAATATGCTGTATTTAAATACCAAATAATATTCAGAGAAATATTCTTAAACCGTCCATTCGTTATGCATTTGCCAAAAAATTTAAATTAAGATTTCGATTTTATTTGTGTCTGTTTTCGGTGGAAACTGTCGCTACTGTTAATATTTCTTGTGATATACTAGTAATGTAGACATTTCTAATCGCTCACATTAGTTCCTTTTACTGCGCTTCGCAAAAGCCGATTTAGTTCTAAAGTAATTTTTAATAATAATAATAATACTTTTATTTTCAGCCGGTAGCGCCACGTGGCTGATTGTTGCAACTTTCCTCAAGCTACCCATCAGTGGCACACACAGTATTGTTGGAGCGACGGTTGGCTTTTCTCTGGTGTCGAAGGGAACGAACGGACTGGATTGGCGCACCTTAGGGACCATTGGTGAGTGATAACAAGCACAAAGCAAAAGTTACCTGCTCCATTTCGTTAAACAAGGCAAAAGAAATAAAATTTCTTAGACTGTCTTAATGCATGAAATTTCAGCCATTACAGAAGTCATTGCTGGTGTTTCAGTACCATTTTTATTCTAAACGAATTACGCAATTGAGAATGCGACTTTTGGGATTAATGTATTTCAAAGCTTTGTGGTTTACATAAGACCAGGGATTCCTTTAGAATAAAAAACGTTTTTTTTTTCAGATATTTAAAAAAATGACATTTACGTACGGTGGTTGCTTCATACGCTGTTGCCGAATTTACTTATTTTGGTTTTTTGTCGGTGGTATTCGACCCGCCACATCTTTTAACTGACGCGTGAAAAAATATTTTCGTACAAGAATTCGGAACAAGCTGAAAGAAAGGTCATTAAAATGACGTACCATCGGCGGTCATAGACGAGTGGTCAATGGCGAAGAAAAAGATAAGGTTTGTACTTGTAAGTGTATGCCAATGCTCCGAATTGAGCAAACTCCGTGATAGCCTGTTCAAGAGAGAGATGGAAAGATAATAACTCGAAATATCCGGCCTTCGAAGCGTTCCGAGAAACTGTTCACGCATGGCCTCCTCCCGACCCAGTTTCCTCCCATCCTTTTGTATGACCGTATTTCCGTATCGAAATCAGTCGCCCTGGCGTTATGTAGATGCCGAGTAAAATAAGAACTCTGGGATTTTAAAGAGCTACAAACGCGCCTGAAATATTCCTCGTTTGAATTTTTCATGTTGCTGTCGTGGGATGCGTCAACGGAAACTAAAATACATATATAATTGGGGTAATATGGCGAAATCTTGCGTTTACGCTGTTGCGTAAAATGCAACGAAGCGACTTTAAATTCCATATGTACATTGACTTTTGTAAATGTATTTAAGTTTGTATAAAAAAACGTTTTCCGCTACTTTAACATTTGTAAGGAAGGAAGAGACTGACAAAAATATTTTTTTCCGTATTTATGCGTAGTATTTATGTTGCTGGTTATGATTTGGTGTAGCAGTTTTAAAATCATTGCTAAATATATTTCGTAAATGTATTTCGGTTTGTGTAAAAAATGTCTCTTCTTTGATCGCTAGAAATAAAAAACGTTCATATATTCGCATTTCTTTCGTTTAGCTTTAATTGTCGAATTTGAAGAAATTATTTCTAAACAGTCTTAATACTTAATTGCGAATATTTGATTCCGCCATCAGCTTTCGTGCCATCTCTAACTTATTTATTGGCGATTGAATCGTTAATTTTATTATTTAAGCAGGGACGTCGAATGACTTTCATTTTATCCTGCCCTAGTCGTATTCATACAGAACGAATTTCGACTTCTACAAAAAATATCAGGAGCCCCTCGCGATTGTAAGGTTTGTTCATATATTACGTGAGGATTTCGATAAAGGCGTCTTTTAAAATTCACATTAGCTTTCGAAGAACAGTATCATATACCGTAATCGATCGTGTTCTGTGCTCGCGAAAGAAGAAACGTCGGAGCGACTGGTTCCTTTGTGCGGACGCCATCTATAAAAATCGACTGTCGTTTTTCTCCTCGCATAAAAAAACTGGACGTTGGGGTGACTTTTTTTTACCGTGACCGGGAGAGCGAGAGAAAATGAGATAGAGACGCACGTTCAGTTCGCTCTGACCCCGTGACCCATTGAGAACCTTGGCTGACTCGCCCCCCTCCCTTCCTACCTCTCCATCTTTCTCTCCGTTCCTTTTATGTGCCCCACTTGCATAATTTCCTCCCCTGCACCTGTTTCATCCTCCTCCCTATGGTACCGGGGAAGTTAGTACACAGGCTCTGTCGGTCCGAGGGGGGGGGGCATTCGGAAAAAAATGGAGAAATAAAAACGGCGCCTGCGTCAGGAAGAGCCGTCAAATATTTTTTCTACCGGCGTCGGTACCGCCCTTCGTAAAAAAAATACGTGCTCCGTTTTTCTTTTTTTTTAAGAGAGGGGGGGGAGAGAGACCTTTACTTCACCGATACGGAATTCCTGCTGTGTCGTCTCGTAAAAAAAAACGTTCATTGAAAATCAATCATCTCGCCGGCGTTTGTCGATCGAAAGGACGTACCATATTTTTTTTTTTAATTCTATTTGAATGGTGTTCTACACGTGCAAATGTGAGATCGATGTTAATGTTTTTTCGTCGCTGATGATTATTTAATAGAGCGTTTGGGTAATAATCGCAGGTGTCATTTGAGAGTCGTGGGATAAATTCGAAAATAAAATTGTCTCTTATCAAATAAATAAACGGTAAAAGTAGTTCATGTTGTCAGAAAGCGATTGTTAGGCTTTTAATAACATTTGGAAAAACATCTATCGTGGATTCTTACAAGAACGGCAGAATCGTGTATCGTTGAATTACCGCTCATGGTACCCACTTTTTAATTTAAATCCGCCGCATTTTAATTGGAATAAAAATCGCTTTTATAGTTTTTCTTTATAGATCGACCTATATTGAATAAACTAAATGGAGCATTTTCAGCTCAAGAATCGATATAGTATATAATATGCATATATTTATTAAATATCGACATTATAGCAAGTTTTACCAAAAATGATGCTGTATATGAATAAATATGCTTATTGATCAATTCAATGGACACAAAATATTCGTTATAAAATTTAATAAATGACTTCATTAACATAAGATACTTCTTATATGTAACCAAAGTAACTTTGGTAAGAAACAATTAGTGTTGCTTTTTTCTGTTGTGTAAGATTAAGTAAGCATATTTATTCATATACAGCGTCATTTTTGGTAAAACTTGCTATAATGTCGATATTTAATAAATATATGTATATTATATACTATATCGATTCTTGAGCTGCAAATGCTCCATTTAGTTTATTCAATATAGGTCGATCTATAAAGAAAAATTATAAAAGCGATTTTCGTAGCGCGAAATTTTAGATTTACCGAGTATTAATTTGCCAACGTGGAACTTAATCGAAATTCTGCTCTACAATGTCGTCATTCAGAGATGAAAAAATAGCGCTTACTTGGAATCCATTAAAGCGTTAGCGTTTATTATCAATTAGATCACTGGCCTCTCGCGCGAGTTCACAGGGTCAAGATAGAGAAACTCAATTTCAACGCTTCGACAAATCTTCCCAACGACTATTTTATGCAGTCACATGGTGCCGATTGATTTCCGACGGGACCTTAATTTGAAATGTTCGTAATGCTATAGTTAGCTGGATCCATGGCACCATTAATGAATGACTGAACCGTCCGTAAAATTCTGAATCGGTTTTGATTTCGTCTGCCTCCGTTAGTATATCGTCTCGCATTGTGTATGTCTGGCGTTAAATTTAAATTTATTAACTCACTGTTGCCTAGCATTTATGGATAAATACAAAATAAGTCATAAAGTCGTGTCTGTTATATTTTCCTCATTGATGATATTCCGTAGCTTTGGAAAAACATTTGAAATGGCTCCTATATTTGACGAACCTACCGAAATTATCTCTTACAAAACAATATAGGAATTTAGACTTTCTTTTAATTCGCAAAGAAGTTTTTAAAATCTCCAAGTCGGTTTTCATAATAATTTTAACACGAAATGCGGATACCAAAACTATACTTGGCGCCAAAATATCGCGTTTAAATTATACGTACATCTCAGTTTCTACTAACTTTTTGACCCAATTTTGGTTTCAAAAGAGACGTCGATGTAACTTGGGCGGAACCAGCGATCTGGCTGATTTCCGATTAGACTCCATCAGAAGCTTTTACGGCCAAATGTGAATATCTTTCTGGTTGTATACGAGCCAAGCCGCGGAACCTTTCGTGTTCTTTGGCCTAGGAGGGGGTGAGCGTCCTCTGCGGTCGATGAAGAAGAAGCATCCTGGCCTTGGTAAATACGTTCAGTCGCTTGCTCCCAAGATCTCCCGCGCATGAACAACTTTACCGCTGATTATAGTGCTCGAATAAGTTCCCATGGTGATTACGTCCTATCCGTGGCGTAATTAATGCATAAATGTTACGTGAAACTTCCCCAACTAAACGCAGATTTCACGATATACTTAGGAAATTTCGTTTAATATTCCTTAATAATTAAAGAATTTCAGAAACGAGTGATATAATTCTTATATCCAGCCACAGATGACTACTCTTTTCGCTCGCTACTTTTTAAAAGGCTCTTCTCAAAATCGACAATTTTTGCTATTATGACTAGTCACTTTTAATGTAGTCACATAGTGGTTTTCACGTGCAATCGCGAAAAATATTTTTTGCGTTGTCATTGTTGAAGTATTGAGTCAACAAATCTTTTGTGGCTAAAAATGTATTTTGATAATTGTTATCTATCGCTTCTTGTAACTAAGTTGCGATCTCCCAGATATTCTGTAATAGTATTATTTATTCGCTAGCTATATTTATAATTGGATTTTCCGTGTTCAATAATCAGCAACGACGATTAAGAGGCAATCAAACGAAAGAAAACAATATTTACCTTATTTATTCGACATATGCCAACTAGCAGAAAGTATAGTAGCGGAATAATTTGACTATATAATTTTGGTGATGTCTTACAGATCGCACCTAGGTAAAGGTTAAGAAGATAGGAATAAACATGGGTTAAAACGTAGGGCAGCCGACCTCATAGCGACCCCCTTATCTATCTAGCAATGAATATAAAATATAAAGTCAATTTCAAAATATAATAAATATTTATTATATTCGCACTGCGATAGTTTATTCTTAATATATCCATGGATTTAATTAATTAATTAATAATTAGTATCTAATTTAGTTCGGAGGAAGTGTATTATACCCCCCCCCCCCCCCCCCCACCTTCAAAATGGCGGTACTAGATAACATATATTTCTTCGAAATATCATGACAACCATAAATATGACATTGTAGTGATTGTTATTTAGGTAAGTATAATTATTTTTGAATTCATTCTATATAACATTGAAGGGATATATTGGCGAGTCTTCGGCTCGCTTTGTTTTAATGGGTAGTCGTCTCCGGGCGCTGCCGCGCCCTTCGCCTCGCTGGAACCAAACTATCCCTCCCGTTGTCCGATGATCGGGTTTGTAAATGTCGCGACGGGCCGATCAGTCATGGGTTTGTTCGAATTCCTGGCTCCCTGCATTGTTGTTAGAATTAAATTACCTTGTATTGTAATTCCGTTCGAAAAATAAGGGGGGGATATGTTACACTTCCTATGTATCATCGATTGTTAAAATAACGAATGAAATAAAAAGGTAAACAACAAAATAGTAACTGGAGAAAGGAAAACACGAAATAATAAACAAAAACATAGTAACCTTGAGGGGGGGATATAATACACTTTGGCCTTTAGTTCAAATCTAAAGACCAACTCGTAAGTTGGAAAGGTAAGTATAGCTTCACATTGCTTATACCGTAATCCTGAACGATTCTTACAATGTATATTTATAAGAATTTAAGGTACTGTCCTGTTATACCTCCACAAATAGACTGTCCCATAAAAACATTATCGCTAAGGAAACGTTAAATAAATAAGAAACATAGTAACGTGGTGATGAACTTCCAAGCATTGATACTTAAATATCAGACCTGATTGGCCGGTCTCGACATTTACAAACCCAATCACTTGACAACGGGGAGGGATACTTTGGTTCCGGGCTAGGCGAAGGGCGCGGTAGCGCCCGGAGACGACTACCCATTAAAACAAAGCGAGCCTAAGGCTCGTCAATATATCCTTCCATTTGCGGTGCAACAGTCAAGAGGATATAACATTGAAAGGATATATTGACGAGCCTTCGGCTCGCTTTGTTTTAATGGGTAGTCGTCTCCGGGCGCTACCGCGCCCTTCGCCTCGCCCGGAACCAAAGTATCCCTCCCCGTTGTCCGGTGATTGGGTTTGTAAATGTCGAGACAGGCCAATCAGGTCTGATATTAACTCGATCTACAAATAAAACGTAGTTCCCTCAATTGTTAATCGTGACCCTAGCAACGTCATAATGTTTGTATGGGACAGTTTATTTGTGGGGGTATAACAGGACAGTACCTACCGAATTTAACAATTTTAGTAAAACACCGCTACACATCTTTAAAAACTACGAAAAATATGGACACCATTCCATATACATGTATCCATTTTCGCTACCCCCAGTTTGGAAACCGCTGACGTAGGGAATTATTTAGCCGAAGTTTCTTTAATTAAACGGCGAGAAGAAGAATGATCATTTTTCGGAGATATATCGGAGAGGCAACGTGGAACAATGCGTGTGACCACTCGTCCAAGCAAACGGTGGAAACGGGCAAAAAAAAGGTTATACCGCATTCGTATCCCTTCTCCTTGAATTATAACGATACTCGATTAGATTTTGTGACGGAACTTACTCGTTTCTTTTCTCTCTATCTCAATTCTTCCACTTGCTAGTTTCTCATTCTCCTTTCATTCTTCCAAGTCCCTCGACTTTTATCTCTCTCCCTCTCTTACACACACAGACACGTTGCATTCCCTCCCATTACCGTCCTCCACTTCCCTGAAATGGGTTTCGCATGTCCTCTGGGAGAAGACCTCTGAGGCGTCCCGGTCCCTAGACAGATGTCTCCTTTTTGTCTCCGCGAAAAGTTTTGCCGACTCGCACAAAAGACTACCCTTTTTTCCGTCTCGATGCGTCTCTTTTTCACGTGCAATGAACGGAAGTTGCGAAGAGAACCCGTCTGGAAAAGATTTGTCTCTCTTGTTCTCGCTATCCGATCCTATTCGATTGAAGAACGTCGACGACGCAGCAATTTACCCCGGCGAATCAATAAAAATCCATTATATTCCAACCGCTGTAATTGATTTGGTCATAAAAAGTTTTAGAATTTTTCGAATGGTTCCGTGCGTATAATTTTTTTGCCGCAAACCTCACAGTCGCGAAATAAAAAAATATATCCTATACTTGAAAGCGATACTGTTGTAAAATAATAGCCGAGCGCTGTATTTTCGTGGACCGACACGAATTTCTTTCGCATTCCTTTAATTTTCGATTCCTACCTGTGTGTACCGTCGTGACATTTTTATTAAAATTTCTATTCTTGCATTGAAAATATTACGTAAATATTACATTCTGATGTGCGAGTTAACGCCAAAAACGCACCTTGTGCGGCTGGCGCCAGTTTCGACCAGTCGATCGCGTGATCCTGATACGTAAAATTGGATCCGGTTCTTAATCAAGATGCTATGATATTACGCTCATATTCCGCCGCCAAGATAAGCTTAAGACCTCACTGCTGGATCGATATCAAATGTGACCTTTGACCCCTGACCTGGGAACTGCAGACTGCATGCGAGGGGGAGGAAGAGTTCCCTTTCTGTTCTCCTGTTTTTTTTAGGAACCGAAGCGGAAGGTTACGATCCTTCCTCGCCTCGTTATATTTCTCTCGATTTATGAGGTAGCATCCGTTCTTCTCCTGAATCTCGATGGATGAATGGATTTGCAAATTCTCTGTCTCCATGACAAATAGCTTTCAGCCACGGGAAATAAGATGTATGGGATGGAAAATTTCGTACGCCTTGCAGACTTCGTTCATTGCCTTTAAAATCTCGTTTATTCTGTGTGCGTTCTGCGAGATGCTTTAATGCTTTCAGAGTATGGAAAATTATTACAGATTTCTTTTTTTTCCATTATCGCATATGTCATTAATCTTTATATCTTAAATATCAAGTATAACAAAAAAATGCCTCTTTCTGGGTGGAGTGCGAATATTCAGTCGCCAATCCACGAATAAATTGCATGGAACGATAGCTTCGATTGCTCTTTTCTAATTACTTTCTCCATATACGTAGTATAGAGAAAGTATTGTTTTTATGAAAAAAATCGACTTCGAGATTTCAACGGAAATACATGTTTTGAGGTCCTTAGAACACGTTTTGACTATTTTCGGAATGTCTGTGTGTGTGTGTGTGTGAGTGTGTGTATGCGTGTGCGTGCGTGTGTGTGAGATTGTGGGCGCTCTAACTCGAAAAGTACTTGCCATATCGTTACCAAATTCATATATAACACTTTGGTATGAGCAAAAAGAGCTGATTAGTTTTTGGACAATACCGGTTAACCGGAAGTCGAGGTTTACTCGAAACCCGATTCGGTTTTGGCGAAATATCTCCGTTAAAACATCATTATTGTATATACAGTTCGATACAAAAGCTATAGAGAATATAATTTCCTACAACTTTCATTTGAAACAATTTTCCATAGCAGTTATTGTTTAGGAATTATTTATAAATAATCGGTTTTTTAGGTTTCCGTCAATTGTCTCCTTAAAATCGTCGTTATTGGTAATCTTCGTGAGGACCAAAGTTGTAGAGAATAATATTTCTTCCAAGTTTTGTTTGAAACAAATTTTAGTAGAACCATCCATTTCGGAGATATTTAACTCATTCGTCAATTTCCAGTATACAGTGCCACCAACTAGCGGTGAATTCTGTAAACATACTCAACATACAATATGCGGCAATAAGGATGACTATTCTTTTACGATACGAAATAATAATTTTGCCTTATAATGCAATTCATAATAATTTAAATATCTATACCATTGGCGTAACTAGGGTGAGGCAGGTGGGGAAAATTTGGGGGGCGCCAATTTTGTGGTTAAAAAATGCAGTTGCCGAGGCACCGAGTTCAGGGGGGCGCAAAAATATCAAATTAGCACCCGTAGGGTCGAGGTGCGATTTGCACTCCCCCTCCATAAATCGCTTTGCTACTGGGGGCCCAAAATTATTCTTTGCCGTGGGTGCCAGAAACCCTCAATACGCCACTGATCTTACCCCAAATATGGAGAATCATGTATTGGCCAGATCAGATTGTTTTTACAATTATGATGATATAAATTATAGTTTTAAAGTAATGCATAGCTATTTTTTAACCAAGGGAAGAATATTACTTGCAAATTTTTGTATCTGTCTTTAAGATTAAATTCGGAGTTATCAGATATCTTACCCCTTTATACGAAAAAAAAAACGATTGGCACCCTGGGAAAGTGTCTGTATCCACCCCTGGTACCTGCCTCCTGTGTTAGTTTCGGTACACCTGGCCCTCCTATAACACTGGGGATGCGTTCTGGAAGAGCACTGTGTAAGTGAATCCGCGTTATGTGAACTCTTGTTTTACATAGTGAAATGGGGGTTACATTCCACACCCTTTCATGCATCCATCCTTTCTTTCACCCAGATAGCCATCATCTTTTCCAACAATGGATTTCTCACTCTTGCCATTTTCTTTGCAGCTAATTAGCCAGACTGAGCCACAGAGTTTCTAATTTTTTCTGTGTCTTCTTTGTTGTGTGTATGCTTGACTCGTTCATGTTATATAAACGTCCAAGTGACGCAGTTATCTTTCCACTGTCAAGTCATTGAATTATATCAAGCTTTGATTCTAGAGTTAGTGCAGTCCTAGATTTCTTCATGGAGGTAGCCATAATTTGTATTAAATATTAAAAATAAATGCGAATGCATGAATAATAATAAAAGGAAGAAAACTTAACAGGTAAGAAGAGCTCTCCAGTTCGTCTCTCCCTCCCTCAGAAATTGGGAATACCACATCCCAAGTCCAACCAAACCACATTGATGCAAACCATAGCCCATGTTATGTGACTTTTTGGTAGTAAAAAAACAAACCGTACCGTGGTGAATCCATGTTATAAGAACCTGTGTTTTTGAGGAAACTAGTAATAATTGCTAATTTGATTTTACTCACTAAAAATGTTTTCAGCCCTTCAACTTATCCTATTTATGAAAAAGTTAAAACTTTTGATTGCTCGTTCACCTTATTTACAGGGTTTTTATGATTTATGGAGTGTTTATACTAATTTACTGCTGTAGTTTGCCAATTTTAATTGCTTCCAGTTTTTACACCCAGTGTATATTGTAATTAATTTATTTAAAAAACTTTGCAACTGATACCTGTGACGGTACATTAGTTAAAATGATTGGTTAATAAAATTGTGCCACCATGAAGAGGGGTATTTCAACAAATTTTTGTTCAACTTTTGCCTTCCCTTTACAGTGGCGTCATGGTTCATCTCTCCAGTCATGTCCGGCATTGTGTCAGTTGGAATATTTGTCTTGATCCGTCGATACATCCTCTTTGCACCCAACCCTATGGTTTCAGGACTGCGCTCTTTACCCTTGTTCTACAGCACCACTATAATGATTAACGTTTTCTCAATCATCCATGATGGACCAAAATGTAAGTTTCCTCTCATAGCTTTGTTTTAATATTTTCTCCTTGTAAACAATTGGTGTTATCTTTGATTTATGGCATGGTTTAGAAAAAATAACGAAACCAAAATTTGAATTTCATGTACTTGTTATTTTTAAAATATTTTGTTCTTTATATTCCAAGGTATGTATGTTTACTGTTTCTAAAGCACAAAAACATTATCAGTGCATTTGGTTAGTTTCATTTGAAAAACTTTTGGTTGTGGAAAAGTTTGTAAAGCTTGTTTTTCTCTGTTTAACTAAAATTGAATGAAATGATTATTAATAATGAGCTGATTATTTAATCCTTGTTTGTTTCCTTTGCTAATAGCCGATTTCCTAAAACCTATCAAAAATTTGTTTGGTTTATCACATGCACACATGCAAAATATTTATAATGAATATCCTAACATAAATTAGTGCTAACTTCCTCCATGAATTATTTCACTTGTATCAGTACAGTTATTTTGTAATAATTGGAATGTTGTTTTATTTATTTATTTCAGTGCTTTATCTAGATTCCATTCCTTGGTGGGGAGCTCTTATTGCCAGTCTTGTCGTGGGTGTCATTTCTGCTCTAGTTGTCCAGTTTCTCATTGTACCAATGCAACGTAAAAAGATTTTACGTGAGTATTGAAAGTTAGTTATTATTGATAAGTCTGATAAGTTGGTATTTCTTAAAGAAGCAAATGTTTCATTAAGTTTATATGTTATGTCTGGAGAACACATTGCTCATTGTGGTTCCCATACGTATGGTATTAAACTTCACTATAAAAATTATTGAAATCATCAGGATATAGGTGTTTTTGTTAGTTTTTAAAAGTTTGGACTCTTACATGAAACTTAAACAAATCTTATATAAAACTATTGTCATCTTCATCAGAAATTGATAAAAGATCATGAGAATAATAAATAATTCTTGTTTCATTATCCTTTGCAAATTTACACAAACTTTATTTTTCAAATAATCCTCCATAATTTATTGATATAAGGAACTGATCAACACACACTCTTTATGGAGTAAATGACTCTTGATTTTTTTATATGAATATTTTCTCATACTAATTGCAATTTACTTAATCGATAAAATGTTTTTCAATTTTAAAAATTTTCCGTTATTTTCCTAATGTTTTGATGTTTCTATAGATGTAAATTGGGTTGCTCATTTTGCATCATCAAATAATGTTGTATTTTTTGTTCAGTTATATCAATGTAGGAAAAGGTAAAGACAGTATAATTATGGTAATTTTAGCACTTTGACTGCAAAATGAAAATTATTCATCAATACAGCTTTATACTATGAATCTATAGATGTGTATGAATTTTGAGTGCATAGCATTGGTGCTTAAGATGACAGAGCCACCAAGAAGATCTTCATAAAAGAATTTCAGTCATTAATCAGGATTCTGGCTCCTTAATTGTAAAAACTTTTTTATCATTGTTCATGAGTGTTCCTTTTAATGGTTCCAGAAAACTCTCTGAATAAATAAAGGCAATCTCATAAGCAGTCAATGTGTTAATTGGAAGTACAATTTTCGTAAAATTTAAATAAAATGTTGTATTTACAAAATGAATAAGTTAAATCTTCATAAGAAAATTAAACTTTTAAATAATTCAAAATTTTATTTTTACTATAATCAATTCATAAAATGAATTTAATTAACACAATTTAATTATTTGTATTTCACAGCCAATGAAACTGATGAGATTTTATTCCTATTTGGCATTAATATGTTGAATCATTCTTGTGTGTGAAATTCTAATTTGTCAGAATGAATTCAGCTTGTACAGTTTCATCAGCATGTCATTAAAAAACAGGCTTTCAAAAACTAGACTAGTGAGATGCAACAAGCGTATGTTTTATTTGCCCAAATTTGTATGATTGTTTGGT
This sequence comes from Uropetala carovei, assembly GCA_036926305.1. Taxonomy (NCBI): domain Eukaryota; kingdom Metazoa; phylum Arthropoda; class Insecta; order Odonata; family Petaluridae; genus Uropetala; species Uropetala carovei. The sequence continues at coordinate 8,565,637 of JAXCHB010000050.1, read as the reverse complement.
AGCCGTGAACTATTACATTGCATTTGGAATAGCTTCATTTAGTGCACTCACTTTGTCTATTAGGTAGCATTTGGCACTTAGTATATCTTTTTGATAAAAAAAACTGCCATCCCTTGTGTGTTACCCTCCCCTTTACCTTTATATATTTGGAGCCCTTTATTTGGCTTCTCATCATTACTCATCTCATTTGTGTTACCACCACCTTCTTTACAGAGCGCAGAGCTCAAGCTGGTTGTGCCGCTGTGAGTTTTACATTTGGTGGTTCGGCAGGTAATGGAAAAAAGTGGAGGTTTTTTTAGTAGGGATGGGGAATTTAAAAAAATGTGTTCACATCTCAAAAGAATGAACTTTCCTCTCTCTTTCTCAACCAAACAACTAGAGACATATGGCAGATATATAAATTTTTTTTTCAAAAACTCTTTGAATCATCTGGGTGGCTGGCCTTGCCTAATTCTGTCTTCTTCATTCGGTTTAAAATCATCTATGCTGTCGCTCTCGTTACATGTAGCTCATTCATGACCCTGCATAAATATTTCTAAAATATTTTTCTGTCCATTTATCTATCATTTGTGTCGTAGCATCCCTGATTACTGCTCTACATTGATCCAACATTACTTATGTATTTTGCCAACTTAGTTTTAATTTGCCATGAAATATTCATGCATGTTGCTTTCATCATTCTCGCTAACATTTCTTCATAATCCTGATCAGGAGCATACCTACACAGATTGCTAATATTTTCCAGTGTACACACTACTAACTGCTCCTTGGCCATGCATTTTTAAATATGTGTCTTTGATTGTAAAGCATCCAGCCCATTCAGTTTTGACAGCATCATACTTTTGGTTTAAATTTAAAACATAGAGATTGGAAAGCAAAATTTACATGGCAGGCTATTCCCATTCCTTTCTTACCTCTTTAATGTCTTGAAAAGAGATCTTTCATTTTATGTTTATTTGTTTGTATTTTGTTTGACTTAATCCTTGAAATTGGTCGATTAATATTACAGTTTTTATTAATTTGTTTCAAAGATCAGGTTTTTACCTTATTTTTTATTTTTTGTTCTTTTATTTTATGTATTTTTGTCATTTTAAAATGATAATGTGGTTGAATTATTAATACTAATATCAGAGAAATGATTGAAATGGGTTGATTGATGACAAAATGCATGAGGTTTTTCTTACGGGAAAGATGCCAAGTTTCTCTACTAACTTTCCCACTGCTAGTGTTGATAATTCTTTTTGTTCTTATTTGCTACCTGAGTTAAAGAAATCTATTTTGATTAGGGCCAGATTTAATTTTTGAATAAACTAATACCGAAAAACTTATTTTTTTGAAATATCATCATTGTTGATTAATTCTTCAATCTTTTGCAAACCAATGCATTACTGAAATTTTGACAGCTTTGATTAAAGAAAAATCATTGCACATGTAGCTATCATTAGCTTAACTAATTAATTTATGACTGTTCTATTTATTCTTTGCTTTTCTTGGCTGGAATATAATGATTTGACTGAGGACTGCACTGCCAAGGTAGCAAACCTTGTCCTCAAAAATTCCCTTCATTTTTTTGTAGCTGCGCATTTTATGATCTATTAAAAAAACCTAAAATTTTGTCCTTACCTCATTTTGGTCTCATGCAAATACCTCTGCATACTGTATCGGGTTTTACAGCAAGAGGGAAATGAAGAAAAACCAGCTCTATCAAAAAATTGTTGGCCTGTATATCACTTCTTTTGACCTTTGTTTTTTTTAGAATCCTCCCGTGATGTGAGCCCTCAGCAGTCCAAGAATATCTCTACGGAAGACGTTACTAAGATCCCACCTGAAGTGATTGAACTTGCTGCATCGAACATGGTTTCAGGAATTCCTGATGGGAGCAACCAGACATATTGCTTCCCTCAGACAAATGGAGAGGTTAAGCCTAATGGATATCTATTGGCAGCATCTGCTGGCAACCCATTAATGGTGAGTTTTGGAAAAAGGCCACAATTCATCACTGTAAAAAGTGAATGGTTCCTTCAGAGTCTAATGCATTATGGCTTTAGTGTTCTTAATTGCCATTTATGTAGTTGTTAATTGCAGAAGCTCACTGTTAATCTGAAATGATGTATGATGGAAGGTATGAGAAATCTTGAAAATTTGATCATATCTACTTAAGTGCTTACTGAGTGCATATGGTCGGTATTTTGAGGTCAACATTACCATGGTTAGTTTTTTAGTCATACTATAATCATACAGTCATGTAACAGCATTAGATTAGCATAAATGTCTCTAAAATGATCAGTAGTTTTGTGAATTATTTTACTTCATAGTAGTTTTTAAGAGATTGATTTTGTAGAAATTGGTTGGTATGCAGAAATACAATTTCATTTACCATAATTATTAATTAACCAAGAGAATTCAATTTTAATACCTATAAAGATTTTAATATGAAATATATTTTATCTGAAAGTTCTGTAGTGGTACTGCAATCTGATATAACTGTTGACGAAGTTGATAGTTTAACTTATTATGGCCAAAACACTGAAGACATTTTCAAAACAGTTATTATCATGTCATCCTACTACTTCTTATGCATGACTGGTTTTATTTCTCATGGTATGAAGGAGTACAGGTGAAAAAATTACGTCTCCATATTGTTCCTTATCACTGCATCTTACGTAAAAATGAAAAACCTTAAACTCATGATTGCTTTAACAATCTACCTTTTTCCAGTCTGCATGAAAATAAGCATTCATAAGAGTCATACCTTTTGTCTTGCATCATTGAAAGCTGAAATAGTGGGCCTGCAGTTTTATTTGAGCCCCAATAGCATCCCATGTGTAGTATACCATAATCAATAGATTAGCCATTGTAATGGACTCTGAGCAACGCATGCTTAGGTGGTTGAATTGTGGCAAGGAGGGAGTATCGGTGGGAAAAATGGAAGGGAAAATGGTAGAGAGAAACAGCGCACCTTTTTCTCCTGTTCTATCGCAGGGAGCTGTGTCCCCCGCAAATGAATCTGACAAGGCTCTCATGGCCGCAGATCGCAATTCTCTCGTTCCGCCGCATCTTGCCAGTGGTCAGGTGACACCCGCCTTCGGTATGTATGTTTCCCTCCCCTTGTGACCAAAATAAAAAAAAAAACAAAACATAGCTGTTTCTCTTTGTGAAATCTCGGAATATAATAACAATGTAGGGACTCATCTGATTTGCAGCAGCTTCTTTCGGCTCTTTTGAAACAAACCCAAAAATCTTCTGATTAAATTCCATCTTTTGGAATTTGTTGAATTTAAGTTTGGAATTATCTTTACACCGTCTCATTTTGAACCTTTTATTTTGTTTTGATAAATCATTTTTAAGAAGCCCCTTCCACTCTACAGAACAAAGAAGAATACCAACTTTTATAATCATATTTGACAGAATGTTTTATTGAATCTCTAAAGTGCTTTCTAGTATTTCGTGGAATTATAAAAATTTTGAACAAGTCATTAGACTTTTACAAATGGGCACATTTTCTGTTTTACGTTTTTCTCAATAGTCTGAAAAATTCAACTTGTGTGTTATTTATCCAAAATACTGTGCAATGGCAGAACCCTAATTATAATTGTTGCCAAAACCTTCTACTTATATTATTGTGATGTTATTCACTTTTTTGCATGGTAAAAAATTTCACTTCTCTTTAATCACCTAATTTTTCCTCTGAAAGTTTTTTATTAGCATTAAACTGATTGTGTATATATTGTTATAAATTTAAATAATCTTAAGTTAATTTAATAGGATCATTTTAAGTGTAAATTATTGCTTATTTTTGTCCTTATTGATGAAGAATGCATATTCTGTTTTTTTCTGTGTAAAAGGTATCTTTTTCAAATCAGTCATACACATCTTGTAAGTATGTGGTTTGTATGGCTTTGTACCAGGTCTAGGCTTATGACTTTTTACCTTTGTTAGATATAAAAGATTGGACATTTCCGTTCTTCCATTATCTTTAGTATTCGTGCATTTACCCAAAAAATATTTTTATTGAAAAAAATGACTAAATCTATTATAATGAGTATGTTTCCCTTGAAAAAGAACTCAATAAACATGTAATTCACCAAATTCTACCATTGTCTGACTCTATAGTACCTCAAGTTTTCAATTTTGGCCAACATGTCTCTTTTTTTGTTTGGATGAATGAGTTTACATGTTGAAAAAGTCTATTTTGGATGTATGATTTATTCAATATATTTCTATCTATATGTATAACATCATGTTTTTAAGGTTTACATTCATGGATTTAGCACCTGTAAGTTGTACGCTCATTTAATATCTTCAAAATTAATTACTAAAGGCCTCATCTTAGACTGAATTCCAGAAAACAAAAATCATTGTAGCTTTATTTATACTTTTGGATCTATGTTCCTTCTACATCAATTTATTTATTTTATTTCAGGTCTGTCTCCAAACAGCAGCGCAGTTCCTTTGATCAAACCTAAGAGTCCTGAGATATTGGTAAGAGTGCAATGTACTTCTATTTTAAAACAAAGGGTTAGAATCCTTGTTTTTCATCTGTTGTTGTGGTTTAATTTCTTTGACTTTCTGTTTAGCTCTTTGAAAAAAAGGAATCACCTGAAATCAAGGGCATCGGCAGAATGTTTTCCAGGAGACATTCACAATGGACTAGTTCATAGACTAGGGACATCTGTTTGTATTTTCGATTTTTTTAAGAAAGAACACCTGAGCCATTTGTATCTCAGGCATTTTGTTATCTTATTTAATAGTCGCCTCACACTGCATATTTTATAATTGATAATTTTTACTTGATTATTTGGTTGACACTAGAATATCTGCTCGACAATATTCTCAATTCTGATTGCATCTCTTTATGCCATTCTTGGATAATCATAGAAATCAGAAAATCTGTGGTTGTATATACAAGATCAGTTATCTCTTTGGTTATGAACTAATTTATTTTCTTTTAATCCAGGCAATGAAAAAATACTTAGGCAATAATCAAATCAAAATGATAAAAATGTCCTCTGTTTTGCAATATTCGAGAATTTTTTTGTTTGAACATTTTTCTCAAATGATAATATTATAACCTCTAATTATTATTACTTTTTAGTTCATTTATTTTTATAATCTTATGTTCATTTTTATGCTTTTCAATTTTTTTGTTACTATATTTCTAAATTTGTATCTGTATCAGAGTCACATCCTGTAACTTTATGAACAGGTTGATGATGCTTGGATTGAAGCACATAATACAATGTACAGCTGTGAAAATAATTGGCATGTCTTAATCCTATTTTTGCCTGCAACAGACCTTCGATATGGAAACAGGAAGATCAGGTCCAGAATCTGTCATCACTGATGAAGATGGTGAGCAAGCTGACAGTCCTGAAGTTGCAAGTCTCTTCTCCTTTCTGCAGATACTGACAGCTACCTTTGGCTCATTTGCTCACGGAGGCAATGACGTCAGGTTGGCATATTGAACTCATCTGTTGAGATATCTTGCCATTTCACAAAATCTGAACTCTCAGATAGTAAAAATACCAAATTAGTGATCGAATAACTGAAAATGATTCAATTTTACTTTTCGTAGATGGTAATTTGTATCACCTTGGTTACTGTAAAAATTACGAGTTGATTACAAATCATTTGGATTAATTCATTTAGAAAAGGTCCTGGGTATGCTGAAATGGCATTTTGGCACTGCATTGGTTGCAAAAGTATTTCCCATTGATGGAAGATTATATTTCACTTGAAAATTTTACATGAAACCATGATATTTCATAGAGAAAGTATCATTTGTTGATGTAAATGTTTGCCATTGAACAAAATTAACTGATATACATACAAACGTATATATGCTGTTTAGGATTTTTCTATCATTACTTTTTTTGTCTATTAAATTATAGTAATGCAATTGGCCCTTTGATTGCCCTTTGGCTGATCTATCATGAGGGTTCAGTTCATCAGAAGTCAGAGACACCAATTTACATCCTGTTATATGGTGGTGTTGGCATATCAGTTGGACTTTGGCTGTGGGGTCGTAGGGTCATCCAGACAATTGGAGAAGATCTAACTAAAATTACACCGTCCACGTAAGTATTGTTTTTTAAAAGAAAGATTGTCATTAAATTACTCTCTATCTGAAGGAATATTGTAATTTCTCCTCCAATAAGTCACATTTTGTGTAATTCCCTCAATTTTAGCCACATCTTAGCATGGCATGAAGAATGCAGAAATACAACTTAAAGGGAATGCACTTCAATAATGCAATGCATTAACAATGTATGGATTGCTTCGGTGTTTCGAGTGAGCTGTTATATGTTATTTTTCCTATATATGTGACGTCATTGGGTAGTTCCGATTTCAGCCATCGACCCTCTCCACTTACGCCACTGTCATAGAATCAAGGTCAAATTACACATGATGCACTACAATTTTATAATACAGAGAGATAAATACTTAAGTCTTTGGGCTCCATGTGAAATATGCCATTGCCTGTTGGAAATCAAATGGACTGCAAATTTGGGCACACAGAAATTAGTAAAACCCATATATATGAATTATACACACACACACAGTAAATCCTCTCATTAACGAAATTCAATTTTTCCTGTATTCATTATTCGGAAGTTCGTTGATCGGAAGTTAATGGGTGTTGCATAACTTCAGGGGGGGTGGATTTCCTGTTAGATTATACGGAAGCAGCGGGGTTATCCAAATTAAGGCATATTCACAGAAATGGAATAATCAAACAGAACTATGTACTAAAGTACGCCCATTACACCCTTTCAGGAAAGAATATCACATAAAAGTGGACGATATTTAAAATGTGTCCACAAGGTGTAATTTGCTTTTCCGCTAGCCATATTGATTTTGTGTGCCAACGACATCGTTAAAATGCTTTCTTATGGCAAAAGAGACCACTTTCATCTCTTTTTTGCAATGTTTGATGGTGGCAAGCATCAATTACAATTCGCAAATATTATTTTTCTTGCATTGATTAGCAGGTTTTGTCCGAAAACATCCTCAGCAACTTTTTATTACATGAATTCTTTGAGGTTGCAACCCACATTCTCTATTATATTTATGTCATCAATATTTTTCGATAAAATTCTTAACTACCCTCCAACTCCGTCTCTGACATTGAGTCATCAACTGTAAACTTAACTCGAACAGCAACAAACGAAGATCAGTAAGTGAAAAACCAAAGGTTAGCGTTGTGGTTTATTGTAAACCTCTAAAATACCTCAAGCAATTGATATTTAACACTTGTTTCTCACACAGGAATACCTTATCACAATTTTACATCTCCAGTCTTGAAAACACCGGTCAATGGCGCGAGAGCAAGTCTCGAAATGAGCTGGAACACCATTCCGTTTCATCAGACATATAGAGATAAAACTTTTTTTAAAATATAGATAGATATCTTACGCACGGTGCGACCGCAGTCTAATATCTGATTTTTTTAATTTTGCACTAATCAAATTTCATAAAGTATCCTAAATATTGTGATATTTCAGCAGTGTTGCATAATATTGCATCGTCTGGTGGCCAATTTCACTTTTCCCTTTAAATTTCATGGGTCTAACACAAAAAATATGTCTCCTAACGGAAATAGAAATATGATTCATTTTTCTTTGGCATCATTGGATCATAAAGAATGTTTTTGATGATTTATATTTTTAAAATCTATAATTTTCAACAATATTACAATGTTAATTCACTGTATTAACATGTCATTATAAATCAGTGGTCCCCAACCTTTTTGCACAAGTGAGCCACAACAAGGTGTTAAGTATGTGATGGGGCCGCGCTTTGAAACAAAATTAATTACTGTCCTAATCAGCAGTTAAAGTTAAATATATGAAATAAAGACATTTATTTATCAGAAGATATAAACATATTCAATGTGATACTTGAGGCTGCACTTTTTTAACGAAGTTATTAATATCTACTTCAATGTTTGTGACACACAATCTTAAAATATTATGCAAATGATCTTCTGAAAGCCTTGTCCTACACTTCGACTTGATTGTTTTCATTTTTGAAAATGTTTTTTCACAAATATATGTCTGCCGAGATTGGAGAACATGCCCACTGCAAATGTCTTTAGGTTCACAAATGTGTTCGATAATCCTGAATAAAAATCCAAAAGACTATTTTCTTTGTAGACATCTTTCAAAGCACCAAAGGCTTGCAGATCAATTAATTCAATTTGATACATTTCAGATGAGTCTTCTGGTGATACTTCAAATAGATTCTGAAACAGTCTTATTTCCCTCGCATATTTGTGAAAATCCCAGAATCTGTTCTTGAATTCTTCCTACAAGAGTTTCAGTGCCTCTGAGCATCTTTCTACAGGGGAATGTGAAACCATTTTTTTGTCAGATACTAGTTCCTTAAAGCAAGAGAAGTGTGAAAAATTACCTTCACTAAACTGTTTCACAGAAATGTTCAACTTCCCCTCAGAAACTTTCACTTCAGCATATATGTCTGACACTAGCTTTCCTTTGCCCTGTAATCTTAAATTCAAATGATTTGTTATATCAGTTAAGAAAACTAAAGCCCAAACCTATTTTGGGTCAGAAAATGCTTCTTGAGATCTTCCTTTTTCAGTGAGAAAAATATCAATTTCATGACGAAGAGCAAAATAACTCAGGTTTCCTGATGATGGTGACAGAGTTAGTCGCCGAAACATCAGCCATTAGGTGTGCTGTAACCCGGCTAGAAACCCGAGAAAATTTCTTCATCATCAAAATAACGTTTGAGAACTTTAGCAAGTCACCTAACTTCGGCATGGTACAGCACATCCCCATATTCTGCATTTAATTGTTCTACCGTGGGAGTTTTGTCTTAACAGTATGTATCTACAAACCTGCACAGATTACATCATATCAAAAACATCAATTGTGATTTTCCTCACAAAGTCATTTGCACTCAAAATAATACTCAACTCAGTTTGGACTCATAAAATGTTGAAATTTGGTTACCACCATCTATAATATCCTTGTGGAATCACGTAATCACCAAATACACTTCAAAATTAACAGGTAAAAGTAACAAAAGCAACAGCACTTTGTCAATCTCACTGGCATCAAGAGAGAGAATATTTCACTTGTGTTGAAAGGGAATGCCAGTCTGAATTTTCTTTTCCCCCTCCCCGCTATCCAGTGGCTAGAGAGAAAAAGACCTGCTGATAGGACAAGTTTGCCACCAAATCTAACACTGTAGCTCTTAGCGATCATGCATTCGCATTGGCTGACTACGAGACGACGCTGTTAAATGTGTATAAAATGTGACAAAGGGACTTAGTTTCTGGGGGTCCAAGGGCCGCACAGAATTAGTTCGGGGAGTGTGAGTTGGGGACCCCTGTTATAAATAACAATAATGCTACACAAAAAAATTACATAATTTTGATCTACATATGAAAAAACGTGGTACGTGCAGAGGGATCTTAATGTTTGAATGCATATATAATCTTCTTATAAATATTTTAGAGTGTGTTTATGTGTGTGTGTATGTTCTTTATACGTTTTTACACAGTTGAAGCTATCAAATTCAAAAGTTTCATGGGCTGTCCTATGGACCAAAGGAAGAACTTGGTCTAGGTTTGCAGACCGTGGGGTCTCTTATACTCCATGGGGTCAACAAAATATTATTTCCTTAAGAATGCATGGGAAATGGTGTGGAGAAATCTCAAAATGCCATGCAGCCCTTCACTGATGTGGATATAAATATACCTAAATATTAACTTACGATCACGAAAAATGGATTATTTTAATTCTGTTCATGTTTTGTCGTATTCCATGCTAAATCGCTCAACATTTTCCCTTAAAGGCATAATTTATCGGTTTAGATGATCATTTTCCAGGCGGCAACAAAGCTAAATTTCTTAATTGTTGTCCTCTTCAAAGGAAGATGGCCACGTAAAGATTAATGCAAGGAAAATCCATGCCGTGGCACGCCATAGAGGAAGAATAGCTAACACCAAGATAAAGGGTACAAATGGATTCATGCCTAAATATAGTTTACGAATACTTTTAAAGTGAGTCAAATGATTTTTAAGGAATATTAGAACATTGTTATCTTATAGCATTAACATTGAAAGATTTATCGCAACATAAATCAATACATCTACTTACATTTGTTCGGTAACCAAGATGTTGTTTATTGTTTACGTTTTGGCTAATAGTAAGTCCTTTTTTGTTAACCCCTTAACTGTTCTTGTTGTATTATTATGCAACTTCGTCCCCGCTTCTGTTTTTGACGTAATATTATGAACAGATGCGGAGCTTCACGAACTATTTGTTCATCTATGAACAGGAACTTCCTTAGGTGGATGGGGAGTTTTTTCGCATATTGTCTTGCGAGTAAATATTGGAAGGTTACGAAGAAACGAGTCCAAACACTTGAGATGTAGATTTCTGTCTTCCTTTCGAATGATGAAATCTTTCATTCACAAAAAAATTTCGTCACTCCGAATTCCTTGAAGTGGATGAGGGAAAAGGACCAAACTTGAACCTACCTATTTTCAAGCACAAACCCTCAGTAGTCATTGAACTATAGTTATCAGTTAGTCGGCATATTCTTTCTGCCTACTTCTGCGAGTTTTTGCTTGCAGCGCGGGCGTAACTTACACGTTTACTTGTTTGCATAAATACGCATATACTTCATAGAATTTGACGTCTTTTACGAATATAAACGTAGACTCAAGCGTATTGCAGAGAATTTACTATTGATATTCACAATTTATATAACCTGTTCAGAAATCCTCGTGTAAGACATGCACCCCCTTTTTTTCCTGGCGTTTCGGGAAAAAATGTGCACGGGGTACACGAGTAAATACGGTATCTATGGCAAAATAACATTTTAACATTAAATAGGGGGAAATAATTTCAGATCATGGCAGAAAGGAGAAAGTTGAGTGAAGGCAATCAAAGTATTGAAAATAATCCTAAATTATCAAGGAAAACAAATCTTGAGGAAAAACAAAGTGATTCAGTGTTTTGAACAAGGTAAGCGTCAGAGCAATATTGCACGTAAGTTTAACTTCACAACTTCTATAATTCATACAGTTTTGTTAAATAAAGACAAAATAAAAAGTTCCATTGAAGCAGCCAGTGCAGTAACTGCGAAGAAACTCACACGATCACTTATTGTTAGTAATATGCTTGAAAAAATGGAGAAACTGCTAGTGTTGTGGATTGATTCTAAGCGTTCTAATGAACACATGCCCCTTAGTCAAGCAGTAATTTGCATTAAAGCACTTTCCCTGTTTGAATGTGTAAAGCAAGAAGAGGGTGGAGATTCTTCAGAAACATTTCATGCCAGTTCCGGTTTGTTTCAAAATTTTAAACACCACGCAAATATATATAGCGTTCGTTTTACAGGTGAATCAGCAAGCGCTGGAAAAGATGCAGCTATGAATTTTCTTGACGAATTTCAAGCAATTATTGAAAATGGTGAATACCCCCACATATACATACAATAAGTAATTTACACGTAGATTTGAGTGCTGCAGTGACGAAAATGATAACTCGCAGAACCTAGCCATCTGTGCATAAATGCGAGCACTGCTGCGAAAGATTTAAAATTGTATTAATATTGATTTTTAATGATAATTAATATTAAATAAATAATAAAGTAACATTACTGAACCTTGCAATTTTGCGAACTGATCACTATGAAGTACATGTTGTAATCGGTTTGTTTAGCGCAAATTTGGTTAGCGCAAAGACTGTTCGGAACGTATCCTTTGCACTAAATGAGGCATGACTGTACTCCATTCTAAGGAGCACTTAACCCACATTTGCTAACTACAATATTTCACGGAAGTGAATTTATTATCAAAGGATAATGTTTTTTCTTGGGAATGTTTAGAAAAATGTATTATTTTCTTTTCTCAGGGGCTTCACGATTGAGATTGGTGCAGCATCAACTGTTTTGTTGGCATCAAAAATTGGGCTTCCCATCAGCACAACACACTGTAAAGTCGGCTCCGTTGTATTTGTTGGATGGGCAAGTTCCACCAAAAAAGGTGTAGATTGGAAATTGTTCAGGTTAGTCTGCACATTTTTATAAATTATATTAATGGTGGAAAATTAGTCTGTTCTGAGTCATCGATAAATTTTATTGATATCAATTCATAACATTTATGCTAATATTCAAATTGTATTTTTGTTCATCTGTAACACCAGTTAAATCTATAATCAATGGTAGAAGCTTTCATGTGGTGGAACTGCATCATATTTAATAAAACCGTTTTATGATTTTGCTGTTTTACGGTTTTTACTGGTTTTATTAAATATACCAGTTAAATCATTAATCCCTAAAATGGATCTGTGTGTATGCATACCAATCCTGAACTTCATCAAAACCTACATTTTGTGTAATCTATGTTCAATGCATGTACACCCATAAAAATCTCTATGAAATTTATGCAGCAAAGTAAGTAAATAAAACATATTAATGTCACATATGACAAATCTGTGTTTTAGAGGTGATTGGGTGGGAGGAAAGTTTGACCTTAAAAGATTTAACTGCGTATCAAGTTATACAGTATATACCAGCATATAACACACGTGTATAAGATGCAGGAAGGTTTTCTGCCTCATATTCAGTGATTTTTTATATACCCGTGCATTGCAAGCATTTGTTCTTAGAATTTGGTATCAGTTACTTATCATTTAACAGCAAAAATGTTGCATTACATTGTCAATATCATCGTGATATGATAAATCAATTTATAGAAACTTACATATGTCATCTGTTTTATACAAAATTAGTTGTTGATAACCGATTATGGATCCCTTGGATGCCGTAATTGGAGAAAGCAATGTGCTTTATTCACGTGCTAACTACCGCTGTAAATGTGATCGCAAAGAAATTATAATGTAGCTAAAATGTTTCAAATTATCTAGCGTGTTTTATAACTATGCATTACAAGAGAGCTTTGGAAGCTATCTAGAAGCAATACATCAAAATATATGATGAATCTGGGTAAGAACTTGAGATTCGTATGCAAGTGCATGTGCTACAACTTTTCATTTGCTTAAAGTTCATCCATCATCTAAACCCAAGTTTATTTTAAGAATATCTGTTTTTATATTTACTTTCAAGCTAATTATAGTCAGTACATAATAAAATTAATAAACTATGTGAGAAGCAGTTGGATTTGATATTTATTCTAGATGAACTATGTGAATACTAAATTCAGAAAAAGTTATTAACTCTTTAACTACAAACCTGAATTGTGTAATTTGTCCCATTTCTTGAATCTAATAAATTTTCTGCCTAATTGCCATACAGCTGAAATTTGAACCTCCTTTACACAGCTGTTTACTGGCTATATCAGTTACAGAGATCATCTCCTATTTTTCTTATTATGAGATCACCATGATTCAGGCTGTTACTTTACGGTGGTTTCTCGCTTTTATATGGAACATTTTTCTTGCAGATCATAGTTGTGTACAAAAACCTACCTGGAAATATTTTAACCCAGTTTGATTGTATATAATTGCTAGGTTACGTTCTAATAATTTTTCTATTCTTTTAAAACCAGGAATATCATATATGCTTGGGTTGTCACCATCCCAGTGGCTGGTGGATTAAGTGCAGCCATCATGGCCGTTCTTCGTGCAGTTGCCCTATAAATAGCAATCTCTTTTAAGCCCTAAATTCACATGAAAAAATGAACTTTCAAACCACTGGCTGTGCCAACTGGGGAAGGATCACAAATGGAGTGACCCCAGCTGTTTTGTTGAGTTTATTTTTGCTGTGTTTTGTGTAAGGGGTTTTGAAAGCCTGTACTATTTGAAAAAAAGTTTAGCTGTTGATAAAGGGAGTAATTGTTTCTGCTTGTGAGAGAAAAAGAAGTTAAAATTTTAACTTGTTCAGAAGACTGCACGGCAGAAAGATGATTTGTGTGACAAGTGTCTGAAAAGAGTATGAATGTGGATAAAGGTACTTTACTGCAAGATGGGTGATTAAAATATTGAGAGAAGTGTTTTTATAAGAGCTTGGTTGTTTAATATTATTTAGTCCTTTTAGTTAGGTTGTATAATTATGTTTAATCATGAAACCTTTCAGAAAAAAATGGTGTGAAAGTGTCTAAAGAATTGATGTTGATGGTAATCCAAAGAGTGAGATGGTTTCTCTTCATGCCAATTAGATGTATTATCTGTCATGGTAATCTTCATGAGTGTGATGTAGACCTCTGTTCCTTGGCAGCAGTGAGTCTACACTTAGAGAAGGAAGAGGTTGCTTGGAGGAGGGTTCACCGTTTCATTTAAGTAAGTTGTTTTAAATTAAAATTTTATAATTATTTGTGAAAATGGTACATTTTTGGTAGGAGTTATTTTTATAAATACATATTTCAACATTTCGGAAAAAATCATGTTAAAACAGAAAAATGTTAGTTGTATCAGGAAATAAGTATGAGAATGTTGGATAAGGATATAATTCTCTTGATAGGAAAATTGCTAAAGAAAACATTTTTTAAACTTTTCTATTTTATGTTAAAAAGCATTCATTATTTCACTCACAGAAGTTGCACTGTTTTTACCTGCATACTTCCTAAATCCAGATATTTTTGCACCTCGTATCCAAAAATTTGTGTTAGTTTTCCATTTTGTCACAATTTGTTGCACAAAGCTGAGACAAACTCCATTCAAAACTTGTGTGGAACAGTTATATCTTTAGCATGTCTTAAGACATGAACATGTATTATTCATGTGAAAAATGCCACAAGCTAGCAATATATGATCTACTCAAAGAAATTAACTCCATATGAGATGCTCATGACTGTATTAAAAAATATGCCTTTGAAAAATATTTCAATCTAGATGGTACTTGTTGGTGGCACAAGTTTAATTTCTGTATAATATTATTTAACTCTTGGGGAAATTATTTAAACTTATTTTACTTTTTTCATTAAATTGTTTCTTCTTGTATTTAGAACAATGTATGTTGTAGATATATTGTATATAGTTGTAATAACATTGGTGATGCAGTTCCTTGCCATTTGATGTTCATATCGATATTTGGATGGTAAGCAGTAGCTTTTATTGTTATTTTTAAAAGAATATTGTAATGTGAAGGTTATAATAAAAGTGCAATTGGAATATGACAAAGTACAAGTAGTACTTTGGCAAAATTTGATTTGAAAATGTAAAATAATTCAAACTGTTCTTATTGATGCTTATCAATTTATTTTTAGAAATTATAATACATTTGATATTTTCTTTCCATCTGCATTAGTCTTTTCATTAAAATGAATCTCAAAAAATTAATATCAAATATTTATTTGGTGTAATGAATGGAAAATATTTGTAAATCTTCAGTAAAGATGTTTTTCATTTAGAAGTAATACATTTAGAAAGTAACAAGCATTTTGTTTTTCTGAATTTTTTAGCTAATTAATATTATATTCAAAATGCAGTTAATTTAGACGGTTAAATGAAATATTTTTCAAAATTTAAGCTTATGTATCCTTACCAGGTATTTATTACTTTTATCTTGGGTTCGGTAGATATTTTCCTGAGTTATGGTATTTATCAAAAGCTATACTGCTTTGATAAAACATTTTTACCCTTCTTTGTTTACTACTTTTATCCATCATTATATGCCAAATAACGGCAATTTATCTCCATATGACTTGTATCTGTTCCATCGTAAACTTTCAATTTTTATTAATGCAGTTTCAAAATTTCCAAGATGTCAACATTCAAGTTTTCTTTACGTAGAATATGTCTTATATAACCATCTGACCAAACCTTAGGCAACCTGTTTATTCAGATACATATAGTGATGATTTGATGTTAGCACCTAGGTAGTGATTTTAAATTTTTACTTTCACATATACATAATGCATATATTGCCAATGGCAAGTCATATTGGAGCCACAAATAAGACAACTATATTTAGCATGTTAGCATATGGAAAATGTTCATTGAAATTGTTTAAGACTTAAACATCTGTAATAGTCTCCCATTTTTAAAATCACCAGATGTGCACATGAAAGGATACAAATTTTTTCTCGTTCTTTGAGAAAACTCCTCAACATGGTATCATTATCTGGTGGTAATATGATATGTTTGCTGTGGTAAAATTATTGACACAAGGAAAAAATGATTTTGTGAAAATATTGAAACCTTTTTATAGCAAAGTTGGTCTTATGATTATGGCTGAAATGTTTTTTTTTTTTTCAATCCATAAAGTCACTTGTGAAGTTCACAGATCGATTAATTAATATAATCATCTCAATGATATACCTAAACTGGCATTTTCTACCTAACAACGTGGTTGCTTGCTGTATCTCATATTCTTAACAAGGTCATCGTGAAATCCCAGATTATTCTTAATGAAATTATTAATAGCACTGAAATGCATTGATCAATTCTGTACTTAAACTGTAACAAGTCCACTAACTATCCTATGTGTACATGTTGTGATATGTTTAAATGTGTACTGAATTTAATTACTGCAGGCAGTAAAAATAGATTATTAGGTGTTTGAATTCGTGTGCTAAAATAAATGTTTGTTTCTGGAAAGCAGTAGAACATTCTTGGATTGTTCTTTTTTTCAAATATTTTGGAACCAGTGGACTTTGACAGTTTGTGCACAGTTAGGCATATATTAGCTGCTATAAAAAACAAGTATTATTATTGTATTGGGTGCCAAGGTATTCTTAATCTTCCTTGCGCTCCTGTTTAAATGTTCCCCTGGAGTGTCTCTCTTTCATCCTCTTATTAATCTCTATTAATCTCGCCACCGATGAAGACCTGTCAATTATTTGTATAAAATCAATTGTGTAAAATTTATTTGTAAAAATGTTTTTGGTTTTTTTGGAAGAACAGAAATATTACCCTGCATTCAAGTGGAAATTATTTTTTATTAATGCAGTGGTAGTTACTTTTTGTTGAAATAAATCAGTACAAAGCATTTAACAGCAGTTATTTCACTTGTACTACATCCTCTTAGGAACAACTGTCCTCTTTTACAACATTTAATCATTATATTTCCAGGGAACAATGGTTAATTCATCTTGAAATACTTTGAAAACATAATTCACGAGTATAAGGTTCAAACTAGTTTCTTTGGTTTTGATATGAGTTTTAAACAATTTTTACTTTGATATAAAGACAAAACAACTATCAATGTTTAAGTTAACTATCAGTAGTATAGGAACTGAACTTGTAAAACACTTGAAATGAAAAGTACATTGATAAATCTACATTTTCTACCAACAAATTAAGTGTAAACAAACAATCAGCCACTTGTACATGAAATTGAGTAATGTTTATAAAATTGCACTTTGTATTTATCTTGATTACCTTTAGAAAGTATGTATAGTTATTTTTGATGATCCTCTTCCAAGCATTCCTTTGCTTCACTGTTCAAATGACATTTTACATTTTCATCATGGCACTGTGGCTCCTCTCCATCATTTGGTTTAATTATTCTTGTATCAATCAAATGATTGCGCACACTCTCAATAATTTCTGGTCGAAATTTATCAGAATTTT
This sequence comes from Uropetala carovei, assembly GCA_036926305.1. Classification (NCBI taxonomy): domain Eukaryota; kingdom Metazoa; phylum Arthropoda; class Insecta; order Odonata; family Petaluridae; genus Uropetala; species Uropetala carovei. Next base: position 8,548,127 of record JAXCHB010000050.1, on the reverse strand, counting down.
CTTCCATGTAACGATAAACAAATAAATCTGCTCCAGTAATGAGGAAATGGTGACCAAAGGCAATAACTCTTGATCCTGAAATGATGAAGTATTGGAATAGAATAGATTTAGTAAATGCTGTAATTTTCTGCAAAAATGAATTCTCTGGCATTAACAAAAAATGTGTGGTGTTCAAGTTATTTTATATAAAATTGGCAATTAAAAGATATCTTTTGTCATCGTTGATGTCCTCTAAATAAAAATTTAATGTTCGGTATATATATGATACTTACCTATGCCAAAATCAGCAGGAGTATAATATTCTGGGTTATCTGGATTTGTATTATGTTTGGGTAGCAACATAGCTTTCAGAAATCGACCTCCTGTTATTCCAGTATTTCGATTTTCTAATTCCTGAATTTGAACTTTGCCATCTGCAAGGCTATATGATATGATAAATTTGCGATCTTGATCTTCCGGATGCACCCAGTCTAATTTTGCAGTGTACCGAAGAACCTTAAACAAAAACAAAATTTACATATTTTAATAGGTAAAAATTTGAACAATTATATTATTATTCATATAACAATGTAAAAAAGTAAACTTCATGCTCCTCATAAAAGAACTATGTTTTATCAACTGGTATTGTAATTTTGAAATCAATACTGACTTAAGCTATTAAATGTAGTTGTAAAAAGTAACAGACATATCTAATACAGTGCCATCTATATTTCTAATGCATTATGAAATGATAAGTGAAAATTATAAAGATTCTTCTAAGTATTTTTACTGACCTTTCCAGCATTAACCAGGTATTTAATGAAGTCAGCTTTTGGTCGTTGAGGTTGTAAATTGAAGCAAGATTGAAGTGAATCTTCAGGAGCACCAATGCCAATATGTGGAGGTATCTCCTGTAAATTATTATACTGACAAGGAAGTTTCAAATTTGTTATGCTTTGGAATCAAATGTGAAAAATTGAATCTATTAACGTCTTATACAAGTTGAATATTTCTTTGCACTAAATAGCTACTATTATTTAATTTATATGTCTGTATATACAATGATTTATGGTTTAAGCCCATAAAGACAAATTTATTGATAGTAAATACAGCCTTTAAAATATATGCTTCTTCATGTTAACAGTAAAAATAGGGAGCATTATTCTTAGTATGAGAGATGTATTACTGTTATTCATAAATCAAAATCTATCAGCATGAAAAGAATTCAAAAGGATACTTATTGGATTAAGACAAAATAATTTTAATTTTAGTATTTAATCCAATTTCACATGCAAATTTTTTTAGATACAGGTGACTCCCGAGATTTGACAGTTCGAGATTCGACAAATTCGAGATTTCGACGCATCCAATCAAATTGGGAGCTAGTTTACGCGAAGTAATTTTCGTCCCGACCAACCATGTGAGGTTTAGTTTCAGTGTAGACATAGTTATTTCTGCTCTACTTGTTTTAATTTGTGCTGATTTCACTTTTTTTCTGTTAATCTTTTATTTAAATTTATTAATTTATCTATAAATTTAGCACTTTACATGATATCTAAAAGAAAATGTAATAGTGATAATGCAAGCGAATCAAATAAAAGAGTGTTGTTCAACTATTAGCACTTATGTGAAACAGAAGGAGAAAATTCTAGAATGTGATAAATTCACGTAATTTGATGGCTAGTTTGACAGATTTAAGAGAAGGGCAGGTTTGCATAACCTTAAATTAACTGGCGAGGTTGCAAGTTATTTTGTGCTTTTTAATAACTTTTATACTAATTTCGCTGCAATATATAGTTGTATGTATAGATAGATGTATGCAGGGTTGTGCTGCAGACGGCCTGGTCCGGCTCTCGCGAGTCGTAACAAATGACTTGCGTGAGCCGACATGTGGGAACGTATCCCCCGATTATAACATGCAAGTCTATGGAAAAACGGCATTCGACAATTCGAGATTCGACCACGTTTTCAGGAACGCATCCCTGTCGAATCTTGGGAGTCGCCTGTATTTCACTTTTTATTTCAAAAGTAAAGATATATCAATTTAAATGTAATTTTAAAACCAAAATACCAAGGCCTGTATTTTAAATAAATTTAATGATAAGATTTCAAGAATATTTTAATCATACCCTCTTTGGAACTGTGGGTTCTCTCTCTTCTATGCTGATAGCTTCTCCCTGAGTCATTTTCAATACCTCTTGAAAATATTTTCTTGTAAATGTATCACAATTATAAATCAGGAATCTAAAACAGAAAAAAATTAATTATAGGGAAATGTTTTCCTATCTTTGATATGCCATCCCTAATGTAGATATCATCTTCAAAATTAAAATGTGAGTGAATTTCATTCTCACCTTCTCCCAAGAACTAATATTGTGTTTCCTATGAGTAAATCTTTCGGAGAATAGAATTCTTTCACTTCCTTGTCAGTCACTTCCATGCACATTGATGGAAAGTTCACTAAAGTTTAAATAAAGAATAGTTAACTGTAACATTGTATTTTGTATGGGTAATATATTAAGAAACAGCAGTATAATATGACCTATTTTATATGTTGTGTGATTAATGTTTTTCACGATCAACTTAGTCCATAAAATTAACCATACTTCAAAGTTATGATAAATATGAGATAAATAACAATTATTCTCTTTTCAATGAATTCACCATAAATAAATAATAAAGTTAAATAAAATTGACAAATGATATGATCATATTTCTTCCCATAGTGTTTCAATTTTATTGAATGTGTTCAGGGGGAATAATTAACAAAAGCAATTACCAAATTTCATAGCTATTTTAAATAAAAAAAGCAACTTGATGGGCTTCAAAAAAATGTCCCTTTGGGATATGAACACGTACCAATAGTTAAAGATCCATTTGGCCACTGCTGCTTGATATTACTTACCTTTCTGCAAATCTTTAAGTAAAAATAAGCACAGCTATAAAAACATAGCAGTTAAGCACTAGTTGCAGGTTATATGGTGATTTCATTAGATAAATTCAACGAAATACCATATATAATATCCTGCTTTGGGATAACTTACCTGGAAAGTCCTTCCAGTTTTTTGGTAGTTTTTGCCTTCTCAAGAGTGTGGGAAAGGGGTTTCTTCCATCATTCAATTTATGAATCTCTTTCACTTCAACCGTGTCATCTGAGAGATAATAATGTAACACGTACTGCCTCACCTCTCCAAACTCTTTGTCTCTGGTGTCCCAAACTACATTGAACCTTGAAGGAAACAAGTATGTTCTCATTTATCAAATTTTAAAAACATACGATCAAATATAGATTAAACCTATCTCTCACTTGCACTGCACATGCATTCCTGGACAGTATTATGTAGGGTGAAACAGTGCAAAGTGGAGTAGGTTTTCCTATACGAGTATACACAACTACATTAGATTGCACTCTAAAGCTCAATATGCAACAATTTAGTTACAGTAAATTCAGAATCCCTTCCTTAATTCTTAGTAATAACCTATTAGTAGAATTGAAATGTTTTTATGCTTTTTAATGTTAAAAGACAATCTTATAACCATGCTAAATCAAAACTGATGTGTGCAATAAAGTATTTCTCTAAATAGAAAACCATGCTAAAACAAAAATGTATGAAGTAAAACCAAGCAATTTAAGTGGTGAGTGTATGTGAAATGTCAGTTAAGAATATTTTCTCAGAAAAATATATAATTTTTTCTTCTAGCATAATCTATAATATATGAAATTATAGCCCAAACATTATCGTAATTAAATTTATCAGATGCAGTATATATCAAAATTATAAGTTAATCAAAATTATCAGCTTTTATGATGATAAATGTGGTTTTAACTCATATTGTTTGTTTGTGGTAGGAAAATATGACTCATGGTTTATTTAGTACTTCATCATTTTATATTATACTCTTCATGAGCAACTCAAGATCCAGAAAGTTTTGGTTTGACCAAAATGTAACTACATGAAGGATATCCCGTTTTGTTGGCCATTAGAAATGTCATAGAAATAAGAAGCAAGCAATGTGATTTAATGTAAACACTCCTCTCTTTATGGTCTTTAAAATTCTGAGCATTTTATTTAGATTTACTTTTAGTCACTTACAAATCTAACATATTCACTTGCAGCCCTTTGAGAGAAAGTTTACTTATTATGGCACCGAACAATTTTGTATATACAAGACATTTAGTGAAAAAATTACAAGGCAGAAAAAAGAGTTGGGATACATGATGCATGGCAGCGGGACAGGAGAATAGCATAATCTATGTTACATTTCTCTGTCCAAAGTGAACTGAGGCCTAAGACAGTAGGTATAGATTTTTTTCGATTTAATGATAAAATAATGTATCATTTCCATTATTAACTTGTATGAGAATTAGATTTATCTTCCTCTGAATATAATGGAAAATATTTTTTATTGCATTGGGGAAAGATTTGAAATAATATTAGATCTTATAGTGTTTACTAATTCACAATCTGAAAAGTACATAAATCGCTCAGTGAAATTATGGATGAAGTGAAATAACTTCTCATTAGCAGAGAGGCTAATATGATTTTAATTTTTAGCCATGCTTTGATAATGTAACTTCCATAAATTCATGCCACAAACCAGTGGTGCACACAGAATTCTCTCAAGGGATGGGTCTGAAATATTTGGCAAGCACAAAAGTTTTATGCAAGTTATATCAATGTCAAGTGTTTTTCGTTAATATGAGTATCAATCAGTGGCATCACTAGGGGGGTGCGGACCACACCGGGTGACACCATCAGAGGGGGTGACACCAAAATGACTGTCTATAAAATTTTTGTGCAGTGTTTCAGCAGAAATTTATTATTTTTTATAAAAATATTTACGAGTAACATTAGTACAAAAAACATTACTAAGGATTCTGTATGGTCTGGTACGGGAGGAGGTCCATGGGGGTTACCGCACTGGGTGACACCAACCCTAGTGACGCAACTGGTATCAATTATCACAAAGTTCAGCCATATTCCTTGGATTTTATTATCAATGTCGCGTGTTGCATTATTAATTATATTTATGTTAAAAACAAAAGGGCAAACCATCTATTCCTCTCTGACAGCACCCATGAACCCAAATTTAAAATAACCACATATTTCCATAATTTTCCAAGGTGGGTCCGGACCTGGTGAACCCTCGCCCCGGGTGTGTGCTTCACCACTGCCACAAACTAAATGACTAAATTAAGCATACCTAAGGACTTTCCCATCATATTCTAAGAATCTTTTTAATTTATCATCGCTGTGTGTTGGCACCACTGTATGATGTCTGTCAATATTATTTCTTCTTTCTATATAAGGATCGCTAGGCATTTCTTCAGGTTCACCAACAAGGATTCCTTCACTCATTAAATACTCCTATGAAATAAAAATTATTTTATTCTTTAGTATCACTAAAATTCCTTTCATAATAATCAAGATTTTCTTTAAAAGTAACACATATATACTACCTTAGAGAATGCATCACAGTTTACAATGTGATATACTATCCCATAAATAGATATGTCAATGCCTACATTGAAATCTTTCCAAGTATATGTTTCACCAAGATCATTCTTTATGATTTTGCTCCGACGCACCAGTCGCCCCTGTCTAAATCCACTGTTCTGCAATTGTAAGTGATTTGAATGAGAACATGTGAGATTTATTAAATGAAAAGGGCTATTTAGTTTGACTATCTGTACCTTAACTTCTGGTTCAATTATTGTAATGGTGTCATCCTCCAGGAAGTAATGTATTTTAACTTGGCGAACACGAAAGTGTTCCAGGGGTGACTCCAATATTGATTGCTTAAAGAATGCTTGGAAAGTAAGGGTCTTGTTAGCATAATGGTAAAATTGCGGCAGAAACTGTGGAAACACTTGCTTTTTCTTTCCATAAGTCATCTCTGGATCTAACCTAAAAAGCAGAGATGATATATTAGTGATAACTTAATAAAATAATTTTTAAATGATTAAAAGATAATCCAACCTTACTGGGTCGACTGGTCTAAGCAACTCTACCGAGTCTACATCAAGCGGTTGTTTTCCTATTCCATGCAAAACAGGGTTGCATACTGGATACCCGTTTTTAAATTTCGTTGTTTGTGAAAGGTGAAATTTTTCGACCTGTAATAAATACAAATTTTGCAATACATTCCTTTTAGCTCATCCCTATTCGGGTTAAAACTTTTTGAATTCTTTACATTTCCCTATTATAAATTCGGTAGCAAAGAATAAGAAATTAGTAAAAATGATATTATACTTGGATAAAGATCAAGAACGGATAGTGAGCGTTAAATAATGAACCATCGAAATAGTAGATCAAAGAAATGGATCCCAAGTATTTTAAATAGATTCTTATAAACTTACTGAAGTTTTAGGAAATGTATACCCAGGCAATAAAGGTAAGCCAGACATATCTGTCGATGAAAATAAGTTTTAGTTAATTGAAACGCTCTCCTAGATTGACATTGAAACTACTGGTAAATGTAAACAACTCGTCGCCAAGGACGTTTCCAAGGCATACATATCGGCGATTGTTTTTCAGGGTATTATTTTATTTGTATTCGAATGTTAATTTCTTTGCATTTTGGGCCAAAATTGTTGACATTAATTTGTATTGGTATTAACTTTTTTACCTCCTATCACTTTAATTCAAGTAACTGCGAAAGTACGAAGAATGATAACTTTTATTACACAAATTCTTTAAAATCAAAGAAGGTTCGATTATTATGATTTTTATATTCTCAACATCGAAACGTAACACAAATATATTCATTAATTATCACAATATTCAGTTAGATGAAAATACTCTAATAAGTAAAATTTAAGTATTCAGAAATCTCATGATAATACAATTTTATATTATTTTCCAAAATTACAATATCGTAATCTCGCTTCAAACTTCCTAAATGCGCAATACCTCCTTTCCATGTTTACTGAAGCATAGAGCAGATATGGCGTGACGTCATTGTATGGCATTTAAGCTTATAACACGAAAGTATTTTGTGGCACTGTTTTGATTTGTATTTTAATAAATATTTTATTAAGAGGAATGTTCATTATCAATTAAGTCAGATAAAATTAACAAACATCCTATGGTTTAATATTGCTTATTTTGGAATGGAAAAGTACTAAGATAGTGACATGAGCGCGTTTTCATTTTACAATCTAATATGGGGCGGCTTTTCTCCTCTAAATTTCTTCTGTTTGGCACCTCCCTAAGGGTTGTGTTGGACAGAAGTAATATGAATTTCGAAGAGAACCAAGGTACTGTGAGTAGATTACTTCGTATTTTCTTTGAAATTAGACGCCGTCTGCATTAACTGAGGATAGACTTGGCGCAGATAATTAAAAACGTCTTATATAGGTATTATTTTTTAAATGACCGATGCTCGCTAATTTTGCAAATGATACTGTGAAGTTAAACTATTTGAGTGTGATTAATTGTACAGAAAACATGTAAGTGAAACATCGAAAACATTTTTCATGTTGGGAGATTTTTGTGACTGATTTATTTGAATTGCAACATTTTTGTTACTAAGACTATTTAGCAAAAGATACGACTTTATAAGCCCTATGAAATAAAATGAATGTGATTTTAAGTACGCTTTTATCAGGCCAGGGGACAAACGTAAAAAACAACCGGGAATAAAACTAAAGAAAGAGAATATGGCGATAGAGGATTTATGGCAGTAACACCTAGGATTGGCAGAATAAGCCAAAATTAAATGTATTCCTTTTTTAAAAAAGTTGTATTCTATCAGTATCTCCACGATAGGATTAAAATGCCGCATTTAACAAACGCTATCTCGTAGAAGTTGCATATTCACGCTATCTTCTATGAGGCGCGAAGAAAGATATTTCGTAAAGATCTTAGGGAATGCAGTGAGAAATACGTAATATTTTCTAGGCGGACAGAATTACCTTCGACTATACAATTAGTTTTTTTTTTAGAAATTTCGTAAGCAGTGCTAGGGCGGGGCATCTGCCCCGGGCGCAACTAAGCAAGGGGGGCAAAAAATCAAAATAGTAACTAAATAATCTAGAGAAAATAATTTCCTGGAGGGGGAGTAGTTTGCACTGGGCGCTAAAAATCTAGTTACGGGGCTGTTCGTAAGTATCAAATTTTTCGAATAAATAAAATCCGTTAGGGAAATCTCTACTTTGTGGAATGATCCATTATAATAATAATCAAATTATACAAAAAAGAGTCATTTTCTACAGTTTTTTATGTTAACAACTGTGATCTATACGCGGTCTTTCTGCCAAATTAAGAGCGAGCGATTTTAGTCACGAAATTAGGATTCGAGATGTTGAAACTATTAATATAAAATTTTGGGGGGCTAAATTTAAAAATCATTCTTAAACAGAACATGGAAGACATTTAATTGGTAATTTAAAGATCCTTAGCACACGCCATCCTCTGCCTCTTTCCGGAGTTCATGTGGACTTACCTTGCCGTAATGATGAAATCCTGAGTGAAAAATTGAGAGACATCAATTTAAAAAAAACTAAGCTCGTTTTATAAACGGCACGCAAGATATGAAATGTGATCCCTTCTTTGGAATTTTAAGTACGAAAGTGGGTTGAAATCATTCGTTGCGGGTGTTCTCGTTTTCAAATGGAAGTACCTAATAAAGCTATCAATATTACGCTCACCAAATAAATAATTACACTAATTATCTAAATATAGAACGAATAGACAGATCGATCAAAGAAAAAAGCATGTTTCATAAATTGTTGGACAAAAGCAGAAGATCCCAAAAAACAATATGACGACATCATTGCACGTTATATTGCATTAAAAAACAATGCTGGATGATCAGACTTAGGCACTGAAAGTGATAACGGAATGGACATAGCTAAAGACAATAGTTCGTAATAATTTTCTTACGAAACATGACGGAAAATTTAACGAAGACAATGTTATAATCCAAAAATGCTCTATTGAAAACTTTATAGGAATAGCCTTTCCTTTTAACCGTTTGCAGACATGCTTTTTCCTGACTTTCTCTCCCTTTAGACACAAATAAAGCACAGTAAATATACTCGAATGTTATAATACATTAATATAGGACGCGGGAGTTGACTTGTGTTGTTTAAGAGCGAAAATATATGGCTGCCAACGCCTTATAAAATGGCATTGCAAATGCCTTACGATGTGTTATATTAATTTAGGATAAATATTCTTTGCGATCTGAGTAATTTTAGGCGTTTATACTCACCAGTTACGGGGAAATACGGATCGCTCTATCGTTGATGGTGTTGTAGCTACGAATGCCCGCCCAAGAAAGGCGTCGTCGAGGTTCAAAGTTTCTGATTTTATCAAATCACTTCTATATTGATTTTTAACCATCGGCTTGGCGATCTCGAAAATATATTACCTCTGGGCCGCAGAAGCCGTTAAAAACGAAGAAAAAAAATTCTTTTCTCGTTAATTCTCGAACCTAAAATTAGGAAAGTAAATAAGTTTAATGTAAAAGATTAGCAGACCTCATAAATATTCAACGTCGCTCCACGTTAACATTCTCATGGTAAATAAATGTCCCGATTCAAAAGTATTTTAAAATGTACGCAGTCACCATAAAATGCCAACCATACTTTCTCCGAATGCCGCATGCTTTACAATAGTCCAAATAACAGCATAACCATTTAGGAAATCTTTAAATTTGTAAATATGCAATTGGAGAACTGGAGCAGTGTGTCAATAGTTTACCATCGATCCCGAGAATTACCATAAAAACCGATGTTATCTAATTTTATATTCACACGAGCTGTGGAAAGGGTGTTGATCGATATGTTTTGAATATTTTTTTCGAAAGTATTTCCATATTGTGGAGCGAAGGCTGAGGTAAGCCGCAGAAATCGGTTACATTTTTTCGCACCCGACGGGTTTAGAGTGACATTTAAATTTTGTACAATCGGTTTTGTTGCGTGCGCAGCGTATTTAGAGGGGACCTTAGGCCCTCCTTCCAAGATTTTGATAGGTTTATATAGTATTTATTGTAAGTCACCGTTATATTTTTGCATTGTTTTTTAAATAATGTCATTGATATTACAATAGACTAATAGCTAACTCCAGGAATGGTAAATCGTACAAATATTATTTCTTTAAAATAAAAGTTAAATAAAAAGGTTTATATAAATTCTCCTAAGTCACCCTATGGAAAAAACCCTGCTTACGCCCACGGTTGCGTGCTTTCTGTACCGCTTCCTTCTTCGTTTGATTCGTCCACTATTATTTAATTATTTATTTTTATTATTTGATTTTGCGTTCGAAAAAATGTTGAAGTCTGAATGTACTTTCGATCAGTTTTCTATCTCTAAGAAGTATGTAATATTAGCAATGTCGCGCAAAAATACGGGAACATTTGAAATGTTCTACGACTAAAAATTATTTTTTTCTGCTTTCAGTGTTCGAATTGTAAAGGTTTGATGACATTTCTTTCTAATGAATGACAATATTTTTCCATGGTAAGAATTTTATTTTTCCTTTCGCCAATTTTTACGCCTCGGTAAACGGTCAACTTCATAAAAATATCATGGAGACATTTTAACGATCGGGTCAACTTATTCATAGATGCGTTCGGCAATCGATACGAATTGAAATAATAACGACGAAAAAATTAAAGTAATACTTTCGAGATGCTCAGCCCTTCAAAGATATCCACTTCCGGCCAAAATTCATTTTCCTACAGATAATCTATGTATAGGAAGGTTGAAAGATGCCCTCGATGGATTGGCGCTCCGATTAATCATCAGGTTTCTTGCGTTCCCATGAAAAGAGACGTAGCTGGGAGATTTGGCGCCTATGGCAAAATTTTATTAAAACGAAAAATATTATTTTTCTTTCGTTCTAATAAAGAATGATAGTGTTTCCACTAAAAATAACTTTAACGTTTGAGTATCAAACTAATACTTATTTATGATGAAAAATGTTGGCGTCTTTAGCGGGAATGTATGGCAACGGCGCCTGTGGTAAATTCTATCTTCACACACTAGCGACGGCACTTCCATAAGCACTAGCGTTACTAGGAACAAATGTACCCGGGCGCGAGATAGGGAATAAGATCCCATCAAGGTGATGAACAAAAAAATATCCCTCAATCAAATTTTATTCACATAGCAAATTATACAAATTAACCGTTTTAAAGGACAATATAAACTGCAACAGCATTTATATCAAACTTCAATATTATTTATTATAATTAATAGTCGTGATAAATGATCGTAATTATTATTTATTACGATTATTGCACTGTTTTACATTTTCCGTCAATAGCATGTACAATGTTAGAATAATCTCTTTCGAGATGGTGGCCAAAGGCTCTGATTTTTAAATTTACATTTAAAAAAATGTTTTTCTTATTCCGTCCATATATTTATTTCTGAAGAAAGGAAGGAAAAATTAACTCGGGTGGTCGTGGACCCATTTAGCTCTTAGGCCCGAGCGCGGCCGCTCCCTCTGCGCCATTGAATTTGCGTCACTGCCCATTAGGACCGCTTTATCCAATGGACAAAGTGGGTAGATGCACGGGGCACCTGATTTTAGGGACCCCTGCCACTCGTAGAAAGTATTTTTTTGCGCTGGTACACTTGACTTGAATGTATAAAATGTTAAGTACTATGTTTTGAAAAATAATTTTAAAACAAGATAATTTTTGGATTGTGTTTTCCTATCCTTTTCGCTTTTTTTGCTATAAATAAACTTTGTACTGGTATCAAGTGGTAAGGTCATTTCTTTTTAAAAAAGTAAAGAGAGATACTTTGTTCAGGGTCCACCATTGCCCTAAGGCGACCCTGCTGCCCATAAGGCTTAATTTTCCAGAAGATTCTGCGATCACAAGAGCATCTTAAAGGATACGAACTACGAAATTTTCTGAAGCAATAAGGAAGAAGTACATCCAGTGCAAACAATCAGCAACAAAAACTATAACCTAAGCGGCGGAACCTGAAATTTAGGCAAAATCAAACAATGTCCTATTTTTATTAGAGCAAGATATCGATCCTACGCTCTAATTATAAAAAAAAACTAGAAAATTGTATCCTAGACAACGCTTTTCAATAGGGATAACGTGGCAAGCGAAGTAAGAAAAAAAAGATGGCCAATAATCTGATCGAGTTGGATTTAACCCATTTACTCCGAAAGGGTCTTTAGTGACCCACAAATAAAACGATATCGATCACTTGATGGGTTTATTTTCGTAGATTTCCTTAAAAGACGGCGCTCACCATTATCGACTTGTCTGCATCTCCCTGTTCCTTCTTTCTGCAGTTAGGTATTTCCTGATTCACTGGAGTATCCCGGTAACTCATTTTTCCAGAATGCTACTAGGAAAATTTGCTATCAAAAACGATATACATATTAGTAAATATTCTAATCGTGGAGGAATAATGAATGTCCTGAATCGTATAAAGTCACGTTGCGCTCCAATAACTTCAGTGGGAGGTTTCTCCCGCTACTCCCCAATTTAATCCAAAGATGGAATAATGCAACTCTTTCGTTATATTAAAAACATTTCTCGAAAATTGATTGTGTACACTTTGAATTTTTCTACATTTTGCTGTGTAGACCATGCTGCCATATTCTTAACTATAGTGTGTTTCAACAGGTCGTGAGCCTGGGACTCGCAGTATTCCGCTCGCATTCGGGTTATTTCGCTTAGGCTACTACGCAATGTTGCCAAGTTTCCAATTTTGCTCTGTTCAGCAGTATATAGCTGTGGACGAGTGAAGTTCTATGCTCCGATAGATCCGAATGAAGCACGTTCATGCTTTCCGCCGTCGCCGAGAAAAGTGTGAGCAATCGTGTCAACAGCGCTTGTCAAGAAATTTTGAAGGGTAAGTGAAATTTAAGACCTCTTATTGGCTGACACTTTCTTGCCCTCATCCTACGGATATAACCGTAGACGCGTCAGGAGCCGAAATGCTGAAACGCGCTATAGGGCAAATCTATTTAATTAACGTGAATCAATTACCTTTATCTTATAACCTATTTGAACCTAATGCAAACTACATGTATAGCGTATATACTTGTGTAATTGCCTCCATCGCGTACTTGCCCCACCCTATTTACGAGGAGGAAGTAAAAGATTATTTTTCGCACCACATAATTGTCTTTCCTCTATTTTGACACTGTTTATCATTTTTTAGGCTGCGGTATCCCTTCCGCTTCCACTTCCTCTCCCAGTAGACTGAAAGACGCATCCGATTCCGTGTTGAAAATAGCCTTTTCCTAACTTTTTATTAAAAAAATTAATGACTTTTGGATTCATCGATGTAATTTAGTTAACATGTATTGTTTACGTTGCAGTCTCCCATCCGCTTCCTCTCCCATTCCCAATAGACTGATGAATTGACCCGATTTCGTGTTAAAATAGTCTTTGCCTGCCTTTGTAGTGAAACAATTCGCCAGGGAAGTCAACTACTTGTGTCTAGAAATAGCACATACGAAAGGAACAGTGCGAGTTTGTAAAGTAGCGTTGTTATGCATTATAAATGTAAGGAAGAGGCACATGTAGCATGTGAAAGCGTGAGGTTGACATGGAGAACCTGCGCACAGAGGCGAATTTTTAGGAAAACCTGAAAAAATACCGAAGTGTCATAGTGCACCGGGCCCCGCGATTTTCCTAGCCGGCACTGTTGGCATGGGTAAATATAATAATTATACGGAACAGTTAAAACCAAGCGTTGTGTCATTTTCCGAAAAAAATGTATTTAGAGCAGCAGCACGAAAATTTTCATTTGATCCGAAGAAAGCGAGATATTGGCGGAAACAGGAGCGGCTGATGAGCGCCAAAACAACACGTCGAGTTTTTCGTGGTTCAAAGAACAGAAAATATTCTGCGATTCACATTAATGTTTTGGAATATTTGTCTGAATTAAGGATCAATGATTCTTCAATATCGCACGGAATGCTCGAAATGATTGCACGAGAAATCGCTAGGGAACAGAACATCAGCGGAAAAGAATATTAAATTCAATAGAAGTTGGGTAACTCGCTCTATGCTGCGAAATGATCTTACCCTTCCTAGGACATCGCAGAAAAAGTACTGTAATTTCAAAAATTCATAATGGGACAACGTAAGGAACATGAATATTTACTTTCACAAATTTGTCTACTCCAATATCTTCTATGCTGCTCAGAATACCTACTACAATTCAAGAAAAGCTTTCGTCTGACATACTTATAAAAACAACAGAGTCAGAAAAATTGCAATTCACCGTTATTTTGCAATTACCTCGGACAGACTTCCCGTATGCAATATTCAAGCAGAAGACACTTCCTAAATAGAAATTGCCTCATGGAATCCAATCCATATGAGGGTGCAAGAGAAAGGATGGATTGTTGCAGATTTAATTCAGGACTGGCTAAACAGTTTGGGAACGATGACTTGGAGCCTTATTACAGAGAAGATCTCTCCTAGTTTTTTTATATCTTTCAAGGACACCTTCTCGAAGCTGTGCGACAAATGCTACATGCTCTAAAGGCAGATCCCGCCATTATCCTCGGTAGATTGACATCCTTCCTCCAAGGTACAGAACAGGAAGAAATTATCAAATTTCGATACCTAGTTAAATAAATAGTGTTCTTATATTCCAGTACATATGTACGTACAGACTGCGTAATTGCCCCACCCATGTTTTAATCTAAAACATTGTGCAAAATAGTTATGCTTCTTAAATGATGTCTTAAAAATCACCTAGATAAATATATATAATGTTCAACAATTAAATTATATATTACCTAAATTAAAATACTTTTTGTGAAACTTCATAATGTGGGCATCAGAGGCAAGTCCTTAAACGTCGTTGAAGAATATTGTTTGGAAAAATGTGACATTTAATAACAGAATATTTTGTTAAATGAAAGTGGGACGAATGGGAATTACTCTTTTGGGAAATTTCGAAACAAAATTTTGTATGGGGTATTAACGCTTCTCGAATTTTAACATAACATCGCTTCAATATAAAGCTAGTATTTTGGTAAAACCATTTAGTTAACATCTGAAGTAATTGTGGTGTTCAGTTGTAAATTAAAACGAAGTTGTGAAGGTACGAAAGGCAAATTTTTGTTTCGAGTTTGATCCATTTTAGCTGCCATTACAAGAAAAATGAATATCGTAATTCGTCAAAACTTGTTGTGGTTGTTGACTTCCGGTGCAGAAATTGAAATGGTGGGTTTTTATTATTTGTGATCCTTTGAAATCGGTTTTATTCTAATTACTAATATGTACTCATAAAATAACTATGTTTATAAATTTACCATAAAAGCAAAATCAAAAAGGATGGTATATTTAAATGAAACTGATCGCATGCATGGAAACATGAGCGCAATAAATTGTAAACAAGAATCATTGCCCAAGTTTGAACTGTACGATCAAGAAATAGCGAAGGTTGAAGGATACGCTGAGGTATTTCTGGATGCTGATGTTATTGAATTTATATTGACATTGCAAATGACCCGTACTACAGTTGAAGATGTGAAACAAAGCGTTTCCAAACGAGTTCATTATATAATTTATGTTCTCAATAAATGCAAAGTAAAGGTATTTTAAATTGAAGATTGCTTCACTTACTTTTCCTAACTTTTGCTTATATTAATTCAATCTTGCTTCTTTTTTATAGGGTGAGGAAGCCATTCAAACCCATCAGATACTGACAAGAGTCGGGAGTGATTTTCGCCTGATACAAGAAATTCATGTTAAATGTTCAAATTTAAGGACATATGAAGAAATTGCCAACCAACTAACTGAAAAACTCGGGGGATTCGTTTCAATTTCCTCTCCTCGATTGAAACATTCATCAGAAAGTGTACAAGAAGCCAGGTAAACATCTTTATCTGTGGACAAAAAATATTTATCTATACAATGAAGATGCTCTCTGATCATCCAATTTTATTTGGCTGAATCTTTCAGTAGCCGTAGTTTCTTAATAACTGCATGATCAGTTCCACTGATTTATTAAATAATATTTAATCCCATTTTAGAGAAAAGTCCGTGCGATTATCTGTTGAAAATGCCCGAAGGAAGGCATCACAGATGGCCCGAGTGTCTGGTCAGGAGGTTGGAAATGCTTTGTATCTTGAAGAAAATGAAAGCCGACAAGAAGTGAATCCTTTTGGAGTTGATTGCGATAGCGATATTAACCCAAAACTCACCTACAAATTTGTTAGTAAAGTTAAAGCAGTTTATGCATTGATGGACATCACAGAATAAAATTCTGTATATAGTTAAGTACCAAAGTTAATTTAATCATTGTCAAATATGTATCATGTTCTGACAATTAACTATATATGTACTAGTTACCTCCCCATCAAAAATGATAAATAGGCATGACTAAAGAATAAAATTAAAACTTTTCTTTTTCTCCCTCCCATTCTACCTTTCCCTCTGGATGAGCTATAGAAATGCCCCTGTATCATATGCTGCCTGTAGTGCATGATGGACAGACGGACTTAAGTATTACATAAGGATTTTAGTGTTGTGAATGTCTTCAGTTCACACATTTGGTGGACATCACAGAAAAAATATTCTGTATATAGTGTTAAGTACCAAAGTTTATTTAATAACTGTCAAATATGTATCATGTTATGACAATTATGCATTTTAGTGTTCTGAATATCTTATTTCTGAAATTTCATGGTTAAAAGTGATGTGATTAATATTCTCCATTTTGTTTGTGGACTTACATGCATGGATATGCTATTGTGTCATTAAAAAATAGTTTCAGAAATCTGAATGAAAATCACTGGTTTGGTTATGGCTGACTTGACTCAAAGATAATAAAAAAATCATGCACATCATAAAATGAATATGCCTTATTAAATTTGGCTGAATTTAAGGAAATGAATTTTATTGATTTCATCTTATGGCCTGGATCAATATTTGATTAATGCCACTTTTTCCAAGTATAACTCGTGACTTTGTGCTGGATCACTAGACTGATAATTAAAAGTATGAGCATTCAATATTTAGCCAGCTATAATATATTGAAAATTCCACCAAATGAGTAATATTTTAGTATATGTTGCTTTTTAATACGAGTTAACAAAAAACTAACATTTTTTCTTCTTGTTCCTACCCTTCCACTGGGTCGCAAGACAAAATGATAGAAAATACTTAGCTAAGTTACAGCCACAACATTAAACAGTTTATGATCAAAAAAGTTCATCATCCACTGAATCAACTGGTTGAAAATGTTATTTATTAAATGATATTAATTTTTAATTTTATTGCAATGATTATTAGTTATTGGAAATTATCCAAAGAAAATAAGAGTAGTCTCCTTGTGAAAAAATAACTTTTATTATTTGCCACCCACAAAGTAAATTATTAGCTGTGCCACAATATGGCACAATGTTTTTGTATCAATATAATGCAATGACCACATAAAAAGCACACTAGTAAAGATGCATGTTTGAAATTTCAGGCTTCAACATCGTTTTATAGTAAAAAATGTTGATAGATACAATAAGTAGCAGAAACAAGTTATGAAACCAGATCTTACACTTATACCAATATAACGATCAACTAGAAGTAATCGATCTCGTCCATTTCTGTTTTTTCATCTTGAACCCCATGCAATGCAATTTCATTTTGTAGATTTCTGTACACCCTAAGGTGAACAAACTTCCCTTCACCGACATGAACCTATAATAATCGATAAAGAAATAAAGCATTTTCCAAAAATTGAGTTTCAAGTACATTGAAATGGAACTGTTTAAATTGAATACCGTGACAAAATTGACCTTCCGATAGTTTTAATATTACAACGATTTCGTAAAAATACTGAGGATAGGGATAAAATGTACACTACCTTTACGAAATAATTCGTACCACTAACGACTTGAGTTCTGAAAGATTTAACAGAAAACTCGGCGAACGATCGTCCAACTTTTTCTTCGGCAGCTGATTTTAGGTTCATAACAATTTCTCGCACTTCGGGAGTTGGCTCTTTCACCTCCCCTACACCACCTACCAGTCCACTCATCTGCAATAAATACAACGATATATTTCACAGCGAAGGCTATTATAGATTTTTAAAAATAGTTGACTTACATTGGATATTTTAACTGGCCGAAATAAGTACTCTGCGAAACTTAATCTTCGACCTCCTCTCTGGAGTCTGAATCGAGAGTGACTAATCTAGGTCTGACCAAGGCACTCGAATTAGGACGTAACTCAAAATGGAATACAGATATTAAACGTAAGTTAAAATTGTGTTATTTATTTTGGGTAAGGGATTAGGGTATATTGCGCCCTTGAAACTTAAAAAATACTTTGACCTGACAGTGCTCGCATATATAATAACACAATAGAGTGAGTGAACTTATTAGCTATAAAAAAATAATGACTATGATTCACGTTATGTTGAGCAACTACCACTAACCACCACTTCCTACCACAAAAACCGCTACATCCTCTACAAAAGCATGACTCAAAGCCTCAAAAACAAACGAACAATTCTGTAAACAAACCAAACAAACGAATATCGGTTCCTTTTTGTGGTATTGGCGAATACGCGAATACACTTAAGTTGTGAATTATGTTAGTATAACATGGTATAACATTTCGGCATCCACTTATTAAGTCTTTTGTGGATTCAGCTTAAAATCATGGACTTATATGTAAGCAGAAAAAAGTAAGCACGGCTTCATATATACATGAACGTTGGAGCAAATATAAAAAGCGTGATCACGCAAAGGGTGTTGGGTAAGTTCAAGAATACGTAGTGAATATAAATATAAACATTTTGAAAGAAGAAGATCAATTGGATGAGGATTATCAAGTGCCATTCATGATTGTGAGAATTCTTTGAAAGGAGTTTGACTTTCCGCGGAAGGTTTTGAATTAAAGTGTAGTACGTATCATAGGGATTGAATAAACTATAAATAGAACTAAAATCCATTTATGCAGAGGAAGATTTAATCAGTACGTTACAATTAAAAGAAGTAGCTGGGTCCATATCTAATTAAGTTAACAAAAAGGATGGTAGGAATAAAAGTGGTAGATTTAATTATCGGTTTTAGTTTCCGACCCGCAGAAAGCAAATCCACCCAGAAAATTAATATTTTATTTCTTGAGATTCAACGAAATACACTTCACACGTCGAGTTAGATTGTTTTTCATTTGATGCTGTATGAATCTAGGAGATACTGAATTTGACTGATATTTGTATATTATAATGTGACACAATTTTGTTAAAATGTGCACCATGTTTCTTACAAAAGAATGATATTTTTCTAGTTTAAACAATGAAATTTGTTAAAATGTGCACCATGTTTCTTACAAAAGTGATATTTTTCTAGTTTAAACGAAATTGGTAAATATTGTTTGTTTTTCATACACTATTGCTTATATAACTAAATTATTCCTAAAGAATTAATAATCTACAAATTTTTGCTCATTATCAATCTTAGAACAATTTTAAACTTGTCATTAAATGATACTATTTTCATGCTGTAAATTTTTACTTCAATATGTAATCATTTTAATCCTGTTTACGTTTCTTCGTTAAATTGGTCAAAGAGATTTTCTTCATGATTTCCCTTTGGTTGTCTCATGCTACTGAATTTTTTGTCATGCTTTTTATAACATTGGTAATTTCTGAATTGAAATGTGATTTGTCTCAATTTGACACTGCAAATGATTTAGATGCTTTCACAAAAGAATTTTTATTATACTGGCCATTTAAAATCATGTTACATTTTCTTTTTATAGGATACTAGCTGGGGTACCTGGCGTTGCCCGGAGAAATTTGGTTCAAATCCGATCGGAATTCTAGATGATACATGGTATTTAAGAATTCACTTGGCTGCCGTTTTGAATATAACGGGCAGAGAGAGAAAAAAACCACATATGAATTATTTCTGGGAGCCCTCCACAATCGTACCAAATTCGATTCAAATCAATAAAAACAACATATATTTGGTTTCCATGTAAGCAAATTAAAATTGTACGCAGAAATTGACAAATGATATTATGTTAAAATTTTTCCCCTATAAATGCATTGAACTCTCAATTTTGGCGACAAAGGAAGTTGTCATGGTAGTTTATAGTGGGTATTGTAATAAAACTGATAAAATTACGTATTTTATTGATTCTAAATGCAGTTTTATGCTAATTCGATCAGGATTCGTATTCTGTCTTCAATAAAAATAAACTTCTTTTCTTCGTAGAACCATTCAAGTCTCAAGTTCGTACCATGTTTCTAAGTAATTTTAAAATTCAAATGAAAAAGAAGCTGCACTCGTCCCTATGTTACTCAAATGAAAAAAAAATATTTTTTAAAATTAGACAGATCAGTCAAATCGATATAAAAACTTTACTATACCACCGTACTCGCTATTCCGGTTAAAATTATACCTTCCTCTTGCTTCTACGATCTGTAGTTTTCGAGTTTTAAAATTATGATACACATTCATTTTTATATATTAGATTATTTAATGGCATTTTTAACCTTTTCACTCAACAACCATCTCTTTCAGACTGGTTACCTCACCAAAGGTAATCCATTTGACAAATGCATAATTTACGCATTTGTTTTCTCACTTGCTGATGCATCTTCCTTCCCTCTGATTTCAGGAACAGCCTTCTGAGCTTCTCCTCTGTAAATCCTCACTCCAACTGTAACCTTTATTTCACTCACCTCTCAAGGTTTTGGTGTTTTCAGCAGCTAGAGCTAGGAAGCATGATCAGTATCTAGTTAAACACCTGTAGCCAGTTATTTTTTTCTTTTTTATGTTAAAATTGCATTGTCTCAATCGATTCTTTTAGAGTTTATTCATTCATCAATGCCCTACTATATGGGAGCTAGCACCTGTATGGGTGTCGTCAACCTTCCCCCCCTCTGCTTGCTCCAGGGACTGAATATGTTAATCTGAACTATGACTGATATATTTATTCATGATTATTTTTTTCAGTTTCCCTTCAATTAATTTACACCCTTATTTTCATTACACAGTTCAGTCATCACACTTACATTTTAATTAATTTGTCTGTAATCGTAATTTTTCTACTTTAAAATTTCAGGATAAAATATGTTTGTAGTGGTTTGGTCTTTTCCACCAGTTATAATTTTAATATTATTCTGATTGTCACATCGAGACATGCCGACTAGGGCGGGCCGAAAAAAGGAAAAGTTTTCAGATCGAAGCGTAATAAATGCCATAATTAATATGACGACATTAATTTGTACCATGATGAAGCTTCGTAAAGTGAAACAGCTATACAAAACTCAAAAACCCTTATGAAATATTTATAATGTATTAATTGGTACCAGGCTGATGGCCCTCAGACCAAAAATTCGTTTACAAATAGAAAAATTTATAAGCCAAAGTGTAGAAAATACTGGTAGATATGCAGTATATGAATGCATCTTTTAGTCCTGAAAAATATCTCATTACTCAAAAACATAGTAAATTTATATATAATTATTAAGCCCATCTTATGGGTGAAAAAATTTCTGGAACTAGTACTTAAAAATCAGAAGATTAAGCCTGTGGTACTCGTGTGAATTTTTCAAATGCCAGTACCAGAGTGGGGTGTTCCTGATACCCCACACGTATTTTTGTTAAGAAAGAAAGTTATCATTAGTATTTGGTAAATTCTTCATTAGGTATTTTGTTTACTATTTGTGATTATTGGTAAGTTAACTTTAGCAAAATACAAGATGATTTAGGGTTATAAATATATTTTGTAAGAAAAAGTTTGAGAATATTCTTATGCAACATTTCAGATGCCAATAGGTGAAGTAATGGTTAATAGATGTTCATAATATATTCATAATAATGTCAGTTTTGTAAATAAAACCAGGATTTTGCATAAATGTGAAATTGCCATTTTCTGCATCACACCCCGGTAAACTTGCACACTTTAGAATAGAGGTCTCAAACTCGCGGGCCACACATGTCCCGTTTGTTCATTTTATGCAGCCCTCTCACTGGTCTTATTCTAATTATATAATTCGGCCCGGCACAGTGTTGAAGAATTTTTTTAATTTCAAGATTTAAAAATGTTTTTAGCCCTTTTGAAATGCAAGTTTTTCATTTTTGGCCCGTGTACGATTTGAGTTTGAGACCCCTGCTTTAGAATGTCAGCACTTACACTAGATGCTTTTGACCCTCCAAAGATATTTTTGATTCTATTTTCATTCAATTTTGTTTTATTTCTTTCTCATTATAATAAGTGTTCATTCTATTTTACTGATAACATATGTTTGTGAAGATAATTTTGTTGAAAAGAAATATGTACATTTATGCAGCGCTGTTTTTGTAGAAAAAGAGGTGCCAGTACTCCCACCCCCCGCCACCTCTTCCTGCGCCCTCTTCTCCCTTCTCTATTGAATTCTTGATGAGCTTTTAATAACAAAGTTGATAATTAAAATCAAAATGTTTAACATTTATAGAACCCGTTTATTACTTTAGGTTTTAAAGGATAAAAAAAATGAAAATGTACTGAAAATAGATGGGTGTCAACATTGCTCTGAAAGAAGGTGCCGGTATGCTGTACTGGCATGTAACATTACAAAAAAAGCACTGCATTTGTACACTATAAATGAAAATTGCAACAAAAAATAAATTTTTTTATTTGAATGGCGATCATATATTATGAAAAACAACGCAATTGCCGTAAATGGTAATAATGTCATAATAAAACATGAATAATGTCCAAACGAAGGAAAAAACACATATTTGCAATGTGAATCAGTGAAAACATCTGAACTTAAGAAATAAAAGCATGAAGTTAAGAATTTTTACAAATGTGGTTTGTGACCTGTGCCATTACAACTACTGAAGGGTAGGAGGTCATAACGACCAAAGGAAAGGAAACCTGGTGTAAAATATATGGCTGGAGTGTCCACAACATCCCACGTGAGTACTGCTGGGTTAAAAATGTACTTATCTCGGTTATCTCCACAGATTTTTTAGAATCTGCTTTTGGTGAATTACCACTGATGATGGCTGCTTTGTAGCCAAAATGCTAGTCTGACTTTTAATGACATTGTGGTTATTGGAGATACATTTTGATTTTTAAGTGTTCTTGAACCCTATAATTTAAAACATAACTGTACCACAAGCATAATATCAAATTATATTATAATCATTTAGCACACAATGTTGTGTTGCCCAAAGAACATTATTCACCGTCAATAATATATGAGCGCAAAAGAAAATATAGAGAATGAAATTAGGTTCTTACTGTTACACATCTAATATTGACTGAACTGTATAATGTAATAGCTATTGATGGCATATCTCATTTTTTCACTTTATAAATAATTAAAAACTAAATCTCATTGGGTTACACCTGAACTTATAAATTTGAGCTCATACATATGAATACATATTAATGTAATAAATAGCCAAAACTTGAAGATGGAATATAAATCATATCTTAAGTCCTACTAAATACAAATACAGGAAAAAGAAATATAATGATGAAGTCATTAGTCAGTCATCAAATACAACAGTAGACACTTGGCAAATAATAAAAACTCAATAACAAGCTTCCATAATAATCTTCAACTTATGACTGGCGATGATGAAATTGATGACCCACAAAAATTTTCCAATACCATTAATTATTAATAATCTAACCATTTAAATATGACCGTAAATAGTATATCTAAAACATGCAACAGCGTTCAGCTCAAATCAAAGTAATCCACATGCAGCCTCAATGTATCATTTACCTTTTGACGAAAAAGAATTGGAAGCAATCAACAAAAAAGAAAGTGGCAGGAAACCACTCAAGCTTTGATAATATTCCTGGCTCACTGTTACAAAAAAGCAGCCCTATGTAACCCAACATTGTAAAAGGAAATTTCCTTAGTTATCGTTATCCAAGTCTAAGAAAAATAAATGGTGGTTTAACAATGACAGGAAATTAAAATTTTATCCATACAGAGTTGAATTTGACATTACTGAGGAGTGCAAAGGACCAACAGAAATGCTTAAGCTCGAGTTTTAAGTATCCAATTGTTAAATATCTTGAATCTTATTACATTAATTGGATTTATTTTGGCAGTAATTGATGTCATAATAAATAATTTCTTGTGAGTTTACCTTGGAAAAGTAATTTGCAAATATTTGTTAAGAAAATTAGAGAATGAGCATAGCTTATTGTTAGCCAATTCAGTCACATTAATGTTGTTTCTTAAATGATTCGTTTTAAATAAAGAGATGGTAATTAAAATTAATTTGTTTTAACATCCACTGCATTATCAAAGAATCTTGGTTAATTTGGATTTATGAAAATTCACGTTTGTTTTCTACATATATGCCAAAAACAAAGACGGAGGAATTTAATCATAAATATTGAAATTTTTTTATAAAGGATCTGAATTCCCTTTAATCTTCAAATAGGATGGTGTTCGCAAAATCATGACATGTGAGCTGTATTACTCTGGTATCGAACTTCTGTTTCTTGTTCGTGAATGGTATAAATAATTTATTTACGGGATATACTCAATTGCAAAGTTTTAACAAAGGAATAAAAATTATTAATCCAAAGTAATTAGTAACATATTAATAAAACAATATTAGTCCACATCATATAAGATACAATGTTTAAGTCATACAAATATTATAAATGTATTAATACAAACCAATGAAAAATATATATGTACATATAACTAATCCGTCAGTTAAGATTAAAAATATAAAAAATACAAATGAAAACATGGAAATAATTAGACATCCAATAAAAATATATAGGTACATGAGGAATATTTCAAATCAGCAATTTCAGTAAATTTCAAAATATGAATCATACCAATTATTTATAATTGTGAGAAAAAACAGACAATTGAAAAATTTGTAAACTTATAACTAATCAGAAATTCTTTTTATCTTATATTTAAAAGACAATATTGAGTTATTGAATATATCTGTCACTACGTAGTATTATAGTCCCTCATTATTCTGGATATTGGTAAATGATGAGTAATTAGTAGAAGAGTAGGGTATGTTGAAAATCATACTATATCTTGTGATTCTATTTGGAATTTTAAAAGATACTTGTCCTAACAGATATGAGCAATTTATATAATTATTTAATAAACGGTATATAAATAATTCTGCAGATTTTCTACGAAAATATAATGTTCGTAAATCCAGAACATCCATGTACTTTATTATGTAATTTGGTTCCTCCGGTAGATACTTTTTCAAATGAAATATATATGTGTACGTTCAAAATGCTTCCAAAACTTAAATTATCAAAGTGAAACAAAAGAAGAACGATAATAAGGGCCATTAGCTGCAGCGCGAAATTCTCATTTGGTCGGCGGGGTTAAGGTTGTATGAAGTCTCCAAGCTGGGTGGAGTACCAACGTTGCCATTTCAGTTTGAAACCCCTTGTTTTTCCCGTGTGGCAGGAAACATTCCCATGTATTACATCGTGTTCGTAATTATACGAGGTGAGGTGTTTTTTTGATTTTTTCTAAGAGTTAAAGTCACATTGATGTGTCATCCGAATCCGCGGAATACGCATGGTACGTGTACTACTCCTGATAGAAAGTAACCGATGCCAGTGCAGCTTAAAAATGTAATTTTTTATGACGTTCCCGGAGAATGCTCTCTAATTGTATGACATTCGTAATTACTAGCGAGGTGATTTTTTCTATGATTTTATTAAGGACAACTTGATTAAAGTTTAAATGATAAGAAATTCATGTATTCTATTTTCATGACAACGATAGACGAGGACACTGTTCCCGTGTGGCGAAGAAGGAAGCCGTTGTTATGGTGAGTTAAAGCTCGATACTTAGTTTTCATATAACATTTTAAAAAATTAGTTTTATACGAAGTTGAATGTGTTGTGCGACATATCTATTCGATGCAAATCGACTCCCCAAACGAATTGATGGGCGAAAACTTAATTCAACGGCATTCGCGTTGAATACTGTGGTTGGCCGTAGGAGTTAAATGAAGATATGCATCTGCTGTTACATTGGGCTTTATGCAATGGTATCATCCCAATTCATTAACAACCGGTTTCCATCTAGGTTTGACATTTTTTCATACACATGATAAAATTATATTTAGTATTTAATATTTTTCTTCAGACAACTGGTAACATTATGTACCGTGCATATAAAGAAACAACACTCCAGATTGACATCCGTTTTCCTTTGAAGTTATGGTTTTGTGAGTATTCCTTATCCAATTTTTTCTAGATCTATTGTCGTCTGCTGTATGATGTCCCTGTCGTAACGAGCTGACAAGTGGTGTCGCTTCCCAATCAGAGATAGGTTTTCCAAATAGTTTGAGAGCCATTAGATGTGATATGTTTTCTATAAGTAGTGCATTTCTTTGATCAGTGGTGATATTGTTCATTAAACTGAAAGTTC
Source organism: Uropetala carovei (assembly GCA_036926305.1). Classification (NCBI taxonomy): domain Eukaryota; kingdom Metazoa; phylum Arthropoda; class Insecta; order Odonata; family Petaluridae; genus Uropetala; species Uropetala carovei. The sequence goes on along the minus strand of JAXCHB010000050.1, from coordinate 8,521,798 downwards.
TTTCAGCTTCCGTCATACTGACGACAATAACTTTCATTATTTTTTTTGCGAAATGAAACACATTTTGACGAAATTTTGACATTAAAACCATAGAAGAATTACCATCTTCACGTATGTTGTCAGCAAAAAATATTCATTAGACGGATCTCCGCCCTGTCGATCCATAACCTTTCAAAAATACTAAATTTTAGATTTCATTGGAAAGTATAAAAGTCTCAAACAATATGCCGCAGATAGTCACATGTACTTGTCATCGGTTTCAATATTTTCGTGTATTATAATCCTATTTCAGTTTTATACTTTTATTACGTATAAATGTTTTCGTTACATTTATTTCATGCATAAAACAATTTTTAACAATCGGTTTCCCAGTTCATTAAATTATTAATAACAGGTTTGGGGAAACAGGAGGGATGACACGATTGGCGGTGAACAATTGTGGGTATTCAGTGAAAAGTTAACGATAGGTAGGTACCTATACGTCTATTTTATAAATTTGTAAGAGATAGTAACGTGTTTTATAATTTTTAAATTAATTTCGACGAATACCCATACCTCCTGATATATCGATATTTTATTTCATCGTTTTTATTATTTCAATTGTTATCACTTAATGTATCGTTAAAATGTTTTCGTACAAACGTTTTAAGTGGGTGGTAGAATGGAACCTTGCCGAGACCGATCGTGACTCCATATGAAGTTTTCTAACTTCGTAATGCTCCCGTGAAAAGGAAACGTTTGCTAATTGGTACATAAAAATCCTACCGTTCTAACTTTTTGTCTTAATTACCTAGGTGGAAAGCTGTTTTTTTAAGTAGCTACGCAGAGCCGCCATAACGGAAATTATAATTTATCTAAATTCGATGTAGGAAACCTTTCTGCCTAAACCGAAATTTTTGGTGACGTATTAATTTTAGTTTCTTTTAATAGGATGAATTCTTTATGATTTTTGTAGTCAAATGCTCTTGTTTGCGAGATAGTGCCTCTGCAACAAAATCAGTACTTGATGATATACCATGCATCATGAACTTTACCAGCGTTATTCAGCTCGTCTTTACTACTTTCAGCGAATAACATTGATGACGGCTAACCATTTTAATTGTATATACCAAAGGTAAGTACTTAATTTAAAAATTGTGATGTTTAAGTGCTTATTTGTTAGCGATTTTTCTCTTAAAGGGTCCAGTCTAGAGAAAGCAAGTTTTTAGGATAAATTACTTTTAGCTGTATCTGTAGTGGTTGAACGACAGATTTAAAACCATTCCAAAATAATTTTAAGTCGTTGTAGGCATCTTTTAACAAAGCAGTAGCTTTGCTGAGGTCCAGTTTTTCCGACGTGTAGTTTAGAGAGACTATTAATTGTTGTTAGAATTTTAATTTGCATTACAATAATTATCACAACTTCGAAACACTCAAGCAATAAATGTCAATGCATCCTCGTCCACCTATTTTTCTTGGTAGTGTAAATCTTTCTTTAGCAGAGTGTTCGTGATGCATTCTATGTTTACTGCACATTGTTGTAGTAGTTATATTGAGGTTATTTAAATCTGTTTCAGACCATTTTATTATTCTGAATGAGTACGTGAGGATGGATATTGCGTATGAGTTTATTGCTGTAATCTTATTTTTGCCAGATAATTCTGTTCTTAGGATTTGCTCTAGTCTGGTTTTGTATTTGGTATTTATTTGTTCTTTTATGTTATTGTGTTCTATTGCTGGAGATTGTTCTATACCTAGATATTTATAAAGCTCATGATCCTGTATTCCTGTAATGTCCTGGTTTTCTCTATTAAGGTGGTATCCTTCGTGGTTTTTTTGTTTCCCCTTTTCTGTGCAGCTTGTTTTGCATTTGTAAATACCGAATCTTGGAATCATGAAGTTTAGTCACTTTTATTATCAAGGGGTTCCAAGTTGAAGTTTACACACTTTTATTATGTAAATCGATATGTATACTTCAAAAAACATTGAAAGAATGTATTGGTGAGCCTTCGGCTCGCAATATTTTAATGCGTAGTCGGCTCCGGGCTCTACCGTGCCCTTCGCCTTGCCTGGAACCATAATATCCCTCCACGTTTTCCGGAGATTGGGTTAGTAACTGTTGAGACCGGCCAATCAATTTCTTGTCCAGGAGGTAGGTTAGTAATTGTCGAGACAGGCCAATCAGTTTTTACAAACCCAATCTCCGGAGAAGAAACTGATTGGCCGGTCTCAACATTTACTAACCCAATCTCCGGAAAAGGTGGAGGAATATTATGGTTCCGGCCGAGGCGAAGGGCGCGGTAGTGCCTGGAGCTGACTACGCATTAAAACAGCGAGCCGAAGGATCGCCAATATTATCCTTTCAATGTTATATCATCTTGACTGTTGCTCCGCAAATGAAACCAAATGTAATTTATTAGGCGAAACGCATTTTGTGATTCAGATCTTTTCAATACCTTTTTGTGTTATTGAGCAATATGTTTTGTAATTCACTTGAATTTATATTAAACATAAAAGTAATAAATGCTTAAAAATTCACTTTGGGTATTCCCGAGTGCTAAAACTGCCTTCATAATAAAAGTGAGTACACTTCATTAGCTTTGAACCCCTTAAATAATAAAAGTGACTAAACTTCATGATTACCCCGAATCTCATCTTAATATCTTTTCTGAAGGTTTCTGTTAGTTTTAGAAGTGTTTTGAGTTGGTGATCACTGCTTGCGTAGAGTTATATATCATACATATACATCAGGTGATTAATTATGGCGCTGTTTTTTTAGTTTATGATCGATTTTGAAACCATATCCTGTTTTGTTTAGTAAGTTGGAGAGCGGGTATGTACAATATAGTGTTTAGGTTCAGTAAGCTAATGCTGTTATGTAGACATTTTGGGATGACACCGGTGGATGATAAAACTATGGGTATAATGATTACTGTTTTGTTTCCGTGTATTTTTTATTTCTTCTGCCAGCGGTGTGTATTTCTGTATATTTTCATTAAATTTCTTTTCTAAATTTGGTGTGTTCGGTATAGTTATATCCATCAAATATGTTATTTTGTCTTTCTTTTTTGTTAGCGTGATGTCTAGTTTGTAATGGGCTATTGATTTATCGGTCATAATTTCTCTGTTCCAGTATAACTTAACGTTTTCATTTTCAAGTACAATTTCCAGTTTATATTGGTACACGGTGTGTTATTGTTTTCTGTTAGACTATATTTCTTGCTTATTGATAAATGAATTTGTCTGCATACGGTGTCATGCCTAAATGTGTATTCGGTTGGTGCTAGTGCGCTGCATCCGTTTGTTGTGTGTTCTATTGTCTCTAGTTGGGTTTTACATTTTCTGCATTTATCATCAGTTACTGATGAATTAGCATAATTTCTTGTTTTTACCACTTGGTCTTGGATGACTATATTGAAGCCTTCAGTTTCTGCAAATAATTGTCCTGTGGTGAGCCATTTATATTATCCTTCTTTGTCTATGTGGTTTTGGGATAGCTGATAGTCTTCTGTTGTTATATGGATATTGTCTTCATGTTGTTGGTTTTGAAGCTCTAGAGGTGTGGTTGAATTATCTATTGCAATTATAGCTCTATGTAACTTGCTGTCTTCTCTTGAGTAAAAGTATTGCCGGAGGTTTTGTATTTGTTTATGGTGCAGGTTCTTGATGTTGATGCACCCATGTCCTCCTCCTTTTCTTGGCAGGGTGACTCTTTCTATGGCGGAGCACTTGTGTCGGATACCAAATTTGTTGCATGTCATTCTGGTTAATGTATTTAGGTTATTTAATTCAGTTTCTGCCCATTTGATAATTCCAAAAGAATATGTTAATATTGCTGTAATTTTATTTTTTCCATTTAGCTTTGTTCTCAGAATTTGTTCTAAGCGTGTTTTATATTTCATTGTTGTTTGATGTTTTATAATTTTGTGGGCTAGTATCAGGGTTTGTAAGTATCCGAAATATTTGTAATATTCGTTTTGTGTCATGCCTGCTATTTGTTGGTCTGTGGTGTTGATAGTGTATCCTTCGTGTTTGAGTGTAATTCCTTTCTCAATATGGCATGTTTTACATTTATTGATGCAAAGGTGCATTCTAATGTATGTGCTGAATTTTTCAGTTAAATATAATTCTGCTTTGAGTTGTTGGTTATTGGCTGCATAAAGTTTTAAGTCTTTCACGTACAGAAGGTGGCTGATTTTGCAGGTAAATTGTTTATTCATGATATTAAAACCTTAGTTTGATTGATTCAGCAGATTTGATAGGGGGTTTAGTGCTATGCAAAATCATATCACGCTCAGTGAATCTCCTTGAAAGATTCCTCTAGCTGTCACTATTTCTTTACTTTTGAGTGTATTTGTATTTGTTTGCAGTTTTATTTCAGTTCTCCAGGACTTCATTATTCTACTTAGGATGTCAATGATTTTGGTGTTCACTTTATATATTTTTAAAATATGTATTAACCACAAGTGGGGTATACTGTCGAATGCTTTTTGATAATCAATATAAGCGCAGTATAGATTTCTTTTTTGTTTTTTTTGCTTGGTATGTTATTGAAGAGTCAATTATTGCCTGTTCTTTACATCCTTGACATCGTTTTTTGCATCCTTTCTGTTACTCTGTTAGCACATTGTTGTAGGTTAGGCGTTTGTCTATTTTCATTGTTATTATGGATGTTAGAATTTTATATATTGTGTCAGTGTCTTTAAGATATGTTATTCCTTTGGTAAAGATTGTGGGAATTGTTTGTGGGTTGTGGATGCAGTTGTGGAATAACTGTGCTAGTTTTGTATGTGTACTTGTGAGGTATTTGTACCAGTAGTTGTGAATGTTATCTATTCCGGGTGATTTCCAGTTATGTAGTTTCTTAACTGTTGTTTATATAGATTTTAAGTTGATTCTTATAGTTTTCATAAGAGTAATATATTGTGCGTTATTGATTTCTTTTTAAATCCATGTAGCACTTTTATTGTGATCTTTGGGAGTGGACCATATGCTTTCCCAAAATTTTTCTATATTTTCAATAGGTGGATGTTCTTTGATTTCTATGTAGGATTTGTCTAAGTTGTTATAGAATCTTCTGAGGTTTCTGTGGAACAGGTTGTTATGTATTTTCCTATTTCTGCTTTTTTTGTATCTTTTTAACCTTCTTGAGTATGCATTTAGTTTCTGTTTTAGAGTATCGAGTAAGACTATTATATTGGGTTCATTCGATTTTTGTTGAAGTTCATGTATTTCCCTTGCTTTTTTAGCGGATTTTATGTTGCTTTTAACTTTTTGAGTGAACTTACCAATGTTTGATCGCAGTTCTGCGATCTTTTATTCTAATATTATTTGCCAATGGTGTTTACTAGCTGTTATTTTTCCTGTGGTTTCTGTCAGGTTTTCTGTTAATTTTTGCCTATTTAGTTGAATTGTTGTATATGCTGCACAATAGATGATTAGGTGTAGGTCATGTATTGTTGTTTAGTGATTTTTTTTATTACAATGTTTTCCTAAATTTTCGCAATCTTTAATCTCGGTATCAAAGTATTTCAACGAATAATTTCCACTTCGTTTAATAAAATCATGTATCAGTATGTAAAAAATAAAGAAAATTATTAAAATTTTCACAATACAAAACATTAAATGTGTGTTTACGATTCAAAATTGTTAAGATTTAGCAATCAAAACTACGTTATTATAATTTAACACTCCATTTTCATTAAAGAAATAGCATTAAAAGCGAAACGTAAATCCCGATATGAATATAAAGTGATTTAAAACATACTTCCCCGCAGTTAAGCAGTTTTTTTAAATATAAACTTGATTCCTTTCGATAATAAATTAATCGAATTATCGCTTCGCATAAATTGTCGAAAAAAAACGAAACTTGATCCGTATACATAGTTCACGATTGCTTTTTTAAATCCTTTTAAAAGGCAAACGGACCGACCCCGAAAATCAATAGGGACCTTCACCAACGGAAATAACCCGAAGTTATGATCTTTCCATTATTTCTTATCATTGCTTCACGGACTGACAATTTGAAAACGTAAAGCAAATATCCATTTAATAAAAACTTGGAATTAAATATGCATCACTATTAAAAAATATTTAGCTACCTAAGATTTGTAATATTATTAATTTATATTTATCATTCCAATTAATAAATATTTAACAAAAACTCACGATTTGTACATTTCCGGTAGAATTTCGATATCGTCTGGAGGGCGTGTGATGATGCCGATTCCTATAGAGTTGCCCAGTTCGCTCTTTTTGTCGACCTTTACTTCAAATATTTCATTGTCCATCAGCGATCGATTGGTGAAAGCGCACGAATATGTCTTATCACTCAATCTGTAAAAAACAAATGCCAAAATCATAAATAAACTGAATTATTTCGTAAGCCAAGAAGAATTCCCGAAGAGGAGATATAGACTACTCGCTAGAGAATTATCTGCCCTTTTCTTTAAAAAAACTCACTTTATTACTTGTACTGTCCGTCCATTGGCCAAGATTCCGACATTTTTCCCACACCTTGGATGGAAAGTCAATTTTTCTCGTTTCTCCTCCTTTCCTCCGAAAACTACCACTGGGTTAGCTGAGAGGAAATAAAAACAACTTCACAGTCATAAAATAACGGTACTGAATTTTAGAAAATTTTGAAACCAAGTTTATCAATAGTATATGTGCTAAAAGTTAAAGAATACAAATAAGCTTTTATGTACATGATGTATTATCTAGCTCATAATAGATGCATCATCTAACTTTTTTTTACGAACAACAAAATTACCTTGCGACACCCCTTGGATGTAGATCACCCTCTTTCCTTGACACTCGATCGTTTTATGCGTCGCTTCCAAATTCATTCGATCCGTCGAATTGCTGGATTCCGCTCGGGCTGTTAAGACGTCCATCCAGTCTCCAGTTTCGTTCCTTCTACTGTTCACAGATATTGTAACCCCTCGGCTGGCAACTGGATTGGTGCCGCATGCTGGATCTGCCGTCAATTCCTGCAGAGTCAACTGGAAGAGAGAAAACGCTATATAAAATACGAGCGAACTCATCGCAATAGGCAATGGAATTCAAGCGTCGAACGGAGTGTGCACTTCCTCTGTAAGGGAAGATTTAAGAATGACGTCGTAGTATTCAAGGAGGTCTATTTATACTAACTAATTCCCCACACTTTGGCCTATCGCTAATGAGGACAGTCGGTTATCCGTCGCTGACGCTTATTTTATTTTATATATGCTTTTATTTTTAATAATGAATGTGCTGCTGACAGATTTACTGCTTCTGAGGTCAAACTTTTTTTTGCTTCTAAAGTTCGATGGACATATCATCGCGTCCGTGAACTCAAAATGTCGTCAATGTATTTTTTGTACGAGACTGGACTCGGTCAAAGTTAAATCGCACGATTGCGGATACATAGATTTCCTAAGCAGAAAATTCTCGTAGTCGGGGGAAATATGTTTACGATAATAAATAAATAAATAAATAATAAAAAATAAATTCCGAGTCTCGTCTGATTGCTTCATTGGAGATATGAAGAGGTCTGTGGTAGAACGAGAGAGAGGGAGAGAGGAGGGGAGGGGAAGAAGAGGGATGGAGGAGGGGCAGGGGAGAATTGAGAGGAAGGGAAGGAAGGGGTGGAGAAGCAGGGGGAGGTGGATGAGGAGAGGGAAAGAAGGGAAGGGGTAGGGGAGAGAAAGAAGGGGAGGTGGAGGAGGGTTAAAGTAAGGGGAGGGTGAGGAGGGGAGGGAAGGAATGGGATTTGGAGGAGGGGTGTTGAGGGATGGGAATAAAGAAAGCAAGGGAGGGGAGGAAATTAGGGAAATAAGGGAGAGGTTAGGGGAGGGGGAGTGGAGGGGAGGGAGTGAAAGATGGGGAGGGGAGGCGCATCAAAAAACTATGAGAATTAACACTTTTACGAAAAAATAGTTTTGGATAGGGACTCGGTCCCTTACAATATACTTTAGTCAAATTTTTACAGTGTAACGGTTCAGCAGAAGGTAGATTATAATACAATACTTGAAGGAATTTTGAAAAGATAGTATTTTTTTAAAAGACATAGAATAATAGACGATGTCGATATAAACGAAGTCTTCATCGAGTCTCTTATTACGGTATAAGAGACAACGTGGTTTTCATTTTAAACAAAATAACGAACCGTTAAGCATAAATGGCGTTAGCCTACGTTTTAAAAGCATTTTCGCATTTAATTATCATTTCATCGCAGGTTCTCTGCGAAAGCATTCATCATAATAACGTAGATGGCCGTGTCGCGTCGTTAACGGAACAATAACACTCGACGTAACAGAGTAAGGAAAACTTTTTTTAACCCAAATCGACAACCTCGCCAGCGAAAAAGTTTCTCCAAATTTTTCTTCCAGTGCAAAAAAATTTCCAGTTTCTATCTTATTGCCCAGGCGCTACTTTGCCTCCATTTATTACATTCCAGGAACACAATTCTTACTAAAATCCATTTCTTTCACGCTATTTCTGTCTCCAGCCATCCGTACCTTTCTCGGCATCACCGCGTCGCCCATAATATCTCAATGAAAGAAAACTCTCATGGACCTCTTTATAATTCTTCCCAATTTTCCCTGTCTATATCTAGGTTTAAATTTTCTTTTCTCTTTGTTTTACTTCCCAACAGAAACTTTTTAAAAGTTTAAATATTATCGAATATATTATTGGAGATATACAAGTGCCATAGTGTTTCCTACTTGTGGCAATGAGTTTAGATGTACTCGACAGCGCACCTGAAAAATGAGTAGTAATAATTGATTGGACTTACTACTACCTACTTGTCGTTATCTTCGAATGCGCGATAAGACAGGCAAAGAGAGTTTTTAATTTATTACGGTACAATTGCCAAACGCTTATGGTGGGATACATTGTAAGCAAGTACATAATTCTTCTGGGCTAAAGGTATTTATTTCATACCTTTATTATTCCAAACGCCCCAACCATTTTATTCCACGAACGACTCCGTTGCCGTTCTCAATTCATTTAACCAAACCGACCGCGCGCCAAGTCCCACTGTACTATGAACGATTGTTTCACGTTCTCCGCACTTCAATAAATGCAGAACGTTTTATTTTGTTCTTATCCCATTAATAACATGTCGGCCATTTCCAGTTTCATATGTAGAGTAGAATGTAACGATTTGTTAGACAGTGCTTTCTAATCTGTCGTTTATCAACGTCTTAGGACGTCGCCGGACTTGATATAAGGCAAATATTGGCTATTAATTTTCGTTCTAACGATTTATGCTAATATAATTTCCCAAATGTTCTTATGATTCTGAAATTACGTTTTAAGCCCTTTTTGCTGTATTTTTAAGAACTCATTAGTGAAATTTAAAATAATTCATGGAATGCACAAGTTTTAGTCAAATTTATATATTTAATCACAACACTATGTAAAAATCATTATTCTGCTTTGATAAAAACATAACCATATTCCACAGGGGAATATCAAATTTTGACTAATATGGATATTAGTATATTTTGGATATTTAATCTGAATATTCCATTATATGTACACTAATTTTTATTTGGACACAGGCGAAAATTACATTTTTAAATCATTAACGTAAAATATGCTAGGTACACATGGTTTTTTTGTGATCGTTGAAATCATTATGACGATGTCGGTGATGAAGCATCTACGATGGTTGCCATGGCTACACGTCCTCGAAGATCGAATATTCCCCAAACTGGTGAGGGCGTGTTGGATGCGGCTGGTCCTTGATCGACTCCGTTCACAAAAAAGTGTAGTGTTCCGTATTGATTCCTCATCACACCCACTCTGTCACCAACCTAAAAAAAAGATCGCGAAAAAGGTTAAAATAATATTATAGGCAAGTGAATCTCTTTCGTTTGTACCAGACAAATCTAATTAAAATATAATGAAGAGCTAATTTCCTACCTGCATCTCCTCGAGTTTTTTTCCGTATTGAGCAAATGTTACCTTTCCGTATGAATAGAAGTTGCCATATAAAAATATCCGAGCAAATGGCCTATAAAAAGAAGTATATTTTAAAATAAACAAACAAACTAAATTTATCGAAACGCAAGTATATCATCATAAGGACGAATAAAGGAATTCTAAGTAATATTTGTATTGTTTATGATAGGAGACATAAATTTTGGGAGTTTCTTAATGGAATTTAACACATTGATAGTATGTTAAAAGCTTTTATATGATGCAAAGCTATTCCTGAACACTGGCATACTCAAAATATTCTTTGTTGATGATTTTTCAGTAAATTATTAAATGGATATAGAGAAAAATGAGTACTTTTAAAATTTTGGTTTTAAGTAAAGTGTCTTTTTAAAACCTCGTGAAACGTGCGATTGATAAATTATGAGCCATTAATAAATATTATAAAAACGAATGCATTGTTTCAACTGATAAATTTAAATGCAGACTAACGAGATGTGCATTTCTGGTATAATTTCGATGTCTTCTGGAGAGCGTGTGATGACACCTATCATTATACCGTTGCTGAATTTTTCGTTCTTTTTATCCACCTTCAGTTCAAATATTTCATTATCCCTCAGTGGTCGACTCGTAAAAGCAGCTGAATGAGTTCCGTTGTCTAGTCTGCAATGAAAGAATGCTAAAATACTCCGTACATCTAGAAAAATATTTTACGGTGGTTGCATATAAACTCTCGAAAAATAAATGATTAGTGTTCAATTTCCGTAAACTCACTTCAGCTTGTGCACTGTGCGCCCATTGGCTAGAATGGCAACGTTTTCTCCGCACCTATGGTGAAAACTCAATTTGTCTAGCTTCTTCCCTTTTTCGTCAGACGATTCTAGAGGATCAACTGAGGTGAAAGAATTTTACAGTCATCTTGACGTTCTTACATTTTAGCATTACATTCATTTTCTAAGCGTTTTTTTTTCTAAATCAATTATTAAAAAATAAGATTTGTTCTAGCACTCAATCCGTACGTCACGTTCCTCAATTTTATGAATTAAGAGAATTTACCTTTCGAGGCTCCTTGGATGTAGACCACCCGCTTCCCTTGACACTCGGTCACTCTGTGCGTCACGTCCACATTAATAATGTCGGATGAATTGCTGGACTCCGCTCTGGATGTAAAGATGTCCACCCAATCGCCGGTTTGGTTCCGAACGCTCCTCAGTGAGATTTTAAGCCCTCGACTGGTGCCTAAGTTGGTGAGGCAGTCGGCATCTGGCGTCAGTTCCTCCACAGTTACTTGAAAGAGAGTAAACGCTAATAAAATCAAGGAAGACTTCTTCATATTCGTCGTTGAAAATTCTCCCGATGAAAGGCCTGCTGCTCCTCTGCTCAAGAATGGACTTCGAATGACGTCGATGTCTCGAGGAATGGATATTTATGCGAATTATTCAATTCTAGAGCTTTCGACGGTCATGATAATGTGTTATCCGTCGCCCCGTGACCCGTGTGCTAATTCATTTTTTCATCCGATTATTTTAATTGCTTGTGTATGGACGACAGCTGTACTGTCTCGCCGGTCAAATGTTTTCTAAACTCGATAAACATTTTATCGTGCCAGTGAACTCAAGTGATATCAATTTCTTATAAAGTGCGCGACCTAAATTGATTTTTTTTAAATCATACTTTGTGTAGGCCTTTTTGCTTTTGTAATTCGTAAAAAAATCTTTTTTCCATTTTATTATTTTTCACACGCATTTACCCCAGTTAATGTCATATGATTTCCTATATTTTGATTCGCCTAAATTGAATTAATTAAAACACGTAAATTCAGAAATAAAGCTATCATACTTCCGCTGGAATGAAATCCGTTAATGTTATTCAAAGGGAATCACATTTATTTTCCTTAATTTATGGCCAGAATTATGACTTAATAGTTTAGGGTTGATGTTCACAAATTGTGTTTAACCTATAAAGGACCAATGTTGCCTGCAGGCAACGCTTGGTGTGTCTGTCGTTGGTCTTATGTTGCCTATAGGTAGGGTGACAAGCTGCTTTGGTAACAACCGGGACGAAACAAGTTTTGAAAGAGAAAAACCGGGACATTTTCTAAAAAACACCCGAGAAAATGGGTATTTTATTTTTCTTGAATATTCTACAAATCAAATAAATATCTTTACAAAAGAATATATAAACTAAAATTCATTGAAATAACAATTAAATTACATATTTCGTGATTAATTAAGCAGTATTACAATAAAACATATTAGGTGAAAATGGTGTTTTCAATCGTATTTTAAAGTACTTCTGCCTGCCTTGATCAAATTTTCATCATTTTTAATCATGCCAGAAAAACTTTTACAGATCATATTAAAGTTGAATTTACATATCATTATGGAATTGATGGTTTTTATATCCAAGCGGTTTCGTTCATCAGACCATTGAATGTCTATTTGTGAAAATATTCTTTCCACATTTCCATTGTGTGCCAGAATAGCAACCAGAAAGTTACATAGTTTCTCCATTTCTGTGGTCTGTTCTAGAAATTCAAATTTTGAAAAAAAAATATGACCACCGGCCGTAGCAAGATCTATTAAGCCACTCATCATTCCTTTCTTTCATCTCTTTTGAAATCAAATTTTTAAGCAATGAAAATTGATTAAATAATAAACTTTCGTCAACTTGAAAGCCCATGGCAATAACATTTTTACCCATACTTTGCACTTTTTCCCAAACGGGAACTTTTTAATAGCATGAATTCCATATACCTTCTTCAATTTCAGTAAGGGTTCAACCCATTTTTAGGTAGCCACAGGTTGTTTTGTACATGTCAAATATTTCCTCTTTAAATGATTCTATTTCATCCTTCTGAATATTATTATCAGATAAAACTCTGAGGGCACTCAAAGGAACAAATTTTTCGTTAATGCGTAATGTAAGCATGCCAATCGTTTCATGCACGTAATTCATTACCTCTATTACGCAATTTTGCGAACATTCAATTTTTAGAATTTGTTTATTAAATAAACCAAGAATATTAAGCATTGCATGGAAGTATGCTTCATTTACTGATGGTTCAAAAAATTTCACAATACATTTAGGGGACTTTTCATCTGAAAAGAAATATGCTTTCAGTGCTTCGAACCTTTTTAATACTCTTATCAACCGCATTGCATAAACTTAACCAGCGAATTTTTGAATGGGTCAATAACTTTTCATACTGCAAATCTAATAGAGAACAAACATTTTTCAGTCGATCGGTACGTAGTGCATAAGTTGAAAAGTATGACAGTATTTTTACCACGATCATTTCTACATCACAACATAATCTCTCAGCTCCCGACTGCATAGCGTTATGCAAAATATTCAACATCTAGTAAATTGAGATTAATTTTCTCGCGTAATTTATAAAAGACATTGTTTTTGCCTTTTCTCAACAGTTTGGTACGACATTCTATTTAAGATAAATGGAGTAAGTAAATTGTTGCAAAGTCCATTAGTAAATATGAAAGCTTCAATAAATTCCCTTGAGCAGGTGCAGCAATATTTCGGAGCTTGTAGGTCAGAAATAGGGTTAAATAAATTAATTATAGATGCCCGAGAACTGGCAACAGAACTAGAGGCTGAATCAAAATTTATGCAAGAGACCGAAATTCTGCCACGAAGAAAGAACCCCAATTTTGAATCTGCACAGATTAATGCAAGTTTTCATAATCCCCAAGATTATTTCCGAGTAATTTTTTTTATCTTGTGTGGGATCAAACAATTGCTTCGATAAAGGAGAGGTTTCAGCCACTCAAAAACCACAGTGAATATTTTAGTTTCTTATATAACTTGAGTGAACTGAAAATCATGGATAAGAAAATTCGTATTTTCTTAGAATCAGCTCTTAGTGAAATACCGTGAGTCTTTGATTTTGCAAACTGGTTCAAATGTCTTCTTGTGATGCAAAACACCCAAAAAAAGTAATTGGAATATCGAGTTTGTTTTTCAAAATAATTTCGTATAAACGGGAATAAAAAAAACTACTGCATATACCATCACTATTACAAGAAAACAAACCGGGACATTGATGCGTCCCGAAAAGAAAAATCGGGACACCGGGACAAAACTCTGAAAACCGGGACAAATCCGGGGAAACCGGGACGCCTGGTCACCCTACTCTAGAGCCTAAACGGGAGAGCGAAAATGAATGAAATCTGGTACTTAGGCATTGTATCATACTGAGCCGAGTATATGAGGAAATGGTTGATATTGCTCAATAATTAAGAGAAGTTGATTCTACCCAATCCACATAATTTTATTGCTGCAGGCTTCGGTGCATCTATCCATGTGAATATTAAGTAAGACGTTAATGCGTAATTATATTAATGGTAAAACTTTACAATACAATACATAAAATAGTAAATGTTAATGTAAGCATCGCTTGTGTAATTAAGGAATGGGGAACGTTTGCCCCGAGCAATAAAAATTGTTTGCTACTTAAAAGAAAACTTTCCCGAGCGAAGCCGGGCGTTTCAGCTAGTAGCCTATATTTTAAGCTGTACCACTCTAAAGATATGCCGCAAGTTTCATAAAAATTCGATCAGCCGTTTTTGCATGATGCGGTAACAAACAAACAAACAGACAGAATTTTTCCTAAAATAGTTTTCCTAAAATATTTACCCAAATTATTTTCCTAAAATATTTCTTATTAGACTTCGATGTAATCAACCGTTAGCTTGAAATCAGCGATTTCTCTTACGGGTGTTCCCCCCCCCCCCCCCCCTCCCCACAACCCACCCTCTCTTTAGTCTGATTTTGCTCATATACAAACTTGATCTTATACTTGCATTGAAAGTGACAAATATCAAATTTGAACTTCCTAAGTTAATTTACTCGAGAGTTATCGTCGAAAAACCAAATCGATGCCCCCCCAAACCTCCACAATTTTTTTTAGATACACCACATAGCCTATATTTTAAGCTGGACCAGTCTAAAGATACGCTGCAAGTTTAATAAAAATTCGACCAGCCGTTTTTGCGTGATGCAGTAACAAACAAACGGACAGACAGACAGACAACAATTCTGCAAACTGGTTCAAATGTCTTCTTGTGATGCAAAACACCCAAAAAAAGTAAAACCCCTACAAAAAAACAAATGTATAGACAGAGGTTACAATTTTATTTATATAGATTGTATATATCATAATGATGTTTTAACGGAGAAATATCGCAAAAACCGAATCGGGTTTCGAATAAAACTCGACTTCCGGTTAACCGTTATTGTCTAAAACTTAATCAGTTCTTTATGCTCATGTTAAAGTGTTATATATGGAATTTGGTAACGATATGGCAAGTACTTTTTGAGTTAGAGCGCCCACAATCACACACAGACATCATTCCGATAATAGTCTAAACTTGTTCTAGGGACCTCAAAACGTGTATTTCCGTTGAAGCCTCGAAGTCGATTTTTTTCGTTATCACAATACTTTCCCATTACTACTTATGGAGAAAGTAAAAATCAAGTACGGAGTAAAATCCGATCGCTATATCGATTACAGATATCGACCTTTGCTCGTCGATTACGGGACGTAGGCATTAACTCTTTCCTCTATCGGTCATTCTCTCCCTCTTTCTCTCTCTCCCTCTTTCTCTCTCTCTCTCCCTCTTTCTCTCTCTCTCCCTCTTTCTCTCTCTCTCCCTCTTTCTCTCTCTCTCCCTCTTTCTCTCTCTCTCCCTCTTTCTCTCTCTCTCCCTCTTTCTCTCTCCCTCTTTCTCTCTTTCTCTCTTTCTCTCTCTCTCTCTTTCTCTCTTTCTCTCTCTTTCATTCTGCTAAGTGAAAAAGTCCTTTTTCCCCAGAAATCATCTACAAAAACTATTACCTCCTCTTCCATTCAAACGAAACGGACCTTTAATTGTTGAGGATAAATGTGCGTTAGTAAGCATTACAGATGTATAATATAAAGGTTTTACTTACTAAAAGGTAAGATTCCAGCATACACACGACAACACAGTCAACAGAATAATTATCCTTAACTATGTACGTTGCTATACGTCATTAATTTTGATGCTTAAACAACAGTTCGAAGCGAATAACGCTATTCTTTCACATATTTGAAGGTTTAATTGACATTAATTGAATCGGAGGCAACAATTACCGTCGCCTTGACAACGTCCGGATAGAGTACGAAATATCCGTAAAATTTCGAAAACAATTGCGTATTTCTGAATGATTCGACCGTGTAACATGTAAACATCGCAATAATAAGATAGTATAGAGTTTTAGCCGTCGAATAAAGCAAAAACGAAGAAAATCGGTCCATATTTACGTATTTTAACGAATGAAGGAAAAAACCTTGCACTTTGAAAAATCGAAAATCCCGTGTAAACTTATGGGAAAATAAAATTATCTCCTGGAATCGAACCCGGGTCGATTTTGGAAATCCCAGGTACCCTGTGTTACTCGTAGAGTCATATGAAGTCAATCTGCAAAGTTTGGTCCCGATAGCTCAAAGGGCGTGGGAATGTATGAGGAACACACGGACAGACATTCAATTTTATTATATAAGATTAGATTTTATTAAGGGTTCCGTCAATACTTTTGAACTTCAAAAAGGTTTCCTTGGTCAAATTACTTTCCCTAAAGCTCTCTCTCTCTCGTTCCTATCTCAGTCCCCAATAACCTTTCCACAACCTTTTCGTTCGCTTCCATACCATTCTTAAGCTCGTTTCATTTTACTTCACTTCCACGGTAGAGGGCACTTGCACTGTTTTCTGCCTTTAAAAAAATTCTTCCGTCGACCAATCCTTACTCCCCAAACGCCGGAGAGACGTCAGGTTACCAGTGAACGCGCCTCACGTGTAGTTTTGAGGATTAGTTTTGGTTGTCGGTTGTTCGTGGAAATGTCGAGGAGTCGTGGACGGGAGAGCGACGCGTTGAAAATGGTATAAACGTATTCTTAATAATCTATCGTGAATAATCTTAATAATCTCTCGTGAATAACTGTATTCCAATGTTGTCTATCGACGCAATACTTTTAAATTGATAGCAGCTTCCGCTGTTTTTACTCCTTGAATATATCCAAGGAAGTAATATTTGTTAATAATGCTAAACAACATTATGATTTTTTTTTAAAATCTCCGGAAATATTATTAAGACGCTCTTGGTTTGATTGGGCATGGTCTTATTAGGAAAAAAGAACTAACAAGTTTCATTTTTGGATTTTCTTGTAAAATTCAATATATTTTAATATAGTATCTCGTTGAAGTCAAGATAACTGATGGATCTTTTTTTTAATTCCAGGTGCGACAGGACTTCGGCGTCGAATTCGCTGTCAAAGGAACGTTAGGTAAGTACCTAATGTTAGTCTTCTCTGAAAACGTATAAAACGGGAACGCGAATAGGTTTGGACTTTTCACTGAGAATTCGACGGAAGGGAATAAATGGGAGTGAATGTGCTTTGAAGTATGTAGTTCCACGCGCTCGAAACCAATTTTACCGCGGGAAGCTTAACTGGAGGCTTTTGTTTGGGATAGTTCAGTGGCAGTGGCACAGCGACTAGGAATGAGTCTCTACCTGCCCCTTCCCCCTTTCACGACTGGTAATGACGCAAGTGGAGTGAGGTTTTTAAAGGAAGGTTAGTATAGGAAGAGGGGAAGGGTGGAATGAGAGACCCCTCTCACTCCACCCTTCCCCTCTTCTTCCTACTTCCACGCGTGCTAAAGGAAGTGTATTTCTTGGTCGGCATACGGCGAGAATATGCAGGGAAAAATTGAGGCTCGAGGTTGCCACGTCAAATTCGTCAATGACCTGGAGATTTCATAATTTGCCCCGGAGATTCTTATGGGATGGGATCTATTTCTGCTTGGCGGGCCGCATCGGTGATTGCGAACATTTCGGCGAGGCGCATTGAAAACTTCTAATATTTGGGCTGGCCGAATTAGAGCTCAAATCAGAATGTACATTGACATTCCGTGGACTCATATAAGAGAAAACTAAGTTAAGGATTAAATTTTTTTTAAATTAATGCTTTTTTATAGTAATTTTAATTTAAAAAAAGAATCTGATCACTATATTTTACGTATTTATCCGCATAGTTTCGCGGGCTACATAAAATACTCACGGAGGCCGCAGGTTCTCCGCCTCTTAAGATGTTGCTAAGCAATTAGAACAGTACGATAAAAATAAATCCCTCATTCTGTAAATCTATTTAATAGGCATCGGCCTTTTGTAAGAGGGCGTTTCAACGCCACCATTAATCACGACTGACATTCTCTCTCTTGGTGAAATAAACCAGCATTTATTTGGAAGACAAATGGTTTTTAAAAAATAAGAAAAAAATGTCCTTTTGTCCAAAGAATTTCTTTCTCGAGAATTCTCTCTACATGTTGAGTTTCTCGATTTCTATTTTCCTTGGTGTTCACCAAAAATATACAATTTTCCTGTAATTAGCGGTTCATCATTTAATTTCTCCACGTTTTTCTTCCGATTCGGAGCTATCGAATTATATTTTGACCTCTTTCTGCACCGATCTCACATTCGCCTCTTCATTCCCTCTCCGCATTCTTTTCCATTCACTATTACCCACTACTTAAAAAAAAGACATTTAGTTACTTGTTTTTTTTCTCTCGCTCAAGTAGCTTGGACGAGGTTATTCCTTAAAGAATTCGGAATGCCTGAAATAGGACAATGGAAGATTATTACTTGTTATGCTAAAGCAGAGGATGAAACAGGTTTATTTTTCAAAATAATGCACCATAAATAAATATAATTCAAATGATAGATGAGAGAGCTGAATAATTTAATTAAACGAATTTCACCGCCTATTGTTGAAATACTTCAATTTTAAGCGTGCATTTGTTAAACGGCTGATTGCGTCATCCAGAAATTTGTTTGACGAAAAAGTAAGAGTATCTATGTATCATTAATTGCATTGATTTTATATATCATAATCATATTTGGCGTAAAAAATTATTTTATTGTATTATACAGATGTAAGATCAGCTGTTAGTAAGACCAAGACTACAACACTGCCGCATTTGCTTCTGGATGTAATTACGTGTTGCAAGGGGTACACGAGAATGCAGCTTTCTTCCATTCACCGAGATGGTAATGCTTGCTTTGAATGTATGTGGAATTCGCAATCTTCGGAAATGCTCATTTCTCCTCGACCGACGCGCGCATGTCAGGCGGAAACATGGTTTCAGGACACGCGTTTCAAAATGAGGCAAGAAACTTGTGTCGATTCC
Source organism: Uropetala carovei (assembly GCA_036926305.1). NCBI lineage: Eukaryota > Metazoa > Arthropoda > Insecta > Odonata > Petaluridae > Uropetala > Uropetala carovei. The sequence goes on along the minus strand of JAXCHB010000050.1, from coordinate 8,502,671 downwards.
ATTTATAGTTTTTTACAATTAAATTTAAGGAGGAAAAAACGTTTGAATGATGTTTTGAAGTTTGAAAATTTTTAGGTAAAAGAAATTTGACTAAAAAGGAGGCCGCTTTTGTTTAGAATCCAAAGGGAACCAAGAATACGAACAGGCATTAATTTAGAACGATTATTTTTTACTTCAAACTAGCAAGAAACAAACTAACTCGCCCCAAATTTTCCTAGCTGCCAATTAATTTAATTAATCGAAAAGTGGAAATAAGGAAGTTTCCCCAGAAGGCTAAATTAGGACTTATACCGCCAAGTTTTATCTTATCATATTGATGAGAATAAAGGAAAATAGAGAGAGAGATGGGAGGGGGGGGAGGGGAGAAAAGGGGAAATGGGCAACCTAATTTAATGGGATAGATAGATAGATAGATAAGTGGCTTTATTATTAATGGGAGAGAGAGTGGGAGAGAGAGAAAAGGAATTCTGTTTTCAGATGAAGAATGCAAAAGTGTATACGTCTACATTAAATAAAGAAAAGTTAAATCTTCAAAGGAAAAGTATTTTTCTCGTAAGAGGCGGCTTATGTCGCATTTTTTTGTAAGACGAGCTTTTTCTTTGAAGTGGAAAATCAAATCGTATATTTTTCTTCCTCGTAGCCAATGCTTTGATTTATCATTCCATCTCGATTTTGTGCGTTTTCTCTCCATTTCGAAACTTCCGTTTTCGTGCAGAGAGCGGCTTCTTTGAGGGGAAATTTTTGAATAAATTTCAAATTCCAATTATTTTCCACCGACGTAAAGTCATTTGAAATTCCAACTTAACGCGGCTTGGTGATTACATGAAGTAAACGTTACATTTTCAAAAGTGGAGATGGGCCACTGAGATTGTCTGCCGTTGGATTCATATGGTTGTGATGTTATTCCATTCAGTGCCACCACATTGACAAAACATTATAATTAATTTTATTCGCGAAATTACTTTACTGCAAATTAAAAAAATAATTTTTCTATTAATTTGTTTTGAAATTTATTGTATATGGGTAAACGATGTAACAGAATTGAATTCAGCATTTCTAAAGAAAAAAACCGGGATATTATTCGCAGCATTGGTTTTGCAGGAGATTAATAACCATCGGTCTATTTGTTTTTTTTTTTTGCTGTCTAGAGTTTTTTTCACAACATTTACTTGCGTTTGAGAATACGTTCCTTTTCACGATAATTACATTCACTTTCACTAGAAGCTTCCTCGTCTCTCTGTTATCACTGAATGCCCGCCAGTTAAAGAAAAAAGAAAGTAATACGGTAATGTATTATTATTTGAACAGAAAGAACGCCCAAAGGAGAGATTCAGTACGGGAATTCGCTGAAATCGTAAATAAGGTGCGAGTTCCCATACTGCGCATGCGTTGCATAGTTACGTTGACGTTTTTATGGCGAAAAGCAAATCTCGGCACTGGAAAAATTCATCCTTGTTATGTTCGCGAACCATATAGGAATTCACTTTTACGACTTTTCGATGCGATGTTGTTTTTTCGTTCTTTCTGAGATTTTAGATTCGCGATCGTAATGAAGAAAAATACATAATCAAGCATACCTGCTCCGAGTGGGATATGGAACGCAAAAAATAAAGTGCTCTCTAATTGTAATATATTTTTATTTGATTGTTGGCGCACAAAACACTTCCATGTACAAATATAAGTATCCCTTATGACATATAACACCGATTTACCCTAATCAAGATATCCATGACTTGTTTCCGATATTTACATATGTATAATTCATTTAAAAAAATAAAATCCATTTTATTACATTGCAGAAAGATATTCAATTCATATGCTAGTATCCTGAGTTTGATTTCTTAAAACGTGATTACACAATTTAAGTTAAGTCAATAAAATATCGTAACGTGGAGTAGTTCGTTCAAATTACGCGTTAGTATATTGAAAAAAATTAACATTTTTATATAAAGTCTTAAGAAAAATGCAACAAAAGCATTACATATGTGATTTATGAAAACATTATGATGACGGAGGCGATGACGCATCGACGATTGTCGCCTTCGCTGCATTTCCCCAAAGTTCGAAGACTCCGTACACTTCAGAGGGCATGCTGGATGCTGCGGGTCCCTGATCGACTCCATTGACAAAAAATTGAAGGGTTCCGAACTTGTTTTTCATTACACCCACTCTGTCGCCAACCTAAAAAAGAGATCATGCGTTAGGATTAAGACATTACAAGGAGGAAATTGCAATTGCTTCATTTATGGAATTATTCGAAAGAAAAAGCGACGTTTCACTTTTGATGTGCGTATGCATGCAGGAAAAATTAACGAAGAGGGGAAAAAGAATGCGTACCTGAAGGTCGTCCAGTTTTTTTCCATAATATAAAACTACTGCCTCATTGTTTGAATATATGTGTGTGTGGAGATACATCCGCACAAGAGGCCTGTAAAATATAAAAAATAGTCACTGCAAATTAGGAGAGAAACTGGAACGTTTTTTCAATTATAAAATGTGATTTTAATTATTTGAAAGTTTATGATTCTTGTACTTCGTTAACGTTTTTAAAGTTCTTGAGAGGTATTATTCCAGGATTTAAAGGATAGGTTTCCTCATGGTGTTTCTGCGATAAAATTTATTATCAGAATAAACTAGCTTAACAGAGTTTATATTAAAATAGAATAAGTTTACATTTCCTTACATAAGTTATGAATGTTCCATTAGTGATTTCCTAACGGCGCATATTTAAGTGCCATGTATTTCAAACAGTACATATAAATAACAAGTGTCCGTTGAAATAGTGGAAGAATTATAGGTAGATTGATTATTAATATTTGCATTTAAAATAATTAATAGCACACTTTTACATATGAAATATTTCTAGTGAATATTATGTTGTCTTTTAGTAAATGCCTTTGGTTTTTATTTTCGGCTATAAAATTCTGATATTCTTCTCCCACCTTGTTCTCGTCAATGCTGCATATAAATGTAGGTGTGCAAAGACAGGGAAATAATTATATGTATACATATATAACGTAGGGAAAATAATTAAATTTCGTGCACTTAACGTTATGATTGTTTTAAAATTGTGCTCTGTACTTGCGAAGAAAGAAAGCTTACTCGAATCCTCAACAATGTTTTTCGTCGTTATGTAAATAAAACTCTTTAAAAGATTTAAATTAAAAACTAACTAATTAATCAGTCAGCGGAATAATTTCTTTGAATGCTATCTTAACAAAAATCACCAATTTATTTCAACATTGTAAACTGTTAACACACCAGACTTACCTAAATATTATCTTTCGAATACTTTAATTTGCTTAAAAACGTAATTTTCATTGAAGAATTTATCGAAGGAAATTGATTTGAAATCTATTCTGAATAAAGTTATCTTTGCATAATAATATAGACGATATATTAAAGTGAGGATTACAAAACAATTATCACAAAATATTACTACTTTTATTCGAAACAAATCCAAATAAAATATTAGACTTACCGATACCTAAATCAAACTACGATGAAACGTTATGACAATGAAACTCGGCCGTAATGTAAACAAAAAAGTACCGATTTAGGCCACTACTAATTTATCAATCAGCGGAATAAATTCTAGACAATATATTAAAGTGAGGATTACAAAGAAATTATCACATAATATTACGCTACACGTACATATAATAAATAGTTCTCGTTTCTCAGGCTCTTTTGTAACGGCTCTTCAATTAGTTATCGATTCTCACGCTCTTTTATAACGGCTCTTTAAGAGCGGCGCCACAGCCCAGCGTTATACACCAACAAACACATCTAGGCTTTTATTAAAGTAATTACTCACGATTTATACATTTCGGGCAAAATTTCGATATCGGTATGATTGCGTGTGATGATGCCGATGCCAATGGAGTGAGTGAACTTCGAAATCTTTTGGTCCAACTTCACTTCAAATAATTCATTATCCTTCAGCGGTCTATTCGTGAACACCACTGCATTCTGTGCATCATCCAATCTGAAATGAATGGAAGTAAATAATTATCAAGACAATTAAAGATATAATCAGTAAAGCTCGTCGTAGGATTTTATACAGATACTACCACATAATAAAAAAATACAATATTTAAAACTCACTTTATTTTTTGTACTGTGCTGCTATTTCCCAGAATTGCAGCGTTTTTTCCGCACCTTGGATGAAAAGCCAGTTTATCTTCTATTTCCTTTATTTCATGGAAATGCTCAGTAGGATTAGCTGGGGAGAATATGAATATCATAAGTCATGTTGACGGAAAAGAATTTTGGTTATTTTAAGTGAATTTTTATATGGCTTTTAAGAAATCTCTATTACACAAAGGATTTTTATACAGTAAACTTATTTTAAAATAATCATTACGTAGTCTACACCAGTGGTTCCCAAACTGGGGGGCGCGAGTAACTTACAGGGGGGGGGGGGGGGGGGGGGCATGAGACCACTGGAAAACCACAACCATATTATAATTGTCAATTAAAGTACATATATTATATTGAATAATGTTTTTTTCGTTTGTAAAATTTTAATTTAATCTAATGTTTTTATGCGTATTTTTCATTATAATGATACTTTTGCACAGATCAATTAATTAATCAATTAATAATCCGTTGGTTGATCAAGAACAAATTTGTAAAAAAATATTAGCATAATAAAATATACGAGAAAAATCATTTTTAAATATCCAGTAAAACGTAAATGAACGATAATGTTAAGTACGCGTGTACCGCGTGGAATTCATACTAATAAAATAATTTGGGGGGTGACTGAGGGTTTGGTGAGAACCAAAAGAGGGCGTCATGTCAAAAAGATTGGGAACCACTGATCTACACAAAGCTAGTGACAATAATAAATTGTATTCTAATTTAAAACAAGATTAGGTTTTGGAATTCGGGTGTTGTCAAAAACTTTTTTTTCCTTGTTCTTTTTTTATCGCGCATTCTTATTTTTCACGATTCACGCGCATTCTATTTTTTCTCGCCCTTTCGTATTTTTTCACGCCCATTCGTGTTCTTTCAGGCCCATTCTTTTTTTCACGCGCATTTTTCATTTTATCACTCGAAAATAATATTTTCCCCTCGAATTGTTACTTTTTATCACTCATATTATTTTCTTTATCGCTCATAATTTTTTCTTTCCAATCATCTTTTCGTTTCGAAATTTATCTTTCCCAGTCGTTTTACTCGCACACAAGTTTTGCGCAGGTTTTTTCATGCTTAATAATTCTATTTTTTCCATTTTTATGTCTTTAATAAGTTAAACCCGAAAGACTATTATTTTAATGGTCTTTCGGGTTTAACTCATTAAAGACATAAAAATGGAAAAAATAGAATTTTTTTAAAGACGGCAAAAGTAAAATCGAACTTGAAAAAAAATGCGTGCCCGGCCGTCCCGGGGTCGACACTCCAGGAGTAATGGGCAAAGTGACAGCCACCAGTACAATAAGCGGGCCCGAACCCAATCGTTGACACTGCGCTACTGGGAAAAAAGCTCCGTAATAGGAGCGGCTATTAAGGAAAGCCTTTTTCCAGAACTCGCAAGAGTCGCGGACAGGATTCGAACCCGCTTATGTAGAGTACTAGTAGACTGGCACACGCACCACTACTCCACAAGGTCGACATGGAAAAGTCGTGCAAAAGTTGGCCTGGCTCTTCCGAACCGAGGCCAGCGAGAGGGGGGAAGGTCGTGAGCAAGCGGGGAGGGTGGGATAGAAAGAGGGGTAAGGTAGAACACTTTCGTCGGAGCTCCATAGCGAGTGTTGTATGCAGGGTCCTGGCTCTTTCATAGCAGGATGGGGACCGTCTGAGGAGCCAATAGAAAATTCCACATTTGACGTCACGTGGTTCGTTGTCGTCGCGGGTTTGTTGATTCAAATCAGTTGAAGCGGTTTTAACTGTTGTAGGAGGTATAGCGTTGTGTAACGTGTTAAAACTAATTTTTAAAGTGAGTTGGAGTATTGGTCAGAGGTGAAGATATGGGTGGCTCGAAGTGCCGTGTCCCCAATTGCCGCGAAAAGTTGGTTACTGTAGTTAGGTAAGTTTTTTGACAAAAATCAATCATTCTTTTCACGAAATGTATTTTACGAAAACCTCTTACATGTACGTATTTTTTCGAAATTTTCATTTAGCAAGTCTAATTTTGGAATGAACGCTAATAATCTTGTGTTTCTGATAAATTACGTTAAAATATAATGAATTATACGATGTCATTGTCTCAAAAGTATTCGTATACGTTGTTTTGATTGCTGTCCGACATATTCGTTACAGTATACAATGTATAATGATCTTCTATATAATTTACAACAATGTATGAAAGTAAAACATGGGAAAGAACTTCAGTAATCGTGTTTCTGATAAATTTCGTCTAAATTTATTGAATTAATCGATTTCATTGCCCCAAAAGTATTCGTTTACATTGTTTCGTGTGTTGTCCGACATTATTGTTACAAACGAAAGTAAGTTTAACATTTTTGGATTCGATGTCAGGGTTATAGTGTGGAGTAAATGAAATAATGAGTGAAATGTTTGAAATTTTCGCTTCACAGTAATGGCTGGGAGTTGTATGTCAGCGAATGGAGTTTAATATTTACAATATATTTAATAGACATTAAAGTTTGTAGATATTTTAAAATAGATTTGGTAAGAGAGTGCTATAAAAGTGTGTTTTGTTGATACATTTAAATTTTATGAAGACAATGACACAAAATATGTCTATATTTTATAAATGATCCAGGTTCCCTCATCCCACTTCCGACTCAAATCGGCGATTTGATGTTCGGGCAAAGCTGGTTGGGGATCCTAAACTACTCTCCATGGACCGGATGAAGCTTTATAACAATAAAAGAATTAGCCTAATGCATTTCTCCCTGAGGAGTTTTATTGTAGGCACCTGGAAGCTTAGGAAGGATTCCATTCCAGATTTAAGACTCCCAGGTAAATAAATTTAATAATGTTTTGCATACACATTGTTTGTCTAGTATCAACTGTGTTTTTGTGTTTTCATGCATATTTTCCAAGCATGCTATGTGTAGTGTTTAGTGGTAGTTGGACAAATGTTGAACTTGTATTTTCTTTCTGCAGCAGCTATGCCAGAAGCTGTAGAGGCACAGGCTGGACCCTCGGAGAACAATCAGCTGGCTCTTCCTGTGCTCTCCTCTTCATCTGGTAGGTGCCTCTTGCATTTCCTATACATCATGCAAAACATATTAATAGTAGTGCATCTGACCATTTTCCTGTTCTTCATTGCAAGTTATTTAATAATGTTTAGTGGTAGTTGGATGAATGTTGAACTTGTATTTTCTTTCTGCTGCAACTATGCCAGAAGCTGGGCCCTCAGGGTTTCAGACTCTATGCAGGCATAGTAATGCCATTGGGGAGAACCTAATGAGGTATATTAATATTTATTTATTGAAAATATTTGTCATATAGCAAAGACTATATCATGTGACTTAGAAAGGAGAAACGATGATTATTTCGATTCTTATTATTGTTATTTCACTGTTTATTATTAAAGGGCTCCAATTAACGAAGGTGTCTTGTGTGGACTTGGCATCAGGAAGTCAGTTGAATTGTCACCCAAAGCTAGGTCTTTGTATAAAGCTAATAAGCTATTGAGGAGGAGGGCTTTACGCTCCTCCAAAAAACTTCTTAGTTTTAGAAGAAGACTGAAAGTTGCAGATTCTGCTTCTCACTTTGATGTTGGTGCTCTTGAAAACCTTCCACGGACTCTCTCATCATTTCTGCATTGTCAGTTAACGGAATACCACAAGAAAGGCAAAGGCCGTAGGTTCACTTTAGATTATAAGGTTCGGTCTCTCTCTTCTGAAAAGGAGTGGGAGGGCATATGACTACTTAGCTAAATTGTTTGTGCTTCCTTCTAGGAGAACACTGATGCGATTGCTATCTCGCTTACCTTTTTCCACGGGCATTAACAATGCTATGTTTGATCATTTGTCTCTCACAGTCAAAAAGAAGGTGAAAGACATGGATCGACATTGCATTTTAATGTTCGATGAGATTCATCTGACTCCTCATTTAGATTTTCAAGAACACCTTGATTTCATTGAGGGTTTTGAAGATTTAGGTGGGGGGAACAGGGCACAAAGATTTGCGGATAGGGCTTTAGTGTTTATGGTGAGAGGCCTGAGAAGGAAATTCAAACAGCCTGTGGCTTATGTTTTTCCTGCGGGTGCAATAAAAACCCTGGATTTATCAAAATTAATCAAAAGTGTTATTAGTAATTTAAGCAATTCTGTCTTAAAGTCAATGCAACTGTCTGTGACCAGGGCTCCACAAATGTTGCTGCTATTAATAAATTATGCGCAGAGACGAGAGAGTCCGTGCTGAGGTGAGGTGGGGAATACAGAGGAGAGTACTGTTGTGTTAACGACATTCAAGTTATTCCTCAGTTTGACCCACCCCATCTGTTGAAGGGGGTTAGAAATGGCCTCATCACCAAGGATGTGAAGTTTTGTCTGGGTGGTGTCAACAAAACTGCTTCATGGTGCCACATCCTTCAAGTATATGCCATAGACTGCAGGCAGCAGAGGCTTGTGCCAAGGCTCACAAACTACCATACCAGAATACGAGCACCATGGGTGTCATTCGATTGCGAATAGCTCGTAGAAGAATAATAAACAATAACTCAACAAATTACGCAACCAAGGGTTATGGTAGGGGGAGGGAAGGGGGAAGGTTAAACATTTAAAAACATAATACTAGCACCATGGGTGTCATTCGATTTCAAATAACTCGCAGATGAATAATAAACAATAAATAAACAAATTATGCACTCAACGTTTATGGTAGGTGGAGGGAAGGGGAAGGTTAAACATTTAAAAACAGAATACGAGCACCATGGGTGTCTTTCGATTGCAAATAACTCGTACATGAATAATTAACAATAAATAAACAAATTACGCACTCAAAGTTTATGGTATGGGGAGGAAAGAGGGACAGTTCAACATTTAAAAACGGAATACTAGCACCATGGGTGTAATTCGATTGCAAATAACTCGCAGATGAATAATTAACAATATATAAACAAATTACGCACTCAACGCTTATGGTAGGGGGAGGGAAGGGGGAAGGTTAAACATTCAAAAACAGAATACTAGCACCATGGGTGTCATTCGACTGTAAATAACTCTTATGTGAATAATAAAAAATAAATAAACAAATTACGCACTCAAAGCTTATGGTATGGGGAGGAAAGGGCGAAGGTTCAACATTTAAAAACAGAATACTAGCACCATGGGTGTCATTCGATTGCAAATAACTCGCATGTGAACAATAAACAATAAATAAACAAATTACGCACTCAACGCTTATGGTAGGGGAAGGGAAGGGGGAAGGTTAAACATTCAAAAACAGAATACTAGCACCATGGGTGTCATTCGACTGTAAATAACTCGTATGTGAATAATAAACAATAAATAAACAAATTACGCACTCAAAACTTATGGTATGGGGAGGAAAGGGGGAAGGTTAAACATTTAAAAACAGAATACTAGCACCATGGGTGTCATTCGATTACAAATAACTCGCAGATGAATAATTAACAATAAATAAACAAATTACGCACTCAACGCTTATGGTGGGGGGAGGGAAGGGGGAAAGTTGAACATTTAAAAACAGAATACGAGCACCATGGGTGTCATTCGACTGTAAATAACTCGTATGTGAATAATAAACAATAAATAAACAAATTACGCACTCAAAACTTATGGTATGGGGAGGAAAGGGGGAAGGTTAAACATTCAAAAACAGAATACTAGCACCATGGGTGTCATTCGACTGTAAATAACTCGTATGTGAATAATAAAAAATAAATAAACAAATTACGCACTCAAAGCTTATGGTATGGGGAGGAAAGGGCGAAGGTTCAACATTTAAAAACAGAATACTAGCACCATGGGTGTCATTCGATTGCAAATAACTCGCATGTGAACAATAAACAATAAATAAACAAATTACGCACTCAACGCTTATGGTAGGGGAAGGGAAGGGGGAAGGTTAAACATTCAAAAACAGAATACTAGCACCATGGGTGTCATTCGACTGTAAATAACTCGTATGTGAATAATAAACAATAAATAAACAAATTACGCACTCAAAACTTATGGTATGGGGAGGAAAGGGGGAAGGTTAAACATTTAAAAACAGAATACTAGCACCATGGGTGTCATTCGATTACAAATAACTCGCAGATGAATAATTAACAATAAATAAACAAATTACGCACTCAACGCTTATGGTGGGGGGAGGGAAGGGGGAAAGTTGAACATTTAAAAACAGAATACGAGCACCATGGGTGTCATTCGACTGTAAATAACTCGTATGTGAATAATAAACAATAAATAAACAAATTACGCACTCAAAACTTATGGTATGGGGAGGAAAGGGGGAAGGTTAAACATTTAAAAACAGAATACTAGCACCATGGGTGTCATTCGATTACAAATAACTCGCAGATGAATAATTAACAATAAATAAACAAATTACGCACTCAACGCTTATGGTGGGGGGAGGGAAGGGGGAAAGTTGAACATTTAAAAACAGAATACGAGCACCATGGGTGTCATTCGATTGCGAATAGCTCGTAGATGAATAATAAACATTAAATGAGTAAATTACGCAACCAAGACTTATGGTAGGGGGAGGGAAGGGGGTAGGTTAAATATTCAAAAACAGAATACTAGCACCATGGGTGTCATTCGACTGTATATAACTCGTATGTGAGTAATAAACAATAAATAAACAAATTACGCACTCAAAGCTTATGGTATGGGGAGGAAAGGGGGAAGGTTAATCATTTAAAAACAGAATACTAACACCGTGGGTGTCATTCGATTTCAAATAACCCGTAGGTGAAAAAGAAATAATAAATAAACAAATTACGTTCTCAACGCTTATGGGAGGGGAGGAGAGGGGGGAGGTCAAACAATAAAAATCGTAATAATGTCACCATGGGTGTTATTCGATTGCGAATAACTCGTAGATGAATAATCTATATATATATATATATATATATATATATATATATATATATATATAATGTTTGTATGTAATTTTAAAGCGCAATAACTACGTTACGTAGAAACTAGTGTAAGGTAACATTTTAATCGGATGAACGAATACGTGTGTGTCGTAAGGTTTTTATTTCGATTTGATTGGAATGCCGAATTAAAAGACAATAATTTATTTTTTCATTCGAATTAAAAAGGGACTTGTGCAGATTTTTTTCACTTGAATTTTAAATTTACTTAGAAATATGGTACGAACCTGAGACTTGAATAATTCTATGAAGAATAGAAAAATGTTTATTTTTATCGGAGGCATAATTCGAATTCTTATCAAATTAGCATAGAAATGCAATTAGAATCAATAAAATACGTGATTTTATCAGTTTTATTAGAATACCCATTATAAGCTACCATGACAACTCCCTTTGTCGCCGAAAGTGACAGTCCAAAGCATTTATATTGAAAATGTTTTAGCGTAATGTCGTTTTTCAATTTCTCTGTGCCAGATTACATTGTGGCGTACAGTTCTCCAAAGCAAGATATTTTTAAAACTACGTAAATAACTTAAATATTTGGACGTAGATTTTCCACAGATTGTGATAGGATAAACAGTTTCATTGTTTCCTAAATATTGTTGATGTAGACAATTTTCTTGTTACAGAACTCGTGGATGAGAGAATCGAGCTAATGGTCTGAGGGTAATATTCACTCTTTTTCTTAAACGTTCCCTATTTACTTTTTTGTCTTTCATTAAATTTAATCATTTCGTAAGTTCCTTTAGTGATTTATTTTTTGATGATTATTGTGTTCTTGCTGATTTTACTTAGTTTTCGTTTTTAAGAAATCGTCACAAAACTTCGCATAGGTATATAATTTTACCGTGCAGGTAACATAGGTTATAATGATGGCGATAAGAATTGCGAAGAAAGAAACACAAAGTGTGGCATAGAGTTCTCCAAAGCGAACTGTTTTTAAAACTACGTAAGTAACTTAAGTAATCATGAAGTTTAGTCACTTTTATTATTCGAGGATTTCCAAACTAATTAAGTTTAGTCACTTTTATTACAAAGGGTTTCCAAGCTCAAGTTCAGTCACTTTTATTATGTAAATTGATATGTATACTTCAAACAACAATCAGTTCATGTTGCTATAAATAATATATTTCGGTACTGGTCGGTTATCCTCCTGCATATTACATTCCATAATGAAGACACTAAAATACACGATGACCAAAATGTTTTATTTATGGAAAATTTTAGACAACATTAACAGAAACTGATTGGCCGGTCTTGACATTTACAAACCCAATCACCGGATAACGAGGAGGGATACTTTGGTTCCGGGTAGCGCCCGGAGACGACTACCCATTAATACAAAGCGAGCCGAAGGCTCGTCAATATATCCTTTCTATGTTATATTCTCTTCACTGTTGCGCCGCAAATGGAACCAATGTAATTTATTTGTCGAAACGCATTTCGTGATTCAGATCTTTTCAATAGCTTTTTACTTTGTGTTATTGGGATCTAGGAAAATTCACCGACCACAATTCAATTTTCCGTAAGCCATGTTATTGAGGAATATGTTTTGTGATTCACTTGAATTTTTATTAAACATGAAAGTAATATATGTTTTAAAAATTGAATTAGGGATTTCTTGAGTGCTAAAACCTCCTTTATAATAAAAGTGACTAAACTTCATTAGCTTGGAACTCCTTCGATAATAAAAGTGACTAAAGTTCATGATTACCTTAACTTACCTGAACGAGTAACAGTAAGTGTTGTACCATTACACAGTCCTCTCAATGGCATTAGGTTTCTAAGAAGCATGATAATGGCTTCAGTTCATGAGGAGGCATTCTGGCTGTACCCGCATAATGTTTTAATGTATTAATAATAATGTGAATTAATTAACGATGCAAATGACATCCCCATAGAAAACTATTCTATTAAAGACGTATTATACTATTTTCTTGCACTACTGATACATCTTCCTCTCTCTGTCTCTCCCCTTTCCCCTCTCTCCTTTCCTCCCTCCCTCACCCTGTCTCCTTTTCCCATTACCCTCTTTATTATTACATTCCTGCATAACCCTTCTTCTCCCCTAATTCCCTCCTCTCTCTCTGCCCCCCATGCCGTGCATCATCGCCATTGGAAAGCAAGAAACTGTCTACTTCAATAATTAAATGTATCATTCAATCAAGGAAATCTTAATAGAGGCTCACGGAAAAGAGTTCTCCTAATCGACGAATTGTGTTTCGGGGAATTGTGGTCATTGAATTTTCCTGGACCGTTGATATATATAGCGAAGAATTTTTATTTTGTTTTTTATAAATGAACCAAAGAAATAACGCTTTGTAACTTCCATTGCTTTTATTTCTCTTACGACTGCATAACAATGCTATCGTCAGATGCAGATATGGTGAGAATAGAAAGTATATATGGAGAAAAATGGGTGGAGAGGGGGGAGGGAGGGTAGTGTGTAAGACGGAAAGGAATGGAGGGGAGGGAAAGGAGGAACCAGTCTCAGAGGGTTATTGCGGTAGGTTGTAAAGGGATAAAGGGGAGGGGAAAGGAAAGGCTGAAGGCGGGGGACCACCTCGGGAGGGTTCTGGGAAAGACGGGGGAAGGACTAAAAGAAAAGTCTTATGGAAGAAGGAGAGAGGGTGAACCCCAGAGAGAGGAGGGAGGAAATTATCAATGCGGCACTGGGTGTGTGTGTGTGTGGGAATAAGGAAAATAAAGGCAAGTGCCGGTGGTAGAACTAAAGAGGTTAAATATTGGGAGAGGACGGTAAGGCCATTGTTATAAATCTTTTTTCCTCTAAATAATCTGTATTACAGGTAAAAAAAAGAAATAAAGATGATGGTGGTATTGTAATATATTTAAACTATAAAATTTTCCTTTCTTTAAGTAAATTCTTCTTTCATTTAAAATAATAATGACTGCGGATTGATTTACTTACAGATTGATACTGAATGTGTAATTTGTTTATATTGGATAAAATATTTCTGAATAGTATTTCAAATGATTAATTTAGTTGAACCGAACCACTTGTCAAAATTCTCGTCTGAACCGAACCACTTCCAAAAATTTAGAACCGAACCACTCCCAAATGTTGAAGTGGTTTGCAGCTCTGGTTTGAATTTATAGCTCAAATGGCATAGGTGTGCATACCAATAATGACATTTCACAATCTTACAGTAGAACATAATAGGAGTCCTTTAATTCTAAAAGTCATATTTTATTATGCAGTTCATTCATCTAGAACGTTTTCTTTTTATTTATACGTAGAATCGTAATAAAGGCCAATCCCGGGATCCCAGGATTGGAGAAAGTGAATCCCGAAATCCCGGGATTGAAAAATCCCGCCGGGATTGCAATCTCTGGTGTTAAGCATCTTACCGCATAATTAATTTGTTCATGTTAAATCATTATCTATTAGTTCTAAAATTCATAATATATATCCAAATGACAAAAAGATATTCATCTACAATGGAAGTAAATAACAATACACTATTTTAAATTTTATTCCAATGAAATGCAAATAAGCAAACGCAGATATAGCAAAAATCTTATACGTTGAGTTGTTCATTACATTATACATAACAAGCAAGAATTTCGTTGTTAAGGATGGAAACATTCCCAAGCCTTTTGATGGATAGATTTTTTTTTAATTTTACAACTGTAATTTCATTAATTTAACAATTTATTTCTGTATTGTTTAATACGTTTCTTTTATTTTTACATATCACTTTAATAACCTATATTATGTGCAATACCACGTAAATAATCATAAATATTTCCAACATCAAAATTTGAAGCAAGCCGATTTATTCTTTCCGCACAATCTCTATATTTTTTACGGCTAGGAGGAACTTCTTGGCCGCGTATATATTGCTCGATTTGGATTTCGTGAAAGCTCTGTTCCCTTTGGATGGCAGCAATAAATTTCCATATACTAGGATGTTCGGCAGAAATTTGCTGCTCAAAACCACGATGCCATCCTTCAATTGAATTATTGGTTTTTGGCAAACCTTCCACTACTCCGTCAAAGCAGTTCCACACGTCGTGAGAAAAACGTGGTTGGCGGCGACGGTGACCTCTTTGTGGAAGACCAATCCACGTATCTTCGTAATAATCCATTACAGCTTGTGCTTCTGGAGGAAGGAGATTATTGTCACAAAGTGATTCGAATGCTTCCACGACGTGTGCTATAGGTACAAATGCTATTGCAGGTAATAGGCGTAGTTGCAAGGCGAATGCTGCCTCTGTTTCATACCTTTTTTGAAGTCCATGAGATTGAATCTTACGGTATATGCATTGGGAGAAGTGAAAATAACATCCGCGATTCCTTGTTTGGGGGAATTCGCGTTTTATTGCATTTGTCATTGCAGATTCAAAATCTGTCAGTAGGTATTACTAGAAATAAGAAATGAAGACGCTGCGAAATTTTGCCTAATTCTTATAAATGCTCTAAGATAAGAAATTTAAAATAATAAGTTATTTAAAATAAAGGAACGTTATTGTATATTGGTTACCCAATACTGTAAAAGAAGGTTAAAACCTTTATGTATATTGTAAAAAGAGAAATTTCATTTGAAGAGTTGTTACAAAAAAATTCCTCCATAAACAAATTCGGTTGAAGCTTTCAATATAAACCTTCGTAAAATGTTTACAAAACCTTCCTTATTAGATTTATCATTGTATGAAGAACAAAGCAAAGCTTATTACAGAATAATTTCCAGTTTATAATGGCAAATCTTAAATTTAACAACAAGAACACGCTATTAAGAAAAGAAAAAAAAAACTAATTGAACTTATTAAGAAATATAATGCTTATTTTGATTTACGTTATTTAAATGCTATTTCATATTGTTTTCATTGGAATATTCAGAGCGGGCGGAAATTTGGCATTTGGTTTTATATATTTTAAATTTAAAAAATAAAAACACAAATTAACTATATAAACTAAATTTGAATGAGTGGTAAGTAATTTTCCGATAAATTTCCCATAGGATTTAAAAATATTCATCGGAAATTTTGGCACTTGATCACTTTATCGGAAATTTTGGCGTCTGGTCCAAACGTTTAATGCAAGATATAAAAATTATATTTAACTACCTTTATAACAACATTTTTCTCGATGTTTATTTTAATCGAAATTTTAAAATTATTTTTATTGATACATATTTAAATTTGAAAATTAAGACAATTTTATACATTTTTTAATAATTATTTTAAAACGGGTAAAAATTAATTAGACGAAATTTCGCCGGCCTTACTAATAAATAAACGGAGGTGTACAACACATGACTTCCTCCATACATAAGTTGTCAAATGCAAAATATTATTAAATTCAAATTTAATCTTTAAAAAAATATTTTGAGGAGTTTTTATGACTCGGAATATATATGCATAATAAATAAATAATTATATGATTAAAGAATGAAACATAAGGATATTAGAGTGACATACCCACGAAAATTGTCAACCACCAAAGGTAGTTTGTAATTGTTGTAATAAAACTGATGAAATCACTTCTTTTTTTCTGATTCTAAACCAGAGATCTCTAATGCAAATCGTTCGCGGGCCAAAAATGAGAAACTTACACTTCAAAAGGACTAAAAATATTTCCAAATTGGAAAAATTGTTCGACAATGATCCGGGCCGAATAATATAATTAGAAGAAGATCAGTGAGAAGGCCGCATAAAATGAACAAGCGGGCCGCGAATTTGAGACCCTTGTTCTAAACGCATTTTTCCGCTAATTCGGTCAAGATTCGGTTTCTGTCTTCAATAAAAATTAGTGTTACCCGTGAGGAGGCTATTTTAAATGTTTTCCTTTCCGTTTCAGCGGGAAGGAACATTTTCGATTCTGACCATATACCATTGGAAGCTCCACTCTCTGCCCTTTCAACTTCGAAGTGTATCCCCCCCGTGATTAGGGTGTGGAGGAAGGTTTGCCTCCTGACGTGGGACGCGCTCCTTCATGTATGTACTTATCCCTGAAAGAATCTTTCGACGCTTTCTACGACAAAGGTCTTCAAACTGTGACCCGAGGAAATCCAAGGGTTCCGCGATAGACTTATTTACAGCAGGAAACTTGAACTTCACTTGTAAACTGTATATTGCAAGATACATATATTATGTAAATAACAATTATAATGATTATAAAATAAATTTTGTTGCGATTTCTTTATTAGTGAATTCGGGATTAGTCAGTGCTGCCATTAAAGGGCATTGACATTTTTCCATAAGATAACAAGTAAAAATCGATTGCTTGACTCGCAAAAGTTTATTCTTTTGCAAATTTATATTTCTTAAAATGAATATACGAACTCGGGATAAAAACCTATTAATCTGAAAAAATCAACTTTATATTTCTAAAAGACATAAATCCCATCAAAGCCGATTTCCGGTAAAATGTAGTATTTAATCATGAAAAAAGGTATTTATTTTAAGTTTTTAACATTGGAAAGTGCCAAATATCATATCAACCCGAGCAACGCCGGGCAGTTTTGCTAGTGGTTAAATAGTAATCTGCATCTATCTACCTATCTCTAGTCTATCTATAGTCTATAGATATCTATAAAGAAAAGTGTTTGTGTGTGTGTTTTTCTATAAATCAGCAATTGACAGCACTTAGAAGCAAGAAAAGGGTATCATTTTAACCGGAATAAAGAGTTAAGTGGTGTAGTCGGGTTTTAAACCGATTTGATTGATCATTCTAATTTTTTTTTAATATTCCCTTTTTTAATTTTCCCCATTTGAATAACATGGGGGTGACTGCAGCTTATTTTTCATTTGAATTTTAATATTACTTAGAAACATAGTTCGAACTTGAGACTTAATAGTTCAGAATCCGAATCCTGATCGAATTATCGTAAAAATACATTTAGAATCAGAAAAATACGCGATTTTATTAGTTTTATGACAACACCAATTAAAAGCAGCCATGACAACTCCCATTGCCGCCGGATTTGAATCCAATGCATTAAAAATGGGAAAACATTTAACGTAGGTAATATCGTTTTTACTTTCTCATACGAAGTATCGAGAAAGTATTGTTTTCGTGAAAAAATTCCACCTCGAGATTTTTATGGAAATATATGTTTTAGGTGTCGCTGAATCCGAAAAAGTGGTTTTTGCAATGCCGTCTGTCTGTTACTGGCTCTGAAGCCTAAACGGTAGAGCAAAAATGAATGAAATCTCGTACTTAGGCATTTTATCATACTGAGCAGAGTATACGTAGAAATGGTTGACATTGCTCAGTAATGAAGAATAGTTTATTCTACACATTTTAAACAATAATTTGATTTTCTCAAAAACGGCTCGAACGATTTTGATCAGATTTCGTACAGTTACTTGTGTTTACGTCCTCAATAATAATGTATAGTTCATATTTCACGAAAAATGAATATAAGACTAGTTTATTATAGGCAACTTTAACAACAATTCGATTTTCTCAAAAACGGCTCTTAACGATTTTGATCAAATTTCGTACAGTTACTTGAGTATACATCTACAATAATACTACGTATTTCATTTTTCTCACTGAATGAACATAAGGCTAGTTTATTCTTGGGCAACTTGAACAAAAATTGGATTTTCTAAAAACAGGATCATACAATTTTCATTTTCTAAAGATAACTAAACGACGCATTAGTACCCATATATGAGAAAGTTTGTACAATGTATGTTGTTTTTTAATTTTGCTTTGTTTACACGGAAACCAAATATATGCTGATTTCTTGAAGTAGTACTAATAAAAGGTTTCTAATGATAATATTGTCCCATACGAGAACAAAAATTATAAGGCACTTTCAGCTGAACTTGAAATTTGTAACGGTTATATGTTTTTGGATAAAACAGTTTCGAAAAATTCGAAATTGCAAAAATTCTGAATTTGAAATATGCTTGCAGTGTAGGATTAATAATAAATAGTTTCAATGATATTTTCGTGTTGAATAGAGTTCTTCATAAGCAAACAGTTTTTAAAACTGCATCAGTAACGTAAATAATTAGACGTAGACTTCACAGATTGTGATTTCCACACCTTTGAAGATATCGCGACCACACTTCGCATAGATCTATAATTTTTCCCCGCGGGTAACATAGGCTATATGACGATAAAAATAATTGTTCATATTGGAGTGATTGAAGCTGAGATATGACGTTTAATGTTTAAGGAAGTGTAAGTGCTCGTTGAATTTCAATGGATTTTGTGAATTTAGTTTCGCTATCAGTTCTAGGGCGTATGCAATATATACGAAAACATTTTATTCTACTAAAAACTGGAAACCACCTATAAAGAATACTTTTTCACTTAGCTTTTCTTAACAATTGACCAAATTTATTTGTAAACAATCCGCTTCCAAGTGTGTTGCATTCAAATATAACGATCATTTCATTTCCTATCGTATCACTTTCGCCAAACTCAGCTTAATTTCTTGTGTAATTATGCCTTTCTGAAATGTTTTGTAAGCATGAAACTCGTGAATAGGTAACGTTGTCCATGATTGAACGCTGGCTTTGATTCAACTTTTTCCGATAGTAACTAACAATTTACGCTAAATCTTTATGATAATTTAAATGAGTTCGAAACTTGACGGGAAATAATTTAAAAAGCAAACTTAAAAACCCCTACACTGATTTACGGCCTTTCCTTATGGGGCAATGCGCGACGAAGTGACGTGCGACGAGTTTGTCCTGCGACGAATTGACTACGACGAGTTGACGATATACCATAAGGTGGCCATATAGTTAAGAAAAATAATTAAAACATTATTGTAAAAAAGAGAACGTTCTTTTCTTTTAAGTGAATTTTCACCTCACAATCAGTTGGAACGAAAATCACCTGTGGTTTTACCGTTAATAGTTTTCTATTGTTCTGAAATTTTAAACATTTTAAAACGTGATTTAATCGTCAAATGTAATATTTTCATTAGTAGTTAATTACCATCCAAATTTGTTTGTATATAAACCGCTTCCAAGTGTTTGGCATTCAAATATAACGATAATTTGATCTACGACCGTATCACTTTCGCCAAGTCCAGCATCATTTCTTGTGTAATTACTCCTTTCAGAAATGTTAACTTTTATGTTTTATAAGCATGAAACCCGTGAATAGGCAACGGAAATGTGTAAGAATGCAAATATTATATTAGGTATTATTTTAAAACGTGGAAAAACTATACATGCAAAAAAACTTATCACGTTGCGTACGGATGGCAAGAATTCTCGCCATTCAAACGTCACTTTATTGTAACAAATACCTTATTTATTGATACCACCAGGGCCGTCTATAGGCGGTAAGCAGGTAAGACACCGCCTTAGGGCGGCACCTCACTGGGTGCGACAAATGCGTTGGTCTCGTATTCGCTCAAATTGCGTTAGTCATAACTCATTTTCGTTGAAAAAAGACAACATCTTCATATCCGTCGAATACGAAAAAATATGGCGAGGCTAAAGTTTAGATGCAAACACGAAAGTCGGTATCAGTGCAAGCCTCCAGTTTCTACCTACCCCGGCGACCGATAATAAAAGGCGGCACTTGGGTTTTCTTATTTCCACCGCATCGGGCTTCGTTACACTTCCCTAGGGCTCTTTCCCCACCCCTCTTACATCCTTCGCTTTCCTCCCCCATCCCTCTCTTTTGTTTTCCCTTGTGGTAACAGGGGCCGTAAATTCGACTGCCCCTGAGTTTGAGACGAAAATAATGGTATGAGAGAGAAATTTTTGTTCCTAGCGGATTCTTAGGAACGTGAAAGGAAATTAGAAACTGTTTTTAATAGCAAAATTTAAGTGATCAGATTTCCAAGAGCTCACTGTTGTACAAAATGAAAAAATCGGTATAATGTACATTGTACAAACTTTCTCATATAGAAATCAGTGGAGAATCCAGGGGGCAAAGCAAAACCCCAAAAAAATCAGACTCACATTCACGAATCGACCAAGTGCGTCATGTATAAGTTCGTATGCTCGTACAGCAAAGTGCTAAAAAAAAAAGTTATACGTAACGTAACGAAATTATGAATTGATTTTTTACTTTCCTATATATGTAGTATATCGTATGTATAGAGATAGTATTGTAATCGTGAAAAGAATACTAATTCCGTTAATATGTATCGTAGAATTTCGTTTAAAAAACGCCAATAATCAGGATTTTCACCGCAATGCAATGATGTAACTTTCAATCGTCTTATTTGCAAAAAGTATTGCAATTTTGCAATGATAGATCGGGAATTTCACCACCCGCTGTGAGGATAGACTACACCGAGTCCTAGTGAGGGTCGCTGATCCTCTCTAATGAGCGTCGAAATGGAAGAGCAGGTAGTCTTCCAAAACATGGCCCCGGATCTGAGACATAAACCATTAAGGTATTCTTCTGGATGTACAAATTATACAACGAATTTTATTATGATTATTGAACGTCATAAATGAAGCTTGCCTTGTTGTTTCGAATTTTAGGAGAGTTATCATTCTCTGTTCATTTATGTTTGCGTCTTTAAAAATCGAAGTACATACATACTTATCCTATGACCACTTTGTAATTCCGATTTCTTAGATTTTGGATTTATTTCGTGTTATTTTTTAAAGTTCTGTTTTCACCTTATTCGTCCGTCTGCTGATGTGCAAGATTCCAATTATAATAAAGGGCAGTATTAATTGGTTTGTCCTCTGACTGGTTGTTTGTTTGGTCCGTGTGTCACGCTGTATCGAAATTCTGACAATTCGTTAAATGGTGTACACAGAGGATCGAAAATTTGACAGGATATTTAAATGGGATATATGAAGGTAACGGCGTAATATATCTCGAAAAATGTCGCGAGATCGACCTCTAGCAATTATTTTCATTTCTCGTAAGATAATATGTAATATTTAAAATTCCGCTCAGCAACCCTTGTTCCTATTGCAAATGAAAATTGGAAAATTTGACATGCGTTCTACAGACCAAAAATATTTTTTTAAAAAAAGGAACATTTCTTAATTTGAAAGTCAATTTATCCTTCTATTCGGATTCGCTCGAATTTGGGCGTAATTCCGCGTTTTTAACTAACCATGCCAATTGTTGTATTATTTCACGTGTGTAATGCAAAAGTGTCAATGCGGTGTCTATATGCGCTCGAAAGAGATGTAGAGGGAGGATGGCGAGGAGGAAGGAGATAAATATTGGTATTCAACCGGAAATACGGGAGGTTTTTTCAGGATACGCAAAAGATTCATTTTTCATAACCTTTACGATTAGATGCAGTGAATACAAACTTAGTCCACCAAAATTAATTCTAATCATTTAAAGATTTTCTGTGGAATTGTTCGTATTATGTGATAATACCAGTGGGTATGCACATCTTCAAAGTTTTCCAAGGGGCACGCTGATCAAAAGGGTTGAATATCACCGAGATGTAGACGGGAAGAGGAAAGTGAGGGGAAGAAAGATCGGGTGTAGGGAGATAGGGTATTTGTGTCAAAGTATTAATCAGATCGGAGTGGATTTTAACCAGTGCTCGAAATGTAAAATGTTACGAAACGGAACGCTTGTATTGGCTGTGGAACGGAATTTTTTTTTGAAACAGGACGGTATTTATGTGTCTGTCGAAAGAGAACGGTATCATCGGCGTGTGTGACGAGCCGGAGCGGCGTACCGGTGCGTTCCGGCTCATTCCGAGATCTGATTCTAAGCTGCTTTAAGGGAAATAAATTAGCCATTTAAAATATAATTTGAGTTAATTTCAAGAGGATATTCAACACTGTGATAAATTCATTCATAGTGATTCAGTGGTGAGGATTTGTGGTCAGTTGGGGGCCGGTTAAGTAAAATTTTGCCGGATTGGGAAAAATTGCATCCGCACGTGGGTAATAGGCATTTTTGTGTTTTGCCCATCCTTGAAAGATTTTTTACTGACGCCCATGTTATCCAGGATTGAACATTGCCTTTGATTCAACTTTTTCTATAAAAACTTGTAAGTTACGATAAACCCCCTCACCCCCTACCATCAGCGTTGAGTGCGTCGTTTGTTTATTTATAATTCAACTACGAGTTATTTTCAATCGAATGACACTCATGGTGCCAGTATGACCTTTTTTAATGTTTAACCTTCCCCTCTCCTCCCCCTACGATAAGCCTTGAGTTCATCATTTGTATATTTATTGTTTATATTCATCTACGTGTTATTTGCAACCGAATGACACCCATGGTGCTAGTATGCTTGTATTCCGTTTTTAAATGATTAACCTTCCCGCTCTCCTCCCCTTACCATAAGCCTGGAATGCGTCATCTACTTATTTATTGTTTATTATTCAACTACGAGTTATTTGCAATTAAATGACACCCATTGTGCTAGTATTCCGCTTTTAAATGTTTAAAAATTAACAACTCCTCACCCTACCGTAAGCCTTGCATGCGTCCTTTTCCTTATTTATTCTTTCTTATTCATCTCCGAGTTATTTGCAATCAATTGACACCCATGCTGCTCGTATTATGTTTTTAAATGTTTAACCTTTCCACTTCCCTCCCCCTACCATAAGCCCTGAGTGCGTAAATTGTTTATTTATTATTAATTATTCATCTACGAGTTAGTGGCAATCGAATGACACCCGTGGTGAAAGTATTTCGTTTTTTAATGTTTAACCTTCCCCCTCTCCTCTCCCTACCATAAGCATTGAGTGCGTAATTTGTTTATTTATTGTTTATTATTCACATACGAGTTATTTACAGTCGAATAACACCCATGGTGCTAGTATTCTGTTTTTGAATGTTAACCTTCCCCCTTCCCTCCCGCTCCCATAAGCTTTGTTTGCGTAAGTCGTTTATTTATTGTTTATTGTTCACATGCGAGTTATTTGCAATCGAATGACACCCATGGTGCTAGTATTCTGTTTTTGAATGTTTAACCTTCCCCCTTCCCTTCCCCTACCATAAGCGTTGAGTGCGTAATTTGTTTATTTATTGTTTATTGTTCACATGCGAGTTATTTACAGTCGAATGACACCCATGGTGCTAGTATTCTGTTTTTGAATGTTTAACCTTCCCCCTTCCCTTCCCCTACCATAAGCGTTGAGTGCGTAATTTGTTTATTTATTGTTTATTGTTCACATGCGAGTTATTTGCAATCGAATGACACCCATGGTGCTCGTATTCTGTTTTTAAATGTTCAACTTTCCCCCTTCCCTCCCCCCACCATAAGCGTTGAGTGCGTCATTTGTTTATTTATTGTTAATTATTCATCTGCGAGTTATTTGTAATCGAATGACACCCATGGTGCTAGTATTCTGTTTTTAAATGTTTAACCTTCCCCCTTTCCTCCCCATACCATAAGTTTTGAGTGCGTAATTTGTTTATTTATTGTTTATTATTCACATACGAGTTATTTACAGTCGAATGACACCCATGGTGCTAGTATTCTGTTTTTGAATGTTTAACCTTCCAACTTCCCTCCCCCTACCATAAGCGTTGAGTGCGTAATTTGTTTATTTATTGTTTGTTATTCACAAACGAGTATTTGCAATCGAATGACACCCATGGTGCTAGTATTCTGTTTTTGAATGTTAACCTTCCCCCGTCCCATAAGCCTTGGTTGCGTAAGTCGTTTATTTATTGTTTGTTATTCATCTACGAGTTATTTGCAATCGAATGACACCCATTGTGCTAGTATTCTGTTTTTAAATGTTGAACCTTCCCCCTTTCCTCCCCATACCATAAGCTTTGAGTGCGTAATGTGTTTATTTATTGTTTATTATTCACCTACGAGTTATTTGCAATCGAATGACACCCATGGTGCTCGTATTCAGTTTTTAAATGTTTAACCTTCCCCCTTCCCTCCCCCTACCATAAGCGTTGAGTGCGTAATTTGTTTATTTATTGTTTGTTATTCACAAACGAGTTATTTGTAATCGAATGACACCCATTGTGCTTGTATTCTGTTTTTGAATGTTATCCTTCCCCCTTCCCTCCCCCTACCATAAGCCTTGGTTGGGTAAGTCGTTTATTTATTGTTTGTTATTCATCTACGAGTTATTTGCAATCGAATGACACCCATGGTGCTAGTATTCTGTTTTTAAATGTTAACCTTCCCCCGTCCCTCCCCCTACCATAAGCCATTAGTGCATGATTTGTTTATTATTCACCTACGAGTTATTTGCAATCGAATGACACCCATGGTGCTAATATTCTGTTTTCAGATGTTTAACCTTGCCCCTCTCCCCCCCTACCTTAAGCGTCGAGTGCGTAATTTGTTTATTTATTGTTTATTATTTACCTACGAGTTATTTGCAATCGAATGACACCCATGGTGACAGTATTACGTTTCTAAATGTTTGACCTTCCCCCTTCCCTCCCCCTCCCTTAAGCCTTGAGTGCGTAATTTGTTTATTGATTGTTTATTATTCATCTGCGAGTTATTTGCAATCGAATGACATCCATGGTGCTCGTATTCCGTTTTTAAATGTTTAACCTTCCCCCTCCCTCCCCCTACCATAAGCCTTGGTTGCGTAATTTGTTGAGTAATTGTATATTATTCCTCTACGAGTTATTTGCAATCGAATGACACCCATGGTGCTAGTATTCTGTTTTTAAATGTTTAACCTTCCCCCTTCCCTCCCCCTACCATAAACGTTGAGTGCGTAATTTGTTTTTTTATTGTTAATTATTCATCTACGAGTTATTTGCAATCGATTGACACCCATGGTGCCAGTATTACTTTCTTTAATGTTTAACCTTCCCCTTCTTCTCCCCCTACTCCCGTGAGTTTAATTTGTTTATTTATTATTCATGTACGAGTTATTTGTAATGGAAGGATATCCATGATGCCATTATTTCATTTTGTCATACTATTCCATCTTCCTTCTATCTTCCCCATACCTATTCCTCGTTAAACGTTAATGGTTTATTGTTACGTGTCATTGTTGCCAACATTCCGCTTATATTACTTCCGCTCTTCCCCGTCTTCATAAGGTGAATTGGAAATTTCGGTGAATACTGCATTCGATCAATTGTGGGTCGGTGAATTTACCTTTCGGTGAATTGTGATTCGGTGAATTGTGGTTTCGGTGAATTTTCCGTCGGTGAATTGTGGTCGGTGAATTTTCCTTCGGTGAATTGTGGTCGGTGAATTGTCCGTAAGCCGTTCTAATGTAACTGGCACACATAAGTTACCACTCATGGTTATAGGAAAATCTGCAAAACCTAGAGCACTTAAGAACCTCAATCTGAACATACTTCCTGTTTATTATAGGAACCAAACCAAAAGTTGGATGGACTCTAAGTTGTTCAAGGAGTGGTTTGACCTACAGTTTGTGCCTGCCGTGAAAAAATATTCTAAAATTAAAGGTCTACCTCCAAAAGCATTATTGCTCATCGATAATGTTCCATCCCATTCACGTGAATCAGAACTTATCTGTGGTGATATTAAGGCTGCTTTCTTGCCTCCAAATGTGACTGCGTTGGTGCAACCAATGGGCCAGGGAGTGTTGCAAAATTTGAAATGTCACTACAGGAAAAAGCTTTTGCGAGCTCTTATCGAAGGTGAAGAAGAAAATTTCACGATAATGGAAAAGCTGAAAAAGATCACAATAAAGGACGTGATTTATTGGGTGGCTGAATCTTGGGACAATGTGAAATATGATATTATCAAAAAGTCATGGAAAAAACTGTTGCCAAATATCATGGAGGGTGTCGAAGACGAGCAAGCACTCGATGAAACTGGTGACATTCTGCAAATGATGAAACAACTTCCGGGTTGTGAAGAAGCTGAAGATGTCGACATTCGACAGTGGATATTAGCTGATGATTTTGACGTTGGAAATCAAATTTACACCGGTAATGACATCGTGTCGTTTGTATTGTCGGAGAAAAGTGGTCAAGATGACTCGAATGAAAGTGATTCACATGAAGCTACAACGGAAGTAATCTCACACACTGAGGGATTGGAAGCGTTGGAACGCGCTCTGCTGTATGTAGAGCAGCACAATAAAGCCATGCCTACAGATGTGATTTTTATGAAGCGCTGGCGGGACATTGCAGCCTCTTCTCGTCGTTCAACACTCTATCAGAAGAAAATATCAGATTTTGTAAAAAAGGATAACTTATAAATGTTTAAGTTATAATATTCTGTCAATTTTTGTCTATATAAATAAAAAAAATTCTTATGACTATTTTTTTATATCCTGTTTGGATTAACCAAAATTTCGGATTATCAAAGTTTGGATCAGCGAGGCTCTACTGTATATAAAATCACAAATATAAAATTTCATGCTGATCTGACAAAATTTCTCTCACACATACGAACACACATACACAGACATCATCGAGAAAATGGTCAAAACGTGTATTTCCATTGAAACCTCGAATTCAATTTTTTCCATGAAAATAATACTTTCTCTATACTACGTATATGGTGAAAGTAAAAATTTGGTAACCATGAAAATGTCCACTTTGGGCAGGTTATCTGAACTTCCTTTAGTAAACTCCTTACAAACCATGCTAAAAGTTCAAAGATTTTATAAGTGAAATTGTGGATAGTGTTTTTGGTATTACATATACGACTCAGACAGTGCAGGGTAGACTAGATGAATCTGACATCACAAAAGGTGGGCAAATCACATTTCGTCACGTGACAAAATTGGGAAAGTGGGTGACTTTGCTATTTAATACAATATCAATTTAAAAAAGGATTGCATGATGAGACTAGATTAATGTAACATGATTAGATAAAATCTCTATTACCCTTTATATGTTCCTGGAAAATAACGAATTGTGAGTGACGAAAACATAACAACAACAAGGCATATCTGCAAGGTGAACAAAAAATTGTTTTTCATTCAATAATTGTAGAACAGTAAATAGGAAATACATGTATAAGAATATGCACAAAATAGTTTTTCCCAAAAAAATCCCTTCTGAAATAAGGGTGCGTCTAATGCGCCAGTGCATCTTATACGATGGAAAAATACAGTATATACTTTATTTTACTTTTTGATGATGTATTTACTAGTCATTATTGTATCCCGATTAGAATAAAAAGATTTGTCTAGTCTTTAATAAGGTATATTTATGTTTATCTTTGCCTGAGTACAATATTATGGGTCATTTTATAAAAATATATTATCTAGCCATTGGGACAGGAATGTAACCCAAATTTTTAACATTGCTCTTATGGGAAAATTTGCTTCAACTTAAGATGCGACTTTCAGGAACCAATTGTGTCATAATTATATTTGTTTTAGTTCTCCCTACCTGGCACATACTGGATCAAATCTAATTTTGTCGATTCACTTCAATATTCTTACCTATTATTCTAGCTTCTGCTGTACCTTACTTAGTTACTTATGGCACTGGTGGTACTTACATAATTTGTCATTGTTGTGCCAAATTATTAATTCTAATTAATTAATTAATTAATTGTTATAGTGTAATATTGTGCAAAAGCATTTGCTAAAAGCATAAGCAGATGCTAAAAGCATAAGCAGATGCTAAAAGCATTTGCTTCATTTTGAGTGAATAAAAGTTTGCTTTTGTTTGATAGTCGATTTTAAGCATTTCCTTAAAACTGAGTAGCAGACGATAGAATAGTTGGTGATAAAAACCGTCCGTGACACGTAAACCAATGATAAGTATGCTCAAGTATGAAACAAACGAAACTAAGAACTTATCCCTCCAACAAGTTAATCTAATAAATTTACGGACCAAACGTGAAAAAATTTAGCTGGAAATATTAAAATCTAGTGAAATGTCTGGTACGTATACTTAGCTGAAAAGGAAGATTGTGAAGATGCAGCAAATTATGTCAGTGGGAAGTAATGAAACGATCTGTTTTTTAAATATTTGATTTCAATTAAAAGTTTATATTTTTCACATAACAATTTTAAACATTATTATCATACAATAATGTTTTAATTTCATTTCTTATTTTTTGCCACTTTCTCTTGATTTCTGCTTCAGTTTCCATCTCCTTCTGTTTCATTTACATGTTCTATATCTAGTAATTCGTGTGTGAAATCATCACCATCATCTAAATCTTTGGCCACATTATGTAATATGAAACAGCATAACGAGTTTCGGTATTTTTCTAAAGAAACTCAAACTTTATAACCAATCATTGGAAATCGACATTTTAACTGTCCAAAAGCAGCTTCAGTTATAACTCTTTTGTGAGCATGAATTCTATTATAATGTTTTTCTTGTGTAGTCGGATTTTGAAATGGAACCATTAACCGCTATCTCCAAGAATAATGGAAGCACTTTTTGATTTATACGTAAAATCATATAAACTAGAACGTTTAAATATACAGCTGTCATGCACAGAACCAGGCCAACAAATATCAACACTGGGGAAAATGTACTCAGAATCACATGTAGCATGAACATTTATAGATGGAAAACCTTTTCCATTCACATATCCCCAAAATGACTCAGCTTTGATATTTGCACGTGAGTACAATCTTTCGCACCAATTACAGAGTGAAATTGAAACTCCAGACCCCATTTACGTTTAGATTCTGTAATTTCTTTGGTTGTCTTTGGAAACGTTATCCAGTCATTCGCCTTTTCACGTATTTTCGAGGCAACAAATTTCACTGTCTTACACACAGTAGTACGATGTACGTGATGATCTTCCCTAACTCCAATTTGAAATCCAGGATCACTGACATATCTTAAAAATACTTCCATCTTCTGCTTTAAAGGAAGTGCTCCTCCCCGTCTGTCTTGATTTTGTCCCAGAAATAAATTCGATATATACTCGACGTTTTCCTCCGTGAAATGATATAAATTTTTATAATCATTAGCTGTTGACATTTGCCGTTAGTTGTATTTTTTCACTTTTTGTTTAATCATAAACTCGGTCATATTAATAATATCGGTGAAATATCAGCAATTGGTACAATAAAAAGAACTTGAAATTTTTTAAGTGAGCCCCTCACCTCACTTAAGAAATTGTAAGCATATGCTTAAAAGATTTAGCAAAAGGTCGGTTTCATTAACACATTTTTAAGTAAATGCTACGTAAGAATCCTGAAACTAAGCAAATGCTTATTCTTTTAAGCAAAAGCAAATACAGGCGACTCCCGAGATTTGACGGGGATGCATTCCTGAAAACGTGGTCGAATCTCAAACAGTCGAATGTCAAATCAGCCAAATGCAAACAATTAAAGCAGAAATAACGATGTCTAGACTGAAACTAAACCTCTCGTGGTTGGACAAGCCAAAAATTACTTCGCGTAAACTAGTTTCTAATTCGACCGATCGATGGGCTGTGTCGATTCGACCGGTTGAATTCTTGATTTTGTCAAGTTTTGAATGGTCGAATCTTGGGAGTCGCCTGTACTGTTTTTTTTATTCATCTCAAGTGAAGCTTTTGCTTAAAAAATGCTAGAAATCTTAAGCAAAAGCATTTGCTTAATTTTTATTCACTTGGACCATTAACTGCTCAATATGAAAATACAAGACTGTTATCTATTCATTATCTTGATAAAATTCTGAGCCATGCTCATGTGAAGTCGGATGATCTTAGCTCTCTTCAAAGATTTATCAAAATTATTCTGAAAATGTAGCAAGCTATGCATATTCCCCAGCTTTCTGAATTTATATTATTTCATTTGGCAGTTCGTGTTAGACCCTAGTACTAGACATCAATTTGAACTTGAGCATCACAATGTAAAGTTTCCTACCACCACTCAATTTATTGCATTTCGGCATAAATATGTTGGTATCTTGCAGCAGTCTAACAGAGACTAGCAGATCTCATATACGGGTAAGTCACAACACGTCTTAAGTCAAAACATTGCTTCATTTAGTTTCAAATAATGTATTGTCATGTTCTCTGTGCTTTCAATAGCGCAAATTATATAATTTCCAACTTTGCCAGCTTGGCTGTGGAGCAGTGTAAAAGCCTAGTAAATGAACATAGGTTATGTTTTAATTGTCTCTCTGGTGCTCATAATACAATGAAATGCAAGTATTGTAAATGCAGAAATCACTCAATTTAGTGCAACTCACAGCAAGGTCCTCAGAGACAACCAGTAGTTGCTGATTCCTGTCAGCTTCCTGGAGCTGCCGGCTGCCAGTCTTGTGTCCCACTAGCAGCCACGTGGGGTTAATATGACCTCAAGCAATGTGTTTTAATCTATGTCAAAAGAAATTTATTGCCTATCTAGACTAAACTTGCATTAGCTGCACCATTAACCTTCTTCATGGTGTTTGAACATTTTTGTAATTTTAGGATTTGTTGATTATGATGTTTTTTATTTTTTATGCACAATATACATACAATAAATACTGATACAATAAAAAAATTTTAATTTGAGATTTTGATGGAAATCCAGTTTTTAAGTACTCCTGAGTAAGGATTGCAATCCCGGGAGTCCCGATCATGGGATCCTGCTCAAAATTACAGTCCCAAAATCCCAGGATTAGGAACAAGAAAATCCCAGGATTCATATTTCTATTTTAATTTATTGGAAATTTAACATACAGAGAAGTTTTCCCGTTTTTTAAAAGCCTTCTGATGTATTTCCGGTAGTCATCAAAGGTTCAGTTTCTGTATATAGGTATCCGTTCAAGGATTCAGTAAGGAAAAATCCAAATACTCCAAAAGAGTAATAGACAAAGTTTTTAAGTATTCGAAAAAAATTCCTGGTTTCGCTCTTGCTAATGGATGGCTCTACTTCGAAGTCTGATACTGATGTAGAACAAAACAATTATTGCATCAGTAATTATTAATGAATATCTGCCATTGGTATTTAACAAAGCATCATTAAAGTTAGAAACTAGTAAAAACAACACACATTGAACTATATGAGGTGACAGTTGGGAAATTGTTTCTCTATCAAAGGTTTAAGGTCCAAAAATAAGCAGCGAATGTATTTCTTAAAACATTTTACGTTACAATTTAGTTGACATATTCAAGATTAGAAACCGTGAACTTGAGCATTCATATTTCCATATATGGGGAAGACACCTTTCTTCCTAACCTTTTGAAACTGACCAGCTATTCTTAGATACCCATTGTGAGTAGGCAAGAGGGGCATAATAACCCTGGCAAAAAAATGTTTTGATCTATAATAATGGATAATTTGATGATAAAATATTAATGCATAATACTTAAAGAAATACAAACATGAAAAAGAAGTTAAGGCATTAAAATGAGGATCCAAAATTTTTGTTTAATATGACACTAATAAATATGTATAGTCAGTGTGCCTTGAAGTAAAGTTCTGCATTCAATAATTTTGTGTTTATAATTAGTTGTTGGAATTTATTCATTCAAAAAATGTGAACAAATACAAAGTTACTAGTCAGCAGCCCCAGCTCAAATGCTAAACATGCTTGAACTGTGGCAGTTCATAAGATTTGTTCAACTTTTAAAAAACAATACAATTGAAAGTATTGAAATATACTATGACCAACTATGCGTTTCATAGCTCTCCATGAAAAAAGTATGAGTGCATCAGTGCTATTCATGGATCTTAAGTGTTACTGACATTTTTAAGATAAATTCAAGGGGCCCCAAAAATTATTTTGTTTATGAGCTCTCGAAGTTTAAGTCCTGTCACTGATTCTACTTCAATTTTTATATAAAAACATTGTATAGATGCTGTTACTGGTAGTCATAATTATTGACAAGTAATTATCGTAATAATAATTACTAATATCAATAAATAACCCATTAAAATGTTGATTATTGTGTTAAATACAATGCAAGATACCATTCTACTAAGAAAAACTTTGGGGAAAATTGAATCAGTTTCAAGATATGATGATGAAACATTTAATAAATAACAGAATTACGAAAAGCCTTTATTGATAAACAACAAAAGCACAGAAATAAGTTGGATCATGATTTATGATAAGAAAATAGTAAAAAGTTTGTAAAATCTATGCATAAGAGATGAAAACATTGATACTCATTAAGAAGCAACATTGAAAAAATTACTCAAGAAGATGTATAACATGGTAACATTTACTTGGTATTCTCAAAGTGGGCACCACGTTTATTATTTCAAATTAAGCAATTTTGGCAAACATTAGGTGTTATTGATATAATAGGCTGTAAAAAGGAAATTAAAATGTCAATAGATACAGATTGACTAAGGGTGCTAATCTCCCTGCAGTACGTATATGTGGTGTGATCCAAAAGTTCCTGGACTGGCTTAATAACCAGGCATAGGCTTATCTTAATTACAGATTGTTGTTGCCCCCTTCAGAGTAGTCCCCTTGTGAGTTACGACATTGAGTCCAGCATTGCTGCCATTGCTGGAACTCAAAAGGATGGAGATTTGAAGACGTTTCTGACATTCAGACTGAATTGCTGAGTGCTGAACGCCATCTCAAAGGAAGACTTCCAGTGGTTTTTCCAGCAATGGCAGAAATACTGGACTCAGTGACTTAATACATTGATGATGGAGATGCCATCTTTTGGTATTTATCTTGTTTAACTTTTTTGAGGGAAATTTAACTGTTAATGTTTTTCTATTAACTTTTAAGTAATAAGTAAGGTTTTTACTGCATATTAAAAATATTTTTGTTAAAAGGTTCCTATTGTTATTTCCTGTAAAAGATAATTTTTTCTCTTTGCGACACATTTAGTTCAGTATGTTTATTGCCCTTATTTTGTATCATAATTTCTGAATATTGTTATGAAATCTTGCCATTAGTTATCCTATGGTTACGAAGGCTTTTGCTCTTTATAATGTGTATAATAAAGATTTTTATCATCCGAGAGACATATTTCGGAGGGAGTAGTAAGTCTCTACTTTGGATGCACAAGACACATGAAATGTTCCTATTCTGTATATGGGATGTTTGCAAGTATTAGTTGAAGTGTGGGACACAGAAAAGGGAAAGACCCTTAGCTAGAGGCTAAGGAGAAGGGCATTCTTATACGATTTTCCTCCGTGGGTTATGGAGGATAAGGCAAAAAATGCATTAGTTTATCCTGTTTATTTCAGACCAGTTCCATTTCTGGAGTGTAGCAGTTACCTTGGTTTTCATTTATCCAAGTGTCAACGAAAACATTTTGGAAATATTTACTTTCAAAGAAGATATTTCGTAGGAAATTTCTTTGTTTTCCTACATATGCTTTCAGGTTAATGCAATTCATATATCTGTGGAATGCTTTTTGCATTATTTATCAATATCACATATTTACAGTTATCATTGAGATTGATCATTAATAAATTTTAATGTTTTATTTTTATGTTAAGTCTATAACTATGGCAGGAACCAGTGGTGTTCGTGAGATGTGACAGCAGATGAAATTGAAGGGTCAAGTATAAAAATGGGGTAGTTCCAGTTTGACAACGTTTTGAAAAACAGCAAAATACGTTTCTTTTGCTCTAAACCAGACAGTGGAGCAGCCCCATTTCCGTTGTATCTCCCTAGCAAATGATCGGACCTACATTCTTCTTGCTCCAAAGCATCGGGTGAATTTTTCAATATATGAAACATCGTGAAACTCAAAAATGACCAAAAGTGGAGCCACCTCGTTTTTGCACTGGACCCTTCAATTTTAGTTGATTTGTGTAGTGATATTTTGTAAGATGTACCATGTGAAAGTGAAACAGGATATACATATTTGTAACTGTGAAATTTTTACAGTGGAAGGTAAAAAGTTGGAGGAAATTATCTTTTCTCTTTTGGAGCCATATTTAAATCTCTGGTCCCATGTAAATCAAGACAATTACTATAATGTACAAATAGCAGAAAACCTTCTCAAGAAGAAAACATGCTTGTGGAACCATTAGGACTAATAGAAGCTTTCCCGTTGCATTTAAAATTGAACATTTTATAGCAAAGGTGAAGTGTTACTAGTTGTATGGAATGACAAAAGGGAGGTTAAAATGATTACAACTATATATGAAACAAGAGTGAATATACTGACTAGGGAGAGAAAAAAGAAGCCTATATGCATTAGAAAATTTAATAAGTACATGAAAGGAGTTGATAGGGCAGATTTACCTGCCATTCTACTCAGTTTTGCAATAGACAAAATATCTTGATGTAGCTAATAAACTGTGCCCTTCTAAATTTATTTAAGGCTACAAAGGTTTAAACCCATCCAGCAAACTTAAATACTAAAAATATATCATTGAAGTTGCAAAAGCTTGGGCTGCAAGTTAGAGTCCCCTGAGGGGGTTGCATCAGAGAAAGAAGAAAAGCTGACTGAACGAGCCCCTCGAAAGAATCATCCATGCAAGATATCTGGTAGTCTGAGAAAGCATAATCTGGAGAAGGTAATGGGTGAAAAAATAAATATCCCTCAAGAATGTGTCAATTGTGCGCGGCTAAAAAATTGAGGAAATAAACGAGGTACATATGCTCTTTGTACACGTTTCCACTGTATAAAGGAGAATGCTTCAGGTGCTATCGCACAACAGAAAAATACTAGAATCATTGATGAGTAAAATGTTTCAATTTTTTCAAATATGTTTAAAACAAACGAAGTTATGAATTTTTAAATGAAATTGTGTTAATTTGGGAAGAAATCGTTTAAATGCCCGGTCCTATGTGGACAGGTTGGATTTAAATGCCTCATCTTCAATGTGTTAACTCGCAAATGGACTACTTTGAAGGGGACAACAACAATTGGTAATTAAGGCAAGCCTATGCCTGGTTATTGAGCCAGTCCAGGAGTTATTGTACCACACCTTGTATAGTAAAAGAATAATTATAGAAAAACATTATATATACAAATAACAATACACCGGGAGAGTTCCAGGTTCAGAAGACTGTCCTAGCAGTGCTTCTTGAAGGGTAAGTACTGAAAAACAACCTGCAAAATTATTCATTCCACACACTGCTAAGAGAATACATACAAACATAAAAATATGGTAAGTACCTAAATTTTTCATAATTACAATGTACTCTCGATTATCCATGCTCGGATTATCCTGTTTGCAGATTACCTGTAATTTTGTTACTGTGTACTCTTGATTATCCATGCAGTGGCTGGGCGGAATAAAATGTTTGTGCATAATCCTCAGTCTGGGCTGAGTTTATTTTAGGCTGTTTGTTTGCATTCCTGGGCAGAGTTTTATTTTACGCTGTTTGTTTTTGTGGGTTGAGTTTATTTTTGGCTGTTTGTTTGTTTTCTTGGGATGAGTTTATTTTAGGCTGTTTGTTTGTTTGGTGAGCTGATTTATTTTAGGCTGTTTGTTTGCTTTCTGGGCTGAATTTATTTTAGGCTGTTTGTTTGTTTTCTTGGGCTGAGTTTAATTTAGGCTGTTTGTTTGTTTTCCTGGGCCTAGTTGATTTTTCGCTGATTGTTTGCTCTTTTGGGCCGAGCTTATTTTAGGATGTTTGTTTGTTTTAATGGGCTGAGTTCATTTTAGGCTGTTTGTTTTTCTGGGCTGTTTATTTTCGGCTGTTTGTTCGTCCTCCTGGGCTGAGTTTATATTCATCTGTTTGTTCGTACTCATGGGCCAAGTTTATTTCTGGCTGTTTGTTAGTTATCCTGGTTGGAATTTATTTTCGGCTGTTTGTTCGTTCTGGACCGAGTTTATTTTCGGCTGTATGTTCGTTCTCTTGTGTGGCTTTTATTTTCGGCTTTTTGTTTGTTCTCCTGGGCCGAGGTTAATATAGGCTGATTGTTTGTTCCCCTGGGCCGAGTTTATTTTCGGCTGTTTGTCTGTTTTCCTGGGAGGAGTTTATTTTCAGCTGTTTGTCTGTTTTCCTGGGCTGAGTTTATATTAGGCTGTTTGTTGTATTCATGGCCGGAGTTCATTTTAGGCTGTTTGTTTACTTTCTGGGCTGAGTTTATTTTATGCTGTTTGTTTTTTTCTTGGCCGAGTTTACTTTATGCTGTTTGTTTGTTCTCCTGGTCTGAGTTTATTTAGGCTGTTAGTTCCTTCTCCTGGGCCGAGTTTATTTTCGGCTGTTTGTTTGTTCTCCTGGGCCAAGTTGATTATAGACTGATTGTTTGTCCTCCTGGGGCGAGTTTATTTTTGGCTGCTTGTTCGTTCTTCTGGGCCGAGTATATTTTCGGCTGTTAGTCTGTTCTTCGGGGCAGAGTATATTTTCGGCTGTTTAGTTGATTTCCTGGGCCGAGTTTATTTTCGGCTATTTGTTTGTTCTCCTGGACCAAGTTTATTTTTGGCTGTTTGTTTGTTCTCCTGGGTTGAGTTTATGTTAGCCTGTTTGTTTGTTCTCCATGGCCGAGTTTATTTTCGCCAGTTTGTTCGTTCTCCTGTGCCGAGTTTATTTTCTGCTGTTGGTTTGTTCTTCTGGGCTGAGTTTATTTTAGGCTGATTGTTTGCTGTTTTGGGCAAGCTTATTTCAGACATTTGTTTGTTTTCCTGGGCCGAGTTTATTTTAGGCTATTGGTTTGTTTCCTGGTTAGTTTATTTTCGGCTGTTTGTTCGTTCTTCTGGGCCCAGTTTATTTTTGGCTGTTCTTTGTCCTCCTGGGAAAAATTTATTTTCGGCTGCTCCTTTGTCTTGCTGGGCCGAGTATATTTTCAGCTGTTTCTTTGTCCTCCTTGGCCAAGTTTCTTTTCGGCGGCGTCTTTTTTTCCTGGGCTGAGTTTACATTCGACTGTTTGTTTATTTTCCTGTGCTGAGTTTATTATAGGCTGATTGTTTGTTCTCCTGTGCTGAGTATATTATAGGTTGATTGTTTGTTCTCCTGGGCTGAGTTTATTTTCGGCTGTTTGTTTTCTTCCTGGGCTGAGTTTACTTTCAACTGTTTGTTTGTTTTCCTGTGCTGAGTTTATTTTAGGCTGCTTGTTTGTTTTCCTGTACTTAGTGTATTTTAGGCAGTATGTTTGTTTTCCTGAGCCGAGTTTATTCTTGGCTGTTCGTTTGTTTTCGTGGGCTGAGTTTATTTAGGCTGTTTGTTTGTACTCCTGGGCCAAGTTTATTTCCGGCAGTTTGTACATTCTCCTGGGCTGAGTTTATTTTTGGCTATTTGTTTGCTTTCCTAGGCTGAGTTTTTTTAGGCTGTTTATTTTCCTGGACTGAGTTTCTTTTTGGCTGTATGTTTCCTCTACTGCACCGAGTTTATTTTAGGCTGTTTGTTTTCTTGGGCTGAGTTTATTTTAGGTGGTATGTTTGTTCTTTTGGTCTGAGTTTATTTACTGTTTGTTTTTTTGCCTGGTCCGGGTTGGTGTTGGGCCGAGTTTATATTAAGCTTTATTTTCTGGGCTGAGTTTATTTTATATTTTAGGCTGTTTGTTGTTGTGGGTCAATTGTTTTTTAGGCTCTTTGATTATTTTTGTGAACTGAGTTTATTTTAGGCTGTTTGTTTGCTTTTTGCGCTGAGTTTATTTTAGGCTGTTTGTTTTCCTGGGCTGGGTTTATTTTTGGCTGTTTTTTGTTCTTCTGGACGGAGTTTATTTTGGGCTGTTCATCTGTTCTTCTGGACCAAGTTTACATTTTGCTGTTTGTTTGATCTACTGGACCAAGTTTATTTGAGGCTGTTTGTTCATTTTCTTGGGCTGAGTTAATTTTAAACTGTTTGTTTGTTGTATTTCACAGTTTAATTTAGCTGTTTGTTTGCTTTACTGAGCTTAGGCTGTTTGATCATTTTCTTGGCCTAAGTTAATTTTAGACAGTTTGTTTGATCTACTTCACAGAGTTTAATTTAGGCTGTTTGTTTGCTTTCCTGAGCTTAGTCGTTTTCCTCTGTTCTTTAGGGCCAAAATAATTTAATATAGTCTTTGGAAAATTTCATGGACTACAGACTTTGAAAAATTTCATGGACTAGTCTTTGAGAAATTTCATGGTTACTGTAGTTTTTGAAATATTTCGAAGACGTCTTTGAAAAGTTACATGGAACATAGTCTTTGAAAAATTTCAAAGATATAGTTTTGGGAAATTTCATGGACTATAGTCTAAAAAATTTCAAAGGTCTTTAAAAAGTTTCATGGACTACAGCCTTTGCAAATTTCCTAGACTATAGTCTTTGAAAAATTTCATGGACAATCTGATTAAATATGGCGGCACCTAAGGCTACTTGTTTCTGTAGCTCTTGTGAAAAATTCCTAAATACTCGGGAAAATGTCGTCTCATGTGGGTTTTGCGTACGTACTTACCACTACAAATGCACCGAATTAAATGATCTATCATTAAAAGCCGTCAGTGAATCTCCGTATATCCTTTGGATATGTTTATTCTGCCGAGCTGAAAATGGTAAACAAACTGCCAAAATGGCGGCAGAAATTCGTGAGCTTAAGGTAGAAATGTGTATCCTGAAAGAAGCCGTATCTGCAATAAACTATAGCAGAAAGCATAACAATGTTTGTGTTAATTCGCAAAGCATGAAAGCTGAGTATATTAACGTAACGAAAGAGATTCGTCCGGCAGAATCCGCTAGGGAAGGAGCAAAGAATGAGAGTATTACTCCGATTTCCGTCACTCAGGCTGACAACGATTACGAACGCCAAACTCCAACGATGACCGCCGATGGCTTCAAAACTGTAAGTTACAGGAAAAGAAGACGGAAGGATTCCAGAGTGTTTGGATCCAACGAGGAAAAACACGACGATGCAAACTTTAACGGCATTCCCCGACGCGCTTGGGTCTATATCAACAGAGTACAAAGAGACACAACAGAAAATGATATCTGCTCGTATCTAAAAAAGAAATTTCCTAGCCACGATTTTATATGCGAAAAGCTCGGTCAGGGTGAACACAGTTCTTTTAAAATTGGAGCGAACTTCTGTCTTATTGATGAGTTGTTCAAAAGTTCGACATGGCCTACTGGTGTATCAGTGAGAAGATTTATAATTAGGAAAACTGGAAATAAAAGTGGAAATCAAAAATGGGTTGCTAATGATTCAACCACGATTAGTTTGAGTGACAGTGACAGAACACTCCCAACTGATCCTGTTGTCTTGACTGCACCATCCATGGTCATGTCCTCTGACCTCCCACCTGTTGCTCCTGTTAATTCCTCCAGTGGTGTTACTACCAGAGGTAAAGCTGGAGTCAACAAACCGAAACTCAAGTGACTTTTAAGTGATGTTATTGATCCTATCTCAAAGAAAAGCCTTAAAGTTCTGCACTTAAATATCCAATGCGTTAGAAATAAAATTGATCATTTGGAATTGTTTTTATCTGAAATCAACCCTGATATTGTGTGTGTGACCGAACATTGGTTGAAAGATAGTGAAATTAGTCTATTAAATTTTCCTGGGTATAGGGTTATCTCTTCTTTCTGCCGAAATCTGTCTAAAAATGGTGGTGTATTAACATTATTTAGAAAAGGATTGCAGTCTGGT
Organism: Uropetala carovei; assembly: GCA_036926305.1. NCBI lineage: Eukaryota > Metazoa > Arthropoda > Insecta > Odonata > Petaluridae > Uropetala > Uropetala carovei. The sequence goes on along the minus strand of JAXCHB010000050.1, from coordinate 8,462,435 downwards.
GAGTTAAAAACTGTCAGTAATCTTTGTATTGAAATTGATTTTGAATGCTGTTTTGCCGATTTAGTGATTGATAAATGCCATATCTCCATTCTATGCTTGTACAGATCACCTAATGGTAACTTCGTAGTATTTAAAGAAAAATTGACAGATGCCCTTGATATAATATCAAGGCACTCCAAACATATTATTGCATGTGGTGACTTTAATGTGGACTTTAGCACTCACAATACCATGAAATTAGAATTGCTCGATATATTTCTGTCACATAATATTAACCCTACAATATTTGAACCAACCAGAATAACTTCTAACTCCTCCACAACTATTGACAACATTCTCACAAATATTAAAGTTAATGAAGGTACCACTGTGGATTTTCATCTATCTGACCATAAGGCTCAGTTAACCTCAGTATCCCCACCTTGTAATTTTGATATGAAATACAATGATGTAACTTCCACTCTAAAAAGGATTTTCTCTTCTTCGGCTAGAAATAGATTCAGCAACAGTCTTCAGGCCCTAAACTGGGATACAATTTTTGGTACGGACTGTGTCAATGACAAGTTTGAAAGTTTCTTTACATTGTTTTATCATTATTTCAATGAATGTTTTCCTCTTTCAAATAGGAAGACCTGCAGAGTTAAAGCTAAGAGCTGGGTTACTCCCGAGCTTGTTCTACTTTCTCAGGAACTTAAACATCTATTCTCTATATATAAATTGACTAATCATCCTAATGACAAAAAGCACTATAATACCTGCAAAAAAATCTATACTAAATTAGTTATTGAAGAAAAACGAAATTTCAATGTGAATGTTATTAATCTTGCATACAACAAATCCAAAACTGCCTGGAAAGTTATTAATAATACTGTTGGCCAATCTGTTAGCCACCATTCAATCGATATGATAAATTGGGAGAATATGTCAATCACAGATCCCGTTGAAATAGCTAATAACTTCAATACACACTTTTTAGGCTCTGTAGAAAAACTGATCACTACACACTTAGGTGATAGATCTCATGAACAAATTTTCCCTCCAAGTGCAACAAATAATGTTCTTTTCCTTTATCCTTCTTGTGAGAATGAAATAAGTGAGGTAGTGGATAAAATTAGCTTGAAGCATTCTGCTGGCTGGGATGACATTCCATGCTCACTCCTGAAGGGTAATATTAAACTTCATATTTTATCCCCATTGACTAATATTGTTAACGCTGCTTTATCATCTGGAGTATTTCCTGATAAACTTAAAATTGCCAAAGTTGTCCCTATTTTTAAGAAAGGTATGAATGATAACATGGATAATTATCGACCTATATCAATATTGTCAGTCTTCTCTAAAATCTTTGAAACAATAATTGCAAAAAGAATGGTGAACTTTTTCACAAGGTTCAATATTATCTCTAAATGTCAATATGGATTCCTGAAGGGAAGATCAACTGAAGTTGCAATTTACAGTTTCATTGATTCAGTCCTGAGTGGCCTTGATAACCATGATGATACTCTTGGGATATTTTATGATCTTTCAAAAGCATTCGACTCTGTGGACCATGGAATATTACTCAGAAAATTAAAATCCTATGGCATATCTGGAGTGGCAAATAACCTGATCAGATCCTTTCTAACAAATAGGAGACAGGCTGTTACGATTTATTCTTCCAAAGATAATAAAAAGTTCTCATCAAAGTATCTAAATGTTGAAAGAGGTGTCCCCCAGGGATCTGTGTTGGGACCATTGTTATTCCTTTTATATATTAATGACTTGCATTTATTTATTAATGGTGATCTGTATATGTATGCAGATGATACAAATCACTTGTTAAGAAATAAATATGATATTTCTGCTGCAGCTCAATATGCTATTCAAAGCATGGAGGACTGGTGTAATTCAAACTATGTCTTCCTAAATAAGTGTAAAAAAACATTCATGCAATTTCACCCACCTCAGAAAAAAAATCTGGATTATTGTAATCTAAATTTTATTGATGGTTCCATGGTTAGGTCAACTGTCTATAAATGCTTAGGAGTTGAAATAAGTGATACCCTAAACTGGGAACCTCACATTAACTCTGTTTGTACAAAAGTGACTTCTGGATGTTTCATGCTGAGAAGACTTATTACTGTTACAAATGAAGAGACTGTCCTTACTGTTTATTTTGCTCTTATTTATAGTAGGCTTAAATATGGCATTGCTGCTTGGGGCCACTCTCATCACGCTCTGCGACTTTTCAAGCTCCAAAAAATGGCAGTTAGAATCATTGCTAAAGCTAAAAGCCGAGCTAGCTGTAGAGAGATTTTCAAAAAATTTAAATTACTGACTTTACCAAGTATGTATATATTTTACTGTATTATGTTTATTAGAGAAACTTATAAATTATTAGAAATTAAGTGTAACATGGATGTTCATAGTCATAATACTAGAAGAAAAAACGACTTGACTGCAACCTCGCATAACTTATCAATGTATGGTAACAGTCCTATATATATGGGTTGTAAACTTTTCAATAAGCTCCCTCCCTCTGTTAAACAAGAGACAAGCATACCTAAATTCAAGAGATTGCTGAAGAACTTTCTGGTAGACAAATGTTTTTACTCCATTGCTGAGTTTGCCAATTAATAATGTAATGCATTAATGTACATGTTTAAATGTTTCTCTTTTCTTTTTTTTCTCTTTCTTGACTTGTCCTATATTTGTATGTACAAATCCCAGGATGAATAAATTATTATTATTATTATTATTATTATTATATAGTCTTTGAAAAATTTCAAAGTCTATAGTTTTCAGAAAATTCACGGACTATTGTCTTTCAAAAATTTCATGGACTATATATAGTCTTTGAAAAATTTCATGTACTTATAGTCTTTGAAAAATTTCCTTGGTTATAGTCATTGAAAAATTTCAAATACTATAGACTTTGAAATTTTTCAATGACTATAGTCTTTGAAATTTTCAAAGACTATAGACTTCGATATTTTTCAAAGACAGTCCATGAAATCTTCAAACCATATGAAATTTTTCAAAACAATAGTCCATGAAATTTTCAAAAGTCTTTGAAATTTATCCAAGACAATAGTCTCTGAAATTTTTAAAGAATGTAGTCTTTCAAATTTTCAAAGACTATATATAGCCTTTAAAATTTCTCAAAGACAATAGGCCTTAAAATTTTCGTCTTGATATTTTTCAAACACTATAGCTTTTAAAATTTTTCAAAGCCTATAGCCTTGAAATTTTTCAAAGACTATAGTCTCTGAAATTTGTCAAACACTATAGCGTTTGAAAATTTTAAAAGACTGTAGTCTTTGATTTTGTCAAAAACTATAGCCTTTGAATTTTTTCACAGACTATAGCCTTTGAAATTTCTCAAAGAGTGTCTTTGAAATTTTTCAAAGACTAGTCTGAAATTTCTCAAAGACTATAGTCTGCAATTTTCAAAGACTATTGCCTTGAAAATTTTCAAAGACAATAGTCAATGAAATCTTCAAAAGCCTTTGAAATTTTCAAAGACTATAGTCTGGGAAATTTTCAAATACTATAGCTTAGAAATTTTTCAAAGACTATAAGCCTTTGAAATTTCTCAAAGACAAAAACTATAGCCTTTGAATTTTTTCACAGACTATAGTCTTTGAAATTTGTCAAAGACTATATAGTCTTTGAAATTTTTCAAAGACAAAAACTATAGCCTTTGAATTTTTTCACAGACTATAGCCTTTGAAATTTCTCAAAGACTATAAGTCTTTGAAATTTTTCATAGACTATAGTCTTTGAAATTTGTCAAAGACTATAGCCTTTGAAATTTCTCAAAGAGTCTGAAATTTTTCAAACACTATAAGCCTTTGAAATTTCTCAAAGACTATAGTCTTTGAAATTTCTCAAAGACAAAAACTATAGCCTTTGAATTTTTTCACAGACTATAGTCTTTGAAATTTGTCAAAGACTATATAGTCTTTGAAATTTTTCAAAGACAAAAACTATAGCCTTTGAATTTTTTCACAGACTATACAGACTATAGTCTTTGAAATTTGTCAAAGACTATAGCCTTTGAAATTTCTCAAAGACAAAAACTATAGCCTTTGAATTTTTTCACAGACTATAGTCTTTGAAATTTGTCAAAGACTATAGCCTTTGTAATTTCTCAAAGACTATAGTCTTTGAAATTTTTCATAGACTATAGCCTTTGCAATTTCTCAAAGACTATAGTCTGAAATTTCTCAAAGACAAAAACTATAGCCTTTGAATTTTTTCAAAGACTAAAAGCCTTTGAAATTTCTCAAAAACTATATATAGCCTTTGAAATTTCTCAAAGACAAAAACTATAGCCTTTGAAATTTTTCAAAGACTATAAGCCTTTGAAATTTCTCAAAGACTATAGCCTTTGAAATTTTTCAAAGACTATAGTCTTTGAGAAATTTCAAAGGCTTATAGTCTTTGAAAAATTTCAATGACTATAGACTTTGAAAAATTTCAAAGACTATAGTGTTTGACAAATTTCAAAGACTATAGTCTGTGAAAAAATTCAAAGGCTATAGTTTTTGTCTTTGAGAAATTTCAAAGACTATATATAGTCTTTGAAAAATTTCAAAGGCTATATAGTCTTTGAAAAATTTCAAAGACTATAGTCTTTGAGAAATTTCAAAAGCTATAGTTTTTGTCTTTGACAAATTTCAAAGACTATATAAGCCTTTGAAATTTCTCAAAGACTATAGTCTCTCAAACTATAGTCTTTGAGAAATTTCAAAGGCTATAGTCTTTGAGAAATTTCAAAGTCTTTGACAAATTTCAAAGACTATATAAGCCTTTGAAATTTTTCAAAGACAAAAACTATAGCCTTCGAATTTTTTCACAGACTATAGTCTTTGAAATTAGTCAAGGACAGCCTTTGAAATTTTTCAAAGACTATATAGCCTTTGAAATTTCTCAAAGACTAAAACTATAGCCTTTGAAATTTCTCAAAAACAAAAACTATAGCCTTTGAATTTTTTCACAGACTAGTCTTTGAAATTTCTCAAAGACAAAAACTATAGCCTTTGAATTTTTTCACAGACTATAGTCTTTGAAATTTCTCAAAGATTATAGCCTTTGAAATTTTTCGAAGACAAAAACTATAGCCTTTGAAATTTCTCAAAGACTATAGTCTTTGAATTTTTTCACAGACTATAGTCTTTCAAATTTCTCAAAGACAAAAACTATAGCCTTTGAATTTTTTCACAGACTATAATAGTCTTTGAAATTAGTCAAAGACAGCCTTTGAAATTTCTCAAAGACTATAGTCTTTGAATTTTTTCACAGACTATAGTCTTTGAAATTTCTCAAAGACAAAAACTATAGCCTTTGAAATTTTTCAAAGACTATAGCCTTTGTAATTTCTCAAAGACTATAGCCTTTGAAATTTTTCAAAGACAAAAACTATAGCCTTTGAATTTTTTCACAGGCTATAGTCTTTGAAATTTGTCTAAGACTATAGCCTTTGAAACTTCTCAAAGACAAAAACTATAACCTTTGAATTTTTTCACAGACTATAGTCTTTGAAATTTGTCAGAGACTATAGTCTTTGAAATTTTTCAAAGTCTATAGTCTTTGAAATTTTTCAAAGACTATAAGCCTTTGAAATTTTTCAAAGACTATAGCCTTTGAAATTTTTCAAAGACTATATAGCCTTTGAAATTTTTCAAAGACTATATAGCCTTTGAAATTTTTCAAAGACTATAGCCTTTGAAATTTCTCAAAGACAAAAACTATAGCCTTTGAATTTTTTCACAGACTATAGTCTTTGAAATTTGTCAAAGACTATAGTCTTTGAAATTTTTCAAAGTCTATAGTCATTGAAATTTTTCAAAGACTATAAGCCTTTGAAATTTCTCAAAGACTATAGTCTTTGAAATTTTTCAAAGACTATAGCCTTTGAAATTTCTCAAAGACAAAAACTATAGCCTTTGAATTTTTTCACAGACTATAGTCTTTGAAATTTCTCAAAGACTATAGTCTTTGAAATTTGTCAAAGACTATAACCTTTGAAATTTCTCAAAGACTATAGTCTTTGAAATTTCTCAAAGACAAAAACTATAGTCTTTGAAATTTTTCAAAGACAAAAACTATAGCCTTCGAATTTTTTCACAGACTATAGTCTTTGAAATTAGTCAAAGACAGCCTTTGAAATTTCTCAAAGACTATAGCCTTTGAAATTTCTCAAATACTATAGTCTTTGAAATTTTTCAAAGATTATAGCCTTTGAAATTTTTCAAAGACAAAAACTATAGCCTTTGAATTTTTTCACAGACTATAGTCTTTGAAATTTCTCAAAGACAAAAACTATAGTCTTTGAAATTTTTCAAAGACAAAAACTATAGCCTTCGAATTTTTTCACAGACTATAGCCTTTGAAATTTCTCAAAGACTAAAACTATAGCCTTTGAAATTTCTCAAAGACAAAAACTATAGCCTTTGAATTTTTTCACAGACTATAGTCTTTGAAATTTGTCAAAGACTATAGCCTTTGAAACTTCTCAAAGACAAAAACTATAACCTTTGAATTTTTTCACAGACTATAGTCTTTGAAATTTGTCAAAGACTATAGCCTTTGAAACTTCTCAAAGACAAAAACTATAACCTTTGAATTTTTTCACAGACTATAGTCTTTGAAATTTGTCAAAGACTATATAGTCTTTGAAATTTTTCAAAGTCTATAGTGTTTGAAATTTTTCAAAGACTATAAGCCTTTGAAATTTCTCAAAGACTATAGTCTTTGAAATTTTTCAAAGACTATAAGCCTTTGAAATTTCTCAAAGACTATAGTCTTTGAAATTTTTCAAAGACTATAGTCTTTGAAATTTGTCAAAGACTATAACCTTTGAAATTTCTCAAAGACTATAGTCTTTGAAATTTTTCAAAGACTATTATAGCCTTTGAAATTTCTCAAAGACAAAAACTATAGCCTTTGACTTTTTTCACAGACTATAGTCTTTGAAATTTCTCAAAGACTATAGTCTTTGAAATTTGTCAAAGACTATAGCCTTTGAAATTTCTCAAAGACAAATACTATAGCCTTTGAAATTTTTCAAAGACTATAAGCCTTTGTAATTTCTCAAAGACTATAGCCTTTGAAATTTTTCAAAGACAAAAACTATAGCCTTTGAATTTTTTCACAGACTATAGTCTTTGAAATTTCTCAAAGACAGTCTTTGAAATTTTTCAAAGACAAAAACTATAGCCTTTGAATTTTTTCACAGGCTATAGTCTTTGAAATTTGTCTAAGACTATAGCCTTTGAAACTTCTCAAAGACAAAAACTATAACCTTTGAATTTTTTCACAGACTATAGTCTTTGAAATTTGTCAGAGACTATAGTCTTTGAAATTTTTCAAAGTCTATAGTCTTTGAAATTTTTCAAAGACTATATAGCCTTTGAAATTTTTCAAAGACTATATAGCCTTTGAAATTTCTCAAAGACAAAAACTATAGCCTTTGAATTTTTTCACAGACTATAGTCTTTGAAATTTGTCAAAGACTTATAGTCTTTGAAATTTTTCAAAGACTATAGCCTTTGAAATTTCTCAAAGACAAAAACTATAGCCTTTGAATTTTTTCACAGACTATAGTCTTTGAAATTTCTCAAAGACTATAGTCTTTGAAATTTTTCAAAGATTATAGCCTTTGAAATTTTTCAAAGACAAAAACTATAGCCTTTGAATTTTTTCACAGACTATAGTCTTTGAAATTTCTCAAAGACAAAAACTATAGTCTTTGAAATTTTTCAAAGACAAAAACTATAGCCTTCGAATTTTTTCACAGACTATAGTCTTTGAAATTAGTCAAAGACAGCCTTTGAAATTTCTCAAAGACTATATATAGTCTTTGAAATTTTTCAAAGACTATAGTCTTTGAAATTTTTCAAAGACTATATAGCCTTTGAAATTTCTCAAAGACTAAAACTATAGCCTTTGAAATTTCTCAAAAACAAAAACTATAGCCTTTGAATTTTTTCACAGACTAGTCTTTGAAATTTCTCAAAGACTATAGTCTTTGAAATTTTTCAAAGACAAAAACTATAGCCTTTGAATTTTTTCACAGACTATAGTCTTTGAAATTAGTCAAAGACAGCCTTTGAAATTTCTCAAAGACTATAGCCTTTGAAATTTCTCAAAGACTATATAGCCTTTGAAATTTTTCAAAGACTATAGCCTTTGAAATTTCTCAAAGACAAAAACTATAGCCTTTGAATTTTTTCACAGACTATAGTCTTTGAAATTTGCCAAAGACTATAGTCTTTGAAATTTTTCAAAGTCTATAGTCTTTGAAATTTTTCAAAGACTATAAGCCTTTGAAATTTTTCAAAGACTATAGTCTTTGAAATTTTTCAAAGACTATAAGCCTTTGAAATTATTCAAAGACTATAGTCTTTGAAATTTCTCAAAGACTATAGCCTTTGAATTTTTTCACAGACTATAGTCTTTGAAATTTCTCAAAGACAAAAACTATAGCCTTTGAAATTTCTCAAAGACTATAGCCTTTGAATTTTTTCACAGACTATAGTCTTTGAAATTAGTCAAAGACAGCCTTTGAAATTTCTCAAAGACTATAGCCTTTGAAATTTCTCAAAGACTAGTCTTTGAAATTTTTCAAAGACTAGCCTTTGAAATTTCTCAAAGACAAAAACTATAGCCTTTGAAATTTCTCAAAGACTATAGTCTTTGAAATTTTTCAAAGACTATAAGCCTTTGAAATTTGTCAAAGACTATAGCCTTTGAAATTTCTCAAAGACAAAAACTATAGCCTTTGAATTTTTTCACAGGCTATAGTCTTTGAAATTTGTCAAAGACTATAGCCTTTGAAATTTCTCAATGACAAAAACTATAACCTTTGAATTTTTTCACAGACTATAGTCTTTGAAATTTGTCAAAGACTATAGTCTTTGAAATTTTTCAAAGTCTATAGTCTTTGAAATTTTTCAAAGACTATAAGCCTTTGAAATTTCTCAAAGACTATAGTCTTTCAAATTTTTCAAAGATTATAGCCTTTGAAATTTTTCAAAGACAAAAACTATAGCCTTTGAATTTTTTCACAGACTATAGTCTTTGAAATTTTTCAAAGACTATAGCCTTTGAAATTTCTCAAAGACAAAAACTATAGCCTTTGAATTTTTTCACAGACTATAGTCTTTGAAATTTTTCAGTCTATAGTCTTTGAAATTTTTCAAAGACTATAAGCCTTTGAAATTTCTTAAAGACAAAAAATATAGCCTTTGAATTTTTTCACAGACTATAGTCTGTGAAATTTTTCAAAGTCTATAGTCTTTGAAATTTTTCAAAGTCTATAGTCTTTGAAATTTTTCAAGGGCTATATATAGTCTTTGAAAAATTTCAAAGGCTATAGTCTGTGAAAAAATTCAAAGGCTATAGTTTTTGTCTTTGAGAAATTACAAAGGCTATAGTCTTTGAAAAATTTCAAAGACTATAAGCCTTTCAAATTTCAAAGGCTATATAGTCTTTGAAAAATTTCAAAGACTATAGTCTTTGAAAAATTTCAAAGACTATAGTCTTTGAAAAATTTCAAAGACTATAGTCTTTGAGAAATTTCAAAGACTATAAGCCTTTGAAATTTCTCAAAGACTATAGTCTTTGAAATTTTTCAAAGACTATATAGCCTTTGAAATTTTTCAAAGACTATAGCCTTTGAAATTTCTCAAAGACAAAAACTATAGCCTTTGAATTTTTTCACAGACTATAGTCTTTGAAATTTGTCAAAGACTATAGTCTTTGAAATTTTTCAAAGTCTATAGTCTTTGAAATTTTTCAAAGACTATAAGCCTTTGAAATTTCTCAAAGACTATAGTCTTTGAAATTTCTCAAAGACTATAGCCTTTGAATTTTTTCACAGACTATAGTCTTTGAAATTTCTCAAAGACAAAAACTATAGCCTTTGAAATTTCTCAAAGACTATAGTCTTTGAAATTTTTCTAAGACTATTATAGCCTTTGTCATTTCTCAATGACAAAAACTATAACCTTTGAATTTTTTCACAGACTATAGTCTTTGAAATTTGTCAAAGACTATAGTCTTTGAAATTTTTCAAAGTCTATAGTCTTTGAAATTTTTCAAGACTATAAGCCTTTGAAATTTCTCAAAGACAAAAAATATAGCCTTTGAATTTTTTCACAGACTATAGTCTTTGAAAGTTCTCAAAGACAAAAACTATAGTCTTTGAAATTTTTCAAAGACAAAAACTATAGCCTTCGAATTTTTTCACAGACTATAGTCTTTGAAATTAGTCAAGGACAGCCTTTGAAATTTCTCAAAGACTATAGTCTTTCAAATATTTCAAAGACTATAGTCTTTGAAATTTTTCAAAGACTATATAGCCTTTGAAATTTTTCAAAGACTATTATAGCCTTTGAAATTTCTCAAAGACAAAAACTATAGCCTTTGAATTTTTTCACAGACTATAGTCTTTGAAATTTCTCAAAGACTATAGTCTTTGAAATTTGTCAAAGACAAAAACTATAGCCTTTGAAATTTTTCAAAGACTATAAGCCTTTGAAATTTCTCAAAGACTATAGTCTTTGAAATTTTTCAAAGACTATAGTCTTTGAAATTTTTCAAAGATTATAGCCTTTGAAATTTCTCAAAGACAAAAACTATAGCCTTTGAATTTTTTCACAGACTATAGTCTTTGAAATTTCTCAAAGATTATAGCCTTTGAAATTTTTCAAAGACAAAAACTATAGCCTTTGAATTTTTTCACAGACTATAGTCTTTGAAATTTTTCAAAGACAAAAACTATAGCCTTTGAATTTTTTCACAGACTATAGTCTTTGAAATTAGTCAAAGACAGCCTTTGAAATTTTTCAAAGACTATAAGCCTTTGAAATTTCTCAAAGACTATAGCCTTTGAATTTTTTCAAAGACTATAGTCTTTGAAATTTGTCAAAGACTATAGCTTTTGCAATTTCTCAAAGACTATAGTCTTTGAAATTTTTCATAGACTATAGTCTGAAATTTTTCAAAGATTATAGCCTTTGAAATTTTTCAAAGACAAAAACTATAGCCTTTGAATTTTTTCACAGACTATAGTCTTTGAAATTTTTCAAAGACAAAAACTATAGCCTTTGAATTTTTTCACAGACTATAGTCTTTGAAATTAGTCAAAGACAGCCTTTGAAATTTTTCAAAGACTATAAGCCTTTGAAATTTCTCAAAGACTATAGCCTTTGAATTTTTTCAAAGACTATAGTCTTTGAAATTTGTCAAAGACTATAGCTTTTGCAATTTCTCAAAGACTATAGTCTTTGAAATTTTTCATAGACTATAGTCTGAAATTTTTCAAAGATTATAGCCTTTGAAATTTTTCAAAGACAAAAACTATAGCCTTTGAATTTTTTCACAGACTATAGTCTTTGAAATTTCTCAAAGACTATAGTCTTTGAAATTTTTCAAAGACAAAAACTATAGCCTTTGAATTTTTTCACAGGCTATAGTCTTCGAAATTTGTCAAAGACTATAGCCTTTGAAACTTCTCAAAGACAAAAACTATAACCTTTGAATTTTTTCACAGACTATAGTCTTTGAAATTTGTCAAAGACTATAGTCTTTGAAATTTTTCAAAGTCTATAGTCTTTGAAATTTTTCAAAGACTATAAGCCTTTGAAATTTCTCAAAGACAAAAACTATAGCCTTTGAATTTTTTCACAGACTATAGTCTTTGAAATTTGTCAAGGACTGTAGTCTGTGAAATTTTTCAAAGTCTATAGTCTTTGAAATTTTTCAAAGACTATAAGCCTTTGAAATCTCTCAAAGACTATAGTCTTTGAAATTTTTCAAAGACTATAGCCTTTGAAATTTCTCAAAAACTATAACCTTTGAATTTTTTCACAGACTATAGTCTTTGAAATTTGTCAAAGACTATAGTCTTTGAAATTTTTCAAAGTCTATAGTCTTTGAAATTTTTCAAAGACTATAAGCCTTTGAAATTTCTCAAAGACAAAAACTATAGCCTTTGAATTTTTTCACAGACTATAGTCTTTGAAATTTTTCAAAGACTATAGCCTTTGAAATTTCTCAAAGACTATAGTCTTTGAAATTTTTCAAAGACTATAAGCCTTTGAAATTTTTCAAAGACTATAGTCTTTGAAATTTCTCAAAGACTATAGCCTTTGAATTTTTTCACAGACTATAGTCTTTGAAATGTCTCAAAGACAAAAACTATAGCCTTTGAATTTTTTCACAGACTTTAGTCTTTGAAATTAGTCAAAGACAGCCTTTGAAATTTCTCAAAGACAAAAACTATAGCCTTTGAAATTTCTCAAAGACTATAGTCTTTGAAATTTTTCTAAGACTATTATAGCCTTTGTAATTTCTCAATGACAAAAACTATAACCTTTGAATTTTTTCACAGACTATAGTCTTTGAAATTTGTCAAAGACTATAGTCTTTGAAATTTTTCAAATTCTATAGTCTTTGAAATTTTTCTAAGACTATAAGCCTTTGAAATTTTTCAAAGGCCTTTGAAATTTTTCAAAGACAAAAACTATAGCCTTTGAATTTTTTCACAGACTATAGTCTTTGAAATTTTTCAAAGACTATAGCTTTTGAAAATTCTCAAAGACAAAAACTATAGCCTTTGAATTTTTTCACAGACTATAGTCTTTGAGAAATTTCAAAGTCTTGGACTAATTTCAAAGACTATAGTCTGTGAAAAAATTCAAAGGCTATAGTTTTTGTCTTTGAAAAATTTCAAAGGCTATAGTCTATGAAAAATTTCAAAGACTATAGTCTTTGAGAAATTTCAAAGGCTATAGTTTTTGTCTTTGAGAAATTTCAAAGACTATAGTCTGTGAAAAAATTCAAAGGCTATAGTTTTTGTCTTTGAGAAATTTCAAAAGCTATAGTCTTTGAGAAATTTCAAAGGCTTATAGTCTTTGAAAAATTTCAAAGACTATAGACTTTGAAAAATTTCAAAGACTATAGTCTTTGACAAATTTCAAAGACTATAGTCTGTGAAAAAATTCAAAGGCTATAGTCTTTGAAATTTTTCAGACTATATAGCCTTTGAAATTTTTCAAAGACTATATATAGCCTTTGAAATTTCTCAAAGACAAAAACTATAGCCTTTGAATTTTTTCACAGACTATAGTCTTTGAAATTTGTCAAAGACTATAGTCTTTGAAATTTTTCAAAGTCTATAGTCATTGAAATTTTTCAAAGACTATAAGCCTTTGAAATTTCTCAAAGACTATAGTCTTCGAAATTTCTCAAAGACCTTTGAAATTTTTTTTTCACAGACTATAGTCAAAGACTATAGCCTTTGAAATTTCTCAAAGACAAAAACTATAGCCTTTGAAATTTCTCAAAGACTATAGTCTTTGAAATTTTTCAAAGACTATAGCCGTTGTAATTTCTCAAAGACTATAGTCTTTGAAATTTTTCATAGACTATAGCCTTTGAAATTTTTCAAAGACAAAAACTATAGCCTTTGAATTTTTTCACAGACTATATAGCCTTTGAAATTTCTCTAAGACTAAAACTATAGCCTTTGAAATTTCTCAAAGACTATAGCCTTTGAATTTTTTCACAGACTAGTCTTTGAAATTTGTCAAAGACAAAAACTATAGCCTTTGAATTTTTTCACAGAGTATAGTCTTTGAAATTTGTCAAAGACTATAGCCTTTGATATTTCTCAAAGACTATAGCCTATGAATTTTTTCACAGACTATAGGCTTTGAAATTTGTCAAAGACTATATAGTCTTTGAAATTTTTCAAAGACAAAAACTATAGCCTTTGAATTTTTTCACAGACTATAGCCTTTGAAATTTCTCAAGGACTATAAGTCTTTGAAATTTTTCATAGACTATAGTCTTTGAAATTTGTCAAAGACTATAGCCTTTGAAATTTCTCAAAGAGTCTGAAATTTTTCAAACACTATAAGCCTTTGAAATTTCTCAAAGACTATAGTCTTTGAAATTTCTCAAAGACAAAAACTATAGCCTTTGAATTTTTTCACAGACTATAGTCTTTGAAATTTGTCAAAGACTATAGCCTTTGTAATTTCTCAAAGACTATAGTCTTTGAAATTTTTCATAGACTATAGCCTTTGCAATTTCTCAAAGACTATAGTCTGAAATTTCTCAAAGACAAAAACTATAGCCTTTGAATTTTTTCAAAGACTAAAAGCCTTTGAAATTTCTCAAAAACTATATATAGCCTTTGAAATTTCTCAAAGACAAAAACTATAGCCTTTGAAATTTTTCAAAGACTATAAGCCTTTGAAATTTCTCAAAGACTATAGTCTTTGAGAAATTTCAAAGGCTTATAGTCTTTGAAAAATTTCAATGACTATAGACTTTGAAAAATTTCAAAGACTATAGTCTTTGACAAATTTCAAAGACTATAGTCTGTGAAAAAATTCAAAGGCTATAGTTTTTGTCTTTGAGAAATTTCAAAGACTATATATAGTCTTTGAAAAATTTCAAAGGCTATATAGTCTTTGAAAAATTTCAAAGACTATAGTCTTTGAGAAATTTCAAAAGCTATAGTTTTTGTCTTTGAGAAATTTCAAAGACTATAGACTGAAAAATTTCAAAGACTATAGTCTTTGACAAATTTCAAAGACTATATAAGCCTTTGAAATTTCTCAAAGACTATAGTCTTTGAAATTTCTCAAAGACTATAGTCTCTCAAACTATAGTCTTTGAGAAATTTCAAAGGCTATAGTCTTTGAGAAATTTCAAAGTCTTTGACAAATTTCAAAGACTATATAAGCCTTAGAAATTTTTCAAAGACAAAAACTATAGCCTTCGAATTTTTTCACAGACTATAGTCTTTGAAATTAGTCAAGGACAGCCTTTGAAATTTTTCAAAGACTATATAGCCTTTGAAATTTCTCAAAGACTAAAACTATAGCCTTTGAAATTTCTCAAAAACAAAAACTATAGCCTTTGAATTTTTTCACAGACTAGCCTTTGAAATTTTTCAAAGACTATATAGCCTTTGAAATTTTTCAAAGACTTATAGCCTTTGAAATTTCTCAAAGACAAAAACTATAGCCTTTGAAATTTTTCAAAGACTATAAGCCTTTGAAATTTCTCAAAGACAAAAACTATAGTCTTTGAAATTTTTCAAAGACTATAGGCCTTGAAATTTTTCAAAGATTATAGCCTTTGAAATTTTTCAAAGACAAAAACTATAGCCTTTGAATTTTATCACAGACTATAGTCTTTGAAATTTCTCAAAGACAAAAACTATAGTCTTTGAAATTTTTCAAAGACAAAAACTATAGTCTTCGAATTTTTTCACAGACTATAGTCTTTGAAATTAGTCAAAGACAGCCTTTGAAATTTCTCAAAGACTATAGTCTTTGAAATTTTTCAAAGACTAGTCTTTGAAATTTTTCAAAGACTATAGTCTTTGAAATTTTTCAAAGACTATATAGCCTTTGAAATTTCTCAAAGACTAAAACTATAGCCTTTGAAATTTCTCAAAGACAAAAACTATAGCCTTTGAATTTTTTCACAGGCTATAGTCTTTGAAATTTGTCAAAGACTATAGCCTTTGAAACTTCTCAAAGACAAAAACTATAACATTTGAATTTTTTCACAGACTATAGTCTTTGAAATTTGTCAAAGACTATAGTCTTTGAAATTTTTCAAAGACTATAAGCCTTTGAAATTTCTCAAAGACTATAGCCTTTGAAATTTCTCAAAGACAAAAACTATAGCCTTTGAATTTTTTCACAGACTATAGTCTTTGAAATTTGTCAAAGACTGTAGTCTGTGAAATTTTTCAAAGTCTATAGTCTTTGAAATTTTTCAAAGACTATAACCTTTGAAATTTCTCAAAGACTATAGTCTATGAAATTTTTCAAAGACTATTATAGCCTTTGAAATTTCTCAAAGACAAAAACTATAGCCTTTGACTTTTTTCACAGACTATAGTCTTTGAAATTTCTCAAAGACTATAGTCTTTGAAATTTGTCAAAGACTATAGCCTTTGAAATTTTTCAAAGACAAAAACTATAGCCTTTGAATTTTTTCACAGACTATAGTCTTTGAAATTTCTCAAAGACAAAAACTATAGTCTTTGAAATTTTTCAAAGACAAAAACTATAGCCTTCGAATTTTTTCACAGACTATAGTCTTTGAAATTAGTCAAAGACAGCCTTTGAAATTTCTCAAAGACTATATATAGTCTTTGAAATTTTTCAAAGACTATATAGCCTTTGAAATTTCTCAAAGACTAAAACTATAGCCTTTGAAATTTCTCAAAAACAAAAACTATAGCCTTTGAATTTTTTCACAGACTAGTCTTTGAAATTTCTCAAAGACTATAGTCTTTGAAATTTCTCAAAGACAAAAACTATAGCCTTTGAATTTTTTCACAGACTATAGTCTTTGAAATTTTTCAAAGATTATTGCCTTTGAAATTTCTCAAAGACAAAAACTATAGCCTTTGAAATTTCTCAAAGACTATAGTCTTTGAAATTTTTCAAAGTCTATAGTCTTTGAAATTTTTCAAAGACTATAAGCCTTTGAAATTTCTCAAAGACTATAGTCTTTGAAATTTTTCAAAGACTATAAGCCTTTGAAATTTCTCAAAGACTATAGCCTTTGAAATTTCTCAAAGACAAAAACTATAGCCTTTGAATTTTTTCACAGACTATAGTCTTTGAAATTTGTCAAAGACTATAGTCTTTGAAATTTTTCAAAGTCTATAGTCTTTGAAATTTTTCAAAGACTATAAGCCTTTGAAATTTCTCAAAGACTATAGTCTTTGAAATTTTTCAAAGACTATAAGCCTTTGAAATTTTTCAAAGACTATAGTCTTTGAATTTTTTCACAGACTATAGTCTTTGAAATTTCTCAAAGACAAAAACTATAGCCTTTGAAATTTCTCAAAGACTATAGCCTTTGAATTTTTTCACAGACTATAGTCTTTGAAATTAGTCAAAGACAGCCTTTGAAATTTCTCAAAGACTATAGCCTTTGAAATTTCTCAAAGACTAGTCTTTGAAATTTTTCAAAGACTAGCCTTTGAAATTTCTCAAAGACAAAAACTATAGCCTTTGAAATTTCTCAAAGACTATAGTCTTTGAAATTTTTCAAAGACTATTATAGCCTTTGTAATTTCTCAAAGACTATAGTCTTTGAAATTTCTCAAAGACAAAAACTATAACCTTTGAATTTTTTCACAGACTATAGTCTTTGAAATTTTTCAAAGTCTATAGTCTTTGAAATTTTTCAAAGACTATAAGCCTTTGAAATTTGTCAAAGACTATAGCCTTTGAAATTTCTCAAAGACAAAAACTATAGCCTTTGAATTTTTTCACAGGCTATAGTCTTTGAAATTTGTCAAAGACTATTATAGCCTTTGAAATTTCTCAAAGACAAAAACTATAGCCTTTGAAATTTCTCAAAGACTATAGTCTTTGAAATTTTTCTAAGACTATTATAGCCTTTGTAATTTCTCAATGACAAAAACTATAACCTTTGAATTTTTTCACAGACTATAGTCTTTGAAATTTGTCAAAGACTATAGTCTTTGAAATTTTTCAAAGTCTATAGTCTTTGAAATTTGTCAAAGACTATAAGCCTTTGAAATTTCTCAAAGACTATAGTCTTTGAAATTTTTCAAAGACAAAAACTATAGCCTTTGAATTTTTTCACAGGCTATAGTCTTTGAAATTTGTCTAAGACTATAGCCTTTGAAACTTCTCAAAGACAAAAACTATAACCTTTGAATTTTTTCAAAGACTATAAGCCTTTGAAATTTCTCAAAGACTATAGTCTTTGAAATTTTTCAAAGTCTATAGTCATTGAAATTTTTCAAAGACTATAAGCCTTTGAAATTTCTCAAAGACTATAGTCTTTGAAATTTTTCAAAGACTATATAGCCTTTGAAATTTTTCAAAGACTTTTGAAATTTCTCAAAGACAAAAACTATAGCCTTTGAAATTTCTCAAAGACTATAGTCTTTGAAATTTTTCAAAGACTATAGCCTTTGAAATTTCTCAAAGACAAAAACTATAGCCTTTGAATTTTTTCACAGACTATAGTCTTTGAAATTACTCAAAGACTATAGTCTTTGAAATTTGTCAAAGACTATAACCTTTGAAATTTCTCAAAGACTATAGCCTTTGAAATTTTTCAAAGACAAAAACTATAGCCTTTGAATTTTTTCACAGACTATAGTCTTTGAAATTTCTCAAAGACAAAAACTATAGTCTTTGAAATTTTTCAAAGACAAAAACTATAGCCTTGAATTTTTTCACAGACTATAGTCTTTGAAATTAGTCAAAGACAGCCTTTGAAATTTCTCAAAGACTATAGCCTTTGAAATTTCTCAAAGACTATAGTCTTTGAAATTTTTCACAGGCTATAGTCTTTGAAATTTGTCAAAGACTATAGCCTTTGAAACTTCTCAAAGACAAAAACTATAACATTTGAATTTTTTCACAGACTATAGTCTTTGAAATTTGTCAAAGACTATAGTCTTTGAAATTTGTCAAAGACTGTAGTCTGTGAAATTTTTCAAAGTCTATAGTCTTTGAAATTTTTCAAAGACTATAAGCCTTTGAAATTTCTCAAAGACTATATTGAAATTTCTCAAAGACTATAGTCTTTGAAATTTTTCAAAGATTATAGCCTTTGAAATTTTTCAAAGACAAAAACTATAGCCTTTGAATTTTTTCACAGACTATAGTCTTTGAAATTTCTCAAAGACAAAAACTATAGTCTTTGAAATTTTTCAAAGACAAAAACTATAGCCTTCGAATTTTTTCACAGACTATAGTCTTTGAAATTAGTCAAAG
Organism: Uropetala carovei; assembly: GCA_036926305.1. Taxonomy (NCBI): domain Eukaryota; kingdom Metazoa; phylum Arthropoda; class Insecta; order Odonata; family Petaluridae; genus Uropetala; species Uropetala carovei. The sequence continues at coordinate 8,443,644 of JAXCHB010000050.1, read as the reverse complement.
ACAGCCTTTGAAATTTCTCAAAGACTAAAACTATAGCCTTTGAAATTTCTCAAAAACAAAAACTATAGCCTTTGAATTTTTTCACAGACTAGTCTTTGAAATTTCTCAAAGACTATAGTCTTTGAAATTTCTCAAAGACAAAAACTATAGCCTTTGAATTTTTTCACAGACTATAGTCTTTGAAATTTTTCAAAGTCTATAGTCTTTGAAATTTTTCAAAGACTATAGTCTGAAATTTTTCAAAGTCTATAGTCTTTGAAATTTTTCAAAGACTATAAGCCTTTGAAATTTCTCAAAGACTATAGTCTTTGAAATTTTTCAAAGACTATAAGCCTTTGAAATTTCTCAAAGACTATAGTCTTTGAAATTTCTCAAAGACTATAGCCTTTGAATTTTTTCACAGACTATAGTCTTTGAAATTTCTCAAAGACAAAAACTATAGCCTTTGAAATTTTTCAAAGACTATAGCCTTTGAAATTTTTCATAGACAAAAACTATAGCCTTTGAATTTTTTCTCAGACTATAGTCTTTGAAATTAGTCAAAGACAGCCTTTGAAATTTCTCAAAGACTATAGTCTTTGAAATTTTTCAAAGACTATATAGCCTTTGAAATTTTTCAAAGACTTATAGCCTTTGAAATTTCTCAAAGACAAAAACTATAGCCTTTGAATTTTTTCACAGACTATAGTCTTTGAAATTTGCCAAAGACTATAGTCTTTGAAATTTTTCAAAGTCTATAGTCTTTGAAATTTTTCAAAGACTATAAGCCTTTGAAATTTCTCAAAGACTATAGTCTTTGAAATTTTTCAAAGACTATAAGCCTTTGAAATTTTTCAAAGACTATAGTCTTTGAAATTTCTCAAAGACTATAGCCTTTGAATTTTTTCACAGACTATAGTCTTTGAAATTTCTCAAAGACAAAAACTATAGCCTTTGAAATTTCTCAAAGACTATAGCCTTTGAATTTTTTCACAGACTATAGTCTTTGAAATTAGTCAAAGACAGCCTTTGAAATTTCTCAAAGACTATAGCCTTTGAAATTTCTCAAAGACTAGTCTTTGAAATTTTTCAAAGACTAGCCTTTGAAATTTCTCAAAGACAAAAACTATAGCCTTTGAAATTTCTCAAAGACTATAGTCTTTGAAATTTTTCAAAGACTATAAGCCTTTGAAATTTGTCAAAGACTATAGCCTTTGAAATTTCTCAAAGACAAAAACTATAGCCTTTGAATTTTTTCACAGGCTATAGTCTTTGAAATTTGTCAAAGACTATAGCCTTTGAAATTTCTCAAAGACAAAAACTATAGCCTTTGAAATTTCTCAAAGACTATAGTCTTTGAAATTTTTCTAAGACTATTATAGCCTTTGTAATTTCTCAATGACAAAAACTATAACCTTTGAATTTTTTCACAGACTATAGTCTTTGAAATTTGTCAAAGACTATAGTCTTTGAAATTTTTCAAAGTCTATAGTCTTTGAAATTTTTCAAAGACTATAAGCCTTTGAAATTTCTCAAAGACTATAGTCTTTCAAATTTTTCAAAGATTATAGCCTTTGAAATTTTTCAAAGACAAAAACTATAGCCTTTGAATTTTTTCACAGACTATAGTCTTTGAAATTTTTCAAAGACAAAAACTATAGCCTTTGAATTTTTTCACAGACTATAGTCTTTGAAATTAGTCAAAGACAGCCTTTGAAATTTTTCAAAGACTATAAGCCTTTGAAATTTCTCAAAGACTATAGCCTTTGAATTTTTTCAAAGACTATAGTCTTTGAAATTTGTCAAAGACTATAGCTTTTGCAATTTCTCAAAGACTATAGTCTTTGAAATTTTTCATAGACTATAGTCTGAAATTTTTCAAAGATTATAGCCTTTGAAATTTTTCAAAGACAAAAACTATAGCCTTTGAATTTTTTCACAGACTATAGTCTTTGAAATTTCTCAAAGACTATAGTCTTTGAAATTTTTCAAAGACAAAAACTATAGCCTTTGAATTTTTTCACAGGCTATAGTCTTCGAAATTTGTCAAAGACTATAGCCTTTGAAACTTCTCAAAGACAAAAACTATAACCTTTGAATTTTTTCACAGACTATAGTCTTTGAAATTTGTCAAAGACTATAGTCTTTGAAATTTTTCAAAGTCTATAGTCTTTGAAATTTTTCAAAGACTATAAGCCTTTGAAATTTCTCAAAGACAAAAACTATAGCCTTTGAATTTTTTCACAGACTATAGTCTTTGAAATTTGTCAAGGACTGTAGTCTGTGAAATTTTTCAAAGTCTATAGTCTTTGAAATTTTTCAAAGACTATAAGCCTTTGAAATCTCTCAAAGACTATAGTCTTTGAAATTTTTCAAAGTCTATAGTCTTTGAAATTTTTCAAAGACTATAAGCCTTTGAAATTTCTCAAAGACAAAAACTATAGCCTTTGAATTTTTTCACAGACTATAGTCTTTGAAATTTTTCAAAGACTATAGCCTTTGAAATTTCTCAAAGACTATAGTCTTTGAAATTTTTCAAAGACTATAAGCCTTTGAAATTTCTCAAAGACTATAGTCTTTGAAATTTTTCAAAGACTATATAGCCTTTGAAATTTTTCAAAGACTATAGCCTTTGAAATTTCTCAAAGACAAAAACTATAGCCTTTGAATTTTTTCACAGACTATAGTCTTTGAAATTTGTCAAAGACTATAGTCTTTGAAATTTTTCAAAGTCTATAGTCTTTGAAATTTTTCAAAGACTATAAGCCTTTGAAATTTCTCAAAGACTATAGTCTTTGAAATTTTTCAAAGACTATAAGCCTTTGAAATTTTTCAAAGACTATAGTCTTTGAAATTTCTCAAAGACTGTAGCCTTTGAATTTTTTCACAGACTATAGTCTTTGAAATGTCTCAAAGACAAAAACTATAGCCTTTGAATTTTTTCACAGACTTTAGTCTTTGAAATTAGTCAAAGACAGCCTTTGAAATTTCTCAAAGACAAAAACTATAGCCTTTGAAATTTCTCAAAGACTATAGTCTTTGAAATTTTTCTAAGACTATTATAGCCTTTGTAATTTCTCAATGACAAAAACTATAACCTTTGAATTTTTTCACAGACTATAGTCTTTGAAATTTGTCAAAGACTATAGTCTTTGAAATTTTTCAAATTCTATAGTCTTTGAAATTTTTCTAAGACTATAAGCCTTTGAAATTTTTCAAAGGCCTTTGAAATTTTTCAAAGACAAAAACTATAGCCTTTGAATTTTTTCACAGACTATAGTCTTTGAAATTTTTCAAAGACTATAGCTTTTGAAAATTCTCAAAGACAAAAACTATAGCCTTTGAATTTTTTCATAGACTATAGTCTTTGAGAAATTTCAAAGTCTTGGACTAATTTCAAAGACTATAGTCTGTGAAAAAATTCAAAGGCTATAGTTTTTGTCTTTGAAAAATTTCAAAGGCTATAGTCTATGAAAAATTTCAAAGACTATAGTCTTTGAGAAATTTCAAAGGCTATAGTTTTTGTCTTTGAGAAATTTCAAAGACTATAGTCTGTGAAAAAATTCAAAGGCTATAGTTTTTGTCTTTGAGAAATTTCAAAAGCTATAGTCTTTGAGAAATTTCAAAGGCTTATAGTCTTTGAAAAATTTCAAAGACTATAGACTTTGAAAAATTTCAAAGACTATAGTCTTTGACAAATTTCAAAGACTATAGTCTGTGAAAAAATTCAAAGGCTATAGTCTTTGAAATTTTTCAGACTATATAGCCTTTGAAATTTTTCAAAGACTATATATAGCCTTTGAAATTTCTCAAAGACAAAAACTATAGCCTTTGAATTTTTTCACAGACTATAGTCTTTGAAATTTGTCAAAGACTATAGTCTTTGAAATTTTTCAAAGTCTATAGTCATTGAAATTTTTCAAAGACTATAAGCCTTTGAAATTTCTCAAAGACTATAGTCTTCGAAATTTCTCAAAGACCTTTGAAATTTTTTTTTCACAGACTATAGTCAAAGACTATAGCCTTTGAAATTTCTCAAAGACAAAAACTATAGCCTTTGAAATTTCTCAAAGACTATAGTCTTTGAAATTTTTCAAAGACTATAGCCGTTGTAATTTCTCAAAGACTATAGTCTTTGAAATTTTTCATAGACTATAGCCTTTGAAATTTTTCAAAGACAAAAACTATAGCCTTTGAATTTTTTCACAGACTATATAGCCTTTGAAATTTCTCTAAGACTAAAACTATAGCCTTTGAAATTTCTCAAAGACTATAGCCTTTGAATTTTTTCACAGACTAGTCTTTGAAATTTGTCAAAGACAAAAACTATAGCCTTTGAATTTTTTCACAGAGTATAGTCTTTGAAATTTGTCAAAGACTATAGCCTTTGATATTTCTCAAAGACTATAGCCTATGAATTTTTTCACAGACTATAGGCTTTGAAATTTGTCAAAGACTATATAGTCTTTGAAATTTTTCAAAGACAAAAACTATAGCCTTTGAATTTTTTCACAGACTATAGCCTTTGAAATTTCTCAAGGACTATAAGTCTTTGAAATTTTTCATAGACTATAGTCTTTGAAATTTGTCAAAGACTATAGCCTTTGAAATTTCTCAAAGAGTCTGAAATTTTTCAAACACTATAAGCCTTTGAAATTTCTCAAAGACTATAGTCTTTGAAATTTCTCAAAGACAAAAACTATAGCCTTTGAATTTTTTCACAGACTATAGTCTTTGAAATTTGTCAAAGACTATAGCCTTTGTAATTTCTCAAAGACTATAGTCTTTGAAATTTTTCATAGACTATAGCCTTTGCAATTTCTCAAAGACTATAGTCTGAAATTTCTCAAAGACAAAAACTATAGCCTTTGAATTTTTTCAAAGACTAAAAGCCTTTGAAATTTCTCAAAAACTATATATAGCCTTTGAAATTTCTCAAAGACAAAAACTATAGCCTTTGAAATTTTTCAAAGACTATAAGCCTTTGAAATTTCTCAAAGACTATAGTCTTTGAAATTTCTCAAAGACTATAGTCTCTCAAACTATAGTCTTTGAGAAATTTCAAAGGCTATAGTCTTTGAGAAATTTCAAAGTCTTTGACAAATTTCAAAGACTATATAAGCCTTAGAAATTTTTCAAAGACAAAAACTATAGCCTTCGAATTTTTTCACAGACTATAGTCTTTGAAATTAGTCAAGGACAGCCTTTGAAATTTTTCAAAGACTATATAGCCTTTGAAATTTCTCAAAGACTAAAACTATAGCCTTTGAAATTTCTCAAAAACAAAAACTATAGCCTTTGAATTTTTTCACAGACTAGCCTTTGAAATTTTTCAAAGACTATATAGCCTTTGAAATTTTTCAAAGACTTATAGCCTTTGAAATTTCTCAAAGACAAAAACTATAGCCTTTGAAATTTTTCAAAGACTATAAGCCTTTGAAATTTCTCAAAGACAAAAACTATAGTCTTTGAAATTTTTCAAAGACTATAGGCCTTGAAATTTTTCAAAGATTATAGCCTTTGAAATTTTTCAAAGACAAAAACTATAGCCTTTGAATTTTTTCACAGACTATAGTCTTTGAAATTTCTCAAAGACAAAAACTATAGTCTTTGAAATTTTTCAAAGACAAAAACTATAGTCTTCGAATTTTTTCACAGACTATAGTCTTTGAAATTAGTCAAAGACAGCCTTTGAAATTTCTCAAAGACTATAGTCTTTGAAATTTTTCAAAGACTAGTCTTTGAAATTTTTCAAAGACTATAGTCTTTGAAATTTTTCAAAGACTATATAGCCTTTGAAATTTCTCAAAGACTAAAACTATAGCCTTTGAAATTTCTCAAAGACAAAAACTATAGCCTTTGAATTTTTTCACAGGCTATAGTCTTTGAAATTTGTCAAAGACTATAGCCTTTGAAACTTCTCAAAGACAAAAACTATAACATTTGAATTTTTTCACAGACTATAGTCTTTGAAATTTGTCAAAGACTATAGTCTTTGAAATTTTTCAAAGACTATAAGCCTTTGAAATTTCTCAAAGACTATAGCCTTTGAAATTTCTCAAAGACAAAAACTATAGCCTTTGAATTTTTTCACAGACTATAGTCTTTGAAATTTGTCAAAGACTGTAGTCTGTGAAATTTTTCAAAGTCTATAGTCTTTGAAATTTTTCAAAGACTATAACCTTTGAAATTTCTCAAAGACTATAGTCTATGAAATTTTTCAAAGACTATTATAGCCTTTGAAATTTCTCAAAGACAAAAACTATAGCCTTTGACTTTTTTCACAGACTATAGTCTTTGAAATTTCTCAAAGACTATAGTCTTTGAAATTTGTCAAAGACTATAGCCTTTGAAATTTTTCAAAGACAAAAACTATAGCCTTTGAATTTTTTCACAGACTATAGTCTTTGAAATTTCTCAAAGACAAAAACTATAGTCTTTGAAATTTTTCAAAGACAAAAACTATAGCCTTCGAATTTTTTCACAGACTATAGTCTTTGAAATTAGTCAAAGACAGCCTTTGAAATTTCTCAAAGACTATATATAGTCTTTGAAATTTTTCAAAGACTATATAGCCTTTGAAATTTCTCAAAGACTAAAACTATAGCCTTTGAAATTTCTCAAAAACAAAAACTATAGCCTTTGAATTTTTTCACAGACTAGTCTTTGAAATTTCTCAAAGACTATAGTCTTTGAAATTTCTCAAAGACAAAAACTATAGCCTTTGAATTTTTTCACAGACTATAGTCTTTGAAATTTTTCAAAGATTATTGCCTTTGAAATTTCTCAAAGACAAAAACTATAGCCTTTGAAATTTCTCAAAGTCTATAGTCTTTGAAATTTTTCAAAGACTATAGTCTGAAATTTTTCAAAGTCTATAGTCTTTGAAATTTTTCAAAGACTATAAGCCTTTGAAATTTCTCAAAGACTATAGTCTTTGAAATTTTTCAAAGACTATAAGCCTTTGAAATTTCTCAAAGACTATAGTCTTTGAAATTTCTCAAAGACTATAGCCTTTGAATTTTTTCACAGACTATAGTCTTTGAAATTTCTCAAAGACAAAAACTATAGCCTTTGAAATTTTTCAAAGACTATAGCCTTTGAAATTTTTCAAAGACAAAAACTATAGCCTTTGAATTTTTTCACAGACTATAGTCTTTGAAATTAGTCAAAGACAGCCTTTGAAATTTCTCAAAGACTATAGTCTTTGAAATTTTTCAAAGACTATATAGCCTTTGAAATTTTTCAAAGACTATAGTCTTTGAAATTTTTCAAAGACTATAAGCCTTTGAAATTTCTCAAAGACTATAGTCTTTGAAATTTCTCAAAGACTATAGCCTTTGAATTTTTTCACAGACTATAGTCTTTGAAATTTCTCAAAGACAAAAACTATAGCCTTTGAATTTTTTCACAGACTATAGTCTTTGAAATTTGTCAAAGACTATAGTCTTTGAAATTTTTCAAAGTCTATAGTCTTTGAAATTTTTCAAAGACTATAAGCCTTTGAAATTTCTCAAAGACTATAGTCTTTGAAATTTTTCAAAGACTATAAGCCTTTGAAATTTTTCAAAGACTATAGTCTTTGAAATTTCTCAAAGACTATAGCCTTTGAATTTTTTCACAGACTATAGTCTTTGAAATTTCTCAAAGACAAAAACTATAGCCTTTGAAATTTCTCAAAGACTATAGCCTTTGAATTTTTTCACAGACTATAGTCTTTGAAATTAGTCAAAGACAGCCTTTGAAATTTCTCAAAGACTATAGCCTTTGAAATTTCTCAAAGACTAGTCTTTGAAATTTTTCAAAGACTAGCCTTTGAAATTTCTCAAAGACAAAAACTATAGCCTTTGAAATTTCTCAAAGACTATAGTCTTTGAAATTTTTCAAAGACTATTATAGCCTTTGTAATTTCTCAAAGACTATAGTCTTTGAAATTTCTCAAAGACAAAAACTATAACCTTTGAATTTTTTCACAGACTATAGTCTTTGAAATTTTTCAAAGTCTATAGTCTTTGAAATTTTTCAAAGACTATAAGCCTTTGAAATTTGTCAAAGACTATAGCCTTTGAAATTTCTCAAAGACAAAAACTATAGCCTTTGAATTTTTTCACAGGCTATAGTCTTTGAAATTTGTCAAAGACTATTATAGCCTTTGAAATTTCTCAAAGACAAAAACTATAGCCTTTGAAATTTCTCAAAGACTATAGTCTTTGAAATTTTTCTAAGACTATTATAGCCTTTGTAATTTCTCAATGACAAAAACTATAACCTTTGAATTTTTTCACAGACTATAGTCTTTGAAATTTGTCAAAGACTATAGTCTTTGAAATTTTTCAAAGTCTATAGTCTTTGAAATTTGTCAAAGACTATAAGCCTTTGAAATTTCTCAAAGACTATAGTCTTTGAAATTTTTCAAAGACAAAAACTATAGCCTTTGAATTTTTTCACAAACTATAGTCTTTGAAATTTCTCAAAGACAAAAACTATAGCCTTTGAAATTTTTCAAAGACTATAGTCTTTGAAATTTTTCAAAGACAAAAACTATAGCCTTTGAATTTTTTCACAGGCTATAGTCTTTGAAATTTGTCTAAGACTATAGCCTTTGAAACTTCTCAAAGACAAAAACTATAACCTTTGAATTTTTTCAAAGACTATAAGCCTTTGAAATTTCTCAAAGACTATAGTCTTTGAAATTTTTCAAAGTCTATAGTCATTGAAATTTTTCAAAGACTATAAGCCTTTGAAATTTCTCAAAGACTATAGTCTTTGAAATTTTTCAAAGACTATATAGCCTTTGAAATTTTTCAAAGACTTTTGAAATTTCTCAAAGACAAAAACTATAGCCTTTGAAATTTCTCAAAGACTATAGTCTTTGAAATTTTTCAAAGACTATAGCCTTTGAAATTTCTCAAAGACAAAAACTATAGCCTTTGAATTTTTTCACAGACTATAGTCTTTGAAATTACTCAAAGACTATAGTCTTTGAAATTTGTCAAAGACTATAACCTTTGAAATTTCTCAAAGACTATAGTCTTTGAAATTTGTCAAAGACTATAGCCTTTGAAATTTCTCAAAGACAAAAACTATAGCCTTTGAAATTTTTCAAAGACTATAAGCCTTTGAAATTTCTCAAAGACTATAGTCTTTGAAATTTTTCAAAGACTATAGTCTTTGAAATTTTTCAAAGATTATAGCCTTTGAAATTTTTCAAAGACAAAAACTATAGCCTTTGAATTTTTTCACAGACTATAGTCTTTGAAATTTCTCAAAGACAAAAACTATAGTCTTTGAAATTTTTCAAAGACAAAAACTATAGCCTTGAATTTTTTCACAGACTATAGTCTTTGAAATTAGTCAAAGACAGCCTTTGAAATTTCTCAAAGACTATAGCCTTTGAAATTTCTCAAAGACTATAGTCTTTGAAATTTTTGAAAGACTATAGTCTTTGAAATTTTTCAAAGACTATATAGCCTTTGAAATTTCTCAAAGACTAAAACTATAGCCTTTGAATTTTTTCACAGACTATAGTCTTTGAAATTTCTCAAAGACTATAGTCTTTGAAATTTTTCAAAGACAAAAACTATAGCCTTTGAATTTTTTCACAGGCTATAGTCTTTGAAATTTGTCAAAGACTATAGCCTTTGAAACTTCTCAAAGACAAAAACTATAACATTTGAATTATTTCACAGACTATAGTCTTTGAAATTTGTCAAAGACTATAGTCTTTGAAATTTGTCAAAGACTGTAGTCTGTGAAATTTTTCAAAGTCTATAGTCTTTGAAATTTTTCAAAGACTATAAGCCTTTGAAATTTCTCAAAGACTATATTGAAATTTCTCAAAGACTATAGTCTTTGAAATTTTTCAAAGATTATAGCCTTTGAAATTTTTCAAAGACAAAAACTATAGCCTTTGAATTTTTTCACAGACTATAGTCTTTGAAATTTCTCAAAGACAAAAACTATAGTCTTTGAAATTTTTCAAAGACAAAAACTATAGCCTTCGAATTTTTTCACAGACTATAGTCTTTGAAATTAGTCAAAGACAGCCTTTGAAATTTCTCAAAGACTAAAACTATAGCCTTTGAAATTTCTCAAAAACAAAAACTATAGCCTTTGAATTTTTTCACAGACTAGTCTTTGAAATTTCTCAAAGACTATAGTCTTTGAAATTTCTCAAAGACAAAAACTATAGCCTTTGAATTTTTTCACAGACTATAGTCTTTGAAATTTTTCAAAGATTATTGCCTTTGAAATTTCTCAAAGACAAAAACTATAGCCTTTGAAATTTCTCAAAGACTATAGTCTTTGAAATTTTTCAAAGTCTATAGTCTTTGAAATTTTTCAAAGACTATAGTCTGAAATTTTTCAAAGTCTATAGTCTTTGAAATTTTTCAAAGACTATAAGCCTTTGAAATTTCTCAAAGACTATAGTCTTTGAAATTTTTCAAAGACTATAAGCCTTTGAAATTTCTCAAAGACTATAGTCTTTGAAATTTCTCAAAGACTATAGCCTTTGAATTTTTTCACAGACTATAGTCTTTGAAATTTCTCAAAGACAAAAACTATAGCCTTTGAAATTTTTCAAAGACTATAGCCTTTGAAATTTTTCATAGACAAAAACTATAGCCTTTGAATTTTTTCACAGACTATAGTCTTTGAAATTAGTCAAAGACAGCCTTTGAAATTTCTCAAAGACTTATAGCCTTTGAAATTTCTCAAAGACAAAAACTATAGCCTTTGAATTTTTTCACAGACTATAGTCTTTGAAATTTGCCAAAGACTATAGTCTTTGAAATTTTTCAAAGACTATAAGCCTTTGAAATTTCTCAAAGACTATAGTCTTTGAAATTTTTCAAAGACTATAAGCCTTTGAAATTTTTCAAAGACTATAGTCTTTGAAATTTCTCAAAGACTATAGCCTTTGAATTTTTTCACAGACTATAGTCTTTGAAATTTCTCAAAGACAAAAACTATAGCCTTTGAAATTTCTCAAAGACTATAGCCTTTGAATTTTTTCACAGACTATAGTCTTTGAAATTAGTCAAAGACAGCCTTTGAAATTTCTCAAAGACTATAGCCTTTGAAATTTCTCAAAGACTAGTCTTTGAAATTTTTCAAAGACTAGCCTTTGAAATTTCTCAAAGACAAAAACTATAGCCTTTGAAATTTCTCAAAGACTATAGTCTTTGAAATTTTTCAAAGACTATAAGCCTTTGAAATTTGTCAAAGACTATAGCCTTTGAAATTTCTCAAAGACAAAAACTATAGCCTTTGAATTTTTTCACAGGCTATAGTCTTTGAAATTTGTCAAAGACTATAGCCTTTGAAATTTCTCAAAGACAAAAACTATAGCCTTTGAAATTTCTCAAAGACTATAGTCTTTGAAATTTTTCTAAGACTATTATAGCCTTTGTAATTTCTCAATGACAAAAACTATAACCTTTGAATTTTTTCACAGACTATAGTCTTTGAAATTTGTCAAAGACTATAGTCTTTGAAATTTTTCAAAGTCTATAGTCTTTGAAATTTTTCAAAGACTATAAGCCTTTGAAATTTCTCAAAGACTATAGTCTTTCAAATTTTTCAAAGATTATAGCCTTTGAAATTTTTCAAAGACAAAAACTATAGCCTTTGAATTTTTTCACAGACTATAGTCTTTGAAATTTTTCAAAGACTATAGCCTTTGAAATTTCTCAAAGACAAAAACTATAGCCTTTGAATTTTTTCACAGACTATAGTCTTTGAAATTTTTCAAAGTCTATAGTCTTTGAAATTTTTCAAAGACTATAAGCCTTTGAAATTTCTCAAAGACAAAAAATATAGCCTTTGAATTTTTTCACAGACTATAGTCTGTGAAATTTTTCAAAGTCTATAGTCTTTGAAATTTTTCAAATTCTATAGTCTTTGAAATTTTTCAAGGGCTATATATAGTCTTTGAAAAATTTCAAAGGCTATAGTCTGTGAAAAAATTCAAAGGCTATAGTTTTTGTCTTTGAGAAATTACAAAGGCTATAGTCTTTGAAAAATTTCAAAGACTATAAGCCTTTCAAATTTCAAAGGCTATATAGTCTTTGAAAAATTTCAAAGACTATAGTCTTTGAAAAATTTCAAAGACTATAGTCTTTGAAAAATTTCAAAGACTATAGTCTTTGAGAAATTTCAAAGGCTTATAGTCTTTGAAAAATTTCAAAGACTATAGTCATTGAGAAATTTCAAAGGTTATAGTCTTTGACAAATTTCAAAGACTATAGTCTTTGAAAATTTTCAAAGACTATAAGCCTTTGAAATTTCTAAAAGACTATAGTCTTTGAAATTTTTCAAAGACTATATAGCCTTTGAAATTTCTCAAAGACAAAAACTATAGCCTTTGAATTTTTTCACAGACTATAGTCTTTGAAATTTGTCAAAGACTATAGTCTTTGAAATTTTTCAAAGTCTATAGTCTTTGAAATTTTTCAAAGACTATAAGCCTTTGAAATTTCTCAAAGACTATAGTCTTTGAAATTTCTCAAAGACTATAGCCTTTGAATTTTTTCACAGACTATAGTCTTTGAAATTTGTCAAAGACTATAGTCTTTGAAATTTCTCAAAGACTATAGTCTTTGAAATTTTTCTAAGACTATTATAGCCTTTGTCATTTCTCAATGACAAAAACTATAACCTTTGAATTTTTTCACAGACTATAGTCTTTGAAATTTTTCAAAGTCTATAGTCTTTGAAATTTTTCAAGGGCTATATATAGTCTTTGAAAAATTTCAAAGGCTATATAGCCTTTGAAATTTTTCAAAGACAAAAACTATAGCCTTTGAATTTTTTCACAGACTATAGTCTTTGAAAGTTCTCAAAGACAAAAACTATAGTCTTTGAAATTTTTCAAAGACAAAAACTATAGCCTTCGAATTTTTTCACAGACTATAGTCTTTGAAATTAGTCAAGGACAGCCTTTGAAATTTTTCAAAGACTATATAGCCTTTGAAATTTTTCAAAGACTATTATAGCCTTTGAAATTTCTCAAAGACAAAAACTATAGCCTTTGAATTTTTTCACAGACTATAGTCTTTGAAATTTCTCAAAGACTATAGTCTTTGAAATTTGTCAAAGACAAAAACTATAGCCTTTGAAATTTTTCAAAGACTATAAGCCTTTGAAATTTCTCAAAGACTATAGTCTTTGAAATTTTTCAAAGACTATAGTCTTTGAAATTTTTCAAAGATTATAGCCTTTGAAATTTCTCAAAGACAAAAACTATAGCCTTTGAATTTTTTCACAGACTATAGTCTTTGAAATTTCTCAAAGATTATAGCCTTTGAAATTTTTCAAAGACAAAAACTATAGCCTTTGAATTTTTTCACAGACTATAGTCTTTGAAATTTTTCAAAGACAAAAACTATAGCCTTTGAATTTTTTCACAGACTATAGTCTTTGAAATTAGTCAAAGACAGCCTTTGAAATTTTTCAAAGACTATAAGCCTTTGAAATTTCTCAAAGACTATAGCCTTTGAATTTTTTCAAAGACTATAGTCTTTGAAATTTGTCAAAGACTATAGCTTTTGCAATTTCTCAAAGGCAAAAACTATAGCCTTTGAATTTTTTCACAGACTATAGTCTTTGAGAAATTTCAAAGTCTTTGACTAATTTCAAAGACTATAGTCTGTGAAAAAATTCAAAGGCTATAGTTTTTGTCTTTGAAAAATTTCAAAGGCTATAGTCTATGAAAAATTTCAAAGACTATAGTCTTTGAGAAATTTCAAAGGCTATAGTTTTTGTCTTTGAGAAATTTCAAAGACTATAGTCTGTGAAAAAATTCAAAGGCTATAGTTTTTGTCTTTGAGAAATTTCAAAAGCTATAGTCTTTGAGAAATTTCAAAGGCTTATAGTCTTTGAAAAATTTCAAAGACTATAGACTTTGAAAAATTTCAAAGACTATAGTCTTTGACAAATTTCAAAGACTATAGTCTGTGAAAAAATTCAAAGGCTATAGTCTTTGAAATTTTTCAAAGACTATATAGCCTTTGAAATTTTTCAAAGACTATATATAGCCTTTGAAATTTCTCAAAGACAAAAACTATAGCCTTTGAATTTTTTCACAGACTATAGTCTTTGAAATTTTTCAAAGTCTATAGTCATTGAAATTTTTCAAAGACTATAAGCCTTTGAAATTTCTCAAAGACTATAGTCTTCGAAATTTCTCAAAGACTATAGCCTTTGAAATTTTTTTTTCACAGACTATAGTCAAAGACTATAGCCTTTGAAATTTCTCAAAGACAAAAACTATAGCCTTTGAAATTTCAAAGACTATAGACTTTGAAAAATTTCAAAGACTATAGTCTTTGACAAATTTCAAAGACTATAGTCTGTGAAAAAATTCAAAGGCTATAGTTTTTGTCTTTGAGAAATTTCAAAGGCTATAGTCTTTGAAAAATTTCAAAGGCTATATAGTCTTTGAAAAATTTCAAAGACTATAGTCTTTGAGAAATTTCAAAGGCTTATAGTCTTTGAAAATTTTCAAAGACTATAGTCTTTGAAATTTGTCAAAGACTATAACCTTTGAAATTTCTCAATGACTATAGTCTTTGAAATTTCTCAAAGACAAAGAGAAATTTCAAAGGCTTATAGTCTTTGAAAAATTTCAATGACTATTGACTTTGACAAATTTCAAAGACTATAGTCTGTGAAAAAATTCAAAGGCTATAGTTTTTGTCTTTGAGAAATTTCAAAGACTATATATAGTCTTTGAAAAATTTCAAAGGCTATATAGTCTTTGAAAAATTTCAAAGACTATAGTCTTTGAGAAATTTCAAAAGCTATAGTTTTTGTCTTTGAGAAATTTCAAAGACTATAGACTTTGAAAAATTTCAAAGACTATAGTCTTTGACAAATTTCAAAGACTATATAAGCCTTTGAAATTTCTCAAAGACTATAGTCTTTGAAATTTCTCAAAGACTATAGTCTCTCAAACTATAGTCTTTGAGAAATTTCAAAGACTATATAAGCCTTTGAAATTTTTCAAAGACAAAAACTATAGCCTTCGAATTTTTTCACAGACTATAGTCTTTGAAATTAGTCAAGGACAGCCTTTGAAATTTTTCAAAGACTATATAGCCTTTGAAATTTCTCAAAGACTAAAACTATAGCCTTTGAAATTTCTCAAAAACAAAAACTATAGCCTTTGAATTTTTTCACAGACTAGTCTTTGAAATTTCTCAAAGACTATAGTCTTTGAAATTTTTCAAAGACAAAAACTATAGCCTTTGAATTTTTTCACAGACTATAATAGTCTTTGAAATTAGTCAAAGACAGCCGCCTTTGAAATTTCTCAAAGACTATAGTCTTTGTAATTTCTCAAAGACAAAAACTATAGCCTTTGAATTTTTTCACAGACTATAATAGTCTTTGAAATTAGTCAAGGACAGCCTTTGAAATTTTTCAACGACTATATAGCCTTTGAAATTTTTCAAAGACTATATAGCCTTTGAAATTTTTCAAAGACTATAGCCTTTGAAATTTCTCAAAGACAAAAACTATAGCCTTTGAATTTTTTCACAGACTATAGTCTTTGAAATTTGTCAAAGACTATAGTCTTTGAAATTTTTCAAAGTCTATAAGCCTTTGAAATTTCTCAAAGACAAAAACTATAGCCTTTGAAATTTCTCAAAGACTATAGTCTTTGAAATTTTTCAAAGACTATAGCCTTTGAAATTTCTCAAAGACAAAAACTATAGCCTTTGAATTTTTTCACAGACTATAGTCTTTGAAATTACTCAAAGACTATAGTCTTTGAAATTTGTCAAAGACTATAACCTTTGAAATTTCTCAAAGACTAGTCTTTTAAATTTGTCAAAGACTATAGCCTTTGAAATTTCTCAAAGACAAAAACTATAGCCTTTGAAATTTTTCAAAGACTATAAGCCTTTGAAATTTCTCAAAGACTATAGTCTTTGAAATTTCTCAAAGACTATAGCCTTTGAAATTTTTCAAAGACAAAAACTATAGCCTTTGAATTTTTTCACAGACTATAGTCTTTGAAATTTCTCAAAGACTATAGTCTTTGAAATTTTTCAAAGACAAAAACTATAGCCTTTGAATTTTTTCACAGGCTATAGTCTTTGAAATTTGTCTAAGACTATAGCCTTTGAAACTTCTCAAAGACAAAAACTATAACCTTTGAATTTTTTCACAGACTATAGTCTTTGAAATTTGTCAGAGACTATAGCCTTTGAAATTTTTCAAAGACTATATAGCCTTTGAAATTTTTCAAAGACTATATAGCCTTTGAAATTTTTCAAAGACTATAGCCTTTGAAATTTCTCAAAGACAAAAACTATAGCCTTTGAATTTTTTCACAGACTATAGTCTTTGAAATTTGTCAAAGACTATAGTCTTTGAAATTTTTCAAAGTCTATAGTCTTTGAAATTTTTCACAGACTATAGTCTTTGAAATTTGTCAAAGACTATATAGCCTTTGAAATTTTTCAAAGACTATAGCCTTTGAAATTTCTCAAAGACAAAAACTATAGCCTTTGAATTTTTTCACAGACTATAGTCTTTGAAATTTTTCAAAGTCTATAGTCATTGAAATTTTTCAAAGACTATAGCCTTTGAAATTTCTCAAAGACAAAAACTATAGCCTTTGAATTTTTTCACAGACTATAGTCTTTGAAATTACTCAAAGACTATAGTCTTTGAAATTTGACAAAGACTATAACCTTTGAAATTTCTCAAAGACTATAGTCTTTGAAATTTTTCAAAGACTATTATAGCCTTTGAAATTTCTCAAAGACAAAAACTATAGCCTTTGACTTTTTTCACAGACTATAGTCTTTGAAATTTCTCAAAGACTATAGTCTTTGAAATTTGTCAAAGACTATAGCCTTTGAAATTTCTCAAAGACAAAAACTATAGCCTTTGAAATTTTTCAAAGACTATAAGCCTTTGAAATTTCTCAAAGACTATAGTCTTTGAAATTTTTCAAAGACTATAGTCTTTGAAATTTTTCAAAGTCTATAGTCATTGAAATTTTTCAAAGACTATAAGCCTTTGAAATTTCTCAAAGACTATAGTCTTTGAAATTTTTCAAAGACTATATAGCCTTTGAAATTTTTCAAAGACTATAGCCTTTGAAATTTCTCAAAGACAAAAACTATAGCCTTTGAAATTTCTCAAAGACTATATAGTCTTTGAAATTTTTCAAAGACAAAAACTATAGCCTTTGAAATTTTTAAAGTCTATAGTCTTTGAAATTTTTCAAAGACTATAAGCCTTTGAAATTTCTCAAAGACTATAGTCTTTGAAATTTTTCAAAGACTATATAGCCTTTGAAATTTTTCAAAGACTATATAGCCTTTGAAATTTTTCAAAGACTTATAGCCTTTGAAATTTCTCAAAGACAAAAACTATAGCCTTTGAAATTTTTCAAAGACTATAAGCCTTTGAAATTTCTCAAAGACAAAAACTATAGTCTTTGAAATTTTTCAAAGACTATAGGCCTTGAAATTTTTCAAAGATTATAGCCTTTTAAATTTTTCAAAGACAAAAACTATAGCCTTTGAATTTTTTCAAAGACTATAGTCTTTGAAATTTCTCAAAGATTACAGCCTTTGAAATTTTTCAAAGACAAAAACTATAGCCTTTGAATTTTTTCACAGACTATAGTCTTTGAAATTTCTCAAAGACAAAAACTATAGTCTTTGAAATTTTTCAAAGACAAAAACTATAGTCTTCGAATTTTTTCACAGACTATAGTCTTTGAAATTAGTCAAAGACAGCCTTTGAAATTTCTCAAAGACTATAGTCTTTGAAATTTTTCAAAGACTAGTCTTTGAAATTTTTCAAAGACTATAGTCTTTGAAATTTTTCAAAGACTATATAGCCTTTGAAATTTCTCAAAGACTAAAACTATAGCCTTTGAAATTTCTCAAAGACAAAAACTATAGCCTTTGAATTTTTTCACAGACTATAGTCTTTGAAATTTGTCAAAGACTGTAGTCTGTGAAATTTTTCAAAGTCTATAGTCTTTGAAATTTTTCAAAGACTATAAGCCTTTGAAATTTCTCAAAGACTAATTTTTCAAAGACAAAAACTATAGCCTTTGAATTTTTTCACAGACTATAGTCTTTGAAATTTCTCAAAGACAAAAACTATAGTCTTTGAAATTTTTCAAAGACAAAAACTATAGCCTTCGAATTTTTTCACAGACTATAGTCTTTGAAATTAGTCAAAGACAGCCTTTGAAATTTCTCAAAGACTATATATAGTCTTTGAAATTTTTCAAAGACTATAGTCTTTGAAATTTTTCAAAGACTATATAGCCTTTGAAATTTCTCAAAGACTAAAACTATAGCCTTTGAAATTTCTCAAAAACAAAAACTATAGCCTTTGAATTTTTTCACAGACTAGTCTTTGAAATTTCTCAAAGACTATAGTCTTTGAAATTTCTCAAAGACAAAAACTATAGCCTTTGAATTTTTTCACAGACTATAGTCTTTGAAATTTTTCAAAGATTATTGCCTTTGAAATTTCTCAAAGACAAAAACTATAGCCTTTGAAATTTCTCAAAGACTATAGCCTTTGAAATTTCTCAAAGACTATAGTCTTTGAAATTTTTCAAAGTCTATAGTCTTTGAAATTTTTCAAAGACTATAGTCTGAAATTTTTCAAAGTCTATAGTCTTTGAAATTTTTCAAAGACTATAAGCCTTTGAAATTTCTCAAAGACTATAGTCTTTGAAATTTTTCAAAGACTATAAGCCTTTGAAATTTCTCAAAGACTATAGTCTTTGAAATTTCTCAAAGACTATAGCCTTTGAATTTTTTCACAGACTATAGTCTTTGAAATTTCTCAAAGACAAAAACTATAGCCTTTGAAATTTTTCAAAGACTATAGCCTTTGAAATTTTTCAAAGACAAAAACTATAGCCTTTGAATTTTTTCACAGACTATAGTCTTTGAAATTAGTCAAAGACAACCTTTGAAATTTCTCAAAGACTATAGTCTTTGAAATTTTTCAAAGACTATAAGCCTTTGAATTTTTTCACAGACTATAGTCTTTGAAATTTCTCAATGACAAAAACTATAACCTTTGAATTTTTTCACAGACTATAGTCTTTGAAATTTGTCAAAGACTATAGTCTTTGAAATTTTTCAAAGTCTATAGTCTTTGAAATTTTTCAAAGACTATAAGCCTTTGAAATTTCTCAAAGACTGTAGTCTTTGAAATTTTTCAAAGATTATAGCCTTTGAAATTTTTCAAAGACAAAAACTATAGCCTTTGAATTTTTTCACAGACTATAGTCTTTGAAATTTTTCAAAGTCTATAGTCTTTGAAATTTTTCAAAGTCTATAGTCTTTGAAATTTTCAAGGGCTATATATAGTCTTTGAAAAATTTCAAAGGCTATAATCTGTGAAAAAATTCAAAGGCTATAGTTTTTGTCTTTGAGAAATTACAAAGGCTATAGTCTTTGAAAAATTTCAAAGACTATAAGCCTTTCAAATTTCAAAGGCTATATAGTCTTTGAAAAATTTCAAAGACTATAGTCTTTGAAATTTTTCAAAGACTATAGTCATTGAGAAATTTCAAAGGTTATAGTCTTTGACAAATTTCAAATACTATAGTCTGTGAAAAAATTCAAAGGCTATAGTCTTTGAGAAATTTCAAAGGCTATAGTCTTTGAGATATTTCAAAAGCTATAGTTTTTGTCTTTGAGAAATTTCAAAGACTATAGACTTTGAAAAATTTCAAAGACTATAGTCTTTGACAAATTTCAAAGACTATATAAGCCTTTGAAATTTCTCAAAGACTATAGCCTTTGAAATTTCTCAAAGACAAAAACTATAGCCTTTGAATTTTTTCACAGACTATAGTCTTTGAAATTTCTCAAAGACTATAGTCTCTCAAACTGTAGTCTTTGAGAAATTTCAAAGTCTTTGACTAATTTCAAAGACTATAGTCTGTGAAAAAATTCAAAGGCTATAGTTTTTGTCTTTGAAAAATTTCAAAGGCTATAGTCTATGAAAAATTTCAAAGACTATAGTCTTTGAGAAATTTCAAAGGCTATAGTTTTTATCTTTGAGAAATTTCAAAGACTATAGTCTGTGAAAAAATTCAAAGGCTATAGTTTTTGTCTTTGAGAAATTTCAAAAGCTATAGTCTTTGAGAAATTTCAAAGGCTTATAGTCTTTGAAAAATTTCAAAGACTATAGACTTTGAAAAATTTCAAAGACTATAGTCTTTGACAAATTTCAAAGACTATATAGCCTTTGAAATTTTTCAAAGACTATATATAGCCTTTGAAATTTCTCAAAGACAAAAACTATAGCCTTTGAATTTTTTCACAGACTATAGTCTTTGAAATTTTTCAAAGACTATAAGCCTTTGAAATTTCTCAAAGACTATAGTCTTCGAAATTTTTCAAAGACTATAGCCTTTGAAATTTTTCAAAGACAAAAACTATAGCCTTTGAATTTTTTCACAGACTATAGTCTTTGAAATTAGTCAAAGACTATAGTCTTTGAAATTTTTCAAAGTCTATAGTCTTTGAAATTTTTCAAAGACTATATAGCCTTTGAAATTTCTCTAAGACTAAAACTATAGCCTTTGAAATTTCTCAAAGACAAAAACTATAGCCTTTGAATAGCCTTTGAATTTTTTCACAGACTATAGTCTTTGAAATTTTTCAAAGACAAAAACTATAGCCTTTGAATTTTTTCACAGAGTATAGTCTTTGAAATTTGTCAAAGACTATAGCCTTTGATATTTCTCAAAGACTATAGCCTATGAATTTTTTCACAGACTATAGGCTTTGAAATTTGTCAAAGACTATAGCCTTTGAAATTTCTCAAAGACTATAGTCTTTGAAATTTTTCATAGACTATAGCCTTTGAAATTTTTCAAAGACAAAAACTATAGCCTTTGAATTTTTTCACAGACTATAGTCTTTGAAATTTTTCAAAGTCTATAGTCTTTGAAATTTTTCAAAGACTATATAGCCTTTGAAATTTCTCTAAGACTAAAACTATAGCCTTTCAAATTTCTCAAAGACAAAAACTATAGCCTTTGAATTTTTTCACAGACTATAGCCTTTGAAATTTCTCAAAGACTATAGTCTTTAAAATTTTCAAAAACTATAGCCTTTGAAATTTTCAAAAACTATAGCCTTTGAATTTTTTCACAGACTATAGTCTTTGACAAATTTCAAAGCCTTTGAAATTTCTCTGAGTCTTTGAAATTTTTCAAAGACTATAGCCTTTGTAATTTCTCAAAGACAAAAACTATAGCCTTTGAATTTTTTCACAGAGTATAGCCTTTGAAATTTTCAAAGACAACCTTTGAAATTTTTCAAAGATTATAGTCTCTTAAATTTGTGAAGAACTACAGCCTTTGAAAATTTTCAAAGACTAAAGTCTTTGAAATTTCTCAAAGTCTATAGTCCATATAATTTTCTTGAAATTATTCAAAGGCAATAAATAGCCTTTGAAATTTTTGAATGACTATAGCCTTTGAAATTTTTCAAAGACTAGTCTTTGAAATTTGTCAAAAACTATAGCCTTTGAACTTTCTCAAAGACTATAGTCCATAAAATTTTAAAGTCTTGTAATACTTCAAAGTCAATAGTAAATTTTTCAAACATTATAACGTTTGATAATTTTAAAAGACTGCAGTCTTTGATTTTGTCAATAACTATAGCCTTTGAATTTTTTCACAGACTATAGTCTTTGAAATTTCTCAAAGACTATAGTATTGAAATTTTTCAAAGACTAAGTCTTTGAAATTTTTCATAGACTATAGCCTTTAAAAATTCTCAGACTATAGTCCTTGAAATTTTCATGTCTTGAAATTTTTCAAAGTCTATAGACTTTTAATTTTTTCAAAGACTTTAGCCTTTCAAATTTTTCAAAGACTATAGTCTAAATTTTCAAAGATTAATAGCCTATGAAATTTTTCGAAGACTAGTCTCTGAAATTTGTCCAACTCTGTAGCCTTTGAAAATTTTCAAAGACTGTTGTAGTCTTTGAAATTTGTCAAAAACTATAGCCTTTGAAATTTTTCGAAGACTATAGTCTCTGAAATTTTTCAAACACTATAATAGCCTTTGAAATTTTTCAAAGACTATAGTATTGAAATTTTTCAAAGACTATAGTCTTTCATATTTGTCAAAAACTATACCACTTGCAATTTTTCAAAGACTAGTCTTTTAAATTTTTCAAAGACTTTAGCCTTTGAAAATAGTCTGAAATTTGTCAAACACTATAGCCTTTGATATTTTTCAAAAAAACTATATCTTTGAAAAATTGCAAAGTTTATAGTCTTTCTAATTTTCAAAGACTAGAGGCATCAAATTTTTGAAAGACTTTAGTCTGTAATTTTATCAAAGACTATAGCCTATGAAATTTTTCAAAGACTATAGTCTTTGAAATGTGTCAAAGACTAAAGACTGAAAATATCAGTCTTTACTCTTTGAAATTTTCAAACACTATAGACTGAAAAATTTGAAGGCTGTAGTCTTTGATAATTTTCAAATGCTAGTCTTTGACAAATTTCAAATACTACAGTCTTTGAAAAATTTCATGGACTTTCAGTCTTTGAAGAATTTCATGGACTATTGTGTCGAATAATTTCAACGACTATCGTCTATCAGAAAATTTCAAAGACTAGTCTTTGATAAATTTCATGGATTATAGTCTTTGAAAAATTTCAGTCTATAAGCCATGAAATTTTTCAAAGTCTATTGTCCATGAAATTTCTCATAGACTATATTCTATGAAAAATTTCAAAGACTATAATCTTTGAAAAATTTCTAACACTATAGTAGTTTAAAAATTTCAAGTTTTAACATATTTGCTAGTGTAAGCCGCACCCCGGTGTATCCCGCGCACCCCAGTTTTTGGGCCAGCTCTAGGGAAAAAAATTTATTTGAGCCGAAAAGGGTTTTTTAAATCACCAATTCCTATTTCTCAAAAATGCTACGCTCAAGTTAAGCATGTTTACACTCCTACGTGACGAATTTATTGGGTGATCTCTTTATATCGGTACTAGCAGAAATCTCCTCGGTAGTCCTCTTTTGTTAAACACTTAACTGTTTTTTTCATCATATTGGTCATGTTCGGCAGAAATCGCTCCGGTAGCGATCATTCTGCTGTATGTAATTTTCCTGCCGTATGGTCACTGATCCCTACTATAGCGGTCGTCATTTTTTTGGCGAACTAAAATCATGATCAGTGATTATTCAGTGATCACCACGGTGGCTATGCCTTTCATAGACGTATCATAGAATAAAGGAAGCATGCCGTATCTGAACATGGTAGGCATCGTCTGCCGTGAGAACAAAACCCCCACCAACCCAAACTGGTCGCACATGCACCGTGGTCTCCCTGACGACTGTAGCAGAAAGCCGTCGAGATTGGGGAGCACCCATTAATAAACTTAAAACTCATTTAAAATTTTTATACAATGGATGAAAATGACTAAATACACCAAAATTTAGAAATAGAATAATAGATCCGGCATGGGTGCTAGCTTAACATATATTTGTTTACCGACATGACATTTTGGGAAAAAAGGCGAGCGGCAAATAAAAGAATTCGTGTAAGACACGCACCCCCTTTTTTCCACCGGCATTTTGGGGAAAGAGGTGCGCAGCTTACACAAGCAAATACGGTAATACAAATAAAATTAACCTTACCCGAGAATGGACTAATTGCCTGGCTAAGCTCGAATTGTTAATTACACAAACGAAAGATAGATTAGCACTGCGCATCGAAATATGAGCAAAGTGCGAATTTATATTGCTGCATAAATTGGTATGTTATTTCGACTTGCTAATATTGCTGCATTAATTAGTATGTTATTTCGACTTTTTAAAGTTTATTTTTACTCCGTAAAAATGTATTTTTGTTCATTTCCTTGTCAAATGACTCTTTCGTTAGTATACCCTCTGAATTCTGAGGTACAAATCTGAAAACCTTAAAATTCCAATTAGCATGGCGTTGTATCACTTGCTATTTACTACTTTTTATTAAATGAGTGCAAGTTTGATATTTCTTCAAATTATACAGCATGTTTCATGACATTAAAGTCCTAAAAGTGATCATGTCCTTTCAGGGTATTAAAATATTTTCTAGATGTGTGAGAAAAATGGGTATGGGGGCTATATTCGGTCAAATACAGTATATTCCAACCCCATATAATTCGCTTTAATTCCCACACACTATGTTAACTAGTTTGCCTACATTTTTTCTCACATTTCCATCTAATACACTGATTAGCATACATCAGATATTCAACTTTATTATTAGTAATACTATTATAGTATATTCTATAGCTACAATACATGCAACTTAGGTGTAAAAAAACAAATACATCTTTATACCAGTATAAAATATTTTAAATAATTGACATTTTCTATATGGTGAATATATCACACATTCACCTACTTTTAGTACTTACCTCCATTAATTGTAACAAAATATTATCAAGATGAAATGTTGAGAAATTGAGTCCTTTAACCATAACCACAAAATGCTTAATAGAAATTTCAATTTGAGTTGAAAAATTGTATACTTGATCCAGGTTGAATTCCCAATCAAGTACAGAATTATCTTTCTCAAATTTAATGTATTACCACTTTTTAAATAGAATTTCAAAGATAAGATAAATTAGTGACTGTGCGTGCTGTTCATGCACAGTTAAGAACAATAGCATGCCAAATTTGAAAAGTAACCTTAGATAATGCAGAAATATCACTTATAGGTTTGAACACAAAATAGAAATCCATATTGATATTTAATTTTTCTCTTTATAGTCATGGAAATGCCAAACAATGAGAGAATGGGAAAACATTTCCACTAACGGCAATAGCATGAAAATCTTAGAGGAATATATTCAATTTTGGAGAAAAAAGTTTTACAGATTCATTTTGCCATTTCCTCCTTCTCCATTATCTATGCAGTATCATGTAACATGCTGTGCTGAAAGTTTAAATTAAATAAAAAACTTGGTCACTGGTATAAAATCTTCATAAAAACAATGTATTTTCAAATATCACACTTGTTTAAAAATTGTAATGAATTTTCCACTTGATGAGAATTCCATTTCCATCTTTTCTTCATGTTCATATGCTGGACTATCAAGATAATATATTATTGTTCGACAATTTAAACAGAGATAATATGAGTGACTTTTTTCTTTTAAAAATTATATGTACATAATATCAAATTTTGTGTTCAATGCAAAATTATGAGTATTTTAAAAGTCTGAGGATTTGTTTTATTACTTTACAACTTATTCGATTAAAATGAGTCTTGTAAGATCATTGCAACTTCATATAAGAATTAAGAAAGTTAAGAAATTAACATTAATTTCAAGAGAAATAATAAGACAAGCAGTTTATTCTGCTCCGTTATTATACAATTACCCTTTGTTTGCTCAAGCAAACAAATAACAATCCACTGCAGTCTTGTATCCAATTGCAAGGCAGGGCCATATTCTGTTTTTCTGTGCTTAACTTGAATCCACATCTATCAATTAGCACTCTCCTACAATTACCAAGTAAGCATTGAGAAACATCATTCAATAAGTACATTAATTTCAAAACTATTAAAATTATACAAAAGCAATTTATTCATATTATAGCTAACCTTTGTTTAATAAAGTAAACATTCGAATCCATTACAATCTTCTTCATACAACTACAAAATAGGGACAAGGCTCTCATTTTCCTGTGATCAACTTGAATCTGCATTCATCACCTAGTATTCTCCTACACTTAGCAAGTAATAAAAAACAGAAAATCAGAAAATTAATTTTCAAACTACTAAAATGATACCAATGTAATTTATTCAGTATTATACAATTACCCTTTGTTTAATCAAGCAAATAAATTAAAAAACATTGCAGTCTACTGCATCCAATCAAAAGGTCTATGCTCTGCTTCACTGTGCGCATCTCTAATCCACATTCATCTCTTAGGACTTTCCTGCACTTACCAAGTAAGCATTAAGAAACAACACTAAATGAGAAAATTTCAAAACTATTAAAATGATAAGACAAGCACTTGTAATCATTATCATAATTACCAATCACACAAATCCTATCCATTTCAGCCTTCTGCATCCATTTACAAAATGGGGCCCATATTTTGTTCTCTCTGTTTTCAACTTGAAACCACAATCACTTAACAATCTCCAAGTAAGCATTGAGTAACATCATAAAATAAGAATATTAATTTCAAAACTATTAAAATGATAATACAAGCAATTTGTTCAATATCACACTCATCATTTGTATAATCAAGCAAACTAATTCCAACCTATTGGAGTTCCGCATCCAATTACAAGGTGGGACCCGTCTTTTTTCCTGTGTTCAACTATAATCCATATTGATCATTTAGCACTATCCTTCACTTATCTAGTAAGCAATGAGAAAAATCATAAAATTAAATCTACAATTTAAAATGATAAAACTAGCTATTTATTCAATATTAGACATTTAACCCTTTGTGTAATAAGCTCAAAAATCCAATTTATTGGCGTATTCTAGAACAAAGTATAAGGCAGGGTCCAGGTTCTGTTTTTCCATTTTCAACTCAAATCCACATTTATAAATAAAACCCCATTGCAATTACAAAGCAAGCATTAAGAAATATAAAATTAGAAATTTAATTTCAAAACTATTAAAATTATAAGACAGGCAAATTATTAATTATCATACAATTACCTCTGTTTTGTTAGGCAAACAAATACCAATCCATTTCAGTCTCCTGCATCCTATTATAAGATGGGATCCATGCTGTTTTTTGGTGTTCAACTCAAATACACATACATCACTTAGCACACTCCTGCATTTACCAATTATTTAGAAACATCAACAAATAAGAAAAACTCTCAGCTATTAAAATTATAACAAATTCTACTTACTGTATATTTCAGCATATAAGTCGAACTTTGAAGCCTAAAAAATTTTTTCTAAAACTAAGAGTCGACTTATACACTGAACATAAAATGTGAACCTTAAATTACAGGTGAATAACATCGATATTTATGAAGACCATTGATTTTTCGGTGGAGGTGATTGCAGTTACAGTGATTACATTTTATATTTATTTTTGAATATTTATAATAATTAATTTTAATACTACATTTACTCATGTAATCCGCCTCCTCCTAAACCTTGCAAACTCCTATTTTTTGACCAGTTCAAGGAGAAAAAAATAAATTCATGCTTTAATAAGTTGACATCTATGGCGGTGGAAAATTAGAAAAAAAATCTGATGTGGCCAACACATGACTCTCTCCATATTTGGGGTATAGTTATTTAAATTATTATGAATAGCATCATAAGGCAAAATTATTATTTCATATCGTAAAAGAATACAGTTGTCCTTACTGCCGTAAATTAGGTATATTTTGAATATGTTTACAGAACTCGCCACTACATGGTGGTGGCGCTGTATACTGGAAATTAAGAAAAAGCAAAATATCTCCAAATGGATGGTTCTACGAAAATTTGTTTCAAACAAAACTTGGAAGAAATATTATTCCCTACAACTTTGGTCCTCAAGAAGATGACCAATTACGACGTTTTTAATGAGATATTTGACGGAAACCGAAAAAACAGATTTATAAATAATTCCTAAACAGTAACTACTATGGAAAATTCTTTCAAATGAAAGTTGTAGGAAATTACATTCTCTGTAACATTTGTATAGAATTGTATATACAAAAATCTGATGTGGCCAACACATGACTTTCTCCATATTTGGGATATAGATATTTAAATTATTATGAATAGCATTATAAGGCAAAATTATTATTTCATATCATAAAAGAATACAGTCGTCCTTATTGCCGTATATTTTGAATATGTTTACAGAATTCACCGCTACATAGTGGTTGCACTGTATACTGGAAATTACAAAAAAGTTAAATATCTCCGAAATGGATGGTTCTACGAAAATTTGTTTCAAACAAAACTTGGAAAACATATTATTCTTTGCAACTTTGGTCCTTATGAAGATTACCAATAACGATGGTTTTAAGGAGATATTTGACGGAAACCAAAGAAACATTATTTATAAATAATTCCTAAACAGTAACTGCTATGGAAAATTGTTTCAAATAAAAGTTGTAGGAAATTACATTCTCTATAACCTTTGCATAGAATTGTATATACAATAATGATGTTTTAATGGAGATATTTTGCCAAAACCAAATCTGGTTTCGAATAAACCTCAACTTTCAGTTAACTGGTATTGTCTAAAAACTACTCAGCTCTTCATGCTCATACCAAAGTGCTGTATTTGAAATTTGGTAACGATATGGCAAGTACTTTTAGAGTTAGAGCCCCCACACTAACATACACACACAGACATCATTCCGAAAATAGTCGAAACGTTCTTAAACGTGTTCTAGAGACCTCAAAATGTGTATTTCCATTGAAATCTCGAAGTCAATTTTTTTTATGAACACAATACTTTCCCTTTACTACGTATGGAGAAAGTGATAATAATGTTTTAAGGGAGAAATATTGCAAAAACCGAATCAGGTTTCGAATAAACCTCGACTTTCGGTTAACCGCTATTATCCAAAAACTAATCAGTTCTATGTGCTCACACCAAAGTGTTATATTTGAAATTTGGTAACGATGTGGCAAGTACTTTTTGAGTTAGAGCACTCACAATCACATCCATCCATCCACACATATCATTCCGAAAATAGTCTAAACATGTATTTCCATTGAAATCTCGAAGTCGATTTTTTTCGTGATCACAATACTTTCCCATTACTACATATGGAGAAAGTAAAAATGTGCGGATTCTTCGTGTTCTCTCCATGGTTCCCTCTAAGCTGCGTAGCCACGCAGCAGTTTTTGAAGTGCTGCACACTAAATTTTTCAAGCATAACGACTGTGTGTATCTTAGGATATATCAGAACACGGTCGCATCATCCCCGGTGCACATCTGCACACTAGCATCATGTATGCATGCATAGCAACATTCATTCCACCCATTGATGAAAAAAATTAGAGGGAATACAGATACCAGATGAAAACTTATTCCGGCAAAAGGTGTAGGTAGAAACTGATAGTAAATTTTTAATGACAAGACAGCTTTTTTTGAGTAAGAATAACAAATTTAATGAGCACTGGTGGTGTAGTGATTAGCATGTCGGCTTTCCGTTACAAAGCTCTGGGGGTCGAACCCCGCAAAAGGAGATTTTTCACAAAAAAAACTATCATCGGTGCCTGACAGTAGGCAGCAGTACTGTCAGTATGGTATAGAGCCGAAAACAAATTATGTTGGCTGGGTCTATATCCAACAGAACTGTTGGCGTGATCGGGACAAGTTGAACGGCTACAGTACTGCGATGTGTAAAGCAAGAGGAGAAACTACCACATTAAAATCCTCTAGAAATGATTATATGGTTGGACAATGTCAGTTCTCTCGAGGTAAAATAGTCTCCCAATCGGATCTCCGGGCGGGGACTGCCTTGAAAGCATTTGTCGAAGGTAACTTACACTTAGGTACTTGTAATGTATAAATCGGTACAACATACGTTGTACAAACTTTCTCATATACTAATGCGTTGTTTAGTTATCTTTAGAAAATGAAAATCATATGAGCCTGTTTTTAGAAAATCCAATTTTTGTTAAAGTTGCCCAAGAATAAACTAGCCTTATATTCATTCATTGAGAAAAATAAAATATGTAGTACTATTGTAGATGTATACTCAAGTAACTGTACGAAATTTGATCAAAATCGTTAGAGCCGTTTTTGAGAAAATCGAATTGTTGTTAAAGTTGCCTAGAATAAACTAGCCTTATATTCATTTTTTGAGAAATATGAACTATACAGTATTATTGAAGACGAGGACTCAAGTAGCTGTACAAAATTTGATCAAAATCGTTAGAGCCGTTTTTGAGAAAATCGAATTATTGTTAAAAATGCATAGAATAAATTATTGATCAATGTCAATCATTTCTACGTATACTCTGCTCAGTATGATAAAATGCCTAAGTACGAGATTTTATTCATTTTTGCTCTACCGTCCAGGCTCCAGCGCCAGTAACAGACAGACAGACGGCGTTGCAAAAACCACTTTTTCGGATTGTGATACCTAAAATGCATATTTCCGTAAAAATCTCGAAGTCGAATTTTTTCGCAAAAACAATACTTTCTCGATACTTCGTATGAGAAAGTAAAAATAAGACAACCCATAAGTGGTGCTAAGCAATGTAAACAGAAAAATCTCATGATTGAAAAAAGTGGAATTACTAAGAAAACTTGAAAAAGGTACTTCAGTGAAGAGACTTTGCGAAGAATATAGCATTGGTGGTTCCACTGCGTATGACTTAAAAAAGAAAAAATGGAAATATTGAAATTTTATGCAGAGAGTGATACACCTAAAGCTATGTGTAGCCATAAAACATCATACGTCCTGGGTAAATATTGTTGACAAGGTATTGTTTGAGTGGTTTCATCAGCGAAGAAGTGAAGGTGTACCTATTTCAGGCCTAATGCTGATACAACAAGCGAAAATTTTTCACAATAGCAAAAAGAGTGGTAGAAGATGACATTGAAATCTGGGTTGATATCGGTAATGATACGCCTGTCATACTTCAGCTAACTCATGTAAAATGTGTGAAGTAGTCGAATTAGTGGAAATGGTTTTGAAACCTGAGCATGAAAAAGATGAAGAAAATGAAAGTGACGATGATCAAGAACAAACCTTCAATATATCGCTGTATACAGCCGGTCACAGATACAATATGTTTTAGAACAACACTCCTGCATTGATTTTCCAGAGATTAAGTGTTTGTATCGAATACATGATAAACTTATGAAGGAAAAATCAAAATGCATGAAGCAAGCTAGTTTGCCCGATCTGTTTAAAAAAATTCTCAGAATAATGTGTGATGAAAATAATATTGTAAATGCGTATTAGATATACGCTTTATTTCACATCCGTTATTTACTTTTTAATGGTTCTTTTATAATTCCTCGTTTTAGTGCATGTATAAGCAATGGTCTTTATTGATAATGTGTTCCCTTTTAATTGCTATTCATCATTTGAATTATATAATCAATTACCAAAATTGTACATTACTTAAGGATTTTTGATAAATTTTCAGAAACCCGGTATTTACAAAAACCTGGCAAATGCTAGGTCCTGAGGTTGCCGGGGTTTATGAGGTTCTACTGTAATTGTTTATTGTAGAAACCGTTACATAAAGAAATGTGTTTATTATATAATTCCCGTCGTTTTCGTCGAAAGAAAGGTAAGTGAAATTACGTTACTATAAAATTAATTTAATGTGTGAAGTGCAGTGATCATCGAAACTGAGATGTGGTATCGTGTAATGAGATCAACGACCACTTTACATGAAGATCTACATGAATTTTATAATACTACAGAGTTATTTCGAGAACCAATTAACCAATATCAACCAAATTTAATATTAAGAAGTATAAATATGATCTGTATGTCATTTGCAATTTTGTTTCCAATCTAATAATTATAAAAACAACTTGTCGTTTATCATCACGTATTTCTGATAGCATGGTTATTTTTAAAAATATTTATGTTATTTTCTTCATAGGTAGGTATGATATTTACATTAACAAATAAATGTGCCACTCAAATATTAACAACTACCAAAAATATATTGTGATAGAATACGTTCAGTATTAGCTAATTGACAAAACATATTTTCAAGTGGTCTAATTAAATTTTGCTGTCGGCCATCTTGCGTTCCTTATAGAACAACGTTTATATATTATAAGATTAGGGTTGCCAACTGTAAGACCTTCATGACCCAGAGATCTTAGTCTGAAAGCCGGAGATTTTGGAGGAAACTGTTTTTTTCTCACTTTTTACAGGTTTTTGCGAGTTGCTAATTAAAAAGTATTGTAAATTTATGAATTTAAATATTATTTATTTCATTATGCATAAGTAGTGTAAATAAATGAGTTATTCTCATCTCTTTGCTAGATCAAAATGTATTAAAGTAATTATCTAGAAATTTTTTCAGGGGTTAAAATATGTATTTTTATATTTATTTAAAACTGTAAATACGTCATTATTTACTAAAAATTCGAGGAAATGCTATTGATAAACAAAATATTATGAGGGTGCCTTTGGGTCTCAAGGAAATGTTATATTTCATCCAAGATACAATTTTTTGTTCATTTCAAAGAAAAAATACGTACAAAGTGCATTTCTTCATTAAAATCAACATTTTTTAAGAAAATGCTTTTGGTATGTTTGTATAAGGAAAACTATTACAAAATTTGTAGTTCCGCTACTGACACTGGCCTGGAGAAATTGTTGTAAAATCCTGAGCCCGAAGAAACATTGCTTAACCCAGAGTCTCCAAGTCAAAATGACCAAGTTGGCAACCCCACTTGGGATGGTTTTCCAAATGTTTGTGCATCTGTCCACTCCCAAGAAACTCAAAAAAGCAAGCTCAAAAGACTTGCCATCCCTGCTTTAGGGATTCCGCAGCTGTTTTATTACTCTGGGTCGCACATGCAAAAGGACAGAGCTTCTTGAATGCACTGCTCTGCGGCACTCTCTCCCACTTGAGAAGTTTCTAAAGTTCCATGGAGGTTAGGATCCTCTTGAGTTTATGTAAACATATTCTTGAAAGAAACAACCTACGTAAATTCTTACTCAAACATACTTGTTAAGTGGACACGACCTATGCTGGAAGCAGGGGATATTCCTTTAAGAAAGGTATGGCCAACCTTTAAGCATCCCTGTATATATTATGGGCTCAGTCATTGGTAAGATTAGTCCAAAAGTGCAGGTTAGCTGTCCTTACACTTCGGGATTTAATGGGAAACTACCCATGACTGCCAAACTAGTCAGCGAATCACCTGGCTGCCAATTCAGTAGAGAATTATGAGTGAAGGCGGTGGCGGCGTCAGGAAGATGCAGAAGCAGTAAATAAGTAATCTCTATATATATTTTCCTACTCCCTGTGAGAAAAGGAGGGGCGGGAGCTGGCTGTAGATAATTTATTGGCAAAAACTCTTATCTTTGTGTATATGGGGACCTTGTGTTATGAAGGTTTCGCTTTTTCGTGGTTGCTATATGCGATCAGTATCTCCTTCCACGATATCCTTACTCACTTTTTTGTGGTTGAAAAATAAAGGCTCGTGAAGTTTATTTCTACTACTGTGAATTTTAAATACAGTAAAACCTCACATAGCGCAAAATCACAAGATGTGAATTCGCTAAGATACTTTACACATTTCCCTACATATGCAGCCTGCCTAAAATTTCAAAATTATCCGTTTGGCCCATGTACAATTTGAGTTTGAGACCCATGCCCTATACAGTTCAAAGTAAAGGCATCTGACTATTCCAATAGAGAACTAAGGTAAATAATAAAGGTAATCTTCACCAGTCAAATGCCCATCTCTGAAGAACTGGAATTACCTTATGCAGCTGAATATAAACTTTCTCATGCAATTTTTGTTCAATCCAAACTATATAAAAGACAGTGTCACTTTCTCAGTAATGCTTTTTGAAGCTTAATATCTCGCAAATGACTGAACCGAATTTCATGAAATTTTCAGGATAGCATTATGATATAATAACAAAATGTTTTAATGTATCGAACTAGAGATCAAAGACCCAGGTTCGACTAAAGGGGATAATTTCCATTTCCAATAAGAAAACACGTAATTTTACTTAAAAATGAACTTTTCAACGTGCAGGCTTTCATTCTTTTTGAGATTAAAATTAGAAAGAACTGACCTACGAAATTCAGATGTGAACGATTTTGAAGAAAACATTATAAAGGTTCTTATTCTATTCATCTTTTTCAACCTACGGTTCGAAATCGCTCAATTTAAACGTTTAATTCACACAGTTTGAGAAAATCTAGCCATTTTAAGGGGATGTTGCCTTGCCTACCAATTACATTGTTAGACCTTGATATCATATTGCTTTTTCAATCCTTATGGGTGTAAATGTGCTTTGATTGATTTTAATACTAGAGAGAGAGAGGGAGGGGACAAAGGGAGGGTGAGAGCGGGAAGGAGAGGAAGGGAGAGGGGAAGAGAGGGGGAATGACAGAGAGAGAAATGACTTTCAATACAATTTATGTTTCTGATGCCAATTTGATCTCCATAAATAGCTTGAACGATTGAATCTTTACTGCCGTCATTTTTGATGGGCTATACACTAGTTTAACATAATTGAAACCATTATTTCCGAAGATACTCATCATCTAATGCTTGCATTTATTATCAAATTTTATTCCTAAACTTAAAAATGAAACTTTTTCATCATAATTGTTTCATTTCAAATTCACCGCAATACTATAAAAATTAATGAAATGCAATTCACCTCTTCAGTTGTGGATTTTAGAATTTAAAATCAAATTTAAACTGATCAAAGTCTAATGAACATTATATAACTAGGCCAATAGGCATGAACAGTGATAAAAATAATCATAATCACATTTCATACTATGTTTGATGAGTAGTCATGCTGCAGGGATATAAGAAAAGAAAATATAAATAATAAAAAGTGAAATAATTTGTATTTGAAAATATTACGTATTTTAATCCTTCCAGCCGGTCAAAATTTAAATGCCATTAATAGGGCTGAAGCTTTTGGTCTTTCAAATCCACTCCTCCCATTGCCTTATTATATTCTAAAATACAAATAGGTTTAAATTTCCGATGTTTTTATGCCAAATTTAGATGATTTAAAAGAAATATATTGTTTGAATGACAGATGTCCTTTCCGAAGCATAAGAGGTTCATCCACAGCAATATTTACCTTAGGCAGATAGATACTTTGAAATTTGTTGTGCAAATAATCAATGACAGGTTGAATTTTGAAGTTTTTTGTTGCTGGAATGATTACTTATTTTTGAATTGTCAATAAAATGAAAAAATTTTGAGATGCTTTCAAACCTATCTTGAGACATTGTTTTGGGGAAAATACTTGTTCAGGGAGAATAATGGGAACACTTAGGTAAAAATTCCACTTTATCGCTTAAGTTTGTTAGATGACCGATTTCGGATGAGATATAGCCATCATCAAGTCAGGGATCAGCTCACAACAGCATATATATATGGGATGGGTGGAAGGGGAGGGGGGGGAAGAAGAGGGGAGAAGGGGGAGGGAAGAAAAGGGACTCTTAAGAGGCAGTGTGAGAGGGTGCAGGCAGGGCCGGATTTACGCACAGGCAACATAAGCAACTGCCTACGGCACCAAATTATGAAAGGCACCTAATTGTGAAGGCAACAAGTTATGAAATGTATCAAATTAGGAAATGCACCTAATCACGAAACCGCAAAGTATCTAATGGGCGCCAGAATTAGACTATAATGAAACATTTCGCATTACTTTCACCCCCCCCCACCCCGTTCTCCTGGAAGACAATCCTGTTCGCGCACGACCGGTGCTCGCATCGGATGATGATCTGTTGTCGCGACATTGTAACAAATTGTTGCAAGTGCTCACAGGCTGCGTGGCAGGTACAACGGAAATAAAACTGCACGCTTCTCAGAATGTTGTATCCCTTAAACGGTGTGGGCAATAGAACTTCCGGACAATGATCATTTGTGAAGCAGTTCCAGTTACAGTGGCAGTTCTTCTTACTTCAGTGCTTCATCACTTTTATCCTAGCAGCCCTTTTATGTTTCACTAAGTTTATTTAGTGACTGTGCATATTGTTGTCCATTGCGGTTAATATTTATCTTTCGAGTTTTTACCTTTCTTAAGTAATAATGGTGCCCAAGAAAAAACTTTGCGGTTGGGAAAACAAGAAAGGGAAGGAAGCGCGATTAGATTCATTAAAAAAACAGAAAGGTGCTTTAGAGAAATTCTTTTATAAGCCTGTCCGTCCAATAAGTTATCATCTTCATCAGTAGAGAAATCAGAATTGGTATCCGGAGCTCAAGAGGTAGTGTGTGAATATGATAAAATCGGAAATACCATCCCACTTTGAAATGCTTACTGAGAATGTTAATACTGAAGGACAAGAAGCAGCCATGCAACCGGCTCAAGTATCTATTGTAAGTAGTGATCCTGTCTTTTGGGACATAAATGATTTAACTAGAGATTTTGTAGCATAAAACAGCTTTCAACAGAATTTAGAGGCCGATTTCAGTAATTCAAAGAGACAATATTCTAACTGCATTCGCTTTTTGACAAAAACTCTATTTGAACGGCAACTTTTAAATAATGAAAAACGGCTACGTAGCCGGTTAATATATTCTGTTAGTACCGTTAAAGTGTTTTGTGGACCTTGTAGACTCTTTCGTGGTGAATCAGTGTTTTCTAAAGAAGGATTCAATGATTGGAAAAATGCTGCAAGAAGAGATTGTGAGCATGAAAATTCACATTGTAATTAATTTGAAAGAAAGAGGCTGCCATTTGAGTCGAATCGATAATAAACTAATTTTGCAACTTGAAGAAGAAATGACTTACTGGCAAAAGGTGTTGCACAGGGTTGTAGCAGTTGTACTTTCATTGGCTTCTCGAGTATTATCGTTCAGAGGAGATGAAGTTTTCGGGTCTCTAAATAATGGGAATTATATGATGGCTTTGGAATTAATTGCAAAATCTGACAGTTTCTTGTCAGAATATATCTCTTGTCATGGTAATAAAGGTAGTGGTAGCATTTCATATCTGTCATCCACTATTTGCAACAAGTTCATTGGTGTCATGTCAAAAAGAGTTACACAAGAAATAATTAGTCAAATATTAATGGCAAAGTATTTCTCCATTATTGTTGATTCTACGCCAGATATATCTCATACAGAGCAGCTTGCTTTCATTATTAGATATGTAATGGAAGATTGGACTCCTGTAGAGCACTTTATATGTTTTCTAGAAAATACCGGCCACAAATTTGAGGAATTAGTTGACGCTATGTTAAAAATTAATATTGATAAAGGCAATTGTCGGGACAATCTTACGGTAATGGTAGCAATGTGGCTGGAGTGTACACCGGACTTCAAGCAAGAATTAAAGAGATTAATGATCTCGCCTTTTTTGTGCCATGTTCACCTCATTCGCTTAATCTTGTTGGAGCAAGTGCCATAGAGAACAGCCAAAATGCAGTTTTTTTCTTCAACATTTTACAAGAAATTTATAATTTCTTTGTAGTGTCAACGCATCGATGGGAAGTTCTTCGGTCATGTATTAAACCTAAAGCTAAGGTAGTTAAGAACTTATCACTAACGTGATGGTCAACTCGAGAGGATGCTTGCAAAAGTCTGCGAGAGTCGTGGAGCAAAATAATTCAAGCTTTAGAAACGATCGAAAAAGATTCATCAGAGAAAGCTACTACATGTTGTAAAGTTTCGGGGTTGCGAGATAATTTAGACAAACTGGAAACCATCTTCCTGTGTAATTTATGGAATATAATACTGGAAAGATTCGGAGCTGTTAGTAAAAAACTTCAAAGTGTTAGTATTGATGTAAGCATGGTAGCAGAACTATACGCCTGACTAATTGAATTTGTGTCAAATATGCGTGACAGATTTGATGAAATTGAAGTTAGCACTATGAGTTTCTCTGGACTCTCGGAATATGTTCAAAAAACAAGGAAAAGAAAATCATTCTTTGATGAAGTACAAGGCGACAAAGTTGAAATGGCTGGAAGAGAGTTTTCGAGTGAATACGTTCTTCCCTATATTGGATAGGCTGAAATCAGAATTTAGTAGATGCGATGAAGCGTATAAAACATTCCTAAGTCCATTTGAGTTTCTTACTAAAATATGTAGAATGGAAGCGCCATTAATTTCAGAAAGGGGACAACATTTGTTGAATACCTACCCTTTACATCTGGAAGAAACATTTGTAGAAGAATGCCTTCATTTTCGTGATTATTTAGGTAGTAGTTCCGCAGCCAATGAATATAAAACTACTTCACTTCTGACCCTGTGCACACTTATTCGGGAAAAAGATATTCAATCTGCCTTCCCAAACACTGACATTGCAATAAGAATGTTTTTGTGTACGGCGGCTACAAATTGCAGTGCAGAACGATCATTCTCCACGTTGAGACAAATTAAAAACTATTTACGATCAACCATGGCCCATGATCGGTTAAACAATCTTTCAACTTTAGCAATAGAAAAGGATTTATCAATGTCCCTAAATTACGATGATGTCATCAATACTTTTGCATCCCAGAAGTGCAGAAGAAAGAAGTTCTAGTTCAGTTTCAAAAATGTAAGTATTTATAATTTACATTCTATTTTATACTAGGACTTTAGTTTCTTTTAAACTCGCCATTGTCAAACAAATAAATGTATTGTTATTTTATAAATAATATTGTTATCTATATAATATTCGCTAAAATAATATTTTATGTGTAGTAGGTATCTATGTCTAAATAATACACAACTAATATATTTATAACTAGCAGAATTTCCCGTTGAATTTCAATGGATTTAGTGAAGCTATTACAGCACAACATACAAACTCTTTAAAATATATAGTAGATAATTTTTAAATTACAATTAGCTTTTCTTAACAATTAATCATATTTACTTGTAACGGTCCGTTTCGGAGCCTATTGTATTCAAATATAACGATAATTTTATTTCCTATCATATTACTTTCGCCAAATCCAGCTTCATTTCTTGTGTAATTATGCCTCGCTGAAATATTTACTTTTATGTCTTGTAAGCAAGAAACCCGTGAAAAAGCAACGTACAGTTGACCATGATTGAACACTGACTGGTAAATGTACACCAAATACGTGAGCCCATTTACGTTAATAAACATTATAATGTAGAATATAATTATTTTACTTACAAAAAATTTAAGAATCCAGTATTCAATAGACGAAAGAAGGTTCAATTACTTTCATCGATTGTTATAAACGCTTCCTGAATAATATCCAGTATCTATTTACGTTGCTATCCATAAACATCAATCGTTTCGTTGCTTAAACAAAAGTGCGAAGCGAATAACGCTAAACTTTCACCTATTTGTAAGCTTCATTGAAGCTAACTGAATCGGAGGTAACAATGACGGCCGCCTTGGCAACGCCCAGGAGAGTACGAAAAATCCACAAAATTTCAAAACAAACAGCGTATTTCTGAAAACTTCGACGATGTAACATGTAAACTTTGCAGGAATAAGATAGTATATAGTTTTATTTGTAGAATAAAGCAAAAACGAAAAAAAATGGTCCATATTTACGTATTTTAATGCTTGAAGGAAGAATACCTTGCAAGTGAAGAAATGGATTCATACGTGTTATAATGTTAATCCCCTATATTGGCAGCACTGATTAATCCCGGTTGACCAAACCTTGACCATTCACTAAGTTAGGATGCAAGGAAGAATCATACCAAATTTGGTTATTCTACCTTTTACCATTTACGAGGAGTTCCATGAACAAACACACAAACACAAAAACCAACAAATACACAAACACGTTTCAAAAGATATTATAGTAGATTAGAAAAAGGCGCACAGAAAAATAGTGCCTATGAGTGCCAAAATTTTAAATCCGGCCCTGGGTGCGGGTGGAGGGGAGAAAGAAGGGTTAGAGTGATCTTTGATATCGTACTTCAGCTAACTGATGTGAAATAGTGGACATGGTTTTGAAACCTGAGCATGAAAAAGATGAAGAAAATGAGTGATGATGATCAAGAGATAGTTAAGCACAAACCTTCAATAGATCGCTGTATACAGTTGGTCACAGATACAATATCTGTTTTAGAACAATGCTCTTGCATTGATTTTCAAGAGATTACGTGCTTGTATCGAATACAAGATAAACTTACGAAGGAAAAATCAAAATGTATGAAGCAAGCTAGTTTGCCTGATCTGTTTAAAAAAAACATCTCAGAATAATGTGTAATGAAATTAATGTTGTAATGCGTATTAGATATATGCTTTATTTCAAGTTCGTTATTTACTTTTTAATGGTTCTTTTATAATTCCTCATTTTAGTTCATGTACAAGCAACTGTCTTTATTGATAATGGGTTCCCTTGTAATTCTTATTCATCATTTGAATTATATAATGTTACCAAAAATGTACATTACCTAAGAATTTTTTATAAATTTTCAAAAACCCGGCAAATGCTAGGCCTCGAGGTTGCCGGGTTTATGAGGTTCTACTGTATCTATTTACTTTGTAATTACATAACTTTTCAAATAATAGTCAAATGAAGGAATTAAAATCTTCACCCGAACATGATAAGTTGTGCTTGTAACTATAAAAACCATTTTTCTGCTTGATTATAGAAAGTGGTTTCGTTAGAACTTTGTCATTTTGGCTACACAGAAAGAACAAGGCACCAGACTTTAAGAAGATAAATTTACATCAACAATTATATAAAAAGTATGAACCATACAGTTCTATGTTAGGAATTTCCCAGGCCATTTGAGACTGGGAAAAATAAATGTGCTCATTAATTTGGCAATAATTAGACAAATTGCAACTCATAGAAAGTATTTATAAACAGAAAATGATGAGATATTTAATAATGATGATGGACAACAATTACCACTGTTAAAGGTGAGCTAATGAGTATGGCACCATATGAATGAGTACGAGGTCTAACAATTAAATTCACGAACTGATTTTTTCTTCTCGACGACTGGCAACATTGTGTAACAAAGGAGTGCAGCGTAATATGAAATGAACACATGTCAGTAAACAGCAGTAGAGTGGCTAACCTTGGGCAAGTCACTTGTGCGCAGTAGCAGTTACTGTAGTAGCGTGTTTGTGTACCTCGGCAGAACCATGGCAGACACATGATCAGAATAACAAACAAACACCAAATTTCTGGTGAAGTTTGGGAAAACTGGTTCTGAAATCCGTGAAATGTTAACAAAAGTTTATGGCGAACATGCAATGGGAAAAACACCAGGCCACAAATGGGTTAAAGCTCGCATGTCGAAGTCCAAAGTGAAAACAGTGATCATTTCCTTTTTTGATGCAAAGGGCATGGTGCACCAAGAATTTGTACCTCAAGGACAAACAGTTAATCAATACTACTATCTGGAAGTGCTCAAGCACCTCAGAGAGAAGGTTAGGTGAAAAAGACATTAACTCTTCAGGAGAAAAAATGGATCCTGCAGCACGACAATGCACCTGCCCACACGGCACTGAGTGCGAGAACGTTTTTAGCCGAGAAACAATGTGCTGCACTGGAACATCCATCCTATTTGCCCCATTTGTCCCCTTACAACTGTTTTTATTCTCTCATATAAAAAATGCTCTTAAAGGAGAGCATTTTCAGGATGTTGAAGACATCAAGTACAATACGACGGTGGCAATAAATGCAATTCCAGAAGATGAGTTCCAGAAATGCTACCAAGGATGTAAGAAACAGTGGCAGGTGTGCATTGCACTGTGAGGAGACTACTTTGAAGGAGACCACATAGTTGATCACCAATAACCTAAGTACGGGTAGATATAGATGGAGTTTGTCATTATTGTTTGAAGATATTAAAAAACAAATAAATGGTCCATATTATACTTTTTTTTAAATATTATAATAAATATTTTGTGAATGACGTATGTGTTTTTTGCAAAGAATTAATAATCTAAGTTAAAAATGCTCATCAAAA
Organism: Uropetala carovei; assembly: GCA_036926305.1. NCBI lineage: Eukaryota > Metazoa > Arthropoda > Insecta > Odonata > Petaluridae > Uropetala > Uropetala carovei. Next base: position 8,402,101 of record JAXCHB010000050.1, on the reverse strand, counting down.
GCATCACTCTAGTGTTGCATGTATCTTGTGCACAGTGCCAGTAGATGAAAAAGTCAAAGCACAGAGTTTACATTTCTTTTATATTTTTTTTACACTCCGGGAGATATCCCTAATTTAAGAGACAACATAATTAAAAAGCTAAATAAATGCACAACACATTGAAAAATTCTCAAAATTACACCTAAAGAATTAATCGTTTCGCTTATTGAAAAAACTTTTAATTTGCTCTCCTGTAAAAATGATATTTTGGACATCCAACCTTTGTGCTCTGATGGGACTACATGTCTACATACAGCAATTGGAGACTAAAAGAAGTAGAATATTTTCAAAGAATGAACACTGCAAAGCCAAATTAAAATGAAGCTCCTGATTATGTTAAATCCAAAATTCTGTGAGTGGACAGTGCTATAACATCACTAAAACAAAGTCCAATGTGCAACAAATCTTATAAACTGCCATTTAGCAACACAGTGATGTGACCAACCATTGAATTAGATAATAACCATAACCCAGAAAAATCCTTGTAGAACCTAAAACACAATTTATGAAAATAGTAACGATTCTAGTAAGCAACAAAACTTGTACATAAGTCACATCACCCCTTCCCCAGGATTATAAAAAATATCAGTCCAAAGAATGAGTGATTTAAAATTAGGTATAAACACTTAAAGAGTTATTGTATCTCAAAAAGTTTATTGATTAAACAAACCAAAAAAATTTTACATGGATTAGATATGTGGAAATTTGATACACAGAAAAAGTTAGGTAGTTCAGATGTCAAAATATCCATACAAATTGACCAAGTTATCTACAAAATACAGCATTTTAAAATGCTTATAATTTACAATCACCCTGTATAAGTCCTGGAAAATACACGTCATACCTCCCTCCTCCCTCAGGGTTAAAAAATCTAAGTCCAAGGAAAATATAAGTAACCTCTATCCCAGGATTCAAGGGAAAAAAGAAAAACCTTGTTGAACCAAAAACACACCATTTTTAGAAATAGTAATGATTCTAGTCAGGGCCAGTTTCAGGCAAAAGCGATGTAAGCGATCGCTTACAGGTGCCACTTCAGAGGGGCGGCAAAATCTATACTTCGAATTTTCACATTTTTATTTTTTTAAAAGGTTTATTGCACAGAATTTGAAAACATCGCAAAAAAACGATATTTGATGCCATGATATGTCATTTACATTCAGGGTCAGTTTAGGGGTATGCGCCATAACCTACCATTTACAGGTGCCACCTCAGAGGGGCAGCAAAATTAGCGTTTTGAAGTTTTCCATTGTCTGAAACACGCCAATAAACTGTGCACTTTCCTTAACCTATTCAGTGGAATATATCAACATAAAAACTAGACAGTCTTGCCGACAGTTCGTTCCACTCATTTGATATGATCAAGTGTGCGTTTACCCTTATATGTTAGTTAGGATATCTCTCTAAGTTTGTTTTTGAGAAACAGAGCAGAAGTGGATATTTACATATTTTGTGAAACTAATGAACGAAAAATGTGATATTTCGTTGCCGAAAAAGGACATCTGAAGGCTCTACGTTATGCACTACTTCACCAACCAAATGAGTACATATTGAATTTCCCTCAGTAGGCACCTAGTTCAGGGATGGCAAATATTTTCTAGTGTATACGCCAAAATTAGATAAAATGCGAATCTTTTTAAAAATGCACGCTAAAACAACTTAAAAATATAAATTTAAATTAATTTTACCTGCAGCTTAGTGGGATTTAAGTTTAGGATGCATCATGAAAAGCAAATACATGATATATAACCAATACGACACATTGTCCCAAATTATTCATTTTAGGTGATAACTATACTGCTAAGTTTCATATTATTCTAGGGATTAAGCATTGTAATTTCAAATAACCTTCCTGCCCCAAACAGTATTAGAGATTTTGATTACTTGGGGTTTGTCTCTTTGTGCAGCTATTTGACATTTGGGGTCTCTACTATTAGTGCATAGCTTCCCTCTCTGAACCCTGATAAATGACTTTGTAAAGAAAAAATCCTGAAAAAAAACTTAACCCATTTATGCCCCTGATCTATCAAATATAATAATTTTTTATTCTGTTGGCAATCATGCTACAGCTAGGAATGTTATGACTCATGGAGGTGAAACCTTCGATGTGTCACCTGACTGCTACTTATCGCAGATTACTTAAGTAGACACTCTGATATCTCACTGGGAACTAGTGGAAATTCTTAGCGCTGTTTTCCTCTTTGAAAGATGGACGTTTTCAATGAGTGGTGGGTATTATTTTTTACTTCTATAGAACTTACGCTAAGATTAAAGGTCTCCATAGCCATATGCAAAAATATCGATTCATTTTTAGGTCCTTTTCTTATTGTAATATAAGTTTCTTTATCTTTGGGTCATTTTTGACCCCTTGGGAAAATAACACGTTCGTATTTTTCGCAGGAATAAACCCTTGACCATGGCAGAACTTCGAGAAGATCGAGAGAACGGAGGAGAGCGAAAAATTACCATCGGGTGGTATTTATATTACTCCATCTAATGATGACATACTTACTGATGAAGACTCAGGCGATGAATATGTGGTTAGACAGCCGCGGAATAATTTTTTCCGTAAATGAAACTAAGATCGAACATTACGAAAAAATTAATAGGCATAATCCAAACAATAAAATCTTTGCCGTGGATCAAGTTTTAGCCCAACATGGGCATACTACAATTAGATTGCCCCCATATCATCCTGAACTTAATCCCATTGAAAACATTTGGGGCATAATGAAAAAATGGATGGCATCACGGAATGTAACATTAAAAATAAATGACGTTAAGGCATTAGTGGAGGAGAAATGTGATTTAATAGGTGAAAATGAGTGGAGAAGTGTTTATCAGAAAATAAAAAAATACAGAAACAATACATTCAAAGAGAATGTGTGATGGATGGAATTGACAAAATATTTGTTAATATAAATTCAGAGAGTGAAATTGATAGTGAAAGCACTGAAGCAAGTGACGAATAACATACAAAATAATAATAATTATTAACTACTATTGTAATTATTATATTTTGAAATGTATAAAATGATAAAGGTTTCCATAAAAATATAATTCAGTAGTTATATTTTTTACCAAACAAGCTTACTCGTCTATTGACCACCTGCACGAGGAATTCAATTTTCTCTGTCTAATGTGATCACATCTGCTGTTTAGTAATATCAAAACTTTACTTTACCTCACTTTATCAAAAATAATTACATATTACGCTGAAGCTGAGGTAATTAGAATGACGTTTTAACTCCTTGGAATTGCTTAGTCCATTAAAAATAGGTAACAACTACGCCATAGAGCTTTACCTCTCTAGCCTATGTCTATTATTTTCAATTTTTCGACAAAAACACGCACGCTCATCGTAAAGCAATATTCACTGCTTGTGATCCTGTCCTTGTCATCCATCTGGTGAAAGGCTGTAGTTTGTTGATTAATGAGGAAAGAGTATGCGGAGTCTTGTTTATCCCGCATTCAAGGCTTGGTCATCTGAGTCAGGCTAATGCACACAGTGCGGCATAGCAGCGTAGCATTTTGTGCAATGTTTCACATAAAATGTAATTGCGATAATGGTGCTTCAATTAGTGTCACTTATATTGAATAAATGAGTTATTTCAACAGTGAATTTTTGTTTGCGTTAAATAGGAAATATTAGAGTAAAATTATCAATAAAGAATTTACAATTGCATGATTAAATATTGTTTATTATAATGTCATCTCACTTTCTAAACCTGCTGTTTATTGCTATCATCCACTTTTCATCAATTTTCATGAGACCAATGTGATCACATTAAGCGTAACCTACTGTATTAGTAAAAAATCACTATAATCTTCACAAATACTGCAACAACACTTTAAACTTAGTACAATTAATCTCTATCTCAGGTATACAAATTTCTATAATGAGTATTAATAATAAAAGAAGAGGCTCTCTCAGGGTTAAATTTATCTCAGATAACCAATTATAGAGAAAAAGAATTAATGTTTTTGGGTAGAAGGCTTCGTTATGAAAAAAATGGGATGAGAACAACCAATTCCTATTAATAAGTACTGAATTCTGATCATTTTAATGGAGTGGACTGGACTGTAATTAAAATTCCTAAAAATTTCAGGCCAATTTGTACTAGATTCACACTGTTATAAAAATAAAAGTTATTGGAAAAAGATACTGTCAACTTCTGCACTCCCAGCTTGGCAAACGTTTTTATAAACTACAGGGGAAAATGACTTCCACAATACCTCAGTAAAGATACAAATTTGACAAGAGTTGCAAGATGATTAAAAGTGCCACTCAATACAGGGAAAATATAGGTCCAAGGAAATTATAAGCCCAGGGACAATATGAGTAGATATAAAAAGCTACTCATGATGAATACATGTACTACAAATTAACTCTTTTTGTGCTCATACAATCCATAAAAAAATTCAACAAATATTTCCACAAATTCCATACCAAAATAAGATTTAAAAAAAAGAATTACAGCAAGATGACTAAATTATTTTATAAAGTAAAATACCAATAATTACCATCGGTGTACCGAGTTTGTTAACTTACTGTTTCATTGATAGAAGTATCGGGGTCCACAGCAATGTTCCGATGAACAGCCACAACGATGAACAAAAATCACTGCATACTGTTAAGGAATACGGGTGATGTATCAGTTACTATGATGAAAGGGAAAACATTATCGGCACAAAAGAATAGCGAAGATAGGCAAGCGCTATACATTCCACGTAAACTGTATAAGTGCCACTTGTGGATTATCAATCCACAAGTTTTACAGTCTATTACTTTTAAATAACAGAGTCACACAATAATACAATAACATCAGGATTACGTAAATTACGTATTATGACAAAGTTAGCCATCTAGATCTACGATAATTAATTGCATGGCCTTATAATTTTTAAAACAATAAATATTTGTATATTTGAAATTGCACTGTGATAGGTACAATCCACTGCGTAATGATACATAAACGTACCTTCAAATTATTTGCCAAACTGAAAATATCACACATCATTTTCAACTATTGACTATCATTTCAAAAAAAATACACGGAATGGCTAAGATTAAACCCAAGGCAAAAGCAAAAATACGTACCTCAAAACTTGTTAGACAACATCCAATTTAACTAATTGAAAATGAAAATCTTTCTCACTTGAAACTATCCGTAACAGGCGACTTTAGCCAGATTCAAACAAAATTGTCTCACATCCTGAGTCCTCTCTTCACTCGTGCTGTCTTCTACCTTTCTTCCCCATTGTCAAACTACGCCGTTTCAGTAAAATTTGACGTCACGTTTAGAAAAGTTTAATGCCCAAATTCTAAAGCTGCCAACAACCACTCGCTGCTGGTTCAAACACGAACTATTATCGGCGCTCGTAGAAATCATCACTCATTTTTTAAAATGGTGACGAATCATCGAAATAGTTGCTATGAAAAATTTATGTGCACTAATCTTCGTTGATGCGTGTTTTCGACCAGCTGAAGATTCATGATCATTCCCCTCCTGTATGACGAAAATATTAAATAACTAGGGACCCCTGTATTAGTGATTTTCATCTAAAAATAAAAAATATCAAGTTAAATCTTTCGCGATATAATTTCATGTGTTCGCTTTCTTTTTCTTTTGTATCCACCATTTCACTACAAAGACAAAAAGAAAAAGGATTTTAAGACAATTAAATAATATAACTGCGCCAAATTTCAAGCTCATCTGATACAGATGGAGCTCGGTTTTCTTAAAATATATCGCAGGAACGCAAATAAAAATCGATTTTGGTGTAGTTTTTCACAGGGAATACGAATAATTGATCAAAAATACATCTTGATCGATTATTCTGAAATAAAATTGAGGCAGTCTTCTTTGACCTGAAATCATACCTCCTGCTGAGAGGGTTGCCTTCGATCCGAGTAAAGGTTCGAAATCCTCGCCGCGAGTATCTATTGCGATTCAAAAACTGACCTCCCCTCTTGCCAGGTATATTTCTATGCTTGCCCCCACACAGAAGGGATAAAGCCGATATATCTGGAAGTGCACAAATAGTCCCATTTCTGCGTTCCCGAAGCTTTACAAACCTGGCCTTTTATATACGAGTAATGTGGAAAGACGTTTACTCTAATATTATATAGATTATTTTACCTGCTTACAAATATTTATAGAGGATATGGTCTCTTCCTGGCCTCTCATTCCTGCATTCTTCGTCCATCAAGATGATATTTCATTCTCATGATTTCAGGGAAACCATAATGTCTGTAAGAATTAAATTTAGTACGTACCACTTACTCGCATTCTCGATATCTTGAGCGCTTAGAGCAGGCGTGGGGAAACTTTTGACGAGACGGGCATTAGCCGTTGCGATTGCTTAGGTGGGCCGCATTAACAGATGAAAATGCTTCGGCAAGCCACATTAGAATCCACATCTAAAGTTACTTGAGAGAATGCGAATCACAATTAATAACATTTTATTGTTAAACTTCACAAGTAATGGTTTCCGGCAGTAATTTTGGTCAAAAAAATACGAAATTGTCTGTGTCGCATTCATGGTTCGCTTTCCTAATGCAATCGCGGGCACTATAAAGTGTTCCCGCGGGCCGTAGTTTCCCCATTTCTGGCTTAGGGTATGTTTTTTAAGGGTCCCGCTACTTATGTTAGAAATCTGGCTGCTTTAACTATAATGCAATTTATTTTTGACAATGTATATACAGAAACTATCGCACTATTATAAAGCTGGATTTGTTTATTTATAAACTGAATTTTTTGCAAATTTCGTCATAATATTTTGGGAGAAAATTCACCTTGTTTATAAATAATGTAGAATGATCCATTAAAATAAAGAGCTAGTTTGTAGAAACAGCTCCGGAATGATTAAAATGCCTTAATACATTGCGAAAAACTATATGCATCAATAGGACAAAAGATGTCCTTCTGAGAGGGTATTGGGAATTTTCAGGCCTTGAAAAAAAATATTCTAAGCCATTTGTCAGTTTGAGTTTTTTCACTTTTTCTGCTTTGCAGTATGCATTTATATTAATTTTTATATGAATAAAACTTTCTCACACTTTCGAGTGGCTGTTCTAATGAATAACTAGAAATTGAAACCCAAAAATTACCATTTTGAAAAATGGGGTCATATTTGAGCACACAATATTAATGTTAGTCTTCCACTACTATCTTCATTTTTCGATCACGTAACTACTATTGTGTGGTCAAATATGAGCCCATTTTTCAAAATGGTAATTTTTTGGTTTTCAATTTCTGGTTATTCATTAGAACAGCCACTCGAAAGTGTGAGAAAGTTTTACACATAGAAAAATTAATACAAATGCATACTGCAAAGAAGAAAAAGTGAAAAAACTCAAAACTGACAAAGGGTTTAGAATATTTTTTTTCAAAGCCTGAAAATTCCCAATACCCTCTCAGAAGGGCATACTTTGTCCTATAGTTTAAAAGTATGTAAGGGAGGCCCGCAAGCCGCGAGGGTGGGTCGGTCAGTGTTCACAAGAGGAGGTGCTGCCGGAGAGCGGAGCGAGGTGCCATGGAGGGGTTGGAGAACGAAAGGACAGCGTAAAGGAAGCAAAGACCTGCGAGAGGAATCCCATCGCCTCCCCAGGGATATACGAGTATAATTATACTGTTGTTAATTCGTTGTTATTTTTATGCCCCTTCAGGACATATAAAGCTGTTAAGGAACTTATTGTGTTGATTTCACCATACACAAGTGTGCCATTCGCGAAGAGTCTGACTTTACACTTTATATTATCCGCTAAATCATTTATATATATCAATAATAACAGCGGCCCAATTACACTTCCCTGAGGCACTCCGGAAGTCACTTTGACGACGTCTGATGCAACTCCATCGAGAACAACTCTCTGGCTTCTACCCGAAAGGAACGAAGCAATCCAATTTACAATTTTTTCGTTAATTGAATAAGCCTTTAAAATTTGCACTATTTTCGCATGGGAAACGTTGTCGAAGGCTTTCCTAAAGTCTAAAAATACTGCATCTACTCCTATTCTTTTGTTCGCAGCTTTCACAATATCATGTGAGAGTAGAGCTGTGTCTCGCATGACCTTCAGAGCACCTTTACTTTCGAGGAATCGCATTATTGAGCTACCGAAAATGTGCTCAAAAACCTGTAAGGTAAGAAGATTGATGTCAATGACATAGGGCGGTAGTTCTCCACTTTTAATTTACTTCATTCATCATCGAACAAATAACGTCTCCAAAAATTTTTTTCGCTTTTTAAAATTTGTCTCTAAATGAAACAAAAAAAAGGGTTAGTAGTTTTTATTCGATAAAGCAATCATCATTACAATGCACAACTTTTTCCCAACGAGAAACAATATTGTAAATGCCGCGTCGGAAGAAATCTTGGTCTTTGGAAGCGAAGAAAAACATCAATTCCTTTTCAAGGCATGCTTGTGTTTTGAATTGCCTATTCCGCATGTGGTTATCCAGCGAGAGGAAAAGGCGGTAATCGGAAGGGGAAAGGTCAGGTGAATAGGGTGGATGCGGCAAAATCTCCCATCCAAGGGTATTGAGTTTTTCTCTAGTCGTTTTTGCAGTATGCGGGCGCGCATTGTCTTGCAGGAGCACAACACCTTTGCGATTGACCAATTATGGTTGCTTTTTGATTAACTTGTCCTGAACCCGTTGACGATGCGTCGAGTAGTAATCGTTTTTAGGCGCGTTTCGCTTCCAGCGTGAGCGCCTATTATCGTCGGTCTGTCCGTCCGTATATTCGTTCTCGGCTTCTACCGAACGGGTTTTCATGAAATTTGATATTAAGGACTTTCAATCAAATATAAGAAGAAAATCGCAAAAATGAATCACGCCAATCAGGAGTACCACTTTACTGGTGACAAAAAATGAAATTTTCGTCATATCTCGTAAAGTATTGCTCATATCAAAATATTTTTCAAATAAAAGTTGTAGAACATGTAAAGAAGAGTATTTTCTTTCCTATACATTTTTATCGTAGGAGTAGCCATTATCTAGAAAATCAAATGACAATGTCTTAAATCGAGTTGAACTTAGAAAATTTATTGCATGGTTACTTCTTCACTGTTGCTATCATAAACAATCTCACAATCAAACGTTTAATTTCCTTACGCGTGCATGCAATATTATTAAATAGGAAGAAAATGGATTATTTTTGAAGAATATAAGAACTTTAAAACGCTATTTCCCTCACGTACAGGTATATAATTTCTTTCTAATACTCCATTGCATGAAACGCGCCCATTTGTGATACGTTGTACACTTTCCTAACTTGTTTCTGGTTGTGGAAGCTTGCGTACCTTCCCAATGCCATGCTAGTGCAATCTTATTGTTTCTTCACTAACGCCAAGTGTTACTCCAAGTTGTTGACAAGTTTGGCGTGGATCAGACTCTATTAAGACTTTCAACTCACCGTCATTAATAATAAACGAAAAAACTTTTTTGGGGACATGATACTTGTAATGTCTTCTGGAAAGCAATTGCAAAGGTGGATATTCTCTGCTGGACTCAATTCAGTTAAATCGATGAGCGCATAAAATTTACCATATAATATTTATGCTTTTCTAATTCAGCTCACAAGTTATCCAAAATGACAAGAAACATTCCAGATCGAAGTTGATTTCTGATTCTCAATACCTCTTTAGCAGCGCAGTCTCGTGATTAATCGAAATGGATTATTCCTTTTTTTCGTGATGTTGAAGTTTTATAATCCTGTTTGAATGTTGCAACCCGCTCTTGAAAGATCTTTGCATTCGGATATTTCATATTAAAGGACAGAAGCACACCCTTAAGTCTTTCGGATTCGTAAGAAACACGCTGGCAACGGGATGAACTTTCATCCGTTACTCAACTGTGCAGCTGGCTGTTATAAATGGAAATTAGAAATAAACCTCGGATATTTTAACAGTACTGATTTCATACACTTTATAAATAATCTACAAATATTTATGTGAAATATTTTTCAAGATATGCATTCGAGTTTTGGTCGTGTAATATAAAGTAAATTACTTCGCGGGGCACGAGTTTGAGATGTCTGATGATGATAGACCCATAAACGAGAATCGATTGGAAATATTAAATACGGAATACTTCTTGGAAGTCCAAATCTGAAGACTAAAAAGTGTCGACAGTCTGGGAGCGGTGGCGGAATTGGCATCGCCGAATGGACCATATTTAATACTCAGATATTACCTCTCGATATGAAATGTCTAAGTGCGAAAAATCGAGAAAAAAAAGAAATAAGATCTTGGAAATATTAGCAGCCAACGTCGTTGTTTCATCGAAATGCAATTCATTCGATTACTCAGTTCGAGAATTCCGTCTCAGGTGGATACCTTCCTCTCCCAATGATTACTTCTCTGCCTTGATTTCCTCATTTCCGAGCTGGTTTCTTTCTACTGCTTTGCAATCTTTTCTTTCATTACTTAATTTCCTCACTGGAATCATTTTCTTAATCACTGCCTATGTCTAACCCGGTGGAACTGGCGCGGGTCTTTGAGATCCACTTTAGTATTGTTTGTTGGTTGAAAACTAGATGGCAACATTTGTATCGTTACAACACTCAGTATCTCCCATCTTTTTTTAGTCTAGCAACCTAAGCTCAACCGTTCCATATATAGAATTACTACGCACTTTTTGTCACTTTCGGTGCATCAGACCCTGCGCAAGCATTCACATCATATCTTTGGACTATCAAAAACATCGATATTTTACTAAATATAACTACATAAAAATTCAATAAGATACAATCGAATTATTCACGTATACTTCATATTTATTGTGAAAGTATATATTTAGCTTCTTATGATTTTTTTGCTACTTAGGATTTGTAACGTATTTTAAATACATATTAATTTTTCAGACGCGAGTTTATTCAACGAGAAAGAGAAGAAAGAATTAAAAATGAATCCGCATTTCATTAAAATTCCCCTAAACCTGTGTGAAAGTCATCAGTCAATTATCACCGAATCGCATTATTTAATTAATTTTTAAAAGCAACTGGGTCCTAAATTAGTGTTCATATGTGGAGCGTCTGCTCCGTCGGAATAAGGAAAACCGCGTTGATTGTAATATTTCAACCTTAATGCGTTGAATTGTATGGGTTAACATCTTCCTTTTAACCTATCAGACCCTTGAATAGCATTCATACACATTTTACAATACTATTTCCGAGAAAATTTCCTTCCAATTAAAAATTAAAAATCAATTATCACTTGCCGTCGCAATGAGGAAACTGCCTATTGGACTAAGCACTTAAGCAAATCTTTCAATGGAATTTACGTTTGTTCAAATACAATGTTAAGTAAGAGGATATAAGCAAATATCGGTTCACCCCGCGGGATAAGGAAGCAGAGTAAAGGAAAAGGCGACGTTTGTAGCCTCACGCATTTTCGAAACTTTTTTCTAGCATTTTTTTTAAAAGTTAAACGCTTCCTCATTGAGAAATTCTCCTTTTACTTTCGGTATTAAGCGTCGTCATTGATGTTTTTGAACATTGTTGGTGGTTTTAATTTTTTTCACGTTTATGAGTCTGCAAATGTTCGATCACACGTGGAATGAATGTCGTCATTAATTCTGCTAACTTATAACTCTTCCGTTACCTTTAATATATAAAACCTTGAAAGAATCGCAGCGAGTTAAAGATTGCGAAGTCAAGAGAAGCAATTTTGCGCCAAGATGTTCTTTTATACACCATTAACAATTTTCTTCTTGCCTAATTAACCTTCGATATGATTTTCAGTTTTTTTCCTGTGGATCATTTCCATTTTATGATTATATAGACGTAGATTTATGACTCTTCGCTCATAGATAAATTCCGCGTTAGATTTATCCAATTACAAATTCAAAAGCTATCCCATTGTTCGGGCAGCTTATCGTTAAGAACAATCAAGAACCCAACTAAAAAAGGTCTCGAGAAAAGCTTTTAACCCACGACAGATACCATATAAATTTGTCACGTGAATGAAATGGAGGATTGAGGAACAAACGGAATTGAGCCTTCAATTCGCAAAATTATGACCTACAAGGTAAAGACGAGGGAAAGATATTCTCTGATTACGTCAATCTCATAAAAAACTGAAATTTATTCGAAACAAGTTAGGAAAGTGTACAGCGTTTCACACGGGCGCGTTTCGTGCAATGGAATTTTTGAAAGCTATATACGTGTACATAAGGAAAATAGCGTTTTAAAGTTCTTTTCTTCGTCATAAATAATCCATTTTCTCCCTATTAAAAAATACTGCATACACACGTAAGGAAATTAAACGTATTTTTGTGAGATTGTTTATGTTAGCAACAATGAGGAAGTACCGAGTATTATGTGGAGGAGGGCGTATGAATAGATATAATGTCTCTGGGCGATGTTATTTTTTTTTAGAAATATGGAAGTAATGTGTGTGCAGACACATAAGTAATCATATGTATAACCGGGTTCTCCGGATTCTCCATTTCTCTGTAAACACCATCATATCTTGCCCACCCTCTTTCCATTGCAAGTCGTCTGTCAGTTGAAACATTTGCATCTTCGTCTTTTGCCTTCAATCTTTCCTCCATCCATATCTTTAATTAAAGAGTTTATACTCAGAAAATGTCCTATTCAGCTCGCCTTCCTCTTTCTTATACGTGTCGTCAATATTCTCTCATATTCTTCTTGTCTTCAACGGTTGAATTGTAGCGAGGCCTGGGCATATTAAAAAAAACTTGAAAACGATTTTTTACGCGGAATTGTGTCGCAGTAAAAATATTCTATCGTTTTGCGTGTGGCCCGATCCTAAATCGATCTCTGTCCGCATTATCTGTCTTCATAAAAACGTGGTAATCTAGAAAAAAAATAATGTTCGCCGAGTAAAGATTTGGTGCCAATATTCCTTTTTAACCGAACAGTAACGCTTTTTACTACGTTCCTCCTACGTCATTAGACTGGACAATATTATTATCCATACACACTAATCCACTCTAATCTGACTTGAAGGCAGTTTTGGTTCTTCTACTTTACACAATACAAATGTCCCCAATTATTGGAAACATTGTCGTTACGCGAATTATATGAAAATTCGGAAGGGGCGAGGACATCGATCATGACTAGCCCAACGATTGCGGAGATTTACGGACGTTGTGTTTCGTTTTGGCTGCGAAATATTTCGGGAACCTTTCGCTAGAATTTAAAACAATTGAAAACTTGCTGGACTCGATTTGAATTCTGGCAAGCTGAGATAAAAAAAACTATTTTTTATAGCATATTTTTCGTACTCAGATAAACATGGTAGCGATGTTACGAAACTCGTCCCAATTTATACAATATATAAAACATTTTGTGTATTTCAGATGGACTCCTACTAATTCAGTTAATCATTTAATAGAGAAGTCATGAAAAATGCCTAAAACAAACCTAATACTGCAAGTGTTCATTCGCAGACAAATTTTTATTATGCCAGGTGAATCATCTCACCCAGAAAGACATTAATAAATGTTAGTTTAACACACGTCAGAAAACAAGAAAAAATACTTTCAATAATACCTTGGTTTCGATAACAATGGCGTATTTATTATAATCCATACAGTGCATCATTTAGCAAACATTTAACAACAACAAAAAAATTCAGTTATTATTTCAGTATAACAGTAAATCAGATAAAAATTGAATAGTTGATGAAGATTTCGAAGGATCGATAAGAACGAAAGAAATTATGAGTTTTAAATGAACCAGAATATTACAAGTACTGAAAATTACGTTTTTATAGTTTGTTACAACTCATTATATATTTTATATCACATGATGTTTCAACCTATTATAATTTGATATCAATGAACGATAATAGACCAATATTTTATAGGAAGCCATAAAAGACTGTCTACACACAATTCAGTAGTTGAACAGTTGTAAAGTTTATTCTATCCTATAGTATTTCCATCTGCTATTAGCTTTATTTCAAAACAAACTTACAATCACCTGATACTCTGATTTATTAAAAAAAATCATCATTTTTCAATTCTATTCTGATTTGAAATAGAAGAAAACAAAAATAATAACGCGAACCAATAACCAGCCATGAAATATTAAGATCTTGCTTTGATAAAGAGACGTTTGTGAGATCAATTAAGCTGCTTTTAAATACATCCTCCACCAACCACACGAGTTAAGATTCCTTATATGTTTTACAACTATACATTGCGTTCATCAAGCTTCAAGAGTTAAAACGATCTGCGAAAACCACCAGCGAAAGCGAGGAAGGCAAGCGTTTTTAAGTTCGCTAGCATAATTACAACCCTCGTCAATCCAAAGCGAAGACCTAAACACCAAATAAAAACAAAACCCTACGCGCACTTTCGATGTAACGTTAACATTTCTTTCGTCGTAAGGAGGAAATGCGTCTAAAGAATAATAAATACTGCAATGGTTTGTGTCGCGGTCGAGTTTTAAAAATATCACAGTTGCCCCCGCGCGATTCCAATCACGCATACAAACGACAAGGAGTTCATGCACATTTGCGGCAGTATACCAAGGATTCCGACGAAGGCGATTACGGTTAACTCTGGAACCACGCCTCGCTCGTCTTATCGCCGCCTTTATCTACCAGTAGTCACCGTTGGATTCTTCTTCCTCTGAATGGGAAGGCTTGGCGGGTCCTTGAGGAAGAGCTTCGGCAGCTGCTTTTGGATCGCTGTTATGCACCGTAGCGTGGAAACCAGTCTCGTCCGCCCAGTAGCGCACCGTTCGCACATTGCCCGAGGGTTCGGCCACGTGATATTCGCCTTGGACCTTGTGCCCGTCTCGCCTCTCCTTCTGACCGTGACTGTCTCCCGTCTTGTGGTCGGTCACCCCGTATGCGTAGTCGTAGAGCGGATGAGCCTTCGGAAACCAAGTCGTGAAAATAAGCTGCAGCACAGAGGTAGGTGCGGGGTGAGGTCGTGGCGAGTCAGAGGACTGCCCAGGGAGCTTAACGTTTTATTTGGACGCCATCGGAAAGAATATTAATTTAGGCAAGCCTTGAATATCGCTCGATGGACAAGAATCTACAATGACAATTCTTTAGTTGTGTAAACCAGTAATATATAAATTTATATATTTTCATAAAATGTTCCTAAGTGAAGTGGGAGCTGGAATAGATCTTTACCCAAATACGCCAAATAAGTGGGGTTACTGGACGGATTTTCTCGAGAGTAATCCAAAATCTCAAAAAACTTGGCAAGAGAAAAATCCTAAGCTATATTGTGTGATAACTGCTTTAAAATCTACAATTGTCTAATTCAATAACGAAAATTCATAGTCCAATGGGTTAATCGTGTGATTTATGCTTTATGTTTAAGAGAGCTAACTTAATTAATGCATTTCCGATTGTACGTTGGATTCGCGTGATTGCGAACATAGCTACGAACAAGAAATGATCACTCAAAAAAGTCAAATCAAAGGATCAAATAAAACTTTTTTGCACCACAAATGTTTCGTTTACGAAATTTGCTCGTTTTCTGCGGCAGAGAAATGGATAAAACCATCAAAAAATTGAAAAGGTCGTTTTTAACGCGGCTTCATTTCGCCAGCTTTCTTGTCTTTGCGGGCAGTAATTAGTATGAGAAAGCAGCGGTGTAAGTAAGGCTCCGAGACATCCTAAAAGGTACCTAGTATATGTGGCAGTTAAAACTTTCACTGCGACATTGTTACTCCCCTAAGAGGTTTACGAAACTTTTCCCTTATTTCAACTGATATAACGATTACTCTACCAAGAAATCAAAACGGATGTAACGTGTAGCCGCGGCGATAAAATGTGTTAAGACATCCTCTGGCAAGTCCAGGGCGATAGTTTTACAGATAAATCGACATAATTGTTTCAAAATCTAGCTTTCTTCCGCCAAAATCTGCCCCCCCCCCCCCCCCGACCATTATTACTTACGACGTAATCCACCGAGCTCATCTCGTGGTGGTTGTTGTGCGGTTGGTGGTGCTGGTGATGACTGTGAGGGTGTTGCTGGTGGTGCTGTAGATGGGCCGCCGCCGCGCCCACGCGGATTTCTTTGTCCTCACCGACCACCACCGGACCGTAGAACTTAGCGAAGGAACTGGCCGGAGGGGCGTGGTGGTATTGTGGTGCGGCGGTGACAGATGCCAATACAGTCGAAAGGAGGAGAAAAGGCAGCAAAGAGACCATCCCAATACCTCGAGTTTTCTGTGCGGAAAATATATCGTTTTCAAGAATTTAAACTATAGTTAGGTACGGAAAAAAGTTAATCGATCACTCTCGTGGAATCAATATGACCACACTATAACTTTCTGAATTTTAAAAGTCAAAATGATTGTCCTAATGGCAGTGAAATAATTCCAATACGTCGGTAGTTTCAAATGAAGGAACACGCAAGTAGAGGACGAGGTAAGCCTGAGTTTAAAAAAATATTTCTACAGGATCCGAACCGGGGAGAGTTGCGTGGAAGGCCAGCATACAAATCACCCACCACCTCTCCCAACTTTCAACATAAAACTGTTTATAAGAAAAAACGATCCCTTAAAAAAGAACTTCAGAACTGATGTCCTTGACGTGATCATTCGCCCAATTTTATATGGATTAAAGAAGTGAATTCAAAGTTTTTATTACTGTTGAAATTTCTTTTATTTCAAAGCGAGACTTCACCTCGGTGGTTTTTCAAGTTTGACAATTGATACGCCTTAAAATCCTCATGCATGACTTGAATTCGCTGAGTCATGGTCGAAGAACGGTCACGATCAGTCGTAGCGTTTTTTTGCCCAAGTTACTGCGAGACCATTTTAATCTATCGTAAAAGAATTGGTTTGGCGAATTTTTTAATGAAATAATCCTTATTTGATTAAACTGACCAATTTCCTTTGGGCATTTTTCATTTAATTATATTCATTTAAGAAAAGCGACCGTATAACAAAGGCGTAATGCGACATGTAAATAACTTAAAAGCCACTTAACGGCAAGTGTCCAAAGCAAAGTGATGGTGATTATTAATTTATTTAATTTCATCAACCCCGCTAAACCCCTAAACTATTTTCGAGCATGATTCACCGTACTTTTTAAAAGAAAAGGTTACTGTGGTACAAGTGTATTAAATGCTTACATTCAAATAATTATCAGTAACGATAAAACAATTATGACAAAAAAATCCATTATAAACTGCTATCATATCTACCAGAAAAATATCAGTAGTATAAAGGTTTCATTAAATAAACCAAATAAAATTTACCAAGAATATTGAATATTCTTTTTTTATAAATGAAAATTTTCAAACGCTCACAACGTCAAGGTAACATCAAAACGTCAACTCTCCCAAATCACGAGTTTGCGATGCGATGGCAACCGGCGACTTAAACTACAACATACAGGTATGTAGTACATACTACTTTATCCTCTGACCTGTTTCTTCACAAGAGACATCCTAAGGGAGTCGTATTGGCCGCGTTGAAACTTATTCCCTCGCTAAGGTCTCCGAAAGAAGTCTGGGACTGGACAGTTGGACGCCGATACACAGATACGATCACTGAGTCACTCTCTGTATCTCCCACAGTAGTTGACCGTTGACTGATGCTTAAAAATCCACCTTGCTTTCATATATACACACAGAGAGAAACAATCGCCATTTTGACACCAGCGGGTACCCGGTACGTCAGGAAATGACCCGAGCGAGATGAGATCCCACCCCCACCCCCACGAACTACGGAGTTCGAAAAATTTTTCGAAAATTCTTCGCTTCATCGGACTGACTTTTCTATTAAATTGGCTGACGGAAAAATTTCGCGCGGAGTTTTGGGAGTTTCCAGATACATAGCACGGGGCGAAAATAGGAAGTCGCCGGAGGTTGGCACGGACGCGTCCGGGGAACGGAGTTTACCCAACTCGCACCCATACCACGCCCCAAAACACCCCTTTCTCCCCGCACCTTTCCTCACACCCTGTCCACACACATCTTTCAAAAGGTCCGACCGATGGGTTGACAGAGGCGAGTTATGAAATCTTTTTGAGGTGAAAACCGCAGTCGACCGATTCCCTCGAATATTTCTGCGGGCGGACGAAAGGGGGAGACACGGTCGAACGCATCCGTCGCCGCAGTTAACGTTAGCCGCATTTTCACTTTTTCTGCCTCGCCTCGAGGGGATTTGGGGTGACTGGAAGGGGAAGTTAGGAACAGGGTGAGGGTGTTCCCTCAAAAGCGAGACGCCGGCGCCGTTTAGATGGGGCGGCGGCCCGTAGACGTGGGCGGCTGCGGAAAGCGCGTTCAGGACGGGAGTAAGGCGCTGATTCAGAAAGAGAAAGAGGCAAAGGGTATCGGTCCGACGACGACGACGAGAAAATCTCCAGTTCGTCAAATCAGAATGCGGAAGCGGCTGCTTGTAACGAAGGAATATTGCTGAGAGTTACAGCACCAATAAATTACACTGTTAAAGCAGTCGCAACTACGCGCAGCGACAGAGGCAAACCATACAGGTACAACGACGCATTCAACTTGGACTAATTTTTCGGAGCATAGTATCTCGAACCCACCTACTACAAGTCCTAGAAGTTTGTCGGTGGAATTTAAATACACCCTATATATTAACCACTCAACTGGGTAGTTTTTTTCCCAAGTCGCTTCCACAGTGGGTATTTAAATTTGAAGTGAGACTTTTTCTTTTCATTTTCAAATTAAATGAAATTTGCTTTAAAAATTCCAGAATTATCATTACAAACATAATATATGATATTATACTTCGATAAATAATTTATTTATTTATTATATTATTGTGTAAAAAAGACATCTAAAATTGTAATGATTTCAAGACAATTACTAGCAGGAAAAACATTCATAAATAGCAGGTTTACCCTTGAGACAAAAGTGCATGCAGAGAAAAGTGTGAGCTTTCGCAAGGGAGTGTGAAAAAACCCCGAGTGCCATAAACGGTCATTCCAGATGTGGCGATCACGGAAATGCAACCCGCAACACATATGCAGACCTCCCTTATGAAGACCTGCTTCTCAAAGAAAAAGGAAGACAAGGCCATCTATGGCAGTCAGGACGAACTAGAAGAACCAAGCTATAAGTACGAGAAGCTACGGGACGGAAAATCGCGGCGTACCCATAGCAATCAGCCTGAAATTTGCCATGACGTCTAAATCCGTCATACCCAGTACTGGCGCATCCGGCCATGACGTCTATACACGTGGTTAAGAGTGAAAAATATGTAATAAAGCTTCATCTTTTCGGAGATGTACTTGAATGACATCATGAAAATGTCTTTGACTAAATGTGTTCCTTGGTACGCCAAGTCAGCTGACAAAATTCAAATTCAGATTTCACGCAAGGGTTCCAAAAAATAAAATTTTCCTGCTTTTCCGTACGAATATTCTTAGGTTAAGATTATTTTATCTTTGTAACCAACCCGCCCTGAGCAAGAGCCACAATACATATATACATACTGCAATGGACATCACCGAAGAACTGCAGTAACATGCAATGAGTTGATAAAAGATATTTTGCACACAATGTAGCGAATGTAGCATATAATAATAAACAAAAAAATGTATTTATTGGGGCTTTGACAATTTCCTTGCGCGTTAAAATCGGAGAATTATGATACATATATATATGTAAGACAACCAACGTTTCTAAGAGCTGCATGCGGCTCCGGGATCGTCCGTTGGCCACTCTTGGCCTTTACCGTATTAACCAGCCGTTTAAGACTTTACCTGATTTTAAGTCAAGTTTTTCAGAAAATAGTGCAATACACGTATATACACTTACATAGTTTGGGGAAACAAAAGAAACAACGAATTTCATTTATCGTAGAACATTACGTAGCTCCTGAATACACGAAACAGCACGTTACTGTGTCAACTACGATACGCACTAACAAGGGACCCTTTAATCCCAGAATGTACGCGTCTGCGACCTCCTATTATGGCATCCGATCTTATTGCGATCCAATCCATCTACCAATAAATATAAAATGTGATTGGTAACTCGAGAGAGCATCAGGATTTTCGTCTGTATTAATAATCAAATATAATTGTGCGATTAAAATGAACGAAAAATAAAATATAGAGACTTTTGCGCATACCATACCGTCTTAGCGACTAATGTGATAATGCACGAGTATGAAAAATCGCGGGGCAGACATTGATCATACACCAGCGGCGAAATGTTTACCTTTGAAATCCAAATTTTCACATCAAGTTCGTTATCAAAATCGCTTCAGTAACCACCTTCTGTTGATGCTGGCTAAGGAGTTATTTTCTCGTTCAGTTGGAATGAAAATGTATCGTATTATTTCTATAAACTCGTCATAAAATTCATTTGAATCGTTTGCGACAAGAAAGCGATTTTGTGTCGTTCAACTTTCCGAGAGCAAATGCCGCTGTTTTATCGGCGAAAATCGTTGGACTGTTCTTACGCGGACTTACCGGAATGCCCTCGACTGATATGAATTGGGTCAATTTTCAACGACCTTTTTTCGAAAAAAAAAAGTTGTTTCTTATCGACCGGGTAATACTGTAATTTTACTTATCGATTTCTGCGTGGTTGTAAATCATTTCCTGGATTATGAAAGAGGAAAACTGTATTTGCACTTAAAGGGTTCATAATCGTGACGTACCTTCAAATTTCTTAACCTTTAAGTAGATGCGCACACACAAATGGGCGCCTGAGGTCTATATGAACCCATGTTATAGTTATCTGTTAATCATCATGCTTCTTATTAAGTTTATTTAATGAAATATATTGATGAAAAATACACTACAATGACGCATGAGAGCAAAAAAATTATTGAACAAATATAACACATTGAATAAAATTGCTAACAGTTTGATGGTCTATCAAATATCTAGTGGGGTCATATGGATGGCTATCTATGCATATAAGAAAAGCAAGGGCAGGCATGATAAATTTGGGGGCCCCTATACAAGTACGATTTTGGGGTCTCCCATTCTTTTTCTGCAAGGTGTTCCAACAATGGCCGTTACCTGACCTGGGCTAATGAGGCAGCGGTACTTTATCCAGAATCGGCAATCTATAATGTAAACATATATGTCACACAAATCCTACCTTGCTTAACACCAGAGAATTTAGTTTCTGGCCATCGGATAGTGATTTTCGTATTCACATCTCACCCATAAACTCAGTTCATTTATCTGTGTCGATATTTATAAATACGCTGTGCCAGTGACGATGAGTTATGGTACAAGCAAAATTTGGGGCCCTCTCTTCCAGGAGCCCTTACACGTAGCAAAGCACCACCGAAGTCTCTTCCTCGCTCTGCAATCCCACGTCCCAAATCAGGCCTAACTGCGGTAATTCAAACTATATTCCGCCTTGTATGAATTTCTGGCATTAAAAACAAGCCGTTTTGCGGAGAATCCGTGTTATAAGAACCCGTATTATAGGAAGGCCAGTATAAATTGCACTTTGCATGCTTCTCTGTAATAAGTTATTAAAATGCCCTCTCAGATGTTCAAAGAGGTCCGAGCCACATCCAGATTTTGATGTCCTTGGCAGTGGCGGATCCAGGGGGGGGGGGGGGGGGGGGCGATTGCCCCCTCCTTGGATAACCTCATTGCACTCCACTGGGCGCTTTCTTAAATTCATTCCGCGTAAAAATCCTCAATTATACGCCGCAGATTAGGTCTGTGTAGCAAGGGAAAGAAGGATTCTGATAGCGGTAGGGATTTTCAAAATATAGGGCAGTTGGCAGGTGCGGATTCGATAGGTGGAGGGGCGATTCCCCCCCCCCCCCCCCCCCCCTGGGAAGTTTCTGGATCCGCCCCTGGCCATAATAAAAATAAAACCCATGAAAACAAAACAAGACAATCGTTACTTAAAAACAGCGAAATAAAATATATTTTTTATTTATGAAATGCTATTCTAACCTTTTTACGTGCAAATATGCCAATTATTGAGGAAAAATCGAGTTTTCGTGCAATTTCGCAATTGATATCGAGCATGGCGAGTCCATTAAAACGCAAATTTGAGCCCCTTGAGCTTGAGACCAAGGCCAAATGGCCCTCATGTTCCCTCCACCTCTGATTATTAATACAGTAATCGGTAAATTTTATTGCACGTGAGAAAACTAACAACTTGACAAATCAGTCCTCAGGAAAATTCGATATCGTTCAATTAAACATATGATTCCTAAGGTTTCAGCGAATGTTGCCAATCAAACCATCAAATAATAATAAATATTGTCTCTAAAGCTACCTCATAAGAAAGCTAGAAGAGGCACTTTGACAAATAACTACGGTTTAAGTATTTGTTTACTTTGTGAAATGTAGGTGAAAATTTTCACACGATCGGAAACAAGAGAATGATTATGGAATCTAGAACGTGTCCATTGTCACGAATCCGTCATCCTTAGCTTGTTAGTCGACGGCGAAGCGGGGCGTGAAAATTTCTCGGCGAGTGAGCGACGGTTCCCATCAAAACTCTTGTTTCTTTCGGAATATCGACAGCAGAGGAATTTGTGACGTCATCCCTTATTCACAAACTCCAGCGAAGCGCAGTTAGATCGCTGGCGGTGACGCAAGGAAAGTGACAGCGGAAGAAAAAGTGTGAAGAAAGTTTTAAAAGAAGTTAGTTCGATATTTTTTGCCGTGATAAATGCGTTGCCTCATCTTTTACAGAAAAGGAAAGGCGATTTTTAAGGAGCTAACGGTAACAAAAAAAATGCATCTTTTTTTTTCGTTTTGCTGCGAGCACGCAAGATGAAACGTGAAATTTCCGGGCAAAAAGTTTCTGAACCTTGGATAGGCAGTAATAAAAAAACGATAGATCCAGTGGAACGGAATTTTTCCTCTTAATTATCCGACTTAGTCGACAAAATTTGAGTTTTTTTAAAGTAAGTTTTTATGCAGGATTCACAGCGTGAAGGTAGCACCTGTTCAACTACGCCGTGCATTTGTACGCATCCGAACTTGTCAACCCCTTCTGCTGAAGTGATATTTTCGAAACTTGACGCCGAGTATATCATTGACAAGTTCAGACTCCACTTCGTGGAATTTACTCATGATACAAATGAAATTCAACTATGTATCTTCCACGGAAATTTATTCAAAATTGTTATTATGAAATTTGTTTTTATAAATTTCCCTGGAAGATACATAGTTGAATTTTATTTGCATCTACACAGTGTCTTGATAAGATTCTTGCCACATGATCACTTTGCATTACAAGTTCAAATAAATACCACGAACTTACTTGAGCTTCTTAAATGCACCACTTTGACAGAATGGATTTGAAGAAACTAGCAGCATAAAAAAATTTCAAATGATATTTTCAGTGAAATCGTAAGAGCTAACAGGTTACACATATCAAATATCCTCAAATAATTTGCAAACACTTGCTTGGAAATAAATAATTTTTATGAACAAGAGCGAAAATATGGTAAAAATGTTGTTTCAATGGAGTTATCCTCAGATAAAACTACTGCCAACACCTTACAATTAGTACCACATGAGCAAGACAAATTAGATCCTACTTAAGTAAGGGAATTTGGAGGAATAAACTAACATATAAAGAAGTGATCCACTAGAAACTAATTTTTACAAGTTCTAGCAATGTAAAAAATTAAGCACATTACATGCATGTATTTTAAAGGATATAGATGTAGACTGGAAAGACAGGAGACTGATCATGAATTTATATGTGAATCAAGTTGTAAAGCTCATGTGGACACCAGCGGAGTAAATATTGGCAGAGTAACACAGGGCTGTTGCCTATCGCCGACTCCAATATATACTGCATATATTCTTTAAATTGGCTAATTTTCTGGTTTCCCAATTTGCAGTTATTAATATGATGGTTGAGATCATCACAAAAAGAAATACTCATTGCTATGATGGGTAACAAGTTGGGTTAAGATAATAGCATAGAAAAGAAGCGATGTTCAATCTTTGAAAGGGCAAAAAAGACAACTCTGCAAGTTGATCAATGCAGAAAAAAATGATGTGATGAAAAGGAAGCCAAACTCATGATAGATTGTAAAGATATGAGAGGAAGACACATTTGGCAGATCGTCCAGAAAAGAAAAGGTAGAAAAATTGCATTTTCTTAGCTCATCTTGAATGTTTTTTATAACGTAAACAAGGAAAGACAAGAACACTGAATTACAAGTATCATTTTTAAAGTAAGTTTTTTTCTTTCTTCTGCTTGTCTTAACAGGATTTTCTTTTGGCATTACTGATAATAGATAATGGGAGATTAATCACAATGATTTGTTTGTTGTACAGCATAAAAAATAATGCAGAAGAAATGAGGAAGTTACTACAGTAATGTTTGTTCCACGCCTATTACATGATATTAAATATAAGAGGTATTTTGAATGGAAACTGAGTAAGTATAATGTTCCAAAGCATTTCAAATAAATTTAATATTTACCATAAGAGCAGATGTGTTACTGAATAGAAGGTTTTAATAGTTTATGAAATAAATGTTATTTCGAATAAATCATACAAACCAAAATAATTGCATTACTTTAATTATATACATGGTTTCCAAAACAAGACAATCTCATATTTAAAAAATTGATGCAAGATACATTATGCAAACTTTCTCATTTGCCTATGCATTTGGCCACCCCACACTCTTCCCTGTTTAACAATTCACTTCCATTACATGCTGGGCCATGCTATGTGCTCAGGATTTGTCTTAATATCTCTTCTGGCAATTTTCCTTATGGTCTGGATCAGGGATGGCCAAACTGTGGCTCGCAAGCCACATTCGGCTCATTTAAATATCACAGAATACAGTAATGCGACTTGAGACTTTTAGAAATGCCTAAGGACATGCAATACATCTGAATTGCTTTGGATACAGTTTATGTACTGTTTGTAAATTTATGAGCATGGAATGTCATGCTGCTCTCAAGTTTCTTATGCGACTCTGAGGGTAAGTTTGACCACCCCTGGTTTGGATGTATGAAAGGTACCTGGCCAAATATTTAATTTATTGCTAGCTCCCCTGTTATTTTTAAGAGTTAAAGTATATGGAAGATTGTTTATGACACAAATATCAATAACATAATAATTTAAACCATTGCCATGTCTCCCTTTCTGAAAAGTCTTCATTGCCACAAAGATCAATAAATCCCTTGGCCTAGCATATTTTGGATTCTCATACCTCACAACAAAGGACCCAGACTCATTACATTATATAAAAGGTTTCCAAAACAAAAAATTTAATATCTTATTTTCAAAAATATACTATTGAAGGTTTCATAAAAACTTTCATTCCATTATCAATGGTTTTTAATCAATATAAAAATGGAAACTCCAAAACCAAATTAGTTATGTCATTGTATAAGTAAAAACCAAAGATGGAACTTCTGAATAATTACCTAAGTATAAAAAACTTTAAACTGCAATTTTTTCAGATAAAAATCATTTGATGATGAAAATATTGTCATAAGCAAATTCAAATACTACCAATTTTTAAAAACATACTAAAGCCACTCTTAATAAGCAGTGTTTGTAAATGATATTTACGAATGGCAAATCCTGAATCTCTTGCTTTTCAGTCAAATTCTTTTGAATACAATGACAAGAATTATGCAACCAACCCTTATTTTTCATCCTTGTGGCCAAACAGTTCCAACAATCCAAGTAAGGTAATTAGCAACCCTGACGTATACAGCTGGTGAGTTTTTAAAACCACAGAGCTTGCCAAATGATGTGACTCCAATCAGACTGTACATACAATAAATGTCATCCAACACATACTGCAAAGGTCCTCCTGAATCACCCTGTGAAATACAGTTGGATAACATAAGATAAGCATACACAAGCTAAAACAGTAACTAATGAGAAAAAAAACTACTGCAGCTATTTTTAATAGGACAAACTTTTCATGTGTTTACTTATTATTTGTGTGCATATTTCTTTGCTTTCATTTTTCCTAAAATATACTTGAAACCTATGGTTTCTTTATCTTTTGGACTAAAATGGATAAAATGTTTTCATAATTATGGACTATTATCAAACATTCATTTTGTTTTCACAACACAAAACAATTTAAAATTCATTTAATAACATATTTCAAGGAAAACAATAAAATGCTATCACTCAAAATTATTAACAATGAACTAGTATCATAAAATAAGAAAAAATTAAGTAAAAGTTACAATATTTTAGTAGCAAAATAACATTAATATGGAATATATAACTATGAATAAATTAGGGCTAAAAACTCCAGAGATAAAATGTTGTAATTATAGTTTAATTGAAATCAAACTGAAAAGTAAAAAATATTGTTCAACAATCAGAACTTGCTATATGCATAATATGACATTTTTGTGCAAGCAATATAGTTCATAATCATTCATTTAACTGAAAAATTCACATGCATTTTTATTTTGGCAATTTTGAGTTAAATGGCTTGAAATGCTAACATTTTAAAGATGTTTGTTTATTTAATTTCAATTGGTGAAATAATAAGCAAATGCATTTACAATGAATAAGTTATGTTCAACCTGGAATTTAATAATGCTTAAATAATTGAATATATTTTTAGCAAACAAAATTAAGCGTAATAGAAACATAACTGTAAAGCTTTGAAATTTCCAGTAAGATAATTCACAAACTTTTAAGTTTAATCAATCAATTTTCAGTTTTGTAATATAGGTTTAGGTGCCATTGATAATACTATCATGTGTTGGTAATTTTTTAGCAAATTGAGGACTATTTGCACTTGCACCAAAATGCTTTAATATAGTAACAGCAAGTTCTGAGCATCCAAAAAATTATTTTTATTTTTCAGTTTGCTTTAAATTAAACTAACAATAGAAAATCCATCGAGTAGTTATTGAGAAAATTGTCCCAAGAGATTTAGGTAGAAATAAACACAATCAGGTTAAGTGGATTCCAACATTTAAAAAACTATAACCTTTGATTCATAATTTACTATCAATTAATACTACATGGAAGAGCCCCTTACCTGGCAAGTATCCTTACCCCCTTCTAGTTCACCAAAACATATTACAGTATCATCAATGCCATTCCTAAGCTTACTGGTTGTCGCCTCCACTCTGTATGCTTCATTGCATGTATTCTTATCAATCTCACTCAACTGAACTTTCAGGAGATAAGGACTAGTGTCGTCAGCTAAACAAAATAAATGTAAGTCACAACAAAAAGTCTGACAAAGCATTTAGAACTGCCAATCATGGCTAGATATTAAATAAAATAACTTTTTTAACTTCTAATTTTACATTTTAAATAATCTCTTCACCTGAAGACATTCTGTCATATATAAAATAACACATTCATAATAACAATAACAAGTTTAATTTAATGGGAAACTAATTTTAAATTTATCTTGACAATGCTAACAAATTTGGATAATATTTTGGTAAGCTATTTTGTACATTTTCAACAAAAGGTTTAAGATTGCTCACCATAACCTACTCGTCCCCAACCACTTGCAAGGGATTTGTTGTAAGGTAAGGTATCCTCTGTATGTAAACACGCTGGACGAATATACTTGTTGAAAAATGGATGTGACCCATCTTCGGGTATCGGTGCAGTGGGCATGAGGGGACCACTTGTGTCACTGGCTAAAGGAGCTATTTTCATTAGCGCTAAATCATGGTACTTTGAAGGGGTCTTGTACATTGGATGCCTTATCCTTTCCACAATTTCCAGAACTCTGCCAGATTCACCAACAGTTTCAGCAACAGCAGTTGGGCTTAATCCCAAGTCTCCAACCTGTGCCCATTTTGCAGGTCCACTGAAAAATTCAAGAAATTAAATAAATAACATCCATTCTTCCTAATCCTATACTACAACACTGACAACATTGTCTCTATGTATTAAAACGTCACAATTCCATCTACTATAGTGACCAATAACAATTAACAGAAGAATATTCTAATTCTATGCCATTTTTTAGCCTTCTAAATATTAATGCACCTCTCAGATATTCATAAATGATTTAGTATTGCATCATGCATAACTTAAATCACACTAAATACAAAATGTAATTTGCAAACAATTTTTCAAATAAAACAAAAACTAATTTAACGGAAATGCTATACACAAGAGAGAGTAATTGAATGTGCATCAAAGAGATGTAAATACAAAAGATAAATTTAAGCAGAAATGAAAATCAGTGAAGAAATAATTTCTATCTATAACTTTGTACCCTAAAATAAACTAACACAATAAGCATTTTACTAACCACTTAAATACAGACAACACTCAAAGAAATAGAACAACGATGTTTACCGCAGCAGTAATTGTACCACCAAATTGTATACAAGTTTTTATTTCACTTGAAATTTAGAAGGAAGTATAAGCCACTGATTCAACGCAATAGGCTGCTCTCTTTTATATCTCACTTTTGCAACACATAAAACATATCAGAATAATTTCCAACTTTATTCTGCGTTCTGATGCCAACAAGAAAAATTTATGGAAAAAGCTAGACAACTGACAGACTTACTCATATAAATAAACAATTAGGGTAACTTAATACTAAAATATGAGCTGGTTGGGTTAACAAGTGAAAAATATCAATTTTTTGTAATCCAAGCCAACTTATGCACATATCTTAGAATTTGCCATAGCAATAATATATCAAATCTAAAACCAACTAGTAATATGTAAGAAAATCTCTGACTTACAGGTCTCGACTAGAGATACAGTGAGCTGCCGTTAATACAAAGTTTTCACTTATGAGACTTCCACCACACTGCCATGACACTTCTGATTCTGGACCAAATCCAATGGCGACCTTCAAATATTAAAGTTTGACTTGTGTTGTGAAATATGGTCATTTATAGATCTATATAAAATTGCAAAAAATCTAATTTTTTAAAATAATTACCAAATGTTTTCTTTATCTTATTCCAATTTTGAATGACAAAATTTTTTTAATGAGTTGTTGCTTTCAATCTCAAGGATAAAATCATACTTTTAAATATTTTTCTTACCTGAAACAACTATCAAAATCATAATAATAAACGTTACTACCACAGTTAGCAGATAAATGTCTGTCTTTTAACATGTTTCTTCTATTTGGTAAGGAAATAATACTGAAATTTATTCATACCATAAACTAGATTATCTATAGCTTTCCATTTTTCTATTAGGTACTTAATTTAAAAGAGTAACCAACTACTACCTACTTTGTATATATTAATTGCTTTTTAAGAATCCCAGAAGGATATGAAATTCAATTATAAGCTTATAATGTTTTTCGAGTTGAATACAGGTTACTTACCATATGAGGAAACTCTGCGGGCTTTGCTGGAGTGCCACCAACAACTAGAGGTACGCCTTCGATTTCGCACTGATTATCTTTCTCAATTCGCGAACCAGGCAAATTCAAAGGGGATACTATAGCAGCAAAGACCCATCGAGAATATTCTTGACACTCTGAAATGATTAAAGCATGGATGTATGATCAAACTTGTTTAAAAATAAAGCGATAAATATAGCAGGAGTTCTTCCTTAAGATGAAATTAAAGTCATACAGAGGTTTCCAGAAAGGAATCTTGAACGATTATTAAACTTCGATACTTCGTATAATACACGCAACTCACTAAAACTAATTTATATCTTATTAGATCGCAGGCAACTTGGCGAAAGAATACACGCAAATACGTACTCCTCCTTGCTATAGCTTTAGGTCCTGTCCCTAAAACAGGTGGTCTCGGTGTTGTTGTAGTAGTTGTTGTGGTAGTTGTTGTGGTGGTGGTTGTCGTGGTTCCTGCAGTTGAAGGAGTAGTGGCTGCTGGGCAACATACTATCGGTACCGAACCTCGAAATCCACACGTTGTTGGAGGAACACCTTTCCTGAGGCCTTCTTGAACGGCGACGCAATTTGTTATTAGCTTGCAAACACCTTGCGCTCCATTGTTATTCAAAGTGCAACCATCTCCTATTAAGAAAATTGATATTTTTGAATCACGAAACTATAATTATGTCTAAAAACTTTTCAGTTAGCAAAGAACAAATACGCCGCCGCTCACCAACGAACTGCGCCTTAGCTGCTCCAATAAAAAGTGGAGCGAAAAAAATGACAAACAAAATCTGCAAGTGTACTGCCATCGCCTCTTCAAAGTTTAAACGATGGTAATAGGAAGGTTTTTAGGATCGGTGCAAAAATGATATCATTAATACCTCTGATTAATTTAGATAGAGAAAGCAGTTCTTGCAGAATTATTAGAAAACGGCCAGCTTGAAATCATTCAACGGAATTCAACACAACTAATCGTAACGCTTAAGTTTCGTATACCCCCGCTGCAAGTCCTTCAGATCACGCGCAGGAAAACATCCGTCCTCGTCGAACGACAGCCGAGGAATGGCATTGACGTCAATCCTCCCTTCTTCATACATCTGTGAGCTTCCCAGAAGTTTTCGTGTCGGACCGGTTTTTACAGAGCCCAGAATGAGCTGTCCTATGCTCTTCGAATTGGTGGTGAAAACGGCAATTTAATTGCGGTCTATTCGCATGATTAATATATAATCTTCGGCCAATTCCGGTAAAGTAGAGGCATTTTCAATAAGAAAAATTGAAAAGATCTACTCGAGTAGATTATAAATATTTTCTGCGCCAATGTTCGATCTCATCGCTTTCTCTGCTTATCTTCTTTGGATAAGTAATTTAAATGTTTCGCTGAGCGATTTTTCGACTGTCGCAGAAAGAAAAGAATTCGGAAAGGAACTTTAAAAAATGCGTAAGATTTTTATTTGGTATTCTTAAAAGAAGCGCAAACATTTCGCATCGATTATCTTCCAACTTCTTTCAAGGCCACGACTGTCAAAAATATTAATTCCATTAAAATTAATGTTTACAGGTCCTTCGGCCATGGGCGGACCCAGGCTTCATCAAAGGGGGGGTAATTTAGGAGAGAAAAAATAAATTAATAAAACAATGTTTTTTAAAATGACTTTTGTATTATGCACTAAAAAGAATAAAATAAATTTTGATTTACTACAATTGTGAGCTCTGTTGGCAAGGAAGACCAAAATTCGCGACATTTTCAATAGAAAGTTTCTTCTTATACAACAATGCTGATTTACTAAAGTTTATTAAGGACATTTGTAAAAGTTATATGGCGCTTCACATTACACTTTCAAATATCTTACTTAATTTTACATAAGTGTACGTGTAGTGAGTTCGACTTTCCACTGAATTTTAAGTGCCCCTTTGCGGGTATAAACTCAAAGTGAAATAAAAATTACTTTCAGCTATATATTATAGATATAAGATATCGAGTGAGGTTAATATGAAAGTTATTTAATAAAATATTTGAAACTATCTTATTTAATATTATTTTAATCAGAAAAAGGAAATGTAGAACTTAATAGCAAAAAGCGAATACATACAGTGAAACGGTACAGTCTATTATAGTGAAGCGAGTGAAAGACCTTAAATTATGAACTGCTCAACACGAAGGACGAGATTTAAAGGGTAATTTTTCGAATGTTCAACCAACCAATTGGGGGGACCTTGTGACTTCAAACGACTCCAGCGCTAGAAGGCTTCTCAGTCTAAATCACAAAGCAAGGGAGGAGTGAAACCCGGTGCCGGCATTAGCCTACTCTTAACGAGAAACACCAAGGGGACCAACGGCTTTACGTCCCTTCCGAAGGACGGGGCGCTGATTTGCGTGTTCTCCTCTAAACACGCAAATGGGGAGCCGGGCAACCCGGTTCGCACCGAGTTTGCTAAGCGTAGCAGGCCAGCGCCCGCACCACTACGCCACGACTCCCCGAGAATGTTCACAAATTCTAGGGGGGGGGGTAATTATAATGACCCCCTTTAGCCCCCCCCCCTCCCCCTTGAATCCAACCATGCCTTCGACCTCTTGGTTGGTTGGGATATAATAGCAAGGAATTCAGAATACTTAGTTCTACGCTGAAAAATGACCAAATGAAATGGGCGTGTCATCAGTACGAGGAAAAAAATGCCATACTGCGAAATTCAGCATAAACACGCAATTGGTCTGTTGAATATTTAATTCAGTACCATTACCAGTACCGTATTTACTCACAGGCAACTGCCTACGGAGCCAAATTATGAAAGGAGCCAAAATATGAAAGGCACCAAATACTGAAAAGTACCAAATTATGAAATATGAATAACGAAGTTTTCTTTAAATAGTAAACAAATTTTGAATTATATAGCCTCATTTAAGAATACACTAGCGTAATGTCCATCAATAATTACGGAATTCTTCGAAAAAATGCACAAATTTCATACTATACGTTATATTAAAGGTAGTACTAAGGCAAAAATCCGATCAATACACACAGAATAAGCCTTTCATATAAGTAATTTTCTTATTCGATGGCGGTTCAATCCATCATTATTTTGTTTGGAATAAGTAGGATTGTGCCTACCACCTCAGTCGCCTCTCGAAACGGGCGCCAGAATTTGACTACAATGAAAATCTATCCAAAAATAATCATAATTGTTTTGGATATCGTTTATTCCTTTTTAAACAATGTTGCAACAACCCGTATTTAATGTTTATGTTGAGTTGACCTTGTGTTGCGTGGTAACATCTTTGTAACTAACGCAATGTATGCGACTTTGTTACAAAATTTCATTTAATAAGAAAAGGTGCATCAAAAAAGAGTGCCTATGGACGCCAAAAACTTAAATCCGGCCCTGACCATTACCCCGATGTATTAATGGATTAATCGTGATTGAGTGCAGATGTGGACGTAACTAAGATAAAAACCTTGGAAGCTGAATGTCACGGCCGGTCAAGTACCTATTGGCACATATCTCGTGGCCATGAATGCACACCCTTGATTTCGCTTTCACAGTAAATAATCGCTAGCTTGGCAATATTCCTGGACTAAAGAGTTGAAAAGAGGCAAGATGCCGAGTTATTTACAGTTTCTATTCGACGTGTTCAGCAAGAAAATAACATGCTTAGCGGCTACTGCGCGGTCACATGTCCATGACCCTTTACCTAAGTGTACTTCTTTCTCAAGTTAGAAAAATACTCGGCGGGAATCGCTATTTTGACGTTTTCACACCCTCTTAACAACCACTGTCGCTTTTTTCCGTGCTGTTTTGAAATCACAGATTAAAATATTTACGAATCAGTTCTATCAATGCAGAAATTTATCGGAAGAGGCGGGCATCTTTCCAAAATTACGAACTCTCCTGCGTTTAACATTTTAACTGCGATCGATTCGGATATTTCTTAGGTCGAATGAAAAAATATTTACGGATTTCTCGGGTTTTATTTGCCACTAGTACTACAATCGCTGTTATGCGTATTCTAATGCGTTAAGCTCTTAATTTAAAGAAAATATCTTCATGTTTGGCTCTAAGGTATTGCGAGATTGAGGTAATGGATAAAAATTAGAGGGGTGTCCCCGAAGGCAGGAAATTCTACTACGAGTATACAACCATGAAGCATTTCCGGAGAGTTTTCCTCGTGGAAACCTTGACAATACGCTAAAAATTACACAGTTATGTCATTTTATACTTTCTAGCAAATTTTTAAAAACTTATTACTTACATATCACATTGAAAACTAAAAAGTCTTTTAAATAGGCCTTGGCCTGTATATTGGCAAATAAATAAATAAAAAGAAAAAAAATATCTCGAAGAATCTAAAGGAAAATAAGAAGGGTTGGTAAATTAGCAATAATCTGGAGCGAATTCCTTTAATTACAGATTAGCTAACTAAATTAGGTATAAAAATAAGTTTTTAGGGAATAATTCATAATCAGGAATAATAGGCTTTTAGAAGCAAAACATTCGGAGACTTTTGCTTGAATATCGATGCTTTTTAAAGGTAATTTTCATATATGAATGTTTAATTCTAACCTATAATGAAATAGCAATTATCGTAATTTAGCTTCCATTAATATAATTTTTGTAAATATGCCATCATGAGTAATAGTTAACCAATTTTTTCGAAGATTACTAATTTCTGCTATAAGACATAAATAACAGCGATTTCTTAAATCATTGTCAGATGAACGCGGCTTTGCAACACATAAATATTAATTACGGCAGCGATCATCATCCGAGAAATAATAATTATAAGGATGATATAAAAAACTTCGATAAAAATTGACGTCGTCATATATGCGATCGTAAAAAGTTTCTCAATTCTATTTCGTAACGAGACTCGATCACTTGGACGCGTTTTATTATTTTAAATGATTTAAAGATTTTGTTGTTTGAGATAGACCTCACGAGGCCATATATCAGAGGCGTACAACCTACAGGCCGCGGGCCACATCCGGCCCGCGGGAGCTTTTTACGCGGACCGCGAAGCTTTGGTGAAGATATGGTTTGTGATATTCATTACGGATAATTCTGTACATTTTAAGTTCGAATGTTGTCATAACACATTGCCTGGAGAAGTTTTTACGATAAAAAATGGTTAAAACTTAGTTTTCAGTTTTAAAATCGCATATAATCCCTTGAGTAAGTTCCGATGTAAACTCTAATCCAACCCGCCGAGGCACTTGTGTCAAAGCGCTCAAATGCATGTATGTGGCCCACCACGTAAAAAGGTTGCACGCCCCTGCCATATACATATGATAATCTTCGAGCCACATACACCTTTCAAGTGACCGATCGGGCCGCGTAGAAATTCCAGAGCTATTTTAAAATATTTTTTGATAATGTAATTTGTCATATTAAAAGTATATATCGCCACCACGCACTCGAAAAATATCGTTTAAAATTAACTCCTGCTGGCAAATACACCACTGACGGAGCTTAGGGGGCGATAGCACCAATACTTAAAACAATCCGCGCGAAATTCTTTGATTCCGCGTCACAGATTAGGCTCGCAGAACAAGGGATAGAAATACTGTAGCAGCGGTAGGGATTTATTTACTATCCAAACACTGTCTTCTTCATGATGATCAGAATAGAACATAGGCAGGACTGGCCAAAGTGGGGATTTGGTGGATGAGAAGTATCCGGGCCCCCAGAAGTTCTCAATTATTCAAGTATCTAGCGTAAATTTTGTAAAAACTTAAATAAAAATCACTTGCAAACTGATTCCCACTTAAGAAATACTCTGTAAAAGTTATTATATGAAACTGGGGCTCCATAAATAGTTTGCTGTCATATAAACATTAATATCGTGAGGCCCCATTGATATTCAGACTCTGAAAATATGTAAACACTAATTGCTTATTACAAAAAATTCTCTTATTACTAATTCATTTCATTAATTACCCATAGATATAGCTAAGAAATTGCAAAGAATAAAAACATTATTGTTTCAGTTTTGCACATTTAGATTCTTTTAATGCATTTTAAACCTCAACTATTGATGAGATTAAACAAAAACTAATAAATAATATGTTTGGGAAGGAATTATGAAGGAAACTTAATGAAAGTAATCTTCCAACGCTAGCTGCTTTATTTGATACATCAAGTGATGGAGGTATTGTTTGCTCCTTCTCCTCTTGATATCAATGTGGGGCATTTTCAAGTGAAGGGCAGCCTGTCAAACTACTGGACCACTCACTCTTCTCAACCTCTCAGCTGGTTATTGTCAGAGTTGCATGTATATTCATTAATACACAGGTGTGTGTGTGTGTATGTATATATTCAACTCTTTCCAACTTCTTTTATCACTGCACAAACCTTTGATGCACAGATGCACATCATTATACTTTTCTACCACAAGTGCACCATGCGAAGAATGGCAAGCCCAGCTCTAAAAACTATCGCAGGTAAGTTGGGAGTAGAAGTAACGAACAAAACTATTTAAAAAATTAAAAATCTCTACAGTAAAAAATAAAGTGGGCTTCTCTTGTTATATACATAATTTTATACTTCCACTCTCTTTCATAGAGGTCAATGTGAATGGCAATTTGAAGATAAAAATGATTCCTTTGCCTTGAATGCCTCTCAAACAAAAATAAAGGCAAGTAAGGAGGTCAGAGAGCGAGTGAGTGGTAGGGAACCCAAGAAAGAAGAAGCTTTCCTTCTTTTTTTTTTACAATGACTGGAAAAGTAACAACAGGGTTTGGAGAAACACGACTTCCATTAACAACACACAGCAATAATAACCATTTATAAAACAGGTAGGGATATTATGTTTTTCTTTAAATTGGGAAAGGGGAAAAAAATCTTTGCAGTGTGTTTTCTTTAACAGATGTGGTCTTACTGCTTCCATAACAGTCAATAACAGTTTATTATTCTCCGATGTCGTCACCTTGAAGTCACCATTAGGTAGCACTGAGTCAAACTGGTGCCACCTCATTCTTCTCCCGGAACTTGCAAACACATACCCCGGTCACTATAAAAAAAGGGAGCACATCTCCCTTGTATGGACCACTATTTTAAAAAATCTTTTGCACAAATTTTGATCAATTGGACTAGTGAAGCTGCCACTATATCTCCCTCCTCATTTGCATTTAACTATGAGCATGAACACAGCTTCACCTAAAGATTCACCATTTCATTTGTTCCACATTCATAAAAAGATTCACACTTTGCTTACATACAACACACTCAGAAATCTGCACAATAATGCAACTTCCATGTTTTTATTTATACACTTGAAGGCGATTCTCTAGAGCACTACGATTTACCACACACAGCCAACACTTAGCAGCCCCATTTTGCATTTACGTGCTGTCCATCAAAGGCATGTACAGAGAGGCCAACGGCTTGAAATACGGAGGCTGATGACATCCATGGGTATAATCAGGAATACAAGAGGCAATAATGTTTTTCTTCATTTACATACTGTTGAAATTGAGCCAGTTGGACGACTAGTTCATGATGCAACTTCAAGTTTGGGTGCAAGTGAAAAAAACATAGTCCTGACTAGTTTACTTTAAAAACTCTCAAATGAAAAAAAAAACTGAATGACTGAGATGCTCAGATGCAGACTATAATACAAACAGTGTAAAGCGATTTCAATGGAAATCGCCTAGTTTATTGTTTCATATTATTCCCCCAATGCCTCCCAGGTATTTTATTTAGTAAAAACAAAATTACAATTCTTCAAGTTTCCAGATATACCTGTAGACTTGTGACATATTTCAATGCCTAATATATGATGACCTGAGACACAAGTTATCAGAGTTGGGATAAAATTGCTCAAAGTAGACCTCATTCTACAGCCTTAAAAAGCATTACTTTTCATGGAGGTGACTTTTTAACATGATATTCCATGCATTAACACACTGAGGACACACTAGAGATTCAAGCTGCCACCACGGTGTCACTAAGGTCATCTTTCAGCCACTGGGGCACATGTCTCGATCCAAGACGCTTGAGAAGTTTCACAAGGGCAGTGTTGTGGGAGAGGTAGTAACGCTGGGAAGAATGAAAAGAATAAAATATAAGATAAGCTCAACATACAAGAAAACTTTTCTACAAAAATATGAAAACTTAAAATGTAATAGATCCTGTAATGTTTCATTTTTTAGCATATAATTTCAATCAAAGAAATTGGTCAAGCTGAAGTATTTAAGAGACAATCTTTGTAACAGCTTTAAAATGTCTCAAATTAAAACAGCTTAAATTTATTAAGGGCTGGGAAAACCAAGAAATCTCCTTTCACAGTAAAAGATAGGGGGTCATCAGATTTGAACTTAAATTGGATAAGCTACTGTTTTGAAGGCATAACATAATAAATTTTGATGATGGGTCAGTGGGTACAAAGCCAAAGGGCAATATTTTTAAATCAAACTTTTATAAGACAGGGTCATAGCCATTTCACCTCATTCTGTGATATTATTCAACTGACCCAGATAAAATATTCTTCATTATAAATTCAGGAAATATACATTATAATTATTGCTTTTTGCTGTTTGCTAATTTATCAAAATTGCTAAACTTAATATAATCGCTAATATTAAATACATTTTAGACAAAATGTTATATTATTATATATAATTTTATGCTAAATTGTTATGTTAAAATAAACACATTGGAATCAAATATATTCTTGATTCCACCATATTTCTTACTTCATTTTCATGAGTCACATAACAAATCTTGGTTTAATAAAAATTTCTGAATCCATTTAAAAAAATCTGATGTGGCCAACACATAACTTTCTCCATATTTGGGGTATAGATATTTAAATTATTATGAATAGCATTATAAGGCAAAATTATTATTTCATATCGTAAAAGAATACAGTCGTCCTTATTGCCGTAAATGAGGTATACAGTAAGTCCCCAACTTACACGGTTAATTCGTTCCAAAGGTCGTCGTGTAAGTTGAAAATCATGAAGTCCAACAATGCTTAAATACAATATATTTTTTGACATATATGTTTGTTTCAACGGATATTTAAAGCTAAAAAAGTAGTGCTTATGTGATGAGGGTTTATAGTTTGTTTATGAAGAGCAGTCCAGTAACGAGACACAACTTTCACCCACGGGATAACAAATCTAAATGGCAAAAGCGATGCTGTCAGCTGTGCGTCAACGTACGGTAATCCCTTGGTTTACGACCTTAATTTGTTCCTCGAAAACTGCTCGTCAGGCGAAAATTGATTTCCCAATACATCCCATGCAATTCAAGTTGGTGCACCACTGCTAAAAAGTGAATAATGAACCGAATTGTGAAACAGACCATCGTCGTAAATTACGAACCGAACCACTCCAAAATTTAGACTGGTTTGCAGCTCTGACCCACAGTCTAAAGGTACTATTATTTGAAAAGTGATAATACATAAAGATGAATGTTGGAGGCGTAGAGTTTGTTTTGGTGGGAGGTTCACAAATTTAAAAAGGCTAGGTTCTATAAAGTACTAAAATATGTATTCTGAGAAAGAAATTAACAATTCAAAAAATTGAATAAGTTGGTTACCAAATCGATTACCAACATTTAAATAAACATAACATAACAAAACAAATTCAAAGTTATACTCTCATGGGAAATTCAACAAAATAAATTATCTAAAAATATGTTATTTTTACAAATAAGAGAAAATTATTATAAAAGACATCTTGTCTAACCTGGAGTAATTTGTAGGCCCTATCATCCATTGGGGGATATTGTCTGCCCTTACTCCTTCCCAAGCATTTCGTGTGATCCCCATTTGTCACTTGACAAAAGAATCCTTTCTTTGGATCATACCTGAAATAATCAAGAAGAAGAAATAAAATAATCAGTTGCTTATAAAATTAAAAAAGAGGAATTAAATAACATAACAATAATTTTATCATCAATATTTGCGATTTTTTATCAGAATTAAGAGCACATCAATTATTACTATTAATAAATTGAATGACTATGATGCAAAGTACCATAATTTTCTGATTATAATAAGCACCCAATATAATACACACCCATGTTTTCACAAGTGAAATACAGAGCTCATTTTTTGTAAAAATATCACTGTAATTTTTCACTTGGTTAATAGCAGTATCGAGACAGTTTTCGCATTGCCAACAAGCGAGACATGTGTGAGACAGTTTACAATATAAATGTGACTTTTAAAAGTATTGCCTCAAAAATGTCAAAGATGGTTCTGAAGACCGCATTATATAGAATGATGATTTCACTGAGGTGAATAGCAAGGATGAAGACAAAGTTTGTGACGATGCCATTTACACAGTTGATGAGAGAGAACACAAGATTGCCAACGAACTACATATTTACGGACGTTGATAAAGAATTCAGAGGCTTTAATGATTTAATGATGATGATGGCTAGAAGTAATTAAATTATTATTATTTTTGGTTAAAAATATTTTAATGCAATGCTATCATAATGCAATGACAAGTACAATTTATTATTAAAATGTGTCTGAAAATATAAATTATTTACTGAACGAAAAAAGATGTATGCATTTTTTACCACGTATAATACACACCCTAACTTTTCGTGAAAGAAATGCATATTATATAGAAAAAATTATGGTAATTTTTAAAGATCCATGAAATATTATAATGAGCAAAATTGTGCAAATATATCTTTGTAATTTATTTAGTCACAAAATTCACTTTATCAAATAATTAATAAATCATAAATAGATTTTTCCATTGTTAGAGTTAGCAATAATTAACTTTAGGATTACCTGAGATGTGCTGAGTAGTCAAAAGGTGGCACAATTTTAAGAAAGCGTTGAAGATCATTCATTACTTCAACAGGATTAGAACGTAGTGTATCCCCATCAATTATGTGTAATTGTTGAGGAGGAAAGTATGAAAGCCATCGTTCAAGATGTTGAGAATACTTTCCAGGATTCAGGCACCTTAAAACAAATTATATTGTTTTACCATCATTAAGTAAGCAAAGTTCACAATTTAGTAATTGAAAATGGCAATATTGGAAAATATTTTACAAAAGTAACAATTTACAATTAATGTAATCATTTTTAGAAAGAAAGCTCAACATGAATATCATCCAGAAATTTTACAATCATTATTGGCTATACATTGTAAAAATGTTGAGAAATAATGATACTGCATCGCATTCC
Organism: Uropetala carovei; assembly: GCA_036926305.1. NCBI lineage: Eukaryota > Metazoa > Arthropoda > Insecta > Odonata > Petaluridae > Uropetala > Uropetala carovei. The sequence goes on along the minus strand of JAXCHB010000050.1, from coordinate 8,361,694 downwards.
AATCTTTTTTACTAAATACAAAAAATTGAATGAATAAATACTGTTGGTAACAATGACGGATTAGGAAAGCCCAATAATAAATTTATAAATTAATATAATAAAGAAAATATTTATAAATATTAATGCAAGTATAAAACAAACCTGTTTCTTAGTTCACGCAGGTTTTTTGGTGCAGTATCTGTAGCTGTGACAACCTCGTAGAAGGTGTAATTGCGAGCCACTGCATCACCATGTGCTCTCATGTGCTGATACCAACTGTATGCACGACGAGCAGGGGATATTAATATTGTCACCTGAAATTTTTTTGAATATTATGGAGTGTGTCACTGCAAATATCATATTAATAACCATTTTCGAAAATATGTTACATTATCCAACAAAAGAAAGTTACCAAGAGTAGGTAAAAATTAAAACACATCACCTACTTACAAGTTTTGCATGAGGTAATAGGGCATGGACACGTTTTGGCACCAAATCACCATCAAAATATGTGGCACTTTTCTCAAATAGGTAGCGTGCGGTGGAGTTTTTGGGTACAGGGAAGAAGCTCATGTACCTTTGAATAATAAATTACAGTAATATAATTAATTAACCTTACAGTGGTTTAATATAAAAAAAATTTAATAGTATTTTAAATGCATTTGGATATAAATTTTTATATATTAGAGGAAAATAACTTGATAAAATTGCAGTTTAATGTAAATTTTGTGATAATTTCTTTTTAAGAAATATAGCTGTTTTATGGATTAGTTCAATGGCCAAAATATTTACTGCTAAAAAAATTCCTAATAAAACAACATAAAAAATAGGTTTTAAAATAGAAATTCTTAGCTAACAGAAAAACTTAAAACAAGAAAATCTTAATTATATAACCTTGTGGCTTGTAAATATTAAATATTGTATTGCATTGTATGGCTTGTTAAATTAAACTGTGTATTGCAATTAAAACAACATTAAGAATATAACATAAGCGGCAAATTTGAAAAAAATTCTTAAAGAATTTGTTTATATTATATTCTAATATTGTTTTCACCGTCAAAAAGCCACAGTTTTTTTGATTAAGAATAGAACTCATGACTTAAACAACAATAGCAAGCAGCTGAAAATTAGAAGTGGTGTTGCCAAGAAATTCTTGAAAGTTGGGTAAAAAAAATAATGAAAAGTTTTAGTTTTTTAAGTAGTTTTCTCATTTTTCCCATTTAACATAATTATTTGTTGAATTTCAACAAACCAAAAATAAAAAACCAATGATTTATAGAAAAAATTTCTAAAAATATATTGAAAATCATATTGATTAGATTAAATGTTACAAGATCTAATAAATAAATATTGCCATTATTTGAAAAGTTATAACTAAGAATATTTACCCAAAAATGAAAATTATTCATAAGGAACTAAAGTAGTCTTCAACTAGAACTAACTCACCAATCAAGCCCACGATAGTAGTTTTTCCCATTGAAGAATTGAATTTCTTCAAAAGTGTCAGGAGAAGGAAAGTTGGATGAAATATCGGGATGCATGGACAAGAAGGTATACAGTGCAGTGGTGCCAGTCTTCTGAGGACCAATCACTAAGAAGCGAGGAAGTTGCTCGCATGTTTTGTTTCTTGACCAGATACGTTGATGACGGACATCTTCGCATGGGTTCTACATAAAAATGATGAAAGAGACACTTATGTGAACAAGTTTAGCTTTTTTTTTCATAAAAACTTGAAGAAATATAACTCTTTGACTATCCCATTGATTTTAACAGCAAAACCATATACTGAGAATTTCTTGAACCACAAAAAAACTCACAAAGACATTAAATTTAATTTTACTCACCCCCCATACTGGGTCAGCCTCCTCAGGATACATCTGAAAGTACCTTTCACCAAGCTGAAGGGGTGGGGCACTGGTAAGCCGTAGATTGGTCCAGCAGCGCAGAAATTTCACAACCGATTCAAATGTATACAGGGCTAGCCGATCATTGCCATAGTTAGACATGTGTGTCATGAAAACATTGATTGGATTGAATGCCAATGTTTGAAACAATTCCCCTCCTTGAATGGCTTCATCTAGCTTAGCCCTACCCCCTGGGTACCTCTCAATCAAGATGGTGTGTGTGAAGAGACCACATGTTTGCCTTGGTAACACCTGTGTCAAAGATGATTTTTTTTTCAAATTATTAGAGTGTATGCTGAGATTTTAAAAATTGCACCATTATTCTCTTAAGATTACAAATTTATATTTTCAGACTCAAGAACAAGAATAAAAGAACAATTGAACATAGAATGATGAGCAAAAAATTCTTTTGGATAATTTTTCAAAATTCAAAACTACAGAATTTAGTCATAACTATGTAATTTAGACAAATAATACATAATTTGATATGAAAGGCATGACTTTTTAAGAAATTTGCTTGCAAAGCCAATACTTTAGGTCATAACAAATGTTGCTGCAATAAAATCAATACAACAACAACGTGACTGAAAATCAAACCACGGTGTGAGGAAATTATGACATGATTACCATGATGTTTCTGTGAATGAATCCACGTCTTAATCTTGCCGGTCTGAGGTGTGGATACTCTTCTGTTGATGTGGCTCTCACACCCCAAACACGTTTCCAAGCCTCATACAATGGCTCATGGACTGGATACACACCAGAATGGTGAGGGGCAATTGAATAGCCAGAATCCACAGGTATACCATGCTCCTAAGTATAGAAAAGGAATTATAAGTACGAAAATTTTTATTTAAAAAATTAATTATTCATTTCTTGATGCATAAAGACACATCATAGTGAAAGTGATTTTTCTATACTTCATAAAATGACGTTGAAAAAATATGAAATGCCATTATTTATCAGGATTTCCAAAATGCAGAGTTGTAACAAAGTCTGGAAAGGTTTTTGAATATCAATAACTTTTCAATTAATTCAAATGGAACAAAATAATCAATAGCATTATTAACCTTAGTACATATTAAAATTTTTCCATCTAAGCTCATTGATAAACTTGTGAATTTGTGTTTCTAAGGGAAAAACTCCTTAGCAATGTGTTTAAATGTATGTTGAATTGAGTTAAATTAACAACTGGCACTAATAACATGTGTATTAATGAACTCTAAAATAAAAATAGTTGGAACCACAATGAATCAGAAACTTCATTGTTGGTGTGACTTAAGAATGGATTTTGTTACGCGAGTCATTAAGTAGTAGTTAACTTTATTATATAACCACAATACCATATTTAATAGATTGTAAGCTATCCTTTTTTTACTTTTTACCTCCTTAACAATTGCCACTAGGCTTAGAATCGGGTTTTAAAAATCAATGAAAGAAAAAGTAAAGTAATCAATGCATTAGTGCCTGTAGTTACATTATAACTCTAGATATAAGTATATTAATATATTTGTAAACAATCTACTTTAAATGTATGTAAAAAGAATCACGAAACTGAATAGGAAGAAATAAATGTTTCAATAAATTCACTCTCGAGCTATCTCTATTATGCACGTAATTTTGGGATTCCCCAAGCCAACCATCATTTCTTTGTGCCTTTGCAAGCGTAAATTTTTGTCATTTACTTTGGTGAGTTTTTCAGTTTTATTTAATAATCACATAATGGTACGAATGCATTATTCTGCAGACTTCATGAGATAAGTGATAGCATATGCGGAAGAAACATCAAATCTTGCTTCAATTGTGCTATGGGATTAATGAGTCGAATGTGAGAAACGGATATTTTTGTTGCGAGATTAAAAATCTGGGACATAACCGGGACAAATTACATTTTAGTAAAAAATGTATTGAATGCTCGAATAAAACGTAATTTGTGTTGTCGTAATTTCAGTTGATACCTTTTTTTATTTAATTACGAATTGAAAAAACTGGGGCATTTACACTTTCTGATATTTTTTTGCAACAAATCCAGGAAAACCCAACACTGAATTTTCCTTGTGTGCCCTTGTGAAAAGTGGGTGGACGGCTTACAATCGATTAAACATGGTATATGAAATGAAGCTGCTGACCAAGCATCTCGATACATGACTCCACTAAGGCGGTGGTTCTTAACCAGTGTGCCACGGCACATTAGTGTGCTGCGAGGAAAGGACTAATGTGCCACACACCCCGAAGATATTTAATTTTTAAATTATGTATGTACAGGCAACCCTACTTTTGTAAATCCGCACTTACGTAAGCGGCCCCAAAAATTGCGTACGGAAAAAATTTCGCACTGCTTACTCTAGTGGTTTCTGTGAGCAAGCGCGAACTAAATCTTTATCCATGTGTATAAAGACAGAAAGTAAGACGTGGGCTGTAATGTGATATTACTTTGCCAATGTTGCTGTTTTAGCGATTTTTTCACTTTATCTCAAGACTTTGGTGTTGAATTGCGCCCGAAAAAAATGCCACTGCGACTACCGCCTTAGGTATTGAATCGATCTAACAATGTACCTAATTCTAGCGACTAACTATAATTGTGGCGTAATCTGCACTCAAATTAGTACGTTGACAATAGATAACATTGTTCTTGCATGTCTGCATGGTACCGTGGTTTCTCTCCCAATCCCCTCAGTCTTTTCCGATCGTTGATGTGTGTGGTCTTCGTATGAGTTTACGCTTTGGGTTTCAGAAGTGTGTTTCACTTTTAAACAAACCACCTAAGTGTTGCCCTTGTAATCATGGCTGATAAGCGACGGAATGAATGTAAAAGTGCGAGTGCAGCTAAAAAGCGACGCACAATAACTTTGGAAGAAAAACTGGACATCGTGAAGAGGTACGAAAACGGCCAATCGTTCTCTCACATTTCACGTGCTCTTGGTTTAGCGGTGTCGACCATAAATACAATAGTAAAAGACAAGGAACGCATAAAAGAGCATGTAAAAGGCCATTATTTCCCCATCTCCTGTACTTTCCGTAGTAATTTCCGACTTACGCAAATTTCGAGTTACGTAATGAGTTCCAGAACACATTACTTACGTAACCCGAGGGTTGCCTGTATTTAATCTACAATAAAATTATGCAATTATTGCTTTATCAATCGTAACAATCTAATATAACTGCGACTCTTACTTGTTACACTAGTTTTTATCTTTAAAAATGAGTATTTATGCAGTGAGATGAATTAGGGGTGGTTTGGTGTGCCACGATGTTCTTAAGCATGCATGAAGGTGTGCTGTGGAGCAAAAAAGGTTGAGAAGCAATGCACTAAGGTACGAGATTTGGCAGAATTGAAAGCACAATACAAAACTATAATATCCAAAGTAGAGGATACATTGAAATATAAAGTGTGAGGGTAAACTATCAAAAAAGTCTGAGAATTCCAACATTCTCCAGATATGTGTTATTTTGTCTAATTTAGAACAATGAAAAAGTTATTGACTGCATATCATATATGTTGCTTAAGAGTTTTCCCCTTAGCAATGCACAAGTCTACACTTGGTTTGCTGCACATCATTGGGATTTTAAAAAAATATTAAGCTTATTAGTCAAATTGATTATTCTCTTCTATTTGGAATAACTAAAATGTTGCTGATATTTAAAACCTCACCTAGATTTTGTAACATACCCATATTCAATGAATAATATTTCAATCAAACCAAAGCATATCTTAAATACAGTAAATTGTGGAAAACGATCTATTAGAATAAATAAAAAATACCTTGGCAAAGTTCCTATTTAAGGTCATATCACTCTCCAGCTGGGTAATATTATCATATAGGTGAGGTTGTTGATGATTCCACATGTGTCCAAACCACAAGAATTGATCTGCATTCTCTGGAATTAAAAAAGTCATGAAAGCGACTGAAAAACAAATATAAAATTATATCCGTATAAATACTTAGGCATTATTTATTTAACATGAAAAACTAAAACTTATCAAGTTGAAAAAAATATATTGATCTTAACCAAGAAAGACAAGAAAGATCAATAAACCCAAGGGAATAGCATCATTCCACATGGAATGAAATGAATTTGTAATGAAAATATTTTTCTCTGATTTTCCTCCTAATAATTCCATCAAGTAAAGATTAGTCAAGTGGATAATCAGTGTCCTCCCCTTAATTTTTTCAATTAAAATTCGAAATAAGCATAGAAAATCACAACAAAAATTAATTACTAATTAATGCAAAGGCAAACTTACCTAAAAGCATGTCATCTCCCATATTCTCTTCAGCTGTCCCATGATGGAAATACTTTCCGGAAAAACCTAGATTAAATCTGAACCCTGGAACCATTTGCTGCATCCTTTTCTGAGTTGCCAACAAGGCCTACGTTAAAACAAAATATAGACACTGTAGTTTTATTTACTCTTTAATTTTATAAATTCCAAATTCCAATAAATTCATTGAAAATATTTCATTAAAATTGCTGAAAATAAAAACAATAGCTTACCTGGACATCATCCCGAGTCAACCGGGTGCCTCTCTCTCCAACAAATATGTCATCAATGTCAACTAAAAGATATCGCGTGAGGGAGACACTCAACTGGCCATGACTTAGATAGGAAAGTGCATCTAGAAATAGAAGTTTGTGGAGCCAGAATCTCAATCCAGATCCAAAAAGTACACGCTCGATACCATCCAGGCGGCCATGGTCCTAGAAAACCCAAATGACAAAAATAAGATAAAATCACGATTTTTCTGTTTTCGCATTTAAGATTCAGACAATTACAAATAGCTTAGGCAAAAGTATTTATCTAAATTAGTATCAATTGAATTTTATATATTTTATTCTGATCAATAATTTATCAAGTATAGCCTTGCTTATTGATTATTTTTGTAAATAATATGGATTCACATTGGAATATCGGGATGTTATCTTAAAAACTAAACTTGGCAAAAGGAAAGACCAAAAAGTATAGATAATTTCTGAAGATAAGTTCTATTAACAGGATTACTCCAATCTATTTAAACATTTTCCCTCATACACCATCACTATCAACCCATTTAAGAATACAAAAAATTGTTCAAATAATGACTTCTAATTCAATAAAAGTGAATTGGAATTCAGCTTCTCTGCATATGTACCTGTATGACAGTGATAAGTGGCTGCCTTGGATCGGATTCTTCCTCTCCATCATCAGCACGGTGAGGCCCCTCAGGGCCCCAATCTCTAACTGCCCATGCTAATGCTTCATATGTTGAATGGTTGGGGGAGAAGACACTCCAGTCTTCTCCCACCAATGGTCCCCTAACTGTCTCCCCAGCTCGAGTCAGCCTTAGCACTGGAGATGCTGCATTCAGTGCTGCATCCTGTGAAAAATACGCCAATCCCAAGTGAAAATTTGAGCTATCCATGATATCATAAAATTTATGATCTGATAAATGCAAAAGCTCTAATTAAGTCATTACAACTTTCAAATATAATCATTTGAAATAAAAATAATAATAATTGAACTGAATGCAGGACAGTTGGAGTATCTGTGAAAATATTTCAATCATTACCACATGAGAAATAATTTTCATTTTTGTCAATTAAAAATGAAGGAATTGGAGGAAAGAATTTTATGTGATATAATCATACAGAGTAAAGCATTTCAGGTTACCACCCAAGTAAAGTCTACTAAAACCAGTAGATAGTCCATTGTTACAAAAAATTAAAAAAACATTCTTATGAAATTTTATTGGACTGAAATCTATTATATTAGTTTTAATGTATTATTTTAAGGAATTAACATTAAATCATCCATAAATTTTGGAATTAAATTTTAATTAGCAAAGAAGGTTATAAATTAAGAACAATAATAATGTAAAGATGTGATTTTAAGTTTCCATCATTCCTTAATAATATACCGAAATCTTTAATAAAACAAATTATCTATAGAGAACTTTGCCCTATGATTCATATGCAATAAAACAAAAAAAGTGAAGTCACTTACTGACTTCAAGCACAACCTTGAGCCATTTAAAATCACATTAAATGAACTTGAATCCATTATTACATAAAAAGCCCAAGGGAAAAATTTTAAAAACTGAGATGAGAAATACATGAAATTTAGAATTGCCATGCATGGCATTCAATCCAACATATTTTTATATAGGACGTAAGCATCATATGTAAACCTTCGTAAACCACTTACTCGGAGTCGTAGATTCGTATGAAGAAAGAGAGGAAATCCTCGAAGCTGAGCTCCGACCAACGTCTCCTCTGAAGGGGGGTTGAAGCCCACCAGACCGACAGAGTATTCTCGGCAGTACTTATCCAGCAATTCCCGGTTCCACTTGTCCATTCTGAGGTACTTTCCCAAGTTCTCAAACACAACAACGCCATATCTCCCTTTGTCCAAATTGGTCAACACGGGCAAGGACTTCCCTGACACTTCCACTTTATACCTTGTAAACATAAAAGAGGACACTATTAATTTTAAATTCTCCGTTTTAATATTACATCTGTTACTACCATGGAATGGCTCCAAATATATCACATGCTTTTTTGAAAATTTACTAATTGTAAGTAAAATGAACTGATAATTGCTTGAAATGGCACAATGTACGCTTTAAATGGCTCTCCTATGTTTCCTTTGGGAGCATTCTAATTGGAAAGGATTCAGTTGATATATGAATGAAAGATATCAATAAGATGATGCTTGCAGAATTAAACAAAAATTACCAGTGGAAAAATGTTCATGAAGAATACTTAAGATTAGAATTTTATTCTTCGACGGAAAGTGATAATTACTGAGTATTAATTACCACTCCATCGCAGGAGAAAATTGAAATTTATGGCGACTGTATAATGAGAAAAAACAACTGGAATATTTAGTTAAACTGAAAGCATATACAGAAGACAAAGTTAATAACAAAGTAAGAATTATTGGCGCGATCATTTATCTATTTGATTCTGTTTAGTTGAATAATATACAGTCATCCTCCAGAATAAAATTCACTCTAGTTTTCATAAAAAATAATACAAATGGCTCTTAGTGGTTCGTTAAAAATCGCCAAAACCACCCGAAAGAAAAATAATCAGTTAAAGACATTTCGATTAAAGGGAGCACAAAATAACAACCACATAAAAACACGTAAGTTTCCATTTTAATGCAAGCCCCATTTCAAAAATACTCTTGAAAAATCATTAACGATCAAACTGAAAACAATTCAACAAAGCTTGAAAAGAGGGAAAAAATGGTCCGAAAACTCACTTTATCCTATTGTACACGAGGAGTTCTGTAATCTCCCTCCCCAGACGGGAATAGGTCGTTTCCACGAAGACGAGCACTTTGGGGTCGATCCTGAGTCTCGCCGCCGAGCGGTGGTCTGGGGGCGGCGGCCCAACCCCCACCGCCCCCGTCGCAGCCCCCGGGACCAGCGGGGACAGAGAAGAGCCCCCTAGAGGCTGCCCGACTCCTCCGCCGACCCCTCTGAGGATCTGCTGGAGCAGTAATGGGCTCCCGGAGGCCGAACCATGGACAGAGTGCTCACCTGCGGCGCAGCGAATGGAAGGCTCGGGTCGGGAGTCCCGTCGGATCAAACTGAAGAGGAAGAAGAGCACCGGAGGGAGAGGTCAAGGTCAGGCATTATCATGCAAGCGGAAATATTGATTGCTATTGTATCAGCCACGGCGACATGTGCGATTTTTTAAACGTCTGGTACGTGGTGAAGTTTACACGTTCCACAGCATCCGTACGGACGATTTATTTAGCAGACGTTGTTTCTGTTTGAGCAGAAAAAGTGAATTGCTTGCTTCTTAACACTCTTCAAGTAAATCAGCGGAGAATTGTAGAGTTCGTCTTATGGCCGAAGAAAAAGTACTTAAAAACCAAACGATTAAAAAACTAGTCATCTCAGGCAACTCCAATAGCCACGACAAGGTTATGAAAAACCGAATGAGCATTTCGGGTACATAGCAGTCGTCTTCAGTGGTAATTTTAGAATCTTACTTTCGGAGAATGACCACTGAATACGGCTGTTCTGCAGCGCATCTGGTTATTCATAACGTTGTTGTGGATATTGGAAATGCCTGAGATAAGTATTTTTTAATATTTAGATTTTTAAGTACTTTTTCTTGAACACTTCAAGTAGTCTAGGATAATGAATCTAACAATAAGTGTAAATAAAAGTCAAATTTGCGACGTCTTGGGTTATGTCACTTAGCTACAGCAAAAACTAAACAATACCTTTAATATAGAAGAGATGTAGCTGTAAATTAGAACGAGCAAACGACAAAACAAGTTGAAGTGGCAAAAACGATCATAAACAGCGCACGAATGAACAAAGTTTGGTTTCTCCGGAATGGTAAAATCAATCCATCAATCATAATATAGAGAGACCAAAGAATAATAATCACGGAAGGCAAAAAGATATTCCCGAGAACCGATTCCAAAAAAACGGTTTCGTCAAACTAGACTCGTTCGTAAGGTCAGCCATATTGCAGCTCTTTAACCGTTTGTAGAAAATGTGAAAAAATATTTTTTGAAATAAAACGCGACGATACAGACATTTTTGTCCCTGTTTACTGCACGACCTTATAAATTCCAATTGCGCATTAAAAATGCAAAGGAGCTTGAGCTGAAAAGACCTCATTTTCTCCATATGAATTCCGTAGGAGAGAAGTTCTGCGTAAAGCTAGAACTTAACACACCACAAATGCATAATAATTAGGTCGAATTCCGCAGAAAAATGAATTCGGAACGAAAAAAACTGTAAAATCCCATGAAGACTTTTCATTTTTAAAAAAACCCAGAAAAGACTAGGCTAAATAACGAGTTAATAGAGACGAAGAGACATTAATCTAGGAGCTGTAAATGGAACGAAAAATGGAGAACGAGATTCGGATTTAATTCCGTGCAAATTAAAATAATAAAGGGGATTGAAAAGGCAATTAGTTCGCAAGAAAAGACGACTGCAGTGGCAATTAAAAGAAAAACGCCGTAGATTAATGAGGAAAAAACCTAGAAATCCGTATGAGGTAAAAACGGTTCAGTTTTACTCCAAACGTGGATTACGCGGATAATAAAAAAATTTAATTACTCGGAAAGAAATTGTCATTTTCCCAAATTTAGCGTAATTATGAATATTTTAAAAGTAAGGAATAGAGAAAAGTAACGAAAGGGTTTAAAAGAAAACTGCCCTGGGAAGATAAAAACGAAAATCTTTCTTTTGAGAAACAATTATTCCGAAATCGATCGCAATTCCGCAAGGCATAGAATTATATGAACAACCGCCCCGACGCAAAAAGCTAGTAGTAACTACTTTGCAACGACCAGTATTGATAGAAAATAAAGACAGCGGCGAACTTCCGAAAAAACCTCGATTAACGCGTACCGCTTTGAAAACGGCCAACCTGACAGTTTTTTACTTTCTCCATACGCAGTAATGGGAAAGTATTGTGATCACGAAAAAAATCGACTTCGAGATTTCAACGGAAATACATGTTCTGACGTCCCTAGAACACGTTTAGACTATTTTCGGAATGATGTCTGCGTGGGTGCGTGTGTGTATGTGATTGTGGGCGCTCTAACTCAAGAAGTACTTGTCATATTAATACCAAATTTCATATATAACACTTTAGCATTAGCACAAAGAACTGATTAGTTTTTGGACAATAACGGTTAACCGGAAGTCGAGGTTTATTCGAAACCCGATTCGGTTTTTGCGATATTTCTCCGTTAAAACATCATTATTGTATATACAATTCTATACAAGTGTTATAGAGAATGTAATTTCCTACAACTTTCATTTGAAACAAATTTCCATAGCAGTTATTGTTTAGGAATTATTTATAAATAATCGGTGTTTTCGATTTTCGTCAAATATTTCCTTAAAACGTCGTTATTGGTAATCTTCGTGAGGACCAAAGTTGTAGAGAATAATATTTCTTCCAGGTTTTGTTTGAAACAAATTTTCGTAGAACCATCCATTTCGGAGATATTCAACTTTTTCGTAATTTTCAGTATACAGCGCCACCACCACGTAGCGGTGAATTCTGTAAACATATTCAAAATATACCTAATTTACGGCAATAAGAACGACTGTATTCTTTAACGATACGAAATGATAATTTTGCCTCTTAATGCCATTCATAATAATTTAAATATCTATACCCCAAGTATGGAGAAAGTCATGCGTTGGCCACATTAGATTTTTTGTAATTAAAAACTCCAATCAAAAACAATACAAAAACCTATTCGATCGATATTTCATAACGCGCGAACGGCAGAAGAATTAAATAACGGAACGAATCCGCAAAAACTGTAAAAACGAGAGAAAAAACATTTTTTTTACAAAGAAATTGCGACGAAGGGGAGACGACGTCATACCGGCACTAATATATACGGGGAGGTAGAGAGAAATATACATAGAGGGAGAGAAATATATAAATACAGAGAGGGAAATAGAAAGAGAGAGAGAGAGAGAGACAGGAAGAAGGTATCGAAACGAATTCCAACTAATTCCACCGGTGCTTCATTAACCGGGCACTACCACCCGCCCACCAAAATCCCTCCCCAGAAACTTTTTTCAATGAATTTTTTTATCATATCGAGATCCTTTATTAAGGAGAACTCAAATTAAATCCCCACTCGAGAGAGGAGACGTGAGGTTGTGTTGGTGGAGGAGAAGAGAGGAGGGAGAGAGGAGAGATCGGGAGGGAGAAAAGACGGACGGGCGAGATTGGAGGGGGTGAGGGAGAGAGGGGTTTTGAGGGGAGGAGGGGGTTGGGGGATGCAGGAGAGGGGGTGGTGGAAGAATGGAAGGGGGAGAGGGGGTGGGGGAGGAGGAGGAGAGTGGATCTGCAGGGAAGAAATGCTGAGAGAGCGAATCCAATTTAGGGCAAGGCCTCGGATACTCAACTCCTCAAAACTTCTTCAGACAATGGAACACACACACACACGCCCTCCGAGATTTTCACAACGCATTCCGACCGCATTCTGTAGCGAGGACGAGGGGCGTGATTCATATGTCTCGTTAGTGACGAATTCCGCGTCCCTGATAAACAAATGCAATCTGATTATCTCGCGCGCAGGGTGTTAAGGCGATTAATTCCAGAGGATTCTTAATTAGAAACCATGTCAATCGCCTTGGTAAGCAATGGCTACAAATTCCGTTGAAATACAACACGCCGCTTGATTTTTTTTCGTTGGGTATAATGAGTATATTTCGTAAAATCTACTGTCTAAATTTGTTTGGTAAATATCTAACCCTAAAAATACAATGATCGAGGCGGAAAGAAAATTATTTTAAATGTACATTACAGCGAGATATATAAAAGGCACCTATTCGAGTGCATATTAAAAAAATATTAGAAAATATTCAACCATTCTAATTAAAAGAAATATGTACCAAGGTCATAGAAGTTGATGCATTAATTTCGTTGGGTGCTATTCACTGGTCGCTTTCGACGAAATTTCCAATTTTAGCCATTGCAATGCTATTTTATATAAGCACAAAATTGAAAATAATTGATAAACGAGTAAAAATACTTTAAATATCATATCCCTCTATTAAAAAATAACAAAATAATCGTACAGAGAAAAATGCCAGCCGTTGAATGAAGTAATCCAGGAGAGGGCTTTCGAGGGCTGCCAAACCGAAGAGCCTTGGCCATGACTGGCTTTAATTTATCGCCAATCACGATCAAAGGTTTCGTGGCTAAGCATAACAAATTTCCAATAGCGTTTCTCAAATAATTCAAGCGCGCACCCGGACAAAGCGGAACTGCCGAGGACGAACTTCGGAATCAGCATCGAAAATGGCTCGTCAGCAGTACCTCCTGATTTTTTTTTTAAACGAAAACCGTGTCTGGAAAACTACGTCATCAAAGCGACAAAAATAAGTGCGCTTTCAAAATCGCTCGAGTTTACGTATTTTCTTTTTCGAAGTTTTAATTGCAGCTAAAAGCATATTCTCCAATTACCTGACACACTTTTAATTAAGCTGAAAATGAAACTCGCGTAGATGTGCACAGATGGAACGACATGGTGTTTTTTCACTAAACAATTAAAAAAAAAATTTATATGCACGAAAGTCATTCCCAAGATATCATAAAAGTAAGCACACATTTTACTGTATTATTATCTTAATATTTTTCCTGAAAAAATTCAACTAAATTACTAAATTACTGTACATACGTGTATTCATACGATGTTGTGCATTTATGAAATGTTGAAATACGATTTATCAATTTTTTAATAAAGTTTTTGCTAACTTCCAAATGTAAGTGTTGCCGATGCCTTACAAGTACGTCGCACCACATCCTGTGGATATGATACGCCAAAAAAAAAGCCTCAGAAGCGCTATTTAAAAACACAAAGGTGACAAGACAAGTTCGATGCACTGGCGTATGACCGATTGCATACTTTTACGGGTGGGTAAGGTGTTCCGAGGCTACGAAGTTTGTCGGAGTATCACTAAAAAATAATTTTTGTTCGTGGAAAACACACAGGAATTGACCTTGAAATACTAAAAAATAACATTATTTTCATAATTTTATGCGGTGTGAAAAGATTTGTTTAATTTGAATAAAATCTAAGATTAAAAAAGTAGCTCAATTTATACTTGAGAAATAATTGATTACTTACGTACAAAAAGAAAAAAGTATTATAACATTACAGTTTTCACACAAAACCAATTAAAGCTTATAAAAAAAGGAATAATTAAAAAAAAGTTCGGGAAGGTAATAAATAAATAATGGTGGAGAATATGGTGAAAGTGATAGTAAAGTGTAGAGTGTATAACAGATATGCGCGTTTAGTTCGATGGAATATTTTAAACTAAACTATATAATTTGAACGAACGCATACCGTAAAACAAGCGAAACATTAAAACCCGATTATATCCTGTCTACTAAAAATTTCTTCCCTCTCGTAAGTTGGTGCTTTAGTAATCGTATTTACGTGAATAAAGTTAAATGGGATATTCTTGTTAGATTTTCTTGATACCGGATACTTTTCCTCATGGCGGGCCGCATCGGTGTTTGCGAATTCTTCAGCGGGCCGCATTGAAAGGTGCCAATGCTTAGGCGGGACAGATTAGAGTTTAAATCGGAAATTGCTTAGATTCTTAGGCAGCATACATAAGTGAAAACAATCACAAACAAGGATTTTATGGCTAAATTTTCAAAACTAAAGGTTTTATTATCATAATTTTACCAAAAGTAATATGAAATTGTGTTAAATTTTACGGATCGCTTTTTCACCAAAGCCTCGCGGGCCGCATGGAACGCTCTCGAGGGCCGCATACCGCCCGCGAGGAGTGGTTTGCCCACCCCTGTACTACAGAAATGTATTTAGCAACCTCTGATTGAGTTATTTGAACCAATTACAGTAATCCCTCGCCAACCGCGGGGGTTACGTTCCTGAAAAGTGCCGCGGTTGGCAAAACCGCGGTTGGCAAGACCAAAGTTCCGTTGAAAATCGGGGTTAGGGGAATGACAATAGAAATGGCATTAAATACGTGTATAAAAACAAAGTAAACTTTATTTTCTGTTTAATCCGCGATAAAATTACTAAAACCGATTGTAAGGTTGACAAAACAATATGAAAAAAATTTAAGAACAAGGTGATAGAACAAGATTTACTTATCCCCAAAAAAGTAGACTATCATTCTAGTTCGCGTCTTCATTTAGTACGACGATATCTTGGTTAGCTTGAGCATCACCTCGACCAGGCACCTTTATACATAATGGCATACTGAAATGGAAGATGCCATCATTATAGATAGCGTTTGTATATAAAAAGTCTGAATAAGCATAATCAACCAGAAATTCAGAGTAGGGATCAAATATGAGGTCAGTATGCAGAGACGAACCGAAAATGAAAACTAAGAACCAATACTTCTCTGGCTCTGCCATGTCTGATGACGTGAAAAACTATGTACATACATGTAGTAAGATTGCAAAACTACTAAATTACTTGTGTTCTTATTGTTAGTTAAAATACATCAAGATTACATAAGTCAGACTTAAGAAAAACAATTTCGGAAAAAATAAAAATATGCACCTCAAACCGCGTATACTCGAGACCTCATACCGCGTTTGGTAAAACTGTATACATTTCACAAAACGCGTATACTCAAAACCGCGGTTGGAAAAACCGCGGTTGGCGAGGGATTACTGTTTATCATTTTACTATTGTCTTTACCTAGAAGTCCTTAAAACCAAATTTCATAAAAATCCGTTCGATAGAAGTCGAGAAGGTGTAAGCCTACGGAAGGACGGACAAACCGAAGCTGGAAGCGAAATGCGCCTAACAACTAAAACATCAACGCCATAATAACGAGATTCAATCATGTATGTATCACACTGATATCTTGTTAATACGGTGTTAAAGCGGCTGACGGGTAATAAATCCTAAATTCGCACAAAATTTAAGCTACTCCGGTTTAATATTAAATGGATACCGACAACTATGAAAATAAATGGAATAAATCCACCACGATTCATGCAAGTAGCTGCAAAAATAATACCCCGCCACCTTTTTTTTCGGTGTTACGAGCGAACGAAATTTTTATAAAGTCAACATCCGAGTTATTATCGAGTTTATCTGGTCGTAGCCCATTAATAAATTAGGAAAAAAGGCGCGACGCAAGCCTTTCACGTTGAAATGGGTCCGTTCGAGCGATAAGCTAAGACCCACATTAACCGAATTTTCGAAATACCGCCAATCCATGCCGACGGAACGACACGTTTGTGTTTAGCTGGATAAAACCACTTTTTCGAATAATTTATAGCTCTGGCGGAATTCATTTATCACCTGCCTTTTTTAAATCTTGGCACCTAACCAAGGCTGTCGGATTTAAAATCTCTCTTTCGAATAAAAAAAAAGGCAACAGGCACTTCATAAAAATGTAAACGCAGGATTTTCTATTTCGACCAAACCCTCGCAACAAAAAAAAAACAGCGAACCTAACGTGCCTAAAAGGCAATCGCAAAGATACAATACGCTCGATGAATTTATCTCTGTATCCTAAAGCGATATTATAAAAAAAATTGCATTTTTTGAATTATTTGGGATTTTAAAAAAACAAGCTCGCAGTAAACGACGGAAAACCCGATGAAAATTATTTAAGAGTGAAATATATAAAACCATATGGAATTAAATTCAACAGAGTATGCCTCGGTTCAGCGGAATTTCATCAAAGATATTAAAAGTATTTTTACACCTGAAAGGTGACGTCACGCGTCGAAACATCGGCGCTTTGATGGAATTTCCTGCGTATAGCGGAATGTTAACAACGTTAATGAATATGCCAGTTTTAAACAAGAAAGGAAAGTGTACTAGATAAATTTAATAGGAGAGGCGTTCTTTACTAAACATATACGTATAGCTATTTTCATCGATCTTCAACTATGAACGCTGGACGCATTTTGATGTAATTTAACTAGATATGAGTAAAAGTTTATTTGATCCTTTATTTAAAGTGAAAGCTCTAATCGAGTGATATGGCCCAAAATGATATTTGTACTACGAAGTTCAATGAGGATCTCCCATAGTAAATTTAATCAGAATCCGGCAATTGTTTAGAGACATGAAAAACGCGACAGACAAACGAGGGGTGCTATCGCTTCGCTGGTATAGAACGCTTAAAAATTAGCAAGGTTTTTATTAACGATGGATCGATTTTTACTTTTAATAAATTCGAATCTCACAATGATTAAGTCATGGTCCTGTGAAAGCGAATTTTTAATATTCTTATGATATTGAACTGAAAATTACACGATAAAATATATTTTGATGAAAAATATAAACACTCAAAGCAAGTGGTGATGACGATATTTTTTTACTATTATTTCTCCAAGAAAATTATATTTTTGATTTTCAATTATAGAATAGCATACTTTCACATATACAATTCTAAATTTAAATAAATTTAGTTTCATTTATTCCTATTTGTTAATTCACGCTGATTTTCAATATAACTGCCATGAAAAAAAAACAAAGAACATATTCTTCGTACCATTATCAGCGATTGAATCCTTTCATATATGTATAGTCTTTTCGAACTAAATATAAATAAGCCATAGTTCCCGGACACACAATTCATCTCTAACGAGTTTACAGCTAAATGTAAAGAATGTACACGGAACGATATTAACAATCACGCGGCCGGGTTAGACTGGTAGACTGCCTTCTAATCCAAAGGTCGCGGGTTCGAATCCCGCTTCGGGCGTGGATGTTGTGATTCGTCTTGGGGTTTTTCCCCTACCAGCCGACAAGCCCAAAATTGGCTTTGCGGGGAAGGCATCATTAAAAAAATAAATAAATAAACTCAACTTACGTTGAAAATATCCACCGAAAACCACATTTCCTTTCCTAAAGGATGCTTCGAGAGTTGGACATAACTAAAACAATCATTACTATAGAACCTCTTCCGTTTCCCATAAGTTAAGAAAAGAAACTAAAAGCTTATCGCGTCGAAAATTTCGCTCCCCTGCGACGCCTCACGTTTCCTCCCAGACCGTGAAAACGGAAAATTAACAGGACAAGGCGACGCCGTGCATCACAGACTCGAGAAAGGGTGCGTGGTTTCAGGAGAGAAAGGGAGAGTAAGAGAGAAAGGCTCGAAGCGTTAAACTGTAAACAACAAATCCCCGCCGGAGAGGAGTTATCAGTATCCCACCTAGCATTTTACCCCCTCAGCCAACTCAGGGAAAGGGAAAAGGGGCAGGGCGGGGGGTGCGAGGGGGCGTGGCCGGGGTAACAAGTCCGCCACTACATTTTTTTACCCTCCCTCCCTCACACACCCTACCCTTCCCCCACACCCCACTTCCTCTCTTACCCTCCGAGCTTGGCAGGCAGACATAGGGTTAAGGGTCCATACTTAAGGGTACAAGGAAGGCTCTAAGGGAAGATGGCGCGGGATGGATGAGTCTCCCTCGCAAGGGAGAAAGGGTGACGTGGGACGCGGGATGAGATAGTGGGAGGGTATGGGAAAGTTATAAAAGGGAAGGAGACAGAAAGGGTGATTACGTGAAGGAGGGGTGGAAGGGAAGGAGGTTGGTAAGACTGGACGTGGGAGTTAAAATGACCCTTGTATGTGTGTGTGTGAGAGAGAGAGAGAGAGAAGAGAGAGGGGGGGGGGGGGGGGGGGAACTTGGAATGTAGTTCACGGAGGCGTCTCTAGATGCGTGCGCTTGCGTGAATAAGAATGAGGAGGGAGAAAGAGGGAAAATTACAGTATACTCGGTTTTCAAAGTTAACCCATAAGAGACCGTTATTGTATGCATAGGACATCAACTTTTACTCCAAGATCGAAATTCCTTCGAGAAGAAAAAAATAAATAGAATTTCGAGGACAGAAAATTAACTACGTAACGAAAAGGCTCGAAGTTTTTGGCACGATAGAGATTAGTTTTCTGCGCTATAATATTTAAAAAATGACTATTTCCAACAGCTTACTTTCTGACTCATAAATAACATTAAAAGTATGATACATTTAAATCAAACAATGTTGTCTCATAAATAAGCAAGTTCCCATTAATTAAATCCAATTAATTCTTCTTTCAAGTTCTTATTGTTAGTGGAAGACCATGAAGGATGGACGAAGAACAAATGCTCTTGGTAAACGCGTCCAAAGTACAATTTTGCTTTTAAAAGTCTCATTAAAAATTACTCTTGCTTGCTTTTGCTTAAGGCATATTGGCGCCTCTTACTGGCGACTCTGGAGTGTCTACCATACTTCAGTCACGCCTTTAGCTGAGCGCTGCTGGATATTTAAAACAATAGAGTCAAACAGGATAATGGGATCCTGGAATCCAATTCCGACGCTCACCGAACGTACATGAACGGAAAAATATTAATCGGCCATTAATTTCCAATCATCCGAAACATCATATCGCTTCACTGACGAAAGGCTTCAAGGTTGACATCCGGCCTACGGTCAGAAGAGAGCATAGAGTTAACTATTTTCGATTCTTGCGGGTGATACCGACATATTTTTCAGAGGTTTCAAATCGATAAACAACCGGAATGAAACGACTCCCAAAAGACGAATGGACACTCGAAAAAAAATCATCGGATAAGAATATGGAGAACGTGAAATTAAGCAAGAGAAAAAAAAGCAAGGTTCTCTCACGAGCCCGTCACATTCCCAGTCAATTACAGAGACCGTTTCAGGCAATTATCACGGTTCAAGCTGAAGGTCGCCGCGCAAACGTAATGGGTACACTTAAACGGGAGGTTAGTAATGAGAACCTACCGCCATTTATCGAATTCCTGACACGACTAAGTTTGGAGTAAACTGAAATCGACGTATAACAACTCAGTGACGTCAAAAACATGTATGTTTACGCCGAACCCTAATTTGAGAATTTTGGAGAGTTCTCCAGGACAGTAAAGACGAGACGGAGAGCGAGCAGGTAAAATCTTTATGCTCCGATTTTTTCTACCGAAAAGAAAATTATTCTACCGTTAAATTGACGTAAGAAACAGTACAGTTGAAGATCTCAAATTGGCGCAAAAAGCGTGAGATATCCCGATCTCTTAAAAAAAAGAAGCGATTGGATACTGGGATAAAAATGAGACCGTGATGTACTAATTAAAGAAGCGAATACTTGAAAATGTCAAAGGTCGAGTAACATCGAAAGAAAACGTGAACGACTAACGAAATCGAATGGATCGTAAATGACATCAAGAGACCTTTGAGGAGACACGAACGGAGATTCGGAACGAAAAAAAAGGTAACGGGGAGAAAATAAAGTAGTTTCGGTAGACCGACACCTAACAATCGAAATTCCATAAGTCGGAGTAAACATTTTCACAGCAAGTTTCACTCTACTTGAAATCCCGTACATCGTGTTTTTATATTCTCTTGCAGCTTGGGCCAGATTTAAATTACTAATCTTCAAGGCTACACGTGCGCAAGTCAAGGATTATGCAAGTTCGGCGAGGGCACATTATTAGTGAAGGAAAAGGTGTATTCAAATTTCCCTCAAGAAAGGAATACCTTGCCATAAAAGTTTCCAATCTGCCACAAATCTTAAAAGAAAAACAAATAAACTACACAGGTGAACTTAAGTATTCGGAAATTTATTTCACCAACATTACCTTACATGTTTTGCACATAAAAGGAAAAGACGGCGTTGCACATCAACTTGGAAGAGGAAGCGTCTGATAAATCAAGTACGTGCCAGTTATTTGGGTCATTCGCTGACAAGGCAAAAGGTTTTGAAGAGATGAGATCCGGGACGTCTAGGGAAAAGGAAGCTTTGACGCTTGTCTCCGGCGAACAACCGAGGAAAGGATTAGTTAGAACTTCAATTCGGGACGAGGTTCTTTGGAACGGCAAGAAACATGGACGCTGTAAAGGAAAGAGGATTTGCGAGAGCTTGGAAATTGTTTAGAGACGCGAACGGTCAGGAAATCAGCTGAGCGTACAAGAGGAAATTTTTGACTAATTGAGTAGATCAAAAAGGATTTAAAATTACTGCGGGACCCTTCGGAGCGAAATTCCTGCGTGGAACAACTTTTATTTAACGATACACTAATCCTTGACAAATGAGGTAAAAATGATTCAAATAATGAATGAAAACTTATCCAAAATACGGAACGACATGCTTCAAAGTTGAAATAACACGAACCAGGAATATAAATACGCGTTCCAATTATTTTTTAATCCATATTCTCTTTCTACGTGACACCGACACTAATACAAAATTATAATCGAGGAAGGGATATAGTTACAAAGGCAATCTCGTTAGATTTCATTAGTCCTCATTTCGCAGAAATCGGCGCTTTTAATTTTCGCGTTAACATTTAAGCTCTTGGAAACGGAGCGATGTATAATTTTTCGTGCCGGAAGAAAGTATACTATATGGCTTTATAAATAAACGTCTATTTATTCATTCAAAAGTGGCTTAGCGCAAGCAGAATTCCCTCTAAAATTACAAATTTCGCAGAAGTGAATGAAAATTATCTCCGGATATATCACAGCACTAAAAACACATCATCCGACCATTTTTCAAAGTAGGGTTTGGAGAGGATTATTTAAAACTGTGGAAAAAATCGAAACGCCATCTTCTCATGCAAAGGTAACGACAAATAAAATCTTTAAAGTATAAAAAGGATTTTCTCCAGATTATACAATCCGCATGCGACGCTCAAAGCGAGGGAGGAAAATTTTAAGCGGAAAATTTCGTAGTTTGATGAAAGTTAAAATCTATGTTGATATTGGACTTATTTGGCAGCTATTTTTACGGTAACCATATTTTACGTAACAATCACCATGTGTATCTAATTCGATTTTGAAAAGAAAAATTGAAAGCGACTACATTTTTATTGTTATCAGCATTGCATAGTTTGATGAGAGATATCGATTTATAATTAATATTCATCGTGTACTTATTTACGCAGTTATTTTACGGACGCCACGTGTTATAAAAACAATCAGCGCGGGAATTTCATTTAATCTCCCGAGCAAAATCCCAAGCGAGTACATTTTTATCATTAAAAAAGCTCATAATAATTTTTGAAACTTAACTGAAAACACCCGCAGAATAGAGATTCCAAGGCAAGTTGGCTCTTTCACGACCTCCGGCCCTTTTTATTTGGGACCAAATTAAAAGCCCCCACGGGCATCCAAAAGCACGGATCGGGACCGCAAAAAGAACAACAAATCGGGAAGAACCGATCCGGGTCAGATTTCTCGCGTGACCGTCCCTTTGAGGATAGGAATAAAACACGCGCACTCCGGCGTACACCATCCGCCTTTTTTCGCCCCCACCCCTCCATCACCCGCGAAAAAATTATGGAGCGACGGAATGCGGAGCGCGTGTAAATCTGACAATTCTATTCACAACAGGTGTGGCGGCGGAATTCCTCCGCTTCTTTGTGCAGCAGAGAGGAGGAGGGTGTGAAGGGAGAAGAGAGGTACGACTATATGTGTTTTTGTATGTAGATACGTGAGTCGATGGGAAAGTAAGGTTACACCAACGATTTTCACCTCTTCCCGCTGTAAATAAAGATTACCTAGGATGACTTCCAGAGTTGCCAACTTATGATGGGATAATTCCGGGAGATTTCCACCTTAGGAGGAGCCAATTCCGGGAGATTTTTCTTGGCCGAAAAACAACTAATATGAACAATAAAATCTTGGTTATTTATTTATTAGTAAACGTATAATGAGGATTCAACCTGAATTTTGTTCTGATAATACTGCGGGAGAGACTGCATGATTAAAGAAGTGCTAGAAGGAAAAACGGAAGGAAAAAGAGAAAGAGGTAGGAAAAGGTTTCAGCTGGTAGGCGACTTGAAAGGGAAAGAGAGCTATCAAGACATGAAGAAAACTGCGGAAAATAGGAGTATATGGAGAACCAAGTTTAACCATGAATAATCAAGGACCTGTCATCGGACAGACTACCTATGATGATGATGAATACTGTACATCGGCTTGTCAGAATATATAAATTGATTTCGCTTATGATCATCGAAGCGACAGAGCGCTAACTGCACAAACTAGGGTTACCACATCAGGAATAGCATATTCTTGGAGATATCCACCGTCTACTCTCTTGGCATATTAAAAATAACAATTAGTCAATAGTAGCTAAACGGAATACTTACTGCATAACCTTTTGCTTACGCTAAAATATATATTGACTCAATTTATGACACTGGAACGAGGAGTACAACCTTTTTCTATGATTTCTCACGGAAAGCTGCCACACCCGCAATGAAAAAGAGCACATGATCAGCGTTACACAATTAGCGCCACAGAATGGAACTCAACAAGACGCCAATTATGAGATCGAATGGTAGATGAGACAGAGAGATTGTGAAATTTTTATAGGGTAGGGAAAAGTCTGGGGGGCCTTCCTCCATCAAAGGATTGAAAGTGCTGATGGCGATTATTAGGATCTGTGCTGCTTAAATACCCAGGGTTCGCTCCTAAATGCCTTCACGAGGACAGTGCTTGACGTGCAACGCACCGACCACTGTATATTACCTCACACTCGGAAACAAGCGACTTCCCCCCCTCCCCCTCCCCCCTCCACCTCTCAGAGAGTGAGGTTGGAACTGACCGGGTTTTACGACCGAGGAACGACTCCGACACGATCGCCGATACGAAGAATGGTGAAGAGTTGAAGCAAAGTTCTACGAAAATCGCCTTACACCACTGAGTACTCAATCAATTCGCAGATGTAATTTAGAAACTTCAGTCATTAGCACCTTTTCCCAGCCGCAACTCAAGAAGTTTCTTAGGAAACGAATGAAGTCCTCTACGGCTTTGAGAGAGAAAACCAGCGTTGGTTTTCACCGTTAATTAGTTTCGCATAGAGTACTTCCGCGAAAAGAACACGGAAGGAAAGTGATAGTATAATAAGCGAACTTTCAGATTACCGTCCGAAGTTCTTATAAGTTCCGGTAAATAGAAAAAGGAAGGTATTACATCTGAATGAGGAAACATAATCTTGCTGGAATACGAATCCAGATTTAATAACTGGCAGAGAAATTAATTTTGTATTTCAAGGAGAAGTTATAGTTTCTAAGACGTGTTTCATCAGTTTCATGATAATTAATATTCCGTATATTTACCAACGCAATCATTTTTCAGGTAAGTAAAAATACCACATTCACCACGTGGGGGTTACGTTCATGATTTAAACCGCGGTTGGCGATGGTCAGGACCCACGGGAAATTAAGGGTTAATGGAATGTGATCCCTGAGATATATTAAGTCCTATAATGTACGCTTCAAGGTTAAAAATAAGTATGCTATATTAAAAAAAACAACATTCTTACACAAAAATAATGATAAAATTTTTAAGCTCTTAATCAAGACTACATAGGTACAAAACCGAAGAGGTTATTGATCACAGCTACGCTATGGAAAACCCAGCTCCAGTTCAAAGAACGCTGGTAAAACCAAAGCGTTACTAAAATTCCTCGAACCACCACCTAACGAATAACACGTGGTCTTATCGTGATCTGTGAATTTCCTCTTTCCCGAGTCTCTCCTTCTTGAAAGGAATAGTTAGCACGTAGCTTCTTCGCTAACAAAAATTTTAATATTAGCAAAATTAGCCATTTAGACACGGAAGCGCGAAGAACAGCGGGTAGTCAAAACTGGACGTTGCGGTTGGTAAAATGGGGTGTAATTTATTAACCGCAGGTACTCCAAACTGCGTTTGCGAGTTCCACTTTATACACGTTATTTTAACGTGTCGTGATAGTGCGGAAAAATTAACAAGTCCTGTACATAAAATTGTAATTGAACAAAACCGACGTTTTCTTCTTCGTTAATCTATTCTTACATTAATACCGAAAGTATTTCCGGAGTGAAGTAAAATATTATCTACACAATTCTCCACATCCCTTAAAATTCCAGTGAACAAAAAGGATAAAAATCACGCGAGTGAAACACGGCGCCAGAACGTGTCCGAAAATGTTTGCGAAGCTGCAGCCATCAGGACCTTCCCAGTGAAGAACGAATCAGAAATCCAAACATTTTTCCCCCAAAGAGTTGTCACTTCCATCCGAACTCAAACGACCGGGGAAACGCGCACGTGCTGAGGAGTGGCCGGATGAAGGCAGAAACTCCGTCAGACCCGAACAGAAGTTATTCCCTCAAAACTTTTTGGACTCTTCCAGCCCCTCGCCTTCCGCTGGGCAAAACCGCGCCCGAACCACCGCCAAACAACCCCGGATACATTGTAACCCAAACTCTGCCCAGCTGCACGGCGAAAAAAGAAGAAGAAAGAGATGGAAAAAAAACACTCCACGTTTGATACACCCACGCAAAGGGGTGGGGACGACGATGGTGGGAGGGGAGAGGGCAAGGGGAGAAATGGGTAGGAAGGAGTTTTGGCGGTGGCTGCGGCGACCGTGGTGTACGGGAAGACGGACGTAGAAGCCAAATAAACGCTTTGGGGTATCCGTGATTTCCACCCCCCCACCATCATTATAGCCAACAAAAAACCAGTCTCGTACAACAACCTCCCCCCCCCCCCCCACTCCCCCCTCTCCCTCCTACCCTAAACCCAACCCTTCCTTCCCCTCTCGCCCCTTCAATTTCAGGCACGATTGAAAAGGGATGCGTCGCCAGGAGGAGAATAAGAGACGCGCACACACACACACGTCTTGAGGGTCCCCTTCAAACCCCAGAGAGGAGGAGGAGGAGGCCGTTCCCTCCTCCTTCCCATTTCGGCCGCAGAGTCATCGAATGCAGTCAGGTCACGCTCAAAGAAGAATAAGTGTGCGGAAAGTTTAACGCGGGAGAGTTCGAGGGATGGAAAGAGGAAAATGGGACGGGAGGAGAAGGATCTTCCTAAAAGTATAAGGGAAATGTGTGCCAGAGGGTTAGGTAGAGGAGGAGGAGGAAGGGGATAGTAGTAGCTAGAGGGACGCACATCCCTGGGACACGTAAGCGAGAGGAAGTGAAAGAGGGGAGAAGAGAACGGGAGAGAGAGAGCGAGGCGCGAGAAGAACGGGCGTGAAAGAGGGACGAGGAGAATGGGAATGGACCGTGGGGAAAGTTTTGGAGAAGGGCGAGCGTGAAAGGGCTGGCGGAGGGAAAAGGTGAAAACGGAGAGATATGGCGGAGCGGATAGGAGGAATATCGAAAACGAAAAAGGAAGAGAAAGAAGAGAACGACGGAACGAGTCGTTGCGGATAAAAGACGAAACGGAAAAGACGAAACGAAAGTTATGGAAGATGCGGGGACGGGAAAAATGAGAGAGAGAAAGAGAAGGGTGAGGAGAAAGTAGAAGCGCGGGCAGGCGGGAAATAAAACAGAGATGAGCGAAAGAGAAACGGTTAGAAAAGACAAAAAATTAAATAAAAAAAAAACGAGGAAAAAAGGAAGGACCATGAAGGGGATTAAAATGTGGTCCCTGGGCCAGGGAGAAGGGAAGGAGGAAATTGAAACAGATGGAGGCGAAGAGAGGGAGATGGAAAGGGAGATAGAAAGAGGGGCGAGGATGGAATATACAAAAAAAAATATATATATATATGTATGTATGTATGTATATATAGAGAGAGAGAGAGAGAGAGAGAGAGAGAGAGAGAAGGGGAGGGAGAGAAGGACGAGATAAAGGGAGGAAGGGAGATCTAAGAGTGAGATGCATGAGAAATAAAAACAGATGATGAGAGAAGACAGGCAAGGCGAGAGCGAGGAAAAGGCCGGGGGAAAGAGGTAGCGAATGATTGATCGATTACACTTTTCATCGAAAGAGAATTTCCAACGTGCTATTTACAACGATATGAAACGGAGCGAAATAAATAGCATCCGAAAAGATGAGACTAAAATTTCTAAGACTTATCAATACATTCAACTGAGAATAACATTTTTTTTAAAAATCCCATTCCTTCTTTTTTTTTTGTTAAACGAGGCTTCACGATACGCGCGCCGACGAAAAAGATCATTCGGCAGTATAGTCGATCATAAAACGGACAAAAATGCAAGAATTGCATTCCTTTTGACATCGAGAAGCCTTAAATCGACTTTTCAACTTTCGAGGACAGGTATTCTTTTTTGAAACAGGAAACAGAAGGAAATGGGGTTAGCGTAAATGGGGGAGAACTGAGCGAGAATAGGGTCAAAGGGATACAACGGGAAGGTTCGTGGAAATGGTTAGAAAGACAGAAGGAGACGAAATAAATATTGGAGGAGGATGAAATAAAAAACAATGCGAAAAAATTGAGATGCGGAGAGACGGAAAGATGGAAGGGAAAGTGTGCCAGAGGAGGAGAAAGGACAAACATATATATATATATAAATATATAATGCATGCATTATTTATGCGCGCGCATGTGTACGTTTGTCTATATACATGCATACATATCACAAAAAAAAAAAATATATATATGTATAAAATTATATATATAAATGTATACCTATATATGTGTGTGTGTTTGTGTGTATGTATATACAAAAACGTACACATGCGCGCACACGCATAAATAATGCATATTACACACACACGCACACAGGCACGCACGCACGCACACACAAAGATATAAAAGATGGGACGAGTGAATCAAAGGTATGAAAATATGGGTAGACACGGTATGCGTATTCTAAAGGTTTCTTTCCGAGTGATTGGTATGGAAGCGCACGTAAGGAAGAAAGAGAAAGAAAGAGAGAGAAAGAGAGAGAGAGAGAGAGAGGGAGCTAGGGAGAAAAGGACGTAGAAACGAAAACAGTAAGAGCGAGACACGATTCGGGGAATCAGAAATTGAAAAAAAAAAAGACAAAAGAAGAAGAGAAAGAGACGACACGAATCGATGGAGAACGAAAGGGATAGTGACTCGCAGGAGTTCCCCGTCTTTATTTTATCTGCCCCAAAAGAAAAAGGGGGCCGTAGCTACGAGGTGATTGAAGGAGAGAAATCAGAAAGTATGCACGAGGGGGCCCTCTCCGAAATGCCTAAGGATGGTCGTAACGCTGAATTTTCGATGGTTTGTTTTCTTTTCCTGAGCGCTCGACTGTTTCCACTAATGGAGGGTCGAAAGTGTGTTCCGTGTATTCGAAAAAAAAGTTCCGGAATGTTTGTTTCGGAAGCTTCCTCGGATTAAAATTGTACGAAAATGGCCCGGGGATATTGGAGAAAATATTTATCTCGTAAGGAGGCCCACACACGGGATGATTAGATCGGATTGATAGGTAGATAGATAGGTAAGTGTCTTTATTTTCTGGGTGATAGGGGGAAATGAAACAACGGAAAAACAAACCGTTTTACATACGCTAAAAATCCGCGTATATTTGTTTATAAGAAACTGGCTGAAACGCCCGGCTTCGCTCGGGAAAGTTTTCTTTTAAGTAGCAAACGATTTTTATTGCTTTATACTTTAAAAGTATTCATAGACTATATTTAGGCATGAATCCATTTGTGCCCTTTATCTTGGCGTTAGCTATTCTTCCTCTACGGCGCGCCACGGCGTGGATTTTCCTTGCATTAATCTTTACGTATCTCCCTTTGAAGAGGACAACAGTTAAGAACTTTAGCTTTGTTGTCGCCCCAGGAAAATGGTCATCTAAACCGATAAATTTTGCGCTTAAAGGAAAATTTCGAGCGATTTAGCAAGTAATACGACAAAATATGAACAGAATTAAAATATTCGGTCTTTCGTGCGTAAAATAAGCCATTTCCCGTGATCATAAGTTAATATTTAGGTATATTTATATCCACATCAGTGAAGGGCTGCACGGTATTTTGAGGTTTCTCCACACAATTTCCCGTGCATTCTTATGGAAACAGTATTTTGTTGACCCCACGGGGTATAAGAGATCTCACGGTCTGCAAACCTAGACCAAGTTCTTCCTTTGGTCCATAGGATGGCCCATGAACTTTTGAATTCGATAGCTTCAACGTTGTAAAAACGTTTAAAGAACATACATACACACATACACACTAAAATATTTATATGACTAGAGTAAGTGCCCGCCAAAAATGATAGGATATGAATTTAATGGTTCTCGAATAAAATCATAATGCACTCTTTCGTACGTATATTAGGATTGAGAAAACAAAAGAAGCTCGAGTTTTGACAACAGTATGGTTACCAAAGCAAAAAACTGTTAAAATGTAAACATTTCCGAAATATGCGACTTAAAGTATAAATTTGAGCAATTTAGAATTGATGGCAAAATTCGACGATAAGAAAAAGTAACTTTATTCGTCCATTCTTTAAAACAGTCCCGGTCCGAAGATTGGTGGTCAACTTTTTCTTATTTTAATATGACAGAGAAAGAAAAATTGCCTTTTCCGTGTTACCTTATGAGAAACAAATTGAATCCTGGATTAGAAACTGGATCATCTGTTCTCGGGGAGTTTTTTTTTCCTCAGTGACCTTCAATACGTGATTGAAGCATGAACCGACACTAAAGGGAAACTAAAACTTCCCACAGTCACCTTTACGACGTAACACTTTAATAGGAAAACGCAAATCCAAAAATTCTAACAACACTTCGATCATTTTCATCACAGTAAAGCGAGAGATATTAAACTACACGGTAACAAGAGAGATAACAACTGGGAAGGCGGGAATTAAACCCCCGGAGGTAAAAACAACAGAGGAACAACGGACCTAAACGTAACCTGCAACGCGAGGGTGAGAGAATAAACAAGAGAAGCTTGAAAAGCGTCGAAAAGGAAGGGAAACGAGAAACACACGGCAGGACGTGTCGTGTGTGTATAAAAGGTAAAAACAAAAGACTGTGAAGGAGGGAAAGAGAGAGAGAGAGGGGTAAAGAATGGGAGAGAGAGGTAAAAAGGAGGTTGGCTCGAGGGGATTTCGAGAGAGAGTGAGGGAAGGACAAAAAACGGATGAAAGAAAACAAACACGTAACGCTTTTGCTATGCACGAGGGCTGCCGACTCCGTAATTGCAGGACGGGTACGCAGAGGATCATAACTCAATCAACGCACCGATTTTCATTCTTCGGCTAATTTATCAGCGCCTTGACAGATCTTCTTCCTGATGCGATTTGGTGATAACCAACGCTTTCGCTCGAAAAATAAATAAACCAATGAAAGTTTATACAGACAGAGTTGCCGAATGAAAGGAGAAATTTCATTAGTCAAAAATTTTCCGTCATCCTAAAAGCAAAGCAGGAATTAGCCCTGATTTTCGCAACACGCACAAATTACGGTGGATTGCAGGGTATTTGTTCAGATTCGGAATTAAGAAAACGTGACACGTTCCAGTTATAATAGGACGGAATGGTTGTCAGCGGACCAAATAGAGCGGTGACTGTAAAACTGATCTATCAGCGGAGACAATTAATAAGTACCACCAATGGAAGAAGATTACCTCGTCACGAATTTAATCAAGCCGAGGAAACGACTGACGGATGAGATTTTAAGGGCCCAGGAGAACTCGACATTAACCACACACATGCGCTATTTTTATGAAATTTTTTTTTAAAAGTATGCCGACCAGTTTCCCGATCACTGACTTCTTGATGATGTAGAATCGTCCTTTCCAATGTAAACACCGGGTAGAGGATATAACAGTTATTTTAATGGTTTCCGTTAATTTTATTTCGGACTTTACCCGCTTATGGGAAAATAAAGCAATCGTCTGGTGTGGTCCGTTGACAGCATTTATTTATGCGAAACTTTCGTCTTTTTGAGTTAACGATAACGGATCTTCCAAATAAAAATAGATAGTTTCGGCAATGAAACAGGTCAATTTTGCAGTATGAAGTTGAAATCGCGACATATTTCAAGTAACATAATTTAGTATCTATTCTGAACAATTGCAAGCTTACGTCGTAGTATTTAAATACTTTCGTTATCCAGGGTTACGCTTAATCCAATATATCACGTAAAATGTGACATTTTCGAAGTTAAATGTAAATGTAATACTTTTGAATCATATTAATTAGATTATTTATTGAGTTGCGAATGGTAATTATCTAATAAACTCCTAAATTAAATAAGAAAGATTTCATGTAATTTGAATGTAACAACTTCCGAAGACGGTTAAGTAGATTACTTGCAATGATTCAGTTAAGAATACTGGATGGTATACAAATAATATTACCGTCCTGTCAGCAAAACGTCTTGTAGGCGAAATGTCCTGTCGGCGAAACGTCCGTCGGCGAAACGTCTGTCGGCGAAACGTCAGGGTACCGACATGACCCCAGGGTGACGCGATGGTTACTGAGGGGTGTCACGAATATTTGAGAAATTCACTGCGTATTATAATTTGGCTTATAAAAATGAATAAAACCAGGAGAATAACCACGCGTGCTTATTGAAATGCAAGAATTTTATCTTGATGTGGTAGGAAAAGCCCAATTAATCTTTGAAGTTGACTAGAAGGTAATGGTACCGTAAACGGAGTGACGCATAACTGAACATGGGGTGATGCAAACAAAAAAAAAGTTGAAAACCACTGGTTTAAGTACTCCACCACTGCGAGTAAGTGATAGTTTTCGAACGAATCAATCCACCACGGATGATTAAAAAGATTATCCTTTTTTAACTGTGCTCTTTCTTCTCACGCCGTGTTTAGACACACAAAATACGTAGTAGAGGCACGGAGAATGACGGAGCAGAACTCACAAAAAATGACCGAAGGACGAAAAAAAAAAAACGTCAATCTTTCCCAGATAAAGGGAGAAGATAAATTGCCTATCATCTCTCGTATTTCAGATTACACGATTGAGACACCGACACAAAGGGAAAAACGTCTATCATCCGATTCCGCGCTTATCTACGCTACTACGATGGGCGATGAGGGATAGAGAGAGAGAGAGAGGGAGGCGTAAGAGGGGGTCTGATTTAACGCGTCGAGTCGGGAATATCCGCCTTCCACGCCTCCTAATTGAGATTTGGGAAGAGGTTTCAGGTTTGAAGCGCTGAGACTTTCGAGGGTGCTGCAGAAGTCGTGCGAAACCTCGGCGGTCCTTTATTACATTCCTCCCGTGTACGCGCGAGACAGAGGCAACGAAACTTCCTCCGCTTCGTTTTCGAGAATTTCGCATAAAGACGGGTACGCTATTATTTCGTGTAAAAAAAATGAAAAATCAGAAGCATCGTCTAAAACGTGCCTTTGAAATAGGAAATCAGCATGAGACGAAGACGGGGCTAAATGGAGATATTATTGCGATATAGGTCGAAAATGTTTTAATCAAATTTAAACCAATCTCAACACTTGCGTTCCATAGCCACACTTTTAACACGAATCAATCAAACAAAATATAGTCGTCGATCCAATAAGGCGAGGGATACGTTCCTGTAAAACACCGTTTAAAAGGAAAACGCGCCATAAAATATCTTAAGTAGTCTACGGGAAAGAGAGGAATAGAGACTCGTCGGACTAAATTTTGATATTAAAACTCCCAATATTACGGTAAAACACGTCATAATACAGTAATAAAGCGATATATTAATATATACTTGATACTAATTTTCTTTAATAAAATTGGATTAATATAATATAACGCAGTTTTAATATATTAACAAATGTGCATAAATTAATTTCACGCAGTGTACATACTGTAATACAGTTCATTATTAAAATCGGATAAATCGGTCTTAGAAAACAGGGTAAACGTGAACCCGGATCGCGTTCTAGGATACCACGTTATAGGCGGGTCGATTACATAATATTTTGTGTAGGAAATTGTCTCTTTTACTTTATTTCTGTTTCACCCGCCTCCCATGTGCGCGACAATGTTAACCACGAACGCATATTATGGGAATCCAGTATCCTGATCCGCCGATTAATATATAAAATACAAAAAATAACAGAATCAGACGACGTAATCATCATAAATTTTTTTAAAGCCAGCAGGAGAGATCGAGGATAATTTAAAAGAGCGCGTAAGAACTCCCACATCCCCCGACTCATTTAAAACATTCGTTCGCGATGACAATAAAGAACGCCTATTGTTTACGGATAGCGGATTTCATTCCTCCATCGAGAGTCCGAGATCTGCCCGTGAAACGACGGGACGTAAAATGATCAACAGGGATAAAAAAAAAAGAGGAACGCCTAGAGGGTCGCACCCACCCGATGATGCCCGCGGCTGAACACCACCGTGCGAGAGCTTATCTAAACCTTTAATGAGATGCGGAACCCTTCCTTCCCCATATCTCTCTTCCTCTCTATCTCTCTCCCCCTCTCTCTCTCTTCCCCTCTTTCTCTCCCTCTTTCCTCTCCACCTCTCATGATTTATTGATTGATTATTCGTGCAGAAGACGTCCAGACATACGTCTATCTCGAGGGTTAAGGAGATGGAGAACGAGAGAAATAGAAAATAAGGGAGGAAGGATGGTGCCTAGGGTGAGTGAGTTGACGCACGATAAACAATGGGAGGAAAGAACCCAAAAAAAAGAAAGGGTGAAATACTTCTCCTCTTGCCTTCGTGCGCCGCGTAAAAAAAAAAAAAAAACGGATCTTTTCCGAGAACACCCACATAAAACGTCTCGTCGCTCCATTACACGTGTTTCGTGAGGACGTCCCGCTATTTTTTCCCTCTCGTAGGACGACGGAAACGGTGACGTTTTTAAAAGCGAGATACGCTCGGAGACTGACACAAATCGGGTGGCAACGGTTGACGGAATGGACGTGCTAATCTCCGATTTTTCTCACGGTGATAAAAATCCGGCGGTTAAATTTCTATATTTTATAAGGACGTTCCTCGAAATCCTATACGAAAAATCTTTTAACCTTTACTACCAGATATTAACAATCGTGCGACTGGTATTCCCTTGATAGTAAACAATATGCAACGCCGCCTCCGATGATCTGATGAATCAGGTATTAAGGGTAGGTTTTATTCTCCCCCACTAAACCCCTTAGGATGTCTCTGGAGTCTAC